>CM056052.1:390946753-391546753 GCA_029574335.1 Rana kukunoris
TCTGTTAAGGCAGGACAATTTTTCATGAATGGCAAATTAATATCACAAACAGATTTGAATATCAAGCTCAACACAGAATCATTCCCTTTCTGGACTTATGTACAATTAAGAACATTTTTCTTAAAACCGAACCCAATACCAAATTGGTCTAGGGAAAAAACTGATTTTGAAAAGTGGTGTGAAAATGGAGAACCGCTTAAACACCTGGTTTCATCTACATATGCTTTGCTATTTTCCACCCAAACCCCTAAAATTAACTGGGCCAATCAACTATGGGAAAGAGATCTTTCGCTTGATCTATCTGACTCGGAATGGAGGAATGTATACAAATTTATACATAAAGGATCGATTCATGTACAAACTCAAGAAAACGCTTATAAAATTCTTTCCAGATGGTATATGACCCCTCTTAAACTACATCGAATTAACTCCTCGATATCTAAGACCTGCTGGAGATGTAATCATGAAATAGGTTCTTTCCTTCACATATGGTGGTCCTGCTCTGCTATACAACCATACTGGAAAAAGGTCCATGAATATATCTCCTTGATAACCTCTATTGATTTAGAATTCAAACCTGCTCAATTTTTACTCCATTATTCTCCCTCATTACCAAAAGGCTATTACCGATCATTAACCATGCACTTAATTAATTCAGCTAGGATGTGCATTCCAGTTAGATGGAAATCCACTATCCCCCCTTCCGTCACTGATTGGTTTAATCGCACCCAAAGAAACATGGAAATGGAACAACTAATTCATCAAGCGAAGGATACTCAAAAACTATTTAATGACACATGGTCTGATTGGCTTAACTTTACTTCATCTGATATATACAAACAATATAAACCTGGGACATGACCTCCTCATGTTTGATCTTACTGCCATACTAAGAAGTGTATCTGACCCCTCCCCCTTTCCCTTTCCCCTCTTCTGTTCCCTTATCTGTATTTTATAATTAAATTGTTTACTAAGACACTTACTTTTCCTGGTATATTTGCAATCTATTTTTAGAAACTCATTGAAAACCCAGGTTGCTTAGTCCTCAATAATATTTCTGTTTTTATTCTGTTATTATTGACGGTATCAGACTTTTGTCTTTTAGTAATTTTCATTTTCTCTCTTATATAACATCTGACTACATACAAGACGCTTTGAAACCTTTTTAATACTGTATTATATATTAATTGATGTATTCTTATGCTCCATTATACGGCTGCGTCCGTGTTCATGCAATCTCTCCTCAATGTGTCATCTATACTGTAATTACATGAAATCTTAATAAAAACCTTTACAACGAAAAACGTGGAAACCCAAGAAATGACATTATAAATCAATTACTGAATTATAAATTTCAAATCTAGAACTGTGTGTTTTTGACCAGATATGGATGTATAAGTCTGGTCTGATGCTGCACACATATTTTAATGTTGTATGCTGATGATGAACGACAAATGCACTTTGTCAACAATTTTGTGTGAAGCAGCCCTCACAAAGTTGTAATTTACTGTTTTGTACCCTCCACATCCCAACAACGTACAAGTAAAATTTTTAGATTTTTGGTATCACTGATCATGACCAGAGCCTTGTCCCTTTGTTATTTTTAGGTTTAGCCTGCACAGATATAAGGTTCCCCTTAAAATCTATGCCAGACCCAAAGGGCCTGGTATGGATTTGGGGGGACCCTACGCCAGTTTTTAAAATCATTTTGGTGTTGAGTTCCTCTTAAAATCCATATCAGACCTTTTGGGTCTGGTATGGATTTTAAGGGAAACTCTACACTAAAATTATTTTAAAAACTGGGGGGGGGGGGACCCTACACCGTTTTTTTTTTGTTTGTTTTTCTTCAATTTTTTTTTACAGAATAGCCAATGCCACATCAGCATGAGCATGGTTGTTTCCATTATATTAATGGCTCATTTGCTTAACATTATTGTATAGAGTTAAAAACATCAAACACTAGTAAATGTATTTTGTATGTATAATTGTGCTCAGCTCAATAAGCTAGTGGTCAGCGCTTCTACCTTGAAAAATTCAGGCTTTGAAAGGCTCATGGGTTCAAATCCCACAGAGGTATACTAAAAGATGGCATTGCTGAAAAAAAGGTGAATGCCAATTAGTCAAAGTAGCATATGATGAAAATAGGCAAATGCCAATGCACTTTAGTTTGGCTGATTCTACTATATTAACTTTTCAAATGCATGCAATGGTATGTAAGTATTCAATAATATTATGGTGTGGAATTCCAAACATTTTAATTTGCTTGTGCACAGAAAAATAAACACAGCTGGTGGGTGGTAGGTTGCCTGGGATTTGAACTCATAACTTGAGAGCTTTGGAAACATCTCAGCAGACCACCAAGCCATTGTGCCAAGTACGCTGAGACGTGCCTAATAGTGTAGTATGAACAAAGAATGAACATAACTAATTACTGCTTTATAGTCACCTGAATAAAAAAATGTAAAAGGCATGAATAAAACCACATACAACAAATATGTAACCTAAATGTTCAATACATGTAACTATTACACAAAAGCAGACATTACTCTGTAATACTCATCCATAACTGCATTTGTTAGCAAAAGAAGAAAAACTAGGAATACTTATTGCAATATACATCAATGGATGCACATGGGGTAGAGCACATCTCACATAAAAATGTTTTCTTCACATACATGATCATTGTTGCTCCGAAGGCAGATTCCTTTTTTTAAAAGGAAAACTAAGAGGGGTGGAATACACGCTAGCAAATATATATGCGCCTAATGACAATTCTGCAAACTATGTGACTAAAGTCTTGAAAAAACTTGAACAATTTAAGTCGGGACTTCTGATAATAATGGGAGACTTTAACTTCTGCATGGATCCTGAAATGGATAGCACGTCCCGTGCACACGGGACGAGAAATGATCAGCTGACGTTAGTAAAACACAGACTACATCAGGCCCAGTTAGTAGACATATGGCGTCTGCAACATCCCAAAAAATTAGATTATACGTTTTACTCCCCTGTGCACGGGACGTACTCTAGGATTGATTATGCCATGGTGGATCATAGACTCCTGGAAAGGGTAGTAGAGACCAGTATTGAAGTTTTGACGTTCTCCGACCATACACCTATAACTATGAAGCTCAATGTATCAGACCAGAAAATGAACCCTCCAGAGTGGAGAATAGATGAGAGCCTATTGGAGGATGAAAAAATAGTAAAAAGAGTGCATGGAGAATTAGAAAGATACTTCAGAAAAAATGACACGGAGGGGATCTCCAGGGCTACACTGTGGGAAGCCCATAAGGCCTACATAAGAGGAATATTTATTATGGAGGGGGCAAGGAAAAAGAGAGAAAAAACAAAAGAGTTAAAGGAATTAGTGAAGGCTATCTCATTATTAGAACAAGAACATAAAAATAAAGGACAAAAAATAGAAACATGGCACAAAGTAAAAATGAAAAGGGATGAGTACAGAGCGCTCATAGAACAAGAGATTAAGAAAGAACTAAACATCATTGAAAGAGAGAGATATATATGGGGAGACAAACGGGTAAAGCCCTGGCCAGAATGGTTAAAAAAAAAAAAAAGTAGGAACTATATAGAAAAAATTAGGAAAAAGAATGGGGACCTGGCCTATAAAACCAGTGACATTGCAGAAGAGTTTAGAAGCTACTATGAGGGCCTATATAATGTAAAACAAAAAAACTGGAAACCGGGAGAGAAAGAAGCTAGTATTGAGGAGGTACTGAGAAAAGGCAAACTCCCCAGAATAGATAAAGAGGTAGCTGAAATCCTAGACCAGCCTATAACTGAGGAGGAAATAAGGTTAACGTTAAAAAACTCCAATAAAGGGAAAAGTCCCGGCCCTGATGGCTTTACGACTAGATATATACAAAAGTTCGGAACTATATTAATACCAAAACTCTGCCAGTACTTTAATGGACTTGGGAGGGACTATGAGCTGAGTAGAGAAGATGCCATGGCAAACATCACGGTCATAGAAAAAGAGGGGAAAGACAACACTGTATGCTCAGGGTTTAGACCAATCTCATTGTTGAACGTCGATATAAAGATTTATGCTAAAATATTGGCCGACCGTATGAAGGAGATAATGACGTTCATTATTCACCCGGACCAGGTGGGATTTATATCAGGTAGGGAGGGCAAGGATAATGGAACCAGAGCCCTTCTACTCATAGAGCAAATTAAAGAAAATCGAGCCCCCAGTCTACTCCTCTCAGTAGACGCTGAGAAAGCGTTTGATAGGGTAGACTGGGGGTTCATGATGCGGTCACTGGAAAATGTAGGGATAGGCCCAAGGATGAGAGAGAGAATTCAAACGTTATACTGCCACCCACGAGCAAGAGTCAAGATCAACGGATCCCTATAATCAGCCTTCGAGATGGGGAATGGGACTAGGCAGGGTTGTCCTTTGTCCCCCCTCCTCTTTGTGCTCTCACTCGAGCCACTTTTGGCCATGATACGGAATGACCCCAACATTAAAGGGGTCAGAGTAGGAGATGAGGAACACATATTGTCAGCCTTTGCTGACGATGTGTTGTTCTTCGTGAGAAATCCAAGAGACACGCTTCCCCACTTAATAGCGAACATTAAACAATATGGAGAAATTTCTAATTTCAAAATGAACATGGCCAAGACAGAAATATTGAATGTAAACATTAATAAAGACGAAGTGGGATTTCTCAAAAAGGAATACAGCTTTACTTGGCAGAAAGAGATCAAATATTTGGGAATAAAGCTAGCAAAATCGTTAAAAAATATATATCGATTAAACTATATCCCCCTTCTTGAGGAAATAAAAGGAGAAATTAGAAAAATAAAGAATTGCCCGATCTCCTGGTTCGGGAGAGTAAACTTAGTAAAAATGATATTAGTCCCAAAAATCCTGTATAGGTTCCAGATGATTCCAATTTACGTTCCCCAAGGATACTTCAGAATACTGAACTCCCTCCTATTGAATTTTATATGGAATAAAAAAAAACATAGGATCTCATTTCAAGTTCTAAAACAGGGAAAAAACTGGGTGGTTTAGGAGTACTGGATATCAGAAAATATTATGCAGCTTCAATTATCTCCGTATAATAGAGTGGACCAAAGAAAAGTACGATAAAAGATGGGTCCAGATTGAGTGTGCACTTGCAAATACACAATTAGGTAGAGTGATATGGAACCCACCACAGTATAGAAAATTACACATAACCGCTCACGAAATGACACGGATAGCATTAAGGACATGGGATAGAACACACAAACAACTAGGATCAGTTTATAATTCACCACTCATCGATTTAAAAGAAAATGTTCTTTTTTTTATCACCGGGGTTAAAAGAGGAGGGGGGGAATTGGATTAAAAACCGGATTCGGGTAAAAGACATAACACAGCAAGGTAAAATAATGACACTCCACGAAATTAAAGTCAAGAATATATGCACAGGGTGGAATGACTGGCGATACAGACAGCTCTCCTCCTTCATCAGGACCCTACCAGGCCCCATCCGGGAACAGAAGGACTATACACCCTTGGAACAACTATGCCTGGTGGATAGTTCAAAAGGAAATATCTCAAAACTATACAAAATCCTGATGAGGGCGGAAGAGCTGGGGGACGCCTAGGTATATCATGAAATGGGAAAGGGAACTTGAAGTCACTAGGGGGAAATCTTCAGTAGAAAGAATACTGAATCTGACCCATTCCTCAGCAATTGATGTAAGAACAGCTGAGATGAATTTCAAACTTATTACGGGATGGTACTCTACCCCCGATAAAACTAGTAAATTTAAAGAAGGGGAGACAGGAGAATGCTGGAGAGGCTGCCCAACAATGGGGACAATGGCCCACCTCTGGTGGAAATGTCCCAAAATTAAAAGCTTTTGGAATAGCATTCTCCTACTAATTAAGGATATTACCAAAAAAGAGATTAAAGAAGATCCCTGGGAAGTCCTATTCCATAGAGGAGTGGTGCCCTTAAAGGAGTATAAAAAGTTCTTGGTCCCCCACCTTCTCAATGCAGCAAAACGGTTAATTCCAAAAAAATGGAGGGATGAGAACAGCCCACAAATATGGGAATGGATTGACTCAGTGGAGGAAACCTATAGGAGGGAGGAGCTGAAACTTAGAGAGGTGGAGGACAGCGAGGATATACGTAAGAAGTGGAGACCGTGGAGAGAATTTAAAAGAACTTGGAGCCTCGCAGAAAATCTTAGAGCACCTTGAACAAGGGGAATGAAATGGATCTAACTGTAGGGGGTATACTTGGGTGGGAGAGATAGTGGAATCACGAGATAGAGGGAGGGAGAAGGGGGGGGAGCTGGGGGGGAACCCCACATGTTAATTCATAACAGTTCATAAAAATAAAATAAAAAAAAGTCATTAAAACAGAAGGAAAATAAAGAGAACCACAGATGATGCAATGACTACAATGATAGGCGAAGGGCGGAAAGATCCGTGAGCTGGTCATTCAGGCGGTTCCATGAGTCTAGACTGATCTGGGGAAAAAAAAAAAAAGAAGGTACTAGACAGACTCAGGGTACACCATCTTTATGCCAAAGCAGAGAAATGTGAATTCGAGAAGTCCACCATTCTGTTCCTGGGTCTTGTTATCTCCGCGGATGGGATTTTTATGGACCCACAAAAAGTCTCTGCAGTCCTCGAATGGCCAGGCCCAACCGATAAGAAGTTGTGGGTTTGTGGGATTCTCCAACTTTTATAGGAAATTCATCAAGAACTTTTCAGGTATCATATCTCCTATTACGCAGTTAACCAGATCACGCACAACCTTTGTATGGACTCTCGAAGCTCAAACGGCTTTTGAAAAATTGAAGGACCTCTTTACTTCTGCACCCATCCTGAGACATCCTGATCCTGCCTTGCCTTATGTTCTTGAGGTCGATGCCTCCGAAATTGCTGTGGGAGCCATATTGTCTCAACGACAGGGGGCAAAATCCATACTTCACCCGTCGCCTTCTTTTCTAGAAAACTAAGTACATCAGAAAGGAACTATGACGTTGGTGATCGGGAATTACTCGCTATTAAAGCGGCCCTGGAAGAATGGCGCTACCTTCTCGAAGGGGCGGCCCACCCTATTCTTGTGTTTACTGATCACAAGAACCTTGAATATTTAAGAACAGCCAAGAGACTAAGACCCCGCCAGGCTAGATGGGCTCTCTTTTTTGCAAGATTCTGCTTCCACATTACATATCGGCCAGGGTCTAAGAACGGGAAGCCAGATGCCCTTTCCCATATGTTCCAGGACACTGAGGTTCCCCCTGAACCCGATACCATTCTACCTGCTAAAAAATGTCTTTTGTTACAGAGTGATCTCATCTCACAAATCAAGTCGGCAGTCCAGAACCACCCTTCACCGCTGGAGCTCCGCCTTCAATTTAAGGAGGGACTCTATTACCATGGTGAGCAAATGTTTGTTCCTGAGCATCTACGTACGGCAGTTCTTTACATGTGCCATGACCACCCCTTGGCAGGGCATTTTGGAGCCTATAAGACCTCAAATCTGATCCTTCGCTCCTTCTGGTGGTCCCACTTGCTGCAAAACTGCAGGGACTATGTTAAATCTTGCACAACGTGCCTTCGGAATAAATCCCATAGGGCTAAGAATTGGGGCCTATTGGAACTCCTTCCTGTTCCTGACAAATTGTGGTCCATGATCTCTATGGACTTCATTGTCGAGTTACCCCCCTCCGAAGGCTTCACTACTATTTTTGTAATTGTGGATCGGTTGTCTAAAATGGCCCACTTTGTGCCCCTAAAAGGTACCCCCTCTGCAGCAGAAACTGCCTCCTCCTTTATCAAAGAAGTTGTACGCCTACATGGCATCCCCGCTAATATCACCTCTGACCGTGGGGTGCAATTTACATCCCGTTTTTGGAAATCCCTATGTGAAGCTCTGGGCGTTAAACATTGTTTGTCCTCTGCCTGTGATAGACAAAGTGTGGCTCTCCACTGCAAACCTGAAGCTGGCTTGCCCCTCTAAGAAATTAGGACCCAGGTACATTGGCCCTTTTCCTGTGAAGAAGAGGATTAATGCTGTGGCCTTTGAACTTTGCCTACCTGGAAGTTTGAGGATCCACCCAGTGTTCCACGTCTCCCTCTTGAAACGATCCATTGCTAACCCCTTCCCTGATCGTGAACCCGAAGCACCAGCCCCTGTGCTTGTTGAAGGAAGCAAGGAATTTGTGGTAGAAACTGTTTGGGATTGCAGGAAGAGAAGGGGTCAAACCCAGTTTTTAATCAAACGGAAGGGCTTTGGCCCCGAAGATAACTCATGGGAACCCTCTTCCAACGTACACGCTCCACGGTTGATTCAGGCCTATCTCCGCCTTCATCCTGAGAAGAGGTCCCTGGTGGGCATCCGGAGGCTGCCCGTAAGGGGGGGGCAATGTAAGAGAACTGTAACCGTCTGTCCCAGGCGCCCTCTGGCGCATGCGCGCGCACACGGGCGCCCTGAGAAACCTAGGCGCACCAATGCGCATGTGCACGCACACACGGGCATACCAATGCGCGCACGCACGCCAATGCGTGCACGCGCCGCGCGGCGGACGCCGTGCGCGTCCCTAACGCCAATTAGCACTCGCTGCCTATTTAAGGTAGTGCTCTGGCCTAGACTTATTGCTGACTGATCTTCAGCGTGTACCCTGTCACCTGAATCCTGTGTTGTCTTGATGATCTCCTGTTGCTGAACCCAGCTTGCTCTGACCCGCTACTGGCTCTGTTACTCCCTGATTACTGGTTCCTGACTCTGGCTTCCCACCTGACACCGCTACTGCCTACTGCCTGGTACCTCGCTGCCCGCCTGCCTCTTGACCCGGCTATCCGCATGACCCGCCTTGACTTCTGGTGCCTGCGATCCAGCAAACTTTGAACGCCTGCAGCTTGCTCCTGCGGCTTCCAGCATACGTCCTGTTCCAAGACCCTCAGGAACTACATCTTGTTGGATCTCCAGTGCCCTGCTGTCGATATCCCTACCACAGGCACTCGTGTTCCTCCAATCCCCTGGTGTCCTCTGTTCCATCTCCGGCGGTGCCGGGACTGGAGATACAAGAGAGGCTGACCTCGTCATCTCAGCCTCCCATCAGGTACGTGACAGATTCCCTGCAACTCATAGGGAGTGCCGTAGCTTATTTAGCTGATGCTGCGGTAGAGACGCGGTGCGTTCTACCACAAAGATGGGAGCCCTCATCAATTCTGGTAGGAGAGCAGTATGGGTCAAGATGTGGAACAGCGATCTTACGTCCAAGAACTGCCTTTGTAGTCTTCCCTTCGAGGGCTCCCTTATTTTCGGTACAGGCCTGGACCAGGCCTCGACTAGGTCCTCAGAAAAGGCCGTAAGTTTTCCTACCAAGCCTAGACAGAACAGGAAAAAAGCTTTTCGAGGCCCCCAGGGTGGACTTGGAGGTAGGAGCTTGCCTTCAGAGAGAAGGCCCCCTAAAAATAGACGCTGGGGTGTTGGGAAGGACAAACAAAAAGGGGGTATCCTTTTTTCCAACACCAAACCCAACGACAAGGATTCCAAATGACGGGAAGGTTGGGGGAAGACTCTCCCAATTCCTTCCCAGGTGGGAGAGTATTACTCAGAGCCCCCATATTCTCCAGATTGTAAGGGATTGTTACAAGCTGGAGTTCCGTCAGTTTCCCCCTCCGAAATGTATTCTGACTGGCTTGCCCAAAGACCCCTTCAAGTCAGCAGGCCTTCTGCGGAACATCGCAGTACTGGCACAGCAGGGGGTTATAGTCCCAGTTCCTGTGGACCAGAGAGGTTTGGGCGTTTACTCCCATATCTTTGTGGTCCCAAAGCCGTCAGGAAAATTTCAGTTGATAATCAATCTGAGACCCCTGAATACCTCTCTCCTCCACAAAAGGTTTCGAATGGAGAGTGTTTACAGCCTCAGGAGCCTCCTACTGAGGGAGGTATTCATGGTGACCATCGATTTAAGGGACGCTTATCTCCACGTCCCAATTTTTTTGGGTCATCAGAGGTTCCTCAGGTTTGCGATCGCTTTCCTGCATTTGCAAGGGATAGCGCTAGTCCCCTATCTCGTCGATCTGCTACTGTACAACCAGAGTCGGGATCTCCTTCTCGCAGACCTGGCCACTGTTATGACTACCTTGGAGTCACTGGGTTGGATTATCAACAAAGAAAAATCCTCACTTCTTCCGGAGCAGAGGAAGCTCTATCTAGGGTTTCTGATAGACTCCCTGGAGAGGAAGCTCTTTTTGATCAAGGACAAGATCCGGGGTCTCATGACAGCGGTCAGGTCGGCGATGGAGAGAGCAGAGTCCTGCTTCAGGGACATCATGAGGGTGCTGGGTCTAATAACTTCTTGTATCCCGGCTGTCCCATGGGCGCAGCTCCACTCCAGACCCTCCAATTTTTCCTCCTTTCCCCCTGGGATGAAAAAAGAGAATCCCTAGATGTCAGGGTCAGTATCCCAGATCCAGTGAAACTCGCACTAGGCTGGTGGCTTCTTCCACAGAACCTGCAGTTAGGTCTTTCGTGGAGTCAGGCCAAACCAGTCAGGATCACTACAGATGCCAGTGCCTGGGGGTGGGGAGCTCACTTGGACGAGCTCCGTGCCCAGGGTTCCTGGAGCCAATGTCAGAGGGGGGCCTCTTCAAACTACCGCAAGCTATTAGCAGTCGGAGAAGCTCTAAAGGCATTCGAGGAAAGAATTTTGGGCCAGGAGGTCAAGATTCTTTCCGACAATGCGACCACGGTAGCCTTCCTCAACCATCAGGGAGGCACCAGATCCTGCACCCTTCTGGAGTTGTCTCTAGAGATCCTGGGCTGGGCAGAGCTGAGGATTCCTTCTCTTTTGGCAGTACACCTGAAAGGGACCCTCAATTTGGAAGCAGACTACTTATGTTGTCAGCCCATTCTCCAGGGGGAGTGGGAACTGAATACAAAGGTTTTCACCCTGATCTGTCAGCACTTTGGCAGCCCAGAGGTGGATCTCTTCGCCCGCAGGGCGAACAGGAAGGTGAAGAGATTCTTCTACCGGGAACACGGGTCAGAGGGGGTGGACGCATTGGCCCAGGTATGGAAGTTTCATCTGGCCTATGCCTTTCCTCCTCTGAACCTGATTCCGAGAGTCCTGCAGAGGTTAAGCCTAGCAGTAGGAAGACTTATCCTGGTCGCACCCTGGTGGCCCAAGAGGACCTGGTTTTCCGCTCTAGAGCGCGGGTCGTTGGCTCCTCCCCTCCTTCTCCCTGTTCGGACGGACCTTCTTCGGCAGGGTCCGGTCTATCACCCAGACCCTGGCTACTTCAAGCAGACGGCCTGGTGCTTGAGAGGCGAAGCCTGAGGGAGAAGGGCTGCTCCGAGAAGGTAATTGATACGCTTCTGGCCAGTAGAAAGGAAGTCACTAGGCGTATTTATGCCAAGATCTGGGGTGTCTTTTCTCGCTGGTGCTCGGCGAGACAAGTATACCAGCAGGAGACTTCGGTCATCTTAGATTTTCTCCAGGACGGAGTGGACCAGGGGCTAGCCACAAGGACTCTAAAAATTCAGGTGGCAGTCTTGTCTTATTTTTTTGGATAGACTCCTATCCCTGGATTCCCTGGTTAAAAGGTTCCTTACAGCCAGAGATAGGATGTCTAGGGTTCCGCCCTGGGATCTTTTAATTGTTTTGGATCAGTTAATCAAGGCTCCGTTTGAGACAATTGGTAGTATTACTCACCTTTAAGTTTGCCTTCCTTTTGACGGTCACGACGGCCAAGAGGATAGATGATATGCAGGCGCTCTCTATTAAAGAGCCGTTTTTTTCGTTTATTTGTGGACAGGGTTGTTCTAAGTCAGGACCCCCTGTACCTTCCTAAGGTAGCGACCAAGTTTCACAGGTCACAGGAGATAGTTCTCCCTTGTTTTTGTTCAAACCCCCAGAATAAAAAGGAAGCTTCCTTTCATTGTCTGGAAGTTAGACGTGGTCTATTAGTTTATTTAGAGAGGGTTAGTGAGTTTAGACAGTCTACCCCGTGAACGACTGTTACTAGATTATAGTAAAAGCCTCCTTAGAAAGGCATACAACAAAGCGTTTATGAAAGAAAGACTGTCATTGATTTACACAAAACCTAAAGCCAAAGACAATCTACAAACTACTAAATTCATTACTAAATATGCGGCCCAACATGGCATGCTTAGAGATTGTCTTGAAAGACACTGGCATTTGCTCAGTGAGGACCCCACTTTGGGTAAATATGTTAAGGAAAAACCCGAAATAGTTTTTCGGAAATGCCCTTCAATAGGAAACAGACTTACGGCTAGTGAATACAGGCCATCAATTGCCTAATGGTGAAATATTCCGACCGCGTTTTCATGTTACATGCAATACAGAAGGGGTAGTTTATTTGATGTCCTGCAAATGCAAGGCATTTTATGTCGGAAAAACAATACGCCAATTTAACCAATTTAAATCTACTATTACTATCTACTATTCACAGTTTGCTAAAATGGTTACACCGGTTAGTAGATATTTAGGGCTAGACCATAAGTTTGACACTTCAATGGTCAAATTTATCATTTTGGAGGTCATACCCAAAGACCCAAGAGGGGGAAATTGGGACAAGCAAATTTTGCAAAAAGAAACCATTAGGATTGAACGCTTAGGGGCGACACGCCCCCCAGGAATTAATGAGGTGCTTACGTACCGGCCCTTTTTGTAAAATTTGCTAAATCAACAATGATATATAATATACCAATGTTGTAACTAACTGTAGTGCCATTGCTGTATTTGTTTCCTGTTGAACATTAAGCCTTTTCAGAGCCATTTATAAGTGATTTAATTAATTATTTATCCATTAAAATTTTTCTAAAAAAATCCATGATGCAAAATGTCCAACAATGGACAATCAAATTAGCAATGCTGGATGATCTTTAGATCCCACGACAATGATTGTATATCTACTGAAGGGTGGGTATCTTCTTTTTTTTTTTTTCATTCAAGTTTAAGTTTATTTTCTGAATAAAGTCAGTACAATTTAAAGAACATATCAGGAAATCAATACATTTTGTTACATATCCTTAAATATTGAGACATCGTTTGCTGAAGTCATCACTTCGTCATTTCTCAACCATACCTAAATAACATTCTATCTGCGATGAAAGGAAAACAGGTTCAACAAGGGAGTAAATTCTGACCCTAAGCCATATAGTCTAACCGGGGTAGCTCCCTACCCTCCCTCAAATCCTGCAGTTCCTATCAATCCGTCTAGGGTCCCTAGTCTACAGCAGTTGGGATAAATCAAAACCTTATTGGTCCAACATATATAGAAATGAGATGGGAAGGGCACCCTCCACCCCCACTGACACCCCCAATGGGATCACTCTGTGCCCGGGGAGGTAGAGTAATTCCCCCAAACCATCCCGCCCCCTTAGCAAGTTATTATAAATATTACAGTTTTGTGAAGTCCACTTTGTGATGTACCTCCATTTCATAAACTTAAAACTTCTCAAGTACCTCTGGTACGAAGTGTATGATATCTGGACCGATTAAATGAACCTAATACTAAAAGAATAAATAACAAGTTCGATGAAGAGAGAGGGAGAGGGAGAGGGAGGGAGAAAAAGAGAGGAGAATCCCTCTTCAACCTCCTCCACCCCTATGATAGAGGCGTAACATGTATATATATGGAGAACGTTTCCCAAACACAGATTATACAAAAAACCTGAACACAAGCACAGCATAAAACCAGAACATAGAGAAGAAAAGTAGAAGAGAAGGAAAAGAGGAATCTTCTTTTAAAAAAAAACACCCTGTATTCTATATGGTCTGAATAAATTGTCAGCTAAAAGCTAGATTACTATGTTTTATTTAAACTTTTGTTATTTAAGATAACTTATGTGTTGCCAGCATATATATCTTTTGAGTACCTGGAAAAGTGCATATTGGCTATACTGTGGTTGCGTTGTATTCCGGGCTAGGGATCGCAGTAATTTTAGGGTGGTTGTCTTGTTTTGTTCTGCTGCTGGCCGTCTCTATGTTTGGTTTTTGGGTTCAATGTTCAAATGGCCGCGCCAGCCATTGGTTGGCGGAATGGGCTCTCTCCTCCCTGTGGAGGATGGGCTGATGTCTGCTACCCAGTGGTGATTGGAACCTCACCATCCTATCCACTAGCACTTCCACCCTTCACTGCGTCCAGGGACTCGCCAGTAGTTCCTAGAGTGCGCAGGCGCCGTTTTGGGAAGGTGATGCGGCCGGCACGCATGACGTCAGATGCTCTCTGACGTACACGCGAGTGGGGTGCATATAAACGTGGCGTGGCTCACTCTCCAACTGTCTTATGGAGAGTGCAGCCGCACTTGATACAGAGACCCATGTTATTCCCAACACCGCTATAGGTAAGGCATTCCAACTTATCTGGAGGAAATATTTGTTTGATCTCATAACTATTCATTATGCTTACCAGCATATGAAGTATTGGAACATTAAGATCTCCATATATTAATTTCCCTAGGCAAACTTCGGCTTGATAGCCTTTTAGCCCCCAATAGCCATAAGTGAAGGATCGCTTCATTTAAGCCGGGTATCTCTGTTAAGTTGCTTCAATACTCAGACAAGGCAAGTGATTCAAACCCTCTGTTCCCCCATAAGAGTCCCTATTCTAAATACTATATAATTTTCTTTAATACCCCAAGTATATGCACTCTATCTTTTTGACAAGTTATGTTTATAAGGGGGGGGGGGGGTTCTTTGTCTTATTAATATACATATATTGTTTTAGGCCTCTGCATATATTTCTCTTTAATGGAGCTAGTTATGGTGTACTGTAGTTTTCCTACATCTGTGGGTTATCTACTATTACCACTAGGGTTGTCCAGATACCGATACTAGTATCGGTATCGGGACCGATACCGAGTATTTGCGGGAGTACTTGTACTCGTGCAAATGCTCCCGATACCTAAATAGAATACTTTTTTTGTATTTATCAACATGTTCTGTGAAAATTCTTTGAGTTTTTTACTACTGCGTGACAAGAAAATAAAACATTTTTTTTCATTTTTACTCATTTTTATTCTTTTATAATGTCTTGAGTTAGAGTTCTTCATAATTCTAAAGAAAATATCCTTAGTCTGTATTGTGGTTTGAAAACTGTCACATGACATTTAAAAAAAGTATCGGTATTCGGTATCGGCGAGTACATGAAAAAAAGTATCGGTACTTGTACTCGGTCCTTAAAAAGTGGTATCGGGACAACCCTAATTACCACAAAGTATTTTTCTCTCGGCCAAGGCCTTGGTTTGTGGTTATAGGCCTATTAGGCAATGTTACCCATATAAATAAGTGTATATATATATATATATATATATATATATATATATATAATCTTTTCTATCTAGTTGTTTTGTGCACCCCTCTGGGCATTGGCCTTTCCAACTGAATATGGCGGGTTGCAACACAGAACGTGATACACCGAGAAGTTCCATCTAGCCTCACTCAAGTGAGTATAGGCATACTGCGATCAATATCCCGGAAAGCATTGGGCAACCACGGTCAGCATTTTTCTCATAATACACCACTTACATGGTGAGTTTACAATCATGTTGTCCAATTTTTGCCTACACGCAGTTTGGTAATATGTTGCAATATACCTCCTTTTCCTACGTTGTATTATTTACTTTATGTTTATTTGTTTATACATTATAGTTCTCAATGCTCCTGAAGAAGTGGCTTTGATCCACGAAACATGTAGAGCAATCTTTTGAGGAATGTGAACAAGTGTCAAGATTTCTACCGTGATAATCCAGCTGATATCCACATTAAAACTGCTACGCCTTGGTTTGACTAAGTCTATAGCACGTTCAGTTTGTATCCTAGATTTATACCATCTAGTAATATATCTTGACACTTATGTGTATGTATTTTTAATGCTTTATATGTTTCATCAGAAAAAGTTTTGTTACTGATGAATTATATTTATTTGTAAAAAAAATATTAAAATCTTTTTCTATTTTTCTAATAAGTGACTGCAAAGTCCATCTTTTCTACTTCAATTTTCTAAACACTATAGGATGTGGCACTGTATATATCAAGGGTGTCGATTGCCACCCAAGGGCACAGCAATCGTAATCAAACATAGCTTCCTGAAGACGCATGTACGCATGCAAAACGCGTAGAGGCTTCTGGGTAATTTTCACGTAAACAACGGAACTACATCACATGATACTTCCGCATAGTAAGCCGCTCAAACACTGAGGCATGGAGCACACGCCGGTGGGGGAACTTGATCAGTTACGCTGGACAGACTAGTGCCAGGATAGGCACTAACGCATGTGAGTGCAAATTTTATATGCGTTATTTATTAAATGTAGGGCGGATATACCGGTTGAGCCTCTTTAGATCTATCACAGACCTCCACCCCCCTGTCCTCTTTGGAACCAGAAATAGGGTAGAGTAGAATCCTGCGAAGTGCTCTGCCAAGGGAACCGGAACAGCCGCACGCCCTGAAGCTGGAGTGACGTTATGAAGTGTTTCAGAGCTTGAGCCTTCAGCAGAGAGAATGGAATCTCTGTTCTTTTGAAAGAATTCCGAGGTGGGAGATGAGAGAAATTCCAAAAGTGCCCCCATTGAATTGTTGACAGAACCCAGGGGTCCTGGCCAGGGCAGCTGATAAGGCAGTACAGCCAGCCCTCTTGTACTGGGCCCAGGCACAATCAGTTTAAAAAGGGGTGCCCAGGCACCTGCTGAGCAGGATAGTTGACAGTACTGTCTTTTTGCAGCCACATGCATCCCTTTCCATCTTCTGCCCTGGCTTCCCCCCATGTGCCCCTTTCCCCAGCAGCACTTCTGGCTTCCCTCCTCTCCCCTCCCGTTGGCAGTTACTGTGGGCACAAAGGAAGATGTTTCAGGATAGAGTGGGGGAAGGGGCCGGTAAATACATAATTTACTGGCCACTTCCTTTCCTGAATGTCACTAATTACTATGGTTCAGTTTGTGAATGAGCAGGAAGCCTTTGGCGCATTTCCTATTCATTAATCTGTGCTGCTGAGGCTGCAAAGAATGGGACTGATAAATCTATGTTCTCTATCACTTTCCACTGGGAAGGGGGGCAGTATGGGGCTTTGTGATTTCTAACAGCAGCCCTGGTCCTGGCAGTGGGTGGCCCAGACTGGAACAAAGAACTTTAGCCTGGCTCCTTCCTATTCAAAAAGGATGCCTGAGTGCCCTTCCAAAGTCTTTTGTTGTCTCTGGGCTGCCTTGATTGCCTAAAATCCCTCGGATTTGACTGGGGGAATCTAGAGGAATCACCTCTGAATCTTTGCATTCTTCTGTACCGGGGGAGCAATGGAGCATACCAGACTTTCCTCTTGACAACTTGGAGATAGCTTTATCCATTTTATCTCCGATTAGTGCTTACCCATCGAGTGGGATCTTGCACCAATTTTGTTTGGAGGATAAGTCAGCAGTCCAGGATTTCAGCCACAAGGCCCTCTTCGCCGTTACTGAGTGCAACATGGATCTTCTTGAGCACCTAATTGTGTCAATGGCTGCTACCCCGACAAAGTCTGCCGACAATCTAAGCTCTTCCAAGGCTTTAATTATATCCTCCTTGGGGTCGTCCTGACACAAAGCCATTTATTTATTTCCGAGTCGCACCACCGACGCATCTTCCACTGGCATGTAGTTTAGTGACTGCATTCCCGACTCTGGTAAGGGATATCGTTTATTGAACCGGCCCAATGAAAGTTTTTTCGGTCTTTGACCATTCATTTTGAATGACTTGACTAATCTCGCCCATCAACAGGAAGAGAACCTGCTTCCTTTTGAGGATTAGGAAGTAGCTCCTAGACTCTTGGGGAGGCTCTTCTGCATCTTGCCAGGCTATTGCAGTTTTGACTGCCTGGATGAATGGCTTAACCAAGGAGAGACTGAAGCCAGAAGGTTCCGACTCCTCTGAAGAGTTCCCGAAGAGTCTTCAGGTGGTGAATCTCTAGCTGGTCGGCCTGACGGCGGCAAAGGTGTACTGACTGCTGAAGGATCAGGGAGATTAGGTCCTGTATCCTGAACCTAGGATATCTGCAGGGCTGGTTCAGAAAAGGAGTCCTTCATTGTTCGCTTGAGCAGATCTACAGCGTGCTGATTTTCTAGCTAGTGGTTGGACGCATGGTCCGTAAAACAGTCCTTACAGACCACTCTGTCTGGTGTAGCCTCACATGTCCAGCATTTCTTCTTTCTATAGGTCCTAAGAGAGGGGGACTGATCTCGTCCTCTGGATCTTGACCTCTCTGATCTATGATGTGAAGACCTGATGAGCGGGACCGGTGGCGTGAAGAATGAGAGCTGCGGTCTGGGCTGTCGTCATCACTGGGTCTTGAAGATTTTCTGGACCTCTTGAAATGTGGGCAGACATGGAAACAAAAAAGGGAAGCGCTTCCTAAGTGCAATGTGTCAGATACTATGGGTCAGATTCAGCAAGACTTGCGCTGGAGTAAATCGATATGCGCCGTGTAACTGTAAAGATACGCCGTTGTATCTATGTGGCCGTACCCACCAACCTAGATGCGCCAGAAAACGGGCCTTTTCCGATCGGCTTAACTTTCCCTCGCCAGAGTATCGTTAGCGCATATTTTCGCTCGTCGCATCCGTCACGCCTATTGATGTGCCATGCAAATATGCAAATGAGGGAGATTTCCCGATTCGCGAACGGATTAGCACCAGACGCTGGCTAAATGCGCCGCGCGTATCTCGTTCGTCTGGCGCAAAGTTATTTCTACAAATAGCTGCTTTATCATTACTCCAGATGGCCACAGGTCAGCAGGAGAGCAGCTACAGCAGCAGCGTTACCGACGAAACTAGCAAGCTGAACAACCACACGTGCAAGGACAACACCTCTGTGTGCCAACATGCCAGGGGCAGTCGCGGTCCTAGCACTAGTACTGGGTCCCCCGGTACGGAGGAGGCGGGCACGTGAGAGGATATACCGCACGAGCATGAGCATCTTTGTCATGGGGGATGAGGAGGTGTATCGCCTCTTCAGATGCAGCCCTGATGCAATACTTGAACAAACCACAACCCTGCAGGGTGACATCACCAGCAAGACACACCGCTCACAAGCAGTGCAGCCACTGGTGAAGGTACTGGCAACACTCCATTTCCTTGCAAGTGGATCATTCCAGCGTACAAGTGGAGTGGTGGCTGGGATGTCACAATCCTCCATGAGCAGATGTGTGCACCAGGTTGTCCCCGCAATCCTCAGACGCATGTCCAACCAGTTCATCAGACCCACCACTGAGGAGCTGCGGCTGAAGGCAATGACAGATTTCTACAACATTGCAGGATTCCCACGCACTGTGGGGGCCATTGATTGCACACATGTGGCCCTACAGCCCCCCAGTGCCACAGAGCACATATACCGCAATCGGAAGAATTGGCACTCCATCAACGTACAGGTGATAGCTGATGCCCAACGCCTCATATGGCACGTCCGTGCCAAACACCCCGGATCCAGCCATGACAGCTTCATATACAATCAGAGCCCCATCCCAACGGAATTTGAACAGAACATGTATGGGGGGGGTGGTTATTAGGAGATCAGATGGCGTGCACGTGAGGACGTGACGCATCTGTAGGTGGGAGGAGCAGCGGGATCGCCGGGTCGGAAGCCTCTCGGACAGAGCGGGTTGTGGCGCAGGAGACGGCCTGAGGAGATGTGGTGGGGGCGGTCAGGACGAGGCGGAGGTGAGCACTGCGCACACAGC
Organism: Rana kukunoris; assembly: GCA_029574335.1. NCBI lineage: Eukaryota > Metazoa > Chordata > Amphibia > Anura > Ranidae > Rana > Rana kukunoris. The sequence continues at coordinate 390,966,472 of CM056052.1, forward strand.
TTCAACATGGAACAGCCGCGCGCCGACACCCCATAACAGCCGCCACAACAAGTCGCCCGGCTGGCAGAGTCACACACCGCTGCAGCGATAGCCTCCTCGCCCGCCTCCTTTCGCCCTCTCTTCGGACACCCCCGGAGTAACCCCATACGGACATCATAGAAGAAAACAGCAGCCACGCTCAGCTCCTTTGTCCTTCGCCCTGCAAGGAAGTGGCCCGTGTAAACAGACCAGTGGTATGGTAAGCGGCGAATCGAGCCAGAATGTTTCCTTAACCCCTGCCTCACTACTGCATATACCCTCCAGTCAGAAAGGTAAGCCTTTTGGATTGATTTCTTTCTTTGCCTGGGAGAGATGAAAGCGGTATACTACAGGTAGAAGACCAGCATTACAGGTGTGCTTTATGCTATATTTGCTCATATACCTACATAAAGAAACACTCTATAAAAATGTAGATCTGATAAAAGAAGGGAGATCTGAAAGAAATTAATAAAGAGAGGAAAACAAGATCAATAACACTTGGGACTCTAAGTAGAAATACAAACCTCTTTGTAAAAAAAAAAGAAAAAAAAGAAAAGGTAATGAAAGAAATACCTAATATTACAGTCTCTTTTGAATCATACTGCTACATAATAAAGAGCATACACTGTTCAAATAACACACCTGGAGCGGACATCCAAAGGGTAAAGGGGTAAGCAAGGTGTGTCCTAAAAAAAAAAGGAGGAAGGAGGAAGGAGTAAAAATAAAAAGAAAAGAGACAACGAGGGGAAATACATGTGCTACCCCTCATACCATCCCCCCCTGGGTATATCGCTCTTTCAGATCGATTTGAGAGCCCCGATATTCGCTTGCTAAAAGCAATTACACCACGAAGAGGACGAAAACACCCCCAAACACCTCAAGCAATCAAACAGCAACAAGCTCTATCAGGCAATACATGACAAAAGAGGATAGCCCACGAACCCAAGATACAAAAAAACAACAAATAAATAAAGACAAAAAGATGGATAACAAGTACCCTCAAAATAAGTCCGGGAAGGAAAAAACAATAGAACCAAGAGAAGAAGGGATAATAGATAAAGACCTCGAGCTCAGTGGATCAGATGAACTAGGGCCATCAAAGAGTGAAATGGCAGATATGCTGCAGAGGCTGGAGAACGCCATTAAGGGAGAGATACAAACATTACGAACGGACCTAGGGCATCTCTTATCCAGAATAGAGGTAGTGGAAGAGAAAACGGAAAAGCAAGAACAAGAATCAACACACTTAAAAGATCAAATCGATCAGATAAAATTACAGCAGAGGCATATCTTATATAAATTGGAAGACCAGGAAAATAGAAATCGGAGAAAAAATTTAAGAATTAAATCATTACCGGAGGAACAAGGAGAGGAGTTGAGAAAGATGATGCAGGAAATATTCAATCCTTCACTGGACAGAACCTTAGAGGACCCAATTGGGATCGATAGAGTACATCGCGTAGGGAACCCCAGAAGAAAAGATACCGAGAGGATCAGAGATGTTATAGTAAGATTTAGAGTGTTTGAAGAAAAGGAGAGGGTCTGGAAAAGTCTAAGAGGAAAACCACCATTGGTGTACAAAGGGGCAGAACTTCAGATCTACTCAGACCTGGCGACAGAAACACTGACAAGACGACGATTACTAAAACCCCTATTGAGCCAGCTGACAACTCAAAAAATCAAATATAATTGGGGGTTCCCAGCGTGCCTAATAGGAAATAAAGAAGGAAAGTCTGCTATTCTAAGATTCCCGGAGGATCTTAAATCATTCTGCAGCAGACTGGACATTCAAATCCCAGACCTTCCGGGCTGGGAGTAGGGGGAGGCGGACAGGGGAGGGGGGAGAGGAGGATCGGAAGGGAGATGTCAACATCAGAAGAGGTGACGACGGCTGTCTCCCCCCCCCTATCTGCACAGAGGGGGGGTACATCCCCAGGCCCACCTAGACAGACCTGAGCCAAAACCACTTTTGGATGTTGGCTCAGAGGCCGATAGTCGGCCAACAGGGGGAGGGGAGGGGGAGAGGGGAAGGGGGGGAGGGGGGGATGGGACGGGAAGGGGGAGGGAGGTGGAGGAGGGAGGGAGGGGAGGGATTGGGGGGGAGGAGGGAGGGGGGAAGAGTTAGCAGAAGCCCTTATCTCGCCAAGGGAGCCAAATGAGCCACGAAGAAAGAATAGTATAAGAAAGGTCAGGACTGTCCTCTTAGAAAAGAGAAAGGATAAGAAAATAACAAGGAAAAGATGACGATGATTAAATTTCTGTCGTATAATGTGAAAGGCCTGAATAATCCAACAAAGAGACACAAGATCTTAAAAGAACTAAAAAGCTACAGGGCGAACGTGGTGTTCCTGCAGGAAACACACCTTTCTATAGAATCTAATATTAACCACTTAAGGACCGCCTACTGCACATTTACGTCGGCAGAATGGCACGGCTGGGCACATCAACGTATATATACGTTGATTTTAGTACCCAGCCGTGGGTCGCGGGCTCCGGGACCGGGACCGCGGGATTCGCGGACCCGATCGCCGCTGGAGTGCGGCGATCCGTCCCTGGAGCAGAAGAACGGGGAGAGCCGTGTGTACACACGGCTTCCCCGTGCTTCTCTGTGGCCGCAGCATCGATCGCGTCATCCCTGTAATAGGGGGACGCGATCGATGACGTCACACCTACAGCCACACCCCCCTACAGTTGTAAACAAACACACTAGGTCTCACATCCCCTACAGCGCCACCTGTGGTTAACTCCCAAACTGCAGCTGTCATTTCCACAGTAAACAATGCAATTTAAATGCATTTTTTGCTGTGAAAATGACAATTGTCCCAAAAATGTGTCAAAATTGTCCGAAGTGTCCGCCATATTGTCGCAGTCACGAAAAAAATCGCTGATTGCCGCTATTAGTAGTAAAAAAAAAAAAATTAATAAAAATGCAATAAAACTATCCCTTATTTTGTAAACGCTATAAATTTTGCGAAAACCGACCGATAAACGCTTATTGCGATTTTTTTTACCAAAAATACGTAGAAGAATACGTATCGGCCTAAACTGAGGAAAAAAAATGTTTTTTTATATATTTTTGGGGGATATTTATTATAGCAAAAAGTAAAAAATATTGCATTTTTTTTAAAATTGTCGCTCTATTTTTGTTAATAGCGCAAAAAATAAAAACCGCAGAGGTGATCAAATACCACCAAAAGAAAGCTCTATTTGTGGGAAAAAAAGGACGCCAATTTTGTTTGGGAGCCACGTCGCACGACCGCGCAATTGTCAGTTAAAACGAAGCAGTGCCGAATCGCAAAAAGGGGCAAGGTCCTTTACCTACATTTTGGTCCGGGTCTTAAGTGGTTAAGCTATATTCATCTGACTTCCCAGTCTGGTATTATGGAGATACCATCTCCAAACGAGCTAGGGGAGTAGCTATTGGCCTGGCCAAAGGAGTTCGGTTTATACTTGCCGACCGGTTGGTTGACCCTGAGGGGAGGTATCTCTTTCTAAAAGGAGAATTGGAAGGGTTAGAATGCACACTGGTAAATATCTATGCACCTAATGTTCATCCTATAAAATATCTCATGGAACTTTTAGAAAAACTGAAAGATTTTAAGCAAGGGAAGGTTATTATGGGAGGAGACTTAAACTTCTGTTTCAACCCGGAGGTAGATAAGACCCCCCAGTCGAAAGAGAATAATAAAAAGCTCCTAAAAATGATAAAAAATAGACTATACTGTAGCCAACTGATAGATGTATGGAGAGTCCTGAATCCAGGACAGCGGGATTATACGTTCTTCTCCTCAGTGCATGGTAGCTATTCCCGCATTGACCACATTTTCTTGGATCATAGCAGCCTGGAGATGGTGGCAGGCACGGAGATAGGGGCCATGACACTCTCAGACCACTCACCAATAAGCGTTACTTTAAACATACTAGGAAGCCATAAAACATTTCAGAATTGGAGGCTGAATGAGGAACTACTGATGGAAGAGAGTAGCCTAACCAGGATAAAAAAGGAGCTGGGGGACTATTTCAGGACCAATGACACAAATGAAATATTGGGAGCGACTCTTTGGGATGCACACAAAACAGTGATAAGAGGGATTCTGATATCAGAAGGGGCGAGGAAAAAAAAAGAAAGAAGTTGCAAGAGAGATAAAATAATAACAGAGATAGTAAAGCTAGAGCAAAAACACAAAATGTCGGTAAAGCAACGTGAGATATATCAGGCCTTAGTTAACAAACGAAACAAACTAAAAGAGCTAGTAAACCAGGAAACAAAAAGGGAATTCAATTTAGTAGCAAAAGAAAGGTATATGTGGGGAAATAAAACAAATAAACATCTAGCTAGGATGGTACAGAAAAAAAAAACCAAGAAATTATATTGAAAAAATAAAAAACGAGAAAGGGGAGATAGTACATACCACAAAAGAGATAGCAGAATCCTTCAGAACTTATTATGAGAGGCTGTACGCAGTGGAACAAAGGAAGTGGAAACAGGGCGAGAAGGAGAATAAAATAATAGAATTTTTAAAAGGAGCGGGAGTACCAAAATGTAGCCAAAAAGATGCGGATATGATGGATAGGCCTATTACAGAAAACGAAATAAATAGAGCTCTAGACGAATCAGCGCAAGGTAAAAGTCCAGGGCCAGACGGCTTTACGGTCCTATACTACAAAAAATGCAAGGAGATACTCATCCCTAGACTCTGTCAATACTTTAATGGGCTGGGGAAAGACTACCCGCTAAGTAGAGAAGCAGCAGAGGCGACCATCACAGTCATACCAAAGGAACGAAACGATGGCAAAAACTGTGCAGGATATAGGCCGATATCTCTGTTGAATACAGATACTAAATTATTTGCAAAGATACTGGCCGAAAGAGTGAAACAGGAGATGACAAAACTAGTCCATCCTGACCAGACGGGATTCATCCAGGGGAGAGAGGGAAGAGACAACGGGGTTAGGGCCCTCCTCGTCCTTCAAAAAATGAAGGATGGCGGGTCCCCCAGTCTACTCCTGTCGATAGACGCTGAAAAAGCCTTTGACAGGGTAGACTGGGGATTCATGCTAAGCACGTTGGAAGAAATGGGCTTTGGGCAGACGATAATGAGATGGATTAGAGCATTATACCAAACCCCGACAGCAAGGATAAAAATAAATGGAAGTCTCTCCCAAGTGTTTGGCATGAAGAACGGAACGAGACAGGGATGTCCTCTGTCCCCATTGCTATTTGTACTATCAATAGAGCCCCTCCTGGCCAGGATACGCGGGTGCCCAAAAATTGAAGGAGTCAAAATAAAAGAAGAAGAACATAAGCTTTCTGCCTTTGCAGATGATGTTCTGTTCTATATAGTCAATCCCAAGACATCAATACCAAAATTACTTGAAATATGCACCCAATATGGGGAAATCTCTAACTTTAAATTAAACATTACTAAAACAGAGATTTTAAATGTAAGTACATCACGGGCAGAAGCACAAGAACTCAGAGGCAGGTACAAATTCCCGTGGGTGGAAAAACTTAAGTACCTAGGGGTTAACTTAACAAACTCAATTAAAAAAATCTATGAGTTAAATTATATCCCACTCCTAAATGAAATTAAAGATGAAATAACAAGGGTAAAGAGTAGACCAATTTCATGGATAGGCAGAATTAATTTCTGTAAAATGGTACTCGTACCAAAAATATTGTACAAATTCCAAATGCTCCCCATTATTCTCCCAAAGGTAATGCTCCAGACCCTCAAAAACTTGATTATGAAATTCATATGGAGGAATAAGAAGCATAGAATCTCACTGCAGGTATTAAAACAACCAAAAGAGAAGGGAGGGCTGGCAGTCCCCGACGTTAAAAAATATTATGACGCTGTGATTTTATCAAGAGTGGTCGAATGGGCAAGAGGAAATAAAGAAAAACGGTGGGTCAGTATAGAAAACGCACATTCAGAGGTGAATTTAGAAAAAATAATATGGAATCCCCCCCAACATAGGGTAGTGGGAATAAATACACATGAAATCACTAGGAACGCACTAAAAATTTGGGACACTACTCACAAAAGAATAGATAAAGAATATAACTCACCCTTTTTAGCATTAAAAAATAATGATTTTTTTGAACCAGGTAAAGTTGAGGTGGGAGGAAACTGGATAAAAAAAGACACAGCACAACTAAGAGAAGTAATAAAAGATGGGCACTTAATTTCACTGCAGGAAATAGAAAAAAAAGAAAACTTTATGAAAATGAATAACTGGAGATACCAACAGCTCAGAAACTTTACTCGGAAACTACCACAACATTTGAGGACGGGAGATCAGCTAACAGAATTGGAAAAATTATGTTCAACAGTAAATTCCAAAGGTACGATCTCAAAGCTATACAAAATCTTACTTAAGGTGGATGAGCAGGAAGTACCTCCTTTTATTAAAAAATGGGAGAGGGAATTAGGGACACAAAGGGACAGGGGCACAATAAAGAAAATATTGAAACTGACACACACCTCAGCGACCAACATCTGGACGGCGGAAATGAGCTTCAAATGCCTGACCGGATGGTATATAACACCAGATAAACTAAGCCATGGGTCTTCAAACTACGGCCCTCCAGTTGTTCAGGAACTACAATTCCCATAATGCCTAGTCATGTCTGTGAATGTCAGTGTGTTACAATGCCTCATGGGATGTGTAGTTCTACACCATCTGGAGGGCCGTAGTTTGAGGATCCCTGAACTAAGCAAATATAAAAAAGGGCAATCAGCTGAATGCTGGAGGGGGTGTGGATCTATAGGCACGATGGCCCATCTGTGGTGGGGATGTCCCAAAATTTAAAAAATATTGGGAGACTATTATAGGTTTTATAGAGGAAATCACAGAGAAAAAAATCAAGATGGATCCGTGGATAATTCTGTTCCACGGAGGAGAAGAAAGCATTAAAAGATATAAAAACTCCTTAGTTCCGCACTTGCTTAATGCGGCTAAGAGGCTTATCCCCTGTAAATGGCAAGAGGTCGAAAGCCCCCAGGTGTGGGAATGGATTGATATGGAAGATCTAAAAAGTAGTATTGAGGATAACAAAAAGAATCAAAATCAGAAATGGGAGAAATGGAAGAGATTTAAGAAGACCTGGAGCTACGCTGAAAATCTAAGAGAGGAGACCTAAAGGAAAAGAAGGTTAGATAGAGTAATAAACATATTTGGCAAATTCTAGGCGAGAAAAAGGGGAAGAGAAGGGGGGGGGGAGAAGGGGGAAGGTAAAACTAGGGGAGTAAACGGGGTAAAAATTTTGTAATAGAGATGGAGTTTATATTGCCTGTTCAGATACAAATTCCGAACACAAAAAAAAAAAGGAATAATAAAAATCACTGATGATGCGAAACCTTAAAGAGAGACGCTTGTGGATGGGCACAAAGGGATAAAAAGAGCGTCCTACGTAAAATTTACGAAAACTCTATATGGTGGAGTCTGAAGTGAATAAGAAAAAAAAAAAAGAACATGTATGGGGACAGCTGGCTGGTTGGTGAGTGACATGGGTGGCAGGCATGACTATCCCCTCCCATGATGCACACATCACAAGGGCCACATGCATGACTAACATCCTCCTGTCTTTTCCCTTCCAGGTGACTCTGCATATGCACTGGGACCCCATCTAATGACTCCTTTCCGGAACCCCCAAACCAGAGGAGAGGGAAAATACAATGAAGCACACATCAAAACCCGTGCAGTGGTGGAGCAAACATTTGGGCTCCTGAAGTCCCGTTTCTGCTGCCTGGATAAGTCTGGGGGGGCCCTATTGTATTCCCCTACCTTTGTGTGTCAGATCATCGGTGCATGTTGCATTCTGCACAACTTTGCCATGAGAAAAGGCCTGCAGATTGACATACGTGATGACCTGACCCCCCAACCAGACAGCCCCCCCTGCCAGAGGAGACCCATTCAGCTGATGGAAGAGCAGTCAGGAGGGTCCTCGTCATAGGCATCTTTGGACACTAAACAAATACAATGATCACACGGACAATGCACGCATGCACACCACTGATGTCCCTAGATCACACACACCACATCCACATCGCATTGGATTAGCCCAACTCCAACATGTAGGACTTGGGAGCAGCAACGCCAGCGTCAAGGCCCCAATGATGTTGCTGTCCATTCATACACCTTTCACACGTCATTCACACAGCCATGGGGATAACTTCTCCACCACGGCTGAGGGTGACACCCCTTACTGGCAGGAGTGCCACCCCCTCAGATTCACACACCATTCACACTGCAAATAAAAAAACTCATAACCTGAGCATTAGGAATAAAATAAAAATCTCATAACCTGAGCATTAAGAATAAAATAAAAATCTCATGTCCTGAGCATTAAGAAAAAAAAAATCATTTGGGATGCCGGGGGCTCCTTCTGGTGGTCCCTCTCTGGCTCCTCAGCTGCCTGGATGGAGTGGGTGGGGGTGCGGAGGCATCTGGAGGTGGCTGATTCCCGGGTGGGCCACTCCTGGCAGGTGTGGCCTGCATGCCCTCCAAGGCCATGGCTATCCGGCCGAGGTACGAGTTGGTCTGGGCCTGCATCCTGAGCTGCTGGGCCTGCATCCTGAGCTGCCGGGTGACCTGGTATTGTTGGGCCCGCCGACTCTGCCTCCCCTGGTCCCGGATGGCACCAGTGTTTGCCTGGACGCCACCTGGTCCTGGACCAGATCAAACACCCCCCTGGTCTTACGGGTGGCCTTCCTGGGGCCAGTAGATGGTTGTCCCCGGGGGGATGGAGTCGCCCTTGACGGGCTTCCTAGGATGGGGGAGGGTATTGCAGAGGGCCCTGCAGAAGAGGAGGACTCTTCCAAAAATAAAATTATGTCCTGCTCTGCCACAACAGGCTGCTCCTCAACCACCTCTGCAGGTGAGGTGTGGGCACTCTCCTCCTCCACCTCGGTCTCTTCACCACCCATGGGCTCGGGCACAGGATGCCGTTGGGGATGGGGTGGACTGGCCGCCAACAGATGATGGCCCAGCTCCGTCATCTGTGGATAACACAAAGCAGACACATGTTGGGTGGTCCCACACACTTGGCACATGTACCCTCCCCCCCCACATGCAACACACCAAAAAGGGGGTAAAAATCACTTACCTGTCCTGGAGCCTTCCTCCATGGAGTCATATCCAGGGACCCCCTCCAACTGCTCCCTGTCCAGGCAGCGGGCGACCACCTTCTCTGTGGTCAGGCTGACCGCACATGGGGGTCCACCACCCGTGCCCCTCTCATGCCTCCTGATGGTGGCCACCTTGCCACGGACCTTGCGCCACAGGTCATTTTTTTTTGGATATCGCCAGCAGTCCGGGTGGAGTACCCCAAAACATTCACCCTGCCAGCAATGGTCTCCAGGATGCCTTGCTTCCTATCCCGGCTGGTCTTCTGACTTTTTTTGCCGTGGAGGAAGTCATTAAAAGTCTCCATAGCCGAGATGATAACAGAGACCTCCTGGGAATTGAAATTGAGGTTCCTCCTCTCTTTGGGGGGAGCGGGAGCAGCCATCTCTTTGCAAAAGTAACTTCCCTGGGGTGGGGGGAAACGGAAATACTTTTGCGCAGGAATGGCGCTTCCGCTGGCGCTTTTATACGCGCACCGGAACACATTGCGCTGACGTTTCCCGTGAAGTGGTGCCGACGGAAGTTGTGAGCATGCGCACAGGGGGCCGAGTGAAGCCTCACTCTCTGCGCATGCTCTGCGGATGATGCGCTGAACGTAAGCCTCTGCGCTGGGCTCCGCCCATCATTTACATATGATCACACCCATTTCCACTTGCGTCGGGTTACGCCAGCGCATTTCCGTTACTCCGGCGCAAAGTAACGGACAGGCGCTTGGTGAATACTGTACTTCACTCGCTAGTTTGCGTCAGCACAGCGTATATGCGATGCGATACGCTGACGAAAAGATGCGCGCATCTATCTATGTTTATCCTCAAAAGAAATGCACTTACCATACACAATTACAAAACGGGCTCATCAGGGTCTCATGATGCGCGGTGCGATTTGGTCTTGGATCCATCTATATCCACGGATCTGCAGGCAGGGAGATAAATCCATCCTGTGGCCACCAGGAAACAGCCAGATTCATCGTGGAGGCCCAGATGATGATGTTACCAGAGAGCGGGACCAGGGAGAGCACCGGAAGAAAGGTGAGACTAGAAACAGGCTACGCGCTCTGAGACAGGCCTACTGGGATACTGCAGGTGTGATGGTGTTTATATACTGTGGCCACCCAGAGAACAGCAAACCACAGCACACCAGCAACATTTTAAGGCATCTATACACTATAACGAAGGTCTGATCATGAATGGACCAATGCTTGTTAGATAATGGAGTGAAGTTACTGAATATAATTAAATAGCTGTCAAGAGAATAGGACCCCGCAAAAAAAGCATAAAAACACATTGATAAAAACAGGGATCTCATAATTATACAGCGTCACCAATAAAATACATATTTATATATACGTATAGAAAAAAAACTAAAAAACAATAAAAAGGCTTATATTGTCTGCTATATCTAAAATGGGGGAATAAAAAACAGCAGTAAATTCCTATACAAACATAAATCTGCATCATATACAGTAAAAAAATATGTATGTATATACCGTATTTTTCGGACTATAAGACGCACTTTTATCCCCAAAAAATATGGGTGAAAATGTGTCTGCGTCTTATAGTCCGAATGTACATCAAGCACTGCCCCCCGCCGCCGTCAACTCCTCCCTGCCGCTGGTAACTCCCCCCCCCACGGCAAGAGTCCCCCATTATACAGCATACAGGAAATGTCCTGGGGCGGTCCCTATTTACCTGGGCTCTGCTTTCCTCGGGCGAGAGGGGGGGCGGTCCCTGCTCAGCCGTGCTTGGATATGCTGCTCGGGAAGACGGGCGGTCCCTGCTCAGCTGGGCTCGGCCATACTCGGGTGGAAGGGGGCGGTCCCCGCTCGGTTCACTTCGGCTGTGCTCTTCCCTGCTCAGCTCACTTCGGCTGTTCTTGGCTATGCTCGGGCGGACGTCGCAGGTAGTCACAGACAGACTTACAGAGATATACAGGTAACATGTAATCACTGACCGGCAAATGAATTAGAAGTATGCTCACTATGTCCATAGCCCCTGTCTCTGTCCGCAGTCCCTGTCCATGTCCATGTCTGCAGCCCCTGTCCATGTCCATGTCTGCAGCCCCTGTCCCTGTCCCTGTCCGCAGCCCCTGTCCATGTCCACAGCAAATATTTTAGTACACTATTTGGATCAGAATATATTTTTTCTTGTTTTTATCCTCTAAAACCTAGGTGCGTCTTATGTTAAGATGCGTCTTATAGAGCGAAAAACACGGTATATATATATATATATATATAAATATAGTAGACATTGGGGGTGTTTAGCTCTTGTGGCAGATGCTTTTTTTGTAGTGAGTCCACACCAAACAGGCATATAGTGTTAAGGGCCTGGTAGCCCACGTTTATTAGATGAGGAAAACAAAAAAAAACAGTCCATTCAGGAATCCCACGCAGGGGTTTAAACGTTATTCAGCGACAACTGAAAATAACAGCCCATCTGGCTACTCTTTAACAGCACTGCGACTACAGGTACTGGTCCCTCAAACCATCACCATCTCCAGACCCACGGTCCTGGATGCACATGGCTCCGAAGCCCTTTAACGTGTACACGTCTATCTTCACACAGAGACAGTAACAGCCACTGCTCCACCTTCCTTCCTCTCCCCTCTGCTCTCACTAGTCCCTCATTATATTGGCTGTTAACAAGACCCGGACACAGGGTTGGAGATCCCATCCCACCCAAGTCTATGCAGGATCTCCAAACTACACAGCCCCATTCAAACTTGGTAAAACCCAGAGAAAGCTGCCAAAACAGTTTTCTCCGTTTTAAAGTTATGCTGTGAAGTTCTGCAGTCCACTGACATGCAGACTCTGTGTCCGTTTTTGCTCTTTTTCCATACGGACAGGGACTCCCACTATTACAATATATATATACATACACAATATATATATATATATATATATACACATATATATATATATATATATATATATATATATATATACACACACATATAAATATATATATATATAAAACATACATACTGGGCCAGATTCACGAACAGTTAGGCTGGCGGATCGAGTGATCCGCCAGCCTAACTGTGACTTTGAGCCGGCGTTTCTGTTTTCTGTAACCAGAAAACAAGAAACGCCGGGTTGAAGTTCCGATGCGAGCAGCGTAACTGAGTTTCGCCATCGCATCGTTACTTCAACTTAAAAATGGCGCCGGGGGCGTTCCCGCCGATTTACGCTCAAAAAATATGTTAATGAGCGGAAATCGGCAATTCACGATCGAATTCCGGCGCGACGCAATGACGATACGACGTTTCCGGACGGGATACGCGGCACATAGATATACCTACATGAGGTTGGAGTATCCTATGTTAGGTATAGGCGTCGTCATCGCGTCGGGAAAAAAAAAAAAAACGTCGCTTGCGTAAAACGGTCATGAATGGGAATGTGACGTCATTGACGTTCATTCACAGAATTTGGAGCATGCGCACGGGGATGTTTTGACACTCGACGCATGCGCAGTACGTTGGCGGCGGGATCGCGCTTAGTTAGCATACTACACGCCCCGTACCCGCCCAATTTGAATTCCGCCGGCTCATTTGCGATGCGCTGCCGCAACTTTAGGAGCAAGTGCTTCGTGAATGACAGCACTTGCTCCTAAAATTTCTGCAGCGCAACGCAAATGAGAAGCGTTACTCCAGAGCAAAGATGCTCTGGACTACCTGAATCTGGCCCACTGTATATAAAGGGGGAAAAGTTAAGGTTGGTTTTTGCCTAATTTATATTGTTCCACACATTTGGTCGAGCAACCATATGGTGCAGCGACCAAAATCGCCTAAAATGCACTACCTTATAACAAAGCATATATGCACAAAAAAGAAATGGGAGAAATAGAACAAATGTCTACCAATATTTATGTATATATGGGTATTGACTACTTACTATGAGTAGCAAAATCAATATGGACAAAAAAAGAGTCTGATTTTACAGCAGGGTATGGACTTCTATTTCTTTGTTTAACCCTCCTGGGGCCCCAAAGAATATATCCAAAAAGATTCCTGCTGACATAAGCATTTAAAACGCTCTGCTGCAGGTAAGGTATCAGAGATGGCTTCCAATACCCAAACGTTCAGGCCTGTGGTAGATTTTTTATGGTGGCACAGAAAATGTTTGGGGACACTATGCTTGTCCCGTCCCTTCTCAATGAAACTTCTGTGTTCACCAAAGCAGATCGTCAGAGTCCTGATCGTCGTCCTTGCATAAAAGAGCCCACATGGGCAGGTAAGACAATGAATAACATAATCACTGGAGCAGTTATAAAAATCTTTAAAAATATGTCTTACCTTTTGCTAAAAGGGACTTTTGTCCATATTGGACAAATTGACACGTCAAGCAAAGTGCTTTTTTACATTGGAACATGCCAAGGAGGGGAACCATTACCAAAGGAGAAATTTGTCTGTTATATACGACTTTACTGCAAGCTATTTTGCTGTTGATGTTACGGGCCTTCCGATATGTTACCTTAGGATAAGTGGCTATACTAGACTTAAGGTGGGGATCCTCAAGTAATATAGACCAATGATTGGCTAGAAATGTTTCCATATTTTTATGTCTGGCATGAAACTGCGTGACAAAGCGTGTGGACGCTTTTTGGTCAGATGGAGCCTTAGTACGTGAGGTAGTAGTGACTTGTTGGTAATGTTTGCAGGCTTCTTCTACCAGTATAGCAGGATACCCTTTATCCAGAAATTGCTTGGTAAGGAGGGCACTATGAAAGTCATAATCGCTGTTTCTAGTACAGTTTCTCCTCAGAATTGACTTTGTGGTATGTTATTCACCCACCTAGGGTGATGACAACTATCGTAATGAATAAAAGAATTGCCTGCTGTCGGTTTAACATAATTCTGGGCAAAAATAATTCCATCATCATGACATAACTGTAAATCGAAAAAAGCTTTGATCAAATGCATGTAAGAATGACAACCCTAAATCATTAATATTACAGTAACTAAAAAGTCAATATCTTGAAGGGTTCCATCCCATATTATTACCACATCATCAATGTATCGACCATAGTATACAATATTAGAAGCGAAAGGATGATGGGCAGAGAGGGATAAATGTTCCCAATATCCCATCGTCAGGTTTGCATAACTCGGTGGACAATTTGTCCCCCTAGCTGTACCGTTTATTTGGAGGTAATGCCTATTAAATTCAAAATGGTTATGCCTAAGGCAGAATGTAAGAGCCTCCAAAATAAAGGAAATTTGTCTCAAATTAATGATGGAATCCTTTGAATGGAAATGTTCGGCTGCTCGAAGTCCAACATCATGAAAAATGGAGGTGTAGAGGGAAGATACGTCTAAAGATAACCAACAGTATTCATTCAGCACAGCGAGAGGCACACGGCAGGGGTGTCCATTGTCGCCACTGCTGTTTGCCCTGGCTATAGAGCCACTGGCAGCTCTGCTAAGAGCAGATGTGGGTGTTAGGGGATGTGCGGTCAATGAGCTGGAGGAAAAAACATGACTCTATGCTGATGACATGCTCCTGTATCTGGCTGAAACAGAGTCCAACGCTCTAGATAGCATTTCGAAATTTGGAAGGTTCTCAGGCTTCAAAGTAAATTGGAATAAATCCATTATCTTCCCCTTTGATCCTACTTACATCCCGAGACTGCCCCCGGGGGCCCCCCTGAGGATAGTCTCTAGATTTCGTTATCTGGGGGTTGACGTTCAGCTGCCGATTCATACTTATGTGGGTAACAATTTAACGCCTCTGAAGGCAAGGTTGAAGGACAGTTTACAAACCTAGGCTAAGCTGCCACTGGGTCTCCTGGGCCGTATTAACCTGTTTAAAATGATCTATTTTCCCAGGTTTCTCTATTTGTTTTGGCATGCACCAGTTTACATCCCTAAGAGGTGGTTTACAAGCATTAATAAAATGCTCATGGCATTTCTCTGGGGACCTAGACCCACTAGAGTGGCTTTGGACACTCTTTATTTGCCTGTACGTGCAGGTGGACTGGCCCTACCAAATCTGGAATGCTACTACATGGCTGCCCAACTAACAAATGTACACTGGTGGGGTTTCCCTAACCTGAACATTGCATCTGTAGCAACTCAGGCAGCCCAGGTCAAGTCATATGAGAGACTGATTAATGTCCTTTATAAGAACGGACCCTACTCGGAGCAGGGAGCGGGATTACTGACATTGTTATACAAAATATTCCATACCTGTAATGCCAAGGTGGGCAGGACTGATCTGGCGAACCTCCCCAATGCCCCATTATGGCATAATCCCCAACTTCGTAAGATATTCAAGGTGCCGGACGGGGCATGCTGGGCAACATATGGGGTTAAGTACGCTCATCAACTGTTTCGGGATGGGGTCTTTAGGACCTTTTGAAGATTTGAAGTCTGAATATGGAATCCCCAATACATTCTTTTTTCGGTATCTCCAACTGTGTCATGCAGTAAATGTACAGTATGGCAGGGGGGTGGTGTCGCTCTCCCCCTCCAGTATGGAACGGGTGATAACTGATGGGGATCACTCACAGCTAAATTTCCAAATACTATTTTATGCTGTTAACATCTTCTTCTCCCAGAATGGGGAGGGTGTTGGCACAGTGGCAGGCTGATATACCGTCCCTCACAGAGGATACTTGGTCAGAGGCTCTGGATACGCTGGTGCCCTCAATGATCTCAGCTAGAGACAAGATGACACAGTTTAACTATCTTCATAGAATATATTATACTCCCAAAATATTGCATAAAATGGGCAGAAAGGAATCATCAGAATGCCCTCGCTGTCATGCAGCGGAGGGTGACTTCTTCCATATGAGGTGGTTATGTCCCCGAGTAGAGAGCTTTTGGAGGGCAATACTTAGGTTTCTGAGGATATCCTGGAACTTCCAAATATTTACTCCCCAGCCAGGTGTCTCTTAGGAGACCTGGAAGAGGAGGAAATTTCGATTTCAAAGAAGACTTTGCTCAGAGTACTGTTCTGTTATGCTAAAAAGGCTTAAATGACGAAATCCATCACCCCCATCTCTGCAAGGATGGGTGGAACTAGTGAACAGGGCCTTACCAATGTATATACTTACCTACACAGCCAGAGGGTGTCCTAAAAAATTTGACAAAGTATGGGCCAGATGGGTGAAGAGGGTATCGGGAGAAGAGGCGGTGAAGTAATGGACAGTAGATAAGATGGGTTTAGAGTTGTGGGTAGGAATATGATGTCGAGTTGGACGAGGGGCTGTTTACTTAAAATAGATTGACCACCGGAGGTGACATAAGAGACGGGTGTTAGTTCTCCTCTGTTGTTCCTGTTTATTATTAGCGATTCCCGGATGTGTAGTTTGATGTCAGATACATGCTGAAATTGCGTAATCCTGAGTTTGTTTGTTGATGTATCGTAAGTGAAATATAATGTACAAAAATGTGTACTGTAATATGTCAATGTATGATACTGATAATATGTACAAAAAAATGTACTCTGTATAAAAAAAAAAGATAACCAACAGTAGGTTGTTCCCAACGATATGATTTAAAAATTTCTAGTAAATGTGACCCATCGTGGATATAAGATGGTACATTTTCAGTTAAAGGCTGCAGAAATTGGGACGACCGGGTGGTTTAGTAAGGTTTTTTTTATTTTTTATTTATGTCAGAGAAACTGATTCACAAGGACTACATCAACAGGAACAGTAAGTCAACAGTGATACAGGAAAAGGTACATACATACAGTTGTCACATCAATGTTACAAAAAATACCGTATTTATCGGCGTATACCGCACACTTTTTTGCCCTGAAAATCAGGGCAAAATCGTGGGTGCGCGATATATACGCCGATACCCGCTTTCCCGCGCCGAGTTTGAATACTGCGCCGGCATATACCGAGCGCAGTACATTCGTGTATAGTCGGGCAGGCTCGGCTCCTCTCGCGCTTATGTCCTTGACGTACAGGACGTGAGCGCGAGAGTAGCCAAGCCTGCCCGACTATACACGAGTGTACTGCGCTCAGTATATGCAGGCGCAGTATTTAAACTCGGCGCGGGAAAGCGGGGATCGAGCGGGGAGGATGCCGCAGAAGGACGCCGGACCCGACGAAAAGGACACCTGAAGCCGCCGATGGACGCCACGTAAGACACCAAAACTGTAAGTACAAAAAACTTTTTTCCACAGGAATAGGGTCCACTTTAGGGGTGCGCGCTATATGCGGGAGCGCGCAATACCCCGATAAATACGGTAAGTAATATCAAAGCGTACACTGGTGGGGGTTACTGACGCTCGTGTGTAAGTTGCTATGTAGACATGTACCCCATTTGTGGTGATGGCATACCCACCTGTGTATAGTATGATCGGCATGTTGGAAAGTGAAGATGACGGGGTTCCTTAGCCTCGCGGGCTCAGTCTCCCTTCGTGTTTTTTCCTTTTATTATAAGAGAAGAGAGTAGTACAGCAAAGATAGAGGAGCGAGCAGAGGCGTCGTCAGGGGTGGCCACTCTTGCTCCTCTGACTCCGGAACCCCTAGTAGTGTAGACAGGGAGCGCTGGAGTTCAGAGTCACACTAGCGCCTGGCGGGGATGCTGTGCAGGAACTGCGGAGGTCTCCAGTAGACTCCAGGAAGATGTCGGTGGAGCTGGAACAGCAGGCAAGAAGACAGCGGGAGCCGGGTACGGGTGACCCGGATCAGCAGATGGACTGGTTCAGGTACTTTGTGCAGCTGACTGGAACAGGCGGCAGGAGGGAGGTGTTCCGTAGTGCTGCGCAGGCGGGTAGCCGGAGCTGAGCGCAGGTCGCTGGTGCGGTTGGCAGGAGGAAGGTGTACTGTAGTACCGGTGCTGGCAGGTAACAGGAGCTAGTGCAGATGACTGGAGCAGTCGGCAGGAGGAAGGTGTACTGTAGTACTGATGCAGGCCGGGTCAGGCAGGCCGGGTCGGATACAGGCAGATGGATCAGGTTCGTGGATAGAGCAACAGCAGAGTCGTAGTCCAGGCCGGGTCGGCAGCAGGCGGGCAGCAACCAGTTAGAGGGTAAGGCAGAGGCAACGTCAGACAGGCTGGAGGTCAGGGCAGGCGGAGGTCAGAAGGGTCGGAGACAAGCCGGGTTCACGGGAACAGACATCAACAGGTAACGGGTCTCAGGAGGGTAACAGGAACGCTGGCGATCGGACAGCAAGAGGCTGTAGGATGAGCCCCATTAAATAGCCTGGACGTCAAAAATGGCGTCAGCACGTGCCCGCGCGCCGCTGTCGCGATTGCGCGTGCCCGTGCGCGCCGATGTGCCACGAATGCGCGCTCCCGGCGCCCCCGTGCGCGTCGTTGTGCCGCTAGCGCCACCTGGTGGACGACCACGTCTATGACATTGCCCCCCTCCAACGGGCAGCCTCCGGATACCCAACCGGGCCATCTTAAGTGGGTGAGCATCCTTGAAGGACCGGATGCAGAAGGGCCTTCAGCCCCTGTCTCTGGGAGAGAACGGCTCCCACCGCTGTCTCCGAGGCATCCACCTCCAGGATGTAGGGCAGACTGGCGTCAGGGTGTTTAAGGACCGGTGCCGATGTGAACAGCTTCTTTAGGGTTTCAAAGGCTACTTGGGCTTCAGGGGACCAATGGAAACGGACTGTTTGTTTGGTCAGGCTGGTTATGGGAGAAATTATGTTGGAGAATCCCTTGACGAACTTCCTGTAGAAGTTTGCAAACCCGATGAACCGTTGCACGCCCTTCTTGTCCGTGGGCGCAGGCCAATCGAGAATTGCCGTGACCTTTTGTGGGTCCATCTCGATACCGTTTACGGAAATGATAAGTTCCAGAAATTGTATGCTTTTGCGTTCAAATTCGCATTTTTCAGGCTTGGTGTATAGTGCGTGAATTCGGAGGCGCTGGAGTACGTTCTTAACGTGCTCCCGATGCCTGTCGATAGAGGGGGAAAAGACAAGGATATCATCGAGATACACAACAACAAACAGATCAAGGTAGTCTTTAAAGATGTCATTCACGAAATGTTGAAACATGGCAGGGGTGTTACAGAGCCCGAATGGCATCACCAGGTATTCAAAGTGGCCAAAGCGGGTGCGGAAGGCCGTTTTCCACTCATCGCCATCCCGGATGCGCACCAGGTTGTAGGCCCCCCGTAGGTCAAGTTTCGTGAAGATGACCGCTGTTCCAATTCTCTGAAATAGTTCCGGCTCCAAGGGAAGGGGATACCGATTCTTGATCGTCACCTTGTTAAGTTCGCGGTAATCCACGCAGGGGCGGAGAGTATGGTCTTTCTTTTCGACGAAAAAAATTCCTGCTCCTGCTGGTGAGGTGGAGGGGCGGATAAACCCCTTCTTGAGGTTGTCGTCGAGATAGGTTTTCAGATTTTCCAGTTCCAGCTCTGTCAAGGGAAAAATCCTGCCGAAAGGGATTTCAGCGTCAGGAAGAAGCTCGATCGGGCAGTCATAGGGCCGGTGAGGAGGAAGGGTGTCAGTCCCTTTTTTGCTAAAGACGTCCAGGAATTCATGGTAAACGTCGGGGACGGATTGGCGGGTCTCAATGTCGGCGTCCATGCAAAGCAGAGAGGGGGGACAAGAGGTCACCTGCAGGCAGTGCTCCTGGCAGTAGGTAGAACTGAAGCGGATCTCACCGGTAATCCAGTCTATTTGAGGGTTATGGGCCCGGAGCCAGGGTATGCCCAGAATTAAAGGGAATAGAGGGGACTCAATAACGTCCAGGCACAGAAACTCTCGATGAATGTCCGAGATAGTGGTGGCAATAGGCAAGGTTTCTTGAGTAACTGGGCCAGATTTTAGAACTGAACCATCAGCCAGGTGTACAGACAGTCCAATGGCCCTTGGGCGCAACGGAATTTGGTGTGAAATGGCAAAGGAAGAGTCCAAAAAGCAGCTGCACGCCCCGGAATCAAGTATGGCGCTGGTCCGGATGGCCCCCCCTGGAAGCTGCAATAAGACAGGAACAGCCAGATGAGTGGAATTGTTGAAGACAACAGGTGTGTGGACAGGAGACATGGAAGTGGACTTACGGGACTTTGCTGGGCAGGTCCTCACATAGTGGCCGGACTCTCCGCAGTAGAGGCACAGGTTGTTGATTCGGCGACGGAGTCGTTCCTCAGATGTGAGGGAAGGGCGGATCAGACCCAGCTGCATGGGTTCTGGAATGTCTCTATCGGTGGTGATCGGAGCAGAAGGAGTCGGGCTAGGAAAGGTGGGTACCCGCGGTAGCATCCATGTCGGACGAGTCGGACCCGTGGCGCGTTCAGTCCTGCGCTCTCTTAAGCGCCGATCGATCTGAATAGTTAGGTTAATGAGGTCTTTCAGAGTTCCGGGGACCCCCACCCGAGCAAGCTCGTCCTTAAGTGTTTCTGAGAGGCCTAAACGGAACTGGTAGCAGAGGGCCGCGTCATTCCAGTTAGTGTCCGCACTCCACCTTCTAAACTCGGATACATAGTCTTCCACGGGTCGGCGACCTTGCTGGAGGGCATGCAAGGCGGCCTCTGCGGTGGCGGCCTTGTGGGGGTCCTCATACAGCAAGGACATGGCCTGAAAGAACGTATCCAGACGTTCGAGGCATAAGTCTTTTTGCTCCAAGAGGCGGTGGGCCCAGGCCTGCGGTTCACCAGATAGCAGGGAGATAACAAAACCAACCTTGGTGGCTTCTAATGAAAAAGTCAGTGGCTGGAGTGCAAAATAGAGTTCACAAGCATTCCGGAAGGCTCTATACTTGCTTCGTTCCCCCGAAAATCTCTCCGGCATGGGCACTTTGGGCTCTGGTGGCAGCATGATGACTGAAGGCGCAGTGGAAGTGCCTGAAGCAGATGAAGAGGATGGCGCGGACAAGGCCTGTACGCGGTCCTCAAGTCGGGTATAGCCTTCCTGCAGGGCCCTGACTGCTTGGGTTAAGCCGTCCAAATGGCGACAAAGTTCTGTCATAGGGTCCACTCCCTGCGCAGGCTCAGACATGGCTGTCCGATACTGTCACGTACCTGGTACGGAGCTGAGCCTGACGTGCGGGAGTGGCCACTCTTGCTCCTCTGACTCCGGAACCCCTGGTAGTGTAGACAGGGAGCGCTGGAGTTCAGAGTCACACTAGCGCCTGGCGGGGATGCTGTGCAGGAACTGCGGAGGTCTCCAGTAGACTCCAGGAAGATGTCGGTGGAGCTGGAACAGCAGGCAAGTAGACAGCGGGAGCCGGGTACGGGTGAGATCAGCAGATGGACTGGTTCAGGTACTTTGTGCAGCTGACTGGAACAGGCGGCAGGAGGGAGGTGTTCCGTAGTGCTGCGCAGGTGGGTAGCCGGAGCTGAGCGCAGGTCGCTGGTGCGGTTGGCAGGAGGAAGGTGTACTGTAGTACCGGTGCTGGCAGGTAACAGGAGCTAGTGCAGATGACTGGAGCAGTCGGCAGGAGGAAGGTGTACTGTAGTACTGATGCAGGCCGGGTCAGGCAGGCCGCGTCGGATACAGGCAGATGGATCAGGTTCGTGGATAGAGCAACAGCGGAGTCGTAGTCCAGGCCGGGTCGGCAGCAGGCGGGCAGCAACCAGTTAGAGGGTAAGGCAGAGGCAACGTCAGACAGGCCGGAGGTCAGGGCAGGCGGAGATCAGAAGGGTCGGAGACAAGCCGGGTTCACGGGAACAGATGTCAACAGGTAACGGGTCTCAGGAGGGTAACAGGAACGCTGGCGATCGGACAGCAAGAGGCTGTAGGATGAGCCCCATTAAATAGCCTGGACTGGCGCCAAAATGGCGTCAGCACGTGCCCGCGCGCCGCTGCCGCGATTGCGCGTGCCCGTGCACGCCGACGTGCCGCACGTGCGCATGCCCGTGCGCGCCGATGTACCACAAATGCGCGCTCCCGGCGCCCCCGTGCGCGCTGTTGTGCCGCTAGCGCCACCTGGTGGACGACCACGTCCATGACAGGTGTTCTGGGGAGGCTGGAGCCCCGAATGGGTAGTCGTAATGCCCCGAGTCTCGGGCACGCCATAATTAATTATGAGCCCCGAGCGAGCTTCGTGTGTTGCCGAGTGTGGCCGAGAGTCGAGAGACACAGATCCCGCCTTCCGGAACCTGCAGCACCTATGATGGACATCCCACTGCTCCAATCCGTGACTGCGGGACGTGTGACGTCCATCATAGGCGCCGCAAGCTCAGAAGGCGGAAATTACAAACCCGCCCGGCACGCCATGATGTCACATGATCCATCCCCGCTCAGTACAGCGGCTCTTCTCTCCTGGGCTCCTCGCCTCCTCCTCCATTTTGACACACATAATGGACATATGTACACAGGTTAGCCATTGTTTTGAAAAGCTTCTTTGTCACGTTTTTTTCTTTTTATTTGCGTTGACTTTGCCAGGTATTTTTTGGGGGTAAAATTAGTGGCTTCAGTGTATTTAAATATCCAATAGCATAGCATTAAAATTGCCTCAATTTTTGGGAAAATTTCGTCCTTATCGGAAATGGAAAATATCAGCCCTATGGTCCCATTAATGTAATTGGTGATAAGTTAAATTTTTACTGGATACGTTACAACCTTACATAGCATTGGTGTAGGTGGCATGTCCAAATAATCTTTACATAGTAACATAATAAGGTGGACACCTTCCAGGACAAAACGTAATCGAAAATTGCATACTTTCGTATTATGCTGGAATTAAAAATAATTTTCTAATCATTTTCAATCAAAGGCATGTAGGTATGTGGGATGTGCAATTGCTGGATTACATTGTCTGCTGCTAGTGTTCTTCACAGAAAAGATTACATTTTTTTGCACCTATAGAATTAATTTTGTGAAATATATTTAGTGTTTATACATAAAAGGGGATTAAAAAGTCTGAAGAGTCACAAATGTTTTCACCTTGAATATGTATTTCTGACTATTACGTTCTGTCTAGAGTTTATTTTATTCAATACCAAGTTTTAATTTCTGTATATTCTCATTTGTATGCCTGGTTGTTATGGTAACCAAGGCAGTACTATGAGATCAGTGTCATTGGCATCCTGGGAATGGATTTTCTCTGCTGCAGAGACAATTACTTCTCTGGAGAATCCGAGGACTACTATGCAGATGAGCATAGCAGAAATCCACGTTCATTGCTGATTTGTCCAGTACGTTTCCCTACATATGATATGCCCCATATTTGTAGAAGGTATGGGTGACACAGACTAATTTACATTGAAAGCTACAGGTCATTGAAGGAGGAAAATTATACTTGGATTGCATTTGTTATTTTGCTAGCCAATGGAACAAAACAAGTTACCATATTTTTTTTTAATTAGCATTAAAACCACCATTCTTCACAAATATCCTATAAAAAAACTCTCTTGAAATGTACTAAACTGTAATGTAGTCACTATAAAAACTACTATAAACAAAAATCTAAAACATAGCTACACTGTACCTTCTTTTGGAGGAAAAAATATCACTATGACAACACTGAAATGATAAAAATATTTCAGAAGCCTTTTACTGAGGACAGGTCAGGTCAGTGTATGCAGGTCGGGTCTGTGTATGCAGGTCGGGTCAGTGTATGTAGGTCAGGTCAGTGTATGTAGGTCAGTGAGTCAGGTCAGTGTATGCAGGTCAGGTCAATGTATGTAGGTCAGGTCAGTGTATTCAGGTCAGTATGTAGGACAGGTCAGGTCAGTGTATGTAGGTTATGTCAGTGTGTACACACATGTCAGGGTATGTGTCAAGCAGGTCACCACGCGATACTCCACCGACCGAGCGCAAATGCCCCCCCCCGGTGTCGGCTTGGCTTTGGGCTCAAGCCCCTGGTCTTTTTGGCACCTAGCGATGCCCCTGGGAGCGGGCAATGCCCAAGAAGAGAGAGGAGAGAATAAAATTGTGGGAAGGAACGTGGGTAGGAGGGTGGGGAAGGGGGGAGGGGTTTGCGAGCATGGATTCAGGTGCCTGTCCATTAGGACAATGTTATCCCAGCATATTTCTAGAGTGGTCAAGAGTTAGGGGTTGTATCAGCGACGTAGTAGTGCAGGGTGATCTGTCAGGTTGGAGAGTCGTTCCCTCTGAGGTTTTGGCCCTCTGCTGAGTATTTATATATATTCCAAAGTTGCCAGGTTCCTGAGTAGGCCTCTTGTCGCTTTTGGCCAGTTAGGATCAGATCCTCCAGTCAGCTGATGTCGTCAACCTTTTGGAGCCATAAGGCTATGGACGGTGTGTGAGGGGACTTCCAATTGAGTGGTATGCAGGTTTTGGCTGCATCCAGGAGATGGCGGACAACTGATTTTTGTGTACACTCGCGCCAGCGTTTCATTCGCATGTAGGAGAAAAAAGGCTGGATCGTCCGGGATCGCACGATCCGTGAACTTCTGGGCAATTCGACAGACGACCTCCCAAAAGTCCCAGGGGCATGACCAAAATATATGCAGGAGGGTGCCCCTACTGCTCTGGCATTGCCAACAGAGGTCTGAGGATGCTGGGAAAAGCTTGTGCAGTAGGGCGGGAGCCCTCTACACGCGCGTGAGGATTTTATAATTTGTTTCCTGAAATCTTGAGGACTTGTGAGTAAATTGGATTATGTATTGTTTTTTGTTATTAGTGAAGTGGCAGTTCAGGTCTCGCTCCCATTTAGCAAAGAATGTGATTTGGTAATCTCCTGGTGGCAAAATCATCATGGCTTGGTGTGGTGTTGGTATGAGATGTCTGGGGGGGCGGGAGGCTATTGATGGGATCCTGCCTCACGTAGTTTGTGGAACTTCTTGTCATGCAAGCCTGGCTCAAATTGGGGGTCGTGAACTTTCTGTCCGTTCGAATGTTCTGATGCGAACCAAACCGGGGCTTCTGGGCAATTCGACAGACGACCTCCCAAAAGTCCCAGGGGCATGACCAAAATATGTGCAGGAGGGTGCCCCTACTGCTCTTGCATTGCCAACAGAGGTCTGAGGATGCTGGGAAAAGCTTGTGCAGTAGGGCGGGGGTCCTCTACACACGCGTGAGGATTTTATAATTTGTTTCCTGAAATCTTGAGGACTTGTGAGTAAATTGGATTATGTATTGTTTTTTGTTATTAGTGAAGTGGCAGTTCAGGTCTCGCTCCCATTTAGCAAAGAATGTGATTTGGTAATCTCCTGGTGGCCCAAACAGCCATGAACAAAGTCAGACTGTCTACTTTAATTTCTTCAATAGTTGAATAAGGTGCTTTAGTGTCTCTCAAGTATGCTTTGGTTTTCTGTGCTAGTGGTTGTAAATGATAGTCCAGGTATTGACCCATCTTCGCCCCAACCTATTGTATTCCATTAGCAATGGGACGTCCGGGGCGGATTCATGTTGTCTTTATGCATTTTAGGAACTAATAATATATATATATTATATATTGTGGCAGAGCAAGGCTCTGTCCCTATGAAGATAGTGTTGAAATGGACACATGGGGCTAAATTCAGGAAAGAGATACGATGGCGTATCTCCAGGTACGCCGTCGTATCTCTGCGTCTGAGCCCTCCTATCTATGCGACTGATTTATAGAATCAGTTATGCATTGATTTCCATTAGATCCGACTGGCGTAAGTCTCTTACACCGTCGTATCTAAGTTGCATTTTTACGCTGGCCGCTAGGTGGCGTTCCTGTCGATTTAGGGGTCGAATATGCAAATGAGATAGATACGCCGATTCCTGAACGTACGCCCGGCCGGCGCATTTTTTTTTACGTTGTTGGCGTAAGTGTAACTCCGGCGTAATGTTACCCCTGCTATATGAGGCGCAGCCAATGTTAAAGGATCACTAAAGGAAATTTTTTTTTGCTGAAATGACTGTTTACAGGGTATAGAGACATAGGGCCAGATTCAGGAACAGTTAGGCTGGCGGATCCAGTGATCCGCCAGCCTAACTGTCACTTTGAGCCGGCGTTTTTGTTTTCTGTAACCAGAAAACAAGAAACGCCGGGTTGAAGCTCCGATGCGATCAGCGTAACTGAGTTTCGCCATCGCATCGTTACTTCAACTTAAAAATGGTGCCGGGGGCGTTCCCGCCGATTTCCGCTCAAAAAATATGTTAATGAGCGGAAATCGGCAATTCACGAGCGAATTCCGGCGCGACGCAATGACGGTACGACGTTTCCGGAAGCGATACGTGGCGCGAAGATATACCTACATGGGGTTGGAGTATCCTATGTTAGGTATAGGCGTCGTCATCGCGTTGGGAAAAAAAAAAATCACGTCGCTTGCGTAAAAAGATCATGAATGGGAATGTGACGTCATTGACGTTCATTCACAGAATTTGGAGCATGCGCACGGGGATACTTTGACACTCGACGCATGCGCAGTACGTTCGCGGCGGGATCGCGCTTAGTTTAAATAATACACGCCCCGTACCTGCCCAATTTGAATTCCGCCGGCTCATTTTCGTTACGCTGCCGCAACTTTAGGAGCAAGTGCTTCGTGAATGACAGCACTTGCTGCTAAAATTTCGGCAGAGTAACGTAAATGAGAAGCGTTACTCTGGAGCAAAGATGCTCCCATCTACCTGAATCTGGCCCATAAAAGTTAACTGATTCCTTTTAAAAATTATTAAAAATAGATAAAAATCAATCATATAATATGCCTCTAGTTTCACTTTCGTTTTTAAAAAGGTTTTGTGTTTATGTTTAGTAGAGAGAGAGACAGAACAAAAACAAACAAATCCAGGGCAGTGTTTTGTTTTTAAATTGAATCCCAGGGCAGTGTTTTGTTTTTAAAATGAATCTGATTGGTTCTGAGGAGACACAGCTTGGACCACAGTGAAAAGCTGCCATGAGATTTTTCATAAGGAGCCAGACAAGCAGGAAGCGTGGAGATCAGAGAAGTATTACAGCTACTTCAAAGCAAAAACGAACAATGAGAACATAAAAACAGCACTGCATTAAGGTAAAGGAAGCTGTTTAGCTAAACATTTTTTTTACCCTTAGTGATCCTTTAAGTATGGACGGCGTGCAAAACCTTCCTAAATAGGGCTTTGCGTAAGTGACGTTCACAACATTTTCATTGAGTATTTGCATGGTGATTTGGAGCATGCGCACTGGGCTATGTTCCTGGCCGGCGCATGTGCAGTTCGTTCGGCGCGGGGGCACGCTTAATTTAAAATATAAGACGCCCCCTACCTTCCCATTTTGCATTACTATTTCCATCACTATTTACGCTACACCGCCGCAACTTATGGAACAAGTGCTTTAAGAATACAGCACTTGCCCGTAAAAGTTGCGGCACCGTAGTGTAAATAGCATACGCTACGCAAGTTTAGAATTACGCCGCTCCTACCTGAATCCCATGGTCTGCATCTCCAAACCTGTGTCCAGGTTTTAACCACTAGCTTACTGGGCACATATACCCCCTTCCTGCCCAGACGAAATTTCAGCTTTCAGCACTGTGATACTTTAACCACTTAATACCCGCCCGCCGTGAAATGACGGCGGGCGGGATACTCCATTACCCTGACATCACGTCATATGACGTTGTGTCATTTAAAGCCGCTAGGTGGTGCGCACGCGCCGCCGGCGCCGCGAGCGCGCACCCGTCGGGTTAATGACAACACCGTACACGTGCCCGGCGGCCGCGATGGCCACCAGCACCCGCGATTGCTGTGTTACTGAGCTGGGACGTGGAGCTCTGTGTGTAAACACAGAGCTCCACGTCCTTTAGGGAGAGAGGAGACCGATGCTGTGTCCCTTGTACATCAATCGGTCACCTCCCCCAGTCACCCCCCCCTCCCCCTACAGTTAGAACACAAACTAGGATACACATTTAACTCCTTCCCTGCCCCCTAGTGGTTAAACCCTTCCCTGCCAGTCACATTTATACAGTAATCAATGCATATTAATAGCATTGTTCACTGTATAAATGTGAATGGTCCCAAAAATGTGTCAAAAGTGTCCGATGTGTCTGCTATAATGTCGCAATCCCGAAAAAAAACCTGCAGATTGCTAGTAAAAAAAAAAATCATAATTATGTCCCCTATTTTGTAGGCAATATAACTTTTGCGCAAACCAGTCACTATACGGTTATTGCGATTTTATTTTGAATTTTTTTTTTACCAAAAATATGTAGAAGAATACGTATCGGCCTAAACTGAGATCAATTTTTTTTATTTATTTTTATGGGATATTTATTATAGCAACAAGCAAAAAATATTGTGTCTTTTTTCAAAATTGTCGCTCTTTTTTTGTTTAAAAAATAAAAACCGCACGGGCGAAAGCTCTATTTGTGGGAAAAAAGGATGCCAATTTTGTTTGGGAGCCACATCGCACGACCGCACAATTGTCAGTTAAAGCGACGCAGTGCCAGAAGCTAAAATTTTGTCTGGGCAGGAAGGGGGTGTAGGTGCACAGTAGGCAAGTGGTTAAATTAAAATTGCGCGGTCGTGCGACGTGCCACCCAAACAAAGTGGACGTCCTTTTTTTCCCACAAATAGAGCTTTCTTTTGGTGGTATTTATTTATTTATTTTAATCAGAAAAGTTTTTATTGCTCACATAACATACAGGAAAAGAAAACCAATATGACATAATAGCCGCAGCATATATAGTACACTTCACACATTGCTCTCCATCCAGCATCTAGCATATTCTAGCAATATCCAGTAACATGCCTTCTAATCCCACTGCCCCTGAACTGGCAAATCTAATTACCACCCAGCAGCCTCCCCTGAACAAGTTCCATAGGGCTCAAGCCAGGAGTGGCCAACCATGCATCCCAAAGCCTGTCAAATTTGCCCGCATTTCCCCTGTGCTGATATATGTACTTCTCCATGACAAGCATCCTGCCCATATGCATCACCCAGGATTTAAGCATGGGGGGGGGTCCTCCAGCTTCCAATTCAGGAGAATAGCCCTCCTGGCCTGGAACAGTGCCCTGTTTAGTGCCATTCGAGTCAATTCCTCTGTTACCACTCCCTCCAACACTGCAAGCAGGCAGTATATCGGCTCCAGGGGCACGGCTACCTGGAACACAGAGTTAAGTATGTCCACAACTCCCTTCCAGAACCTGTGGAGCTTGGGGCAGCGCCAGAGCAAGTGAATCAGATCGCCAGACATTACCTTGCACCTGTTGCACATCGGGTCCGCAACCCCGCCCATTTTAAAAAGATTTACTGGGGTATAATGGACTCTCAACAAAATGTACAGCTGAGATACTTTCTGTGCTACATTGAGCGAACAGCTGTTGACTGCCATCAGCGCTTCCTCCCACGTGTCCCCTGTCCTTTTGGTGGTATTTAATCACCTCCGCGGTTCTTATTTTTTGCGCTATAAACAAAAAAAAAAGCGACAATTTTGAAAAAAAGCACAATATTTTTTACTTTTTGCTATAATAAATATCCCATTTAAAAAAAAAAAAAATAATAAAATTCTCAGTTTAGGCAGATATGTATTCTACATATTTTTGGTAAAAAAAAATCGCAATAAGCATATAGTGATTGGTTTGCGCAAAAGTTATAGTGACTACAAAATAGGGGATAGAATTCTGACTTTTTTTAAATGTATTTTTCATTAGTAATACGGTGGTCTGCGAATTTTGTCAGGACTGCGATATTGCGGCGGAAACATTGGACACTTTTTACACATTTTTGGGACCATTAACATTTATACAGCAAACAGTGCTATAAAAATGTATTGATTACTGTATAAATGTGACTAGCAGGGAAGGGGTTAACACTAGGGGGGCATGGAAGGGGTTAAATGTGTATCCTAGGTGTGTTCTAACTGTGTGTGGAGGGGGACTGACTGGGGAAGTGACCGATGCTGTGTCCCTATGTACAAAGGGGACACAGCATCTGTCTTCTCTCCCTGACAGGACGTGGAGCTCTGTGTTTACACACAGAGCTCCACATCCCTGCTGTAAAACTGCCAATCGCGGGTACCTTGCGGCCATCGCGGCCGACAGGCACGCGCATCAGCATCTCGTGGACGTGCCGGGTGCGCGCACGCACGCCGCCGCTGGCGCTCGCGCGCTCCCCAGTGCCCGGAGGACTCGAGGATGTCGTATGACGTCCTCCTGGATCTACAGAGCCACTGTGAAGCCGTCATTTGACAATGGCCCGGGGCTCAAGGAGTTGAAGACAGCATGCAAGCTGTCTGCCCAGGTGCGCACAGCTCATATAATGAAGAGCTGGGGAGAGCAGATGGGTGGAGGAAGGTGAAGTGTGTGCAGCAGTGGCTTCTAGTGTCGCTGTGTGCGGGTCAGACGCTGTGGAGTTGAAGGGCATCAAAGCCGTGTGCACCCAAGACTGGGGATCTGAAAGGAGCTGCTGGTTTCAGGGACCAGTACCTATGGCAGCAGTGCTGTCGAAGAGTAGCCAGGTGGGCTAGTATTTTCAGTTGTTTCTGATCATCATTTAAACCCCTGCGTGGGATTCCTGAATGGACTTTAGTTTTGTTTTCCTCCTTTAATAAACGTTATATGCCTGTTTGGTGTTGACTCACTGCATGAAAATGCATCTACCACAAGAGCTAAATACCCCCAATGTTTACAGTGGTGGATTCAGCGGGCATCTAGACGGTGGCATCTAGACGGTGAAATGCATCCCAGTGCGCATGCTCCAAATTCTGTCAGTGAACGTCAATGACGTCACATCCCCATTCATGAAAGTTTTACGCAAGCGACGCGATTATTGTTTTTTCCGACGCGATGACGAGGGCTATACTTAACATAGGATACTCCACTAGGGGGCTGCTTTATCTTTACGCCGCGTATCGCTTACGGAAACGTCGGAAAGTCACTGCGTCGCGCCCGAATACGATCGTGATATTTTTTCATCGTAAATCAGCGGGAACGCCCCCGGCGCCATTTTTAAATTAAAGTTGCAATGCGATGGCGAAATTCAATTGCGCCGATCGCATCGGAACTCCAACCCGGCGTTTCTTGTTTTCTGGTTACAGAAAACAGAAACGCCGGCTTAAAGTGACAGTTAGGCTGGAGTATCACAG
Organism: Rana kukunoris; assembly: GCA_029574335.1. Classification (NCBI taxonomy): domain Eukaryota; kingdom Metazoa; phylum Chordata; class Amphibia; order Anura; family Ranidae; genus Rana; species Rana kukunoris. The sequence goes on from CM056052.1 coordinate 390,997,475, forward strand.
ATATTCCAGCCTAACTCTACCTGAATCTGACCCAGTGTGTGTGTGGGCGCAGCCCCACAACCCTAAGTGCAACCTAATTGTCAAGGGGTTAATTCAGCCTGCAAAAGCTAAAAGTGCCCCTTCACAGATCATTTCAGACCCAGCTGGGCGCTACCTATTAGTTAAGGGGAACTTGGAAGGAACCTTGGTAACTTTTCTGTCCTACTACGCCCCTAACGCAGACCAACTCCCTTTTTTCCACAATTTACTCCAGCAGTTGACACGCCTTACTGAAGGAATACTATTGATGGGTGGGGACTCCAACATTGCCCTGGATGCAATGCTTGACAAGACTCGTCCTCCGGGTTCCCAAGTTTTGAGGCCCTCAAAACTTGGTACAAAATTTGCGAAACTACTACATGATAATGACCTGGTAGACATATGGCGAGAATTCAATAGCTCCAATCGTGACTATACCTATTTTTCGCATGTCCATTTGACGTATTCGCGGATAGACCATGTCTTCACGTCCGCTAGGTTTCTGCCAGACTGTTCCTCTTCTAAAATATTAGAAACTTCCTGGTCAGACCATTCCCCTGTAGTGGTTACATTGACTTCCCTGCGTTGTCCTACTGCCTCCTATACCTGGCATCTAAATGAGTCCCACCTCAGTAATCCGGCTACATGCCAGGATATTGAAATTGCGCTGAAAGAATTTTTTTCTTTGAACGATCCGTCGCACACTTCTTCTATGTGCACCTGGGCCGCACATAGAGCTACGATCAGAGGCATTTTGATCCAGATAGCTGCCAGGTGTAGGAAACATTACAAGGCCCTACTGAAGCAAAAAGAGGAAGAGTTAGCTGCCCTACTTAAGGAACACAAACGTAATCCCCATCTTGACTTAAGAGATAGAATTGAGTCTGCCCGTTTGGAATTAAACATCTGTCTTACTACGAAAAACAACTACGCTGGACTCAGGCACGATTTTACTCCCAATCTGATAAACCAGGTAAATTGTTGTCAACCAGGTTGGCCCCTAGGCGGCCCCTTCCCCATGTCCCTAAAATCAGAAAATCCGACGGTTCCTTTACTCAGAATCCTGAAATGGTACTGCAGGAATTCCAAGCTTTCTATCATAAGATATATAATGATGGTAAGGACTCGGGTCAACGGGAGTTCGACACATTCGTTGAACACCTGCCTATTCCGTCCTTAACGGAGGAACACAGAACCTTCTTAGATAAGGACATCACAGTTGAGGAGGTTCTGGCTGCTATCAAACAGGCCCCCAAGGGTAAAGCGCCGGGACCGGATGGGTTCACGACCCTTTTTTATAAAAAAAATTCCACCTTACTGGCCCCCTCCCTAGTGCGCGTCTTTAGGGACATACAGAAAGGCAGCCCAATAGACACTGTTTCCAACAGAGCCTTTATAACCCTTATTCCCAAACCCCACAAGGACCATAGTGATGTTGCCAACTACCGACCTATATCCTTGATCAACACAGATCTAAAGCTACTAACGAAAATATTGGTGAATAGGATGTTGACCTTTTTGGCCGACTATTTCCACCCTGATCGGGTGGGCTTTCTACCACACAGACAGGCAGCTGACCAGATAAGGAGGGCGATCGATCTTATTTCCATTTTACGCTCGTCGTGGGATGGGGGAATACACCGCAAGGGGATGCTGCTATCCCTAGATATTCGTAAAGCATTTGATTCCTTCCTATTTCGAGTATTGGATAAATGGAACTTTGGCCCGACCTTTTTGGCGTCACTGCGATCACTATATAGCTCTCCGTCGGCTCAAATACTGCTGAGGGGCCCCAAATCCGACTTGATACCGATCTCTTCGGGTACTAGACAGGGCTGCCCATTATCCCCCATTCTATTTGTGATAGCCTTCGAAACCCTAGCGATAGCGATCCGTCATCACCCTGATGTCATGGGTATAGTAAGTGGGGGGAAGAATCATAAGTGTGCATTATTTGCGGACGATCTTCTGTTGTTCATCACATCCCCCCACGTCTCCATACCAAATCTTCTGTTCCTATTAGACCGATTCGGTAAAATTTCCGGCTTACTAGTGAACCATTACAAATCAGAGGCTTTGGAATATAAACTTATCAACTTCAATCCTAGAGAGTATTAAATCTCAATTCCCTTTTAAATGGCAACAATCGACCCTTTCTTATTTGGGCATTAATTTGACCTCCGATGTGTCCACGTTATATAAGACTAACTACCAGCCCCTGTTTGCCCGCCTAATTGAGGACGTGAAGACATGGTCCAATGTGAACCTGTCCTGGGTGGGCAGAATCGCATCTGTTAAGATTACTGTTCTTCCACGGCTATTGTACTATTTCCGGGTCCTGCCAATCCAAGTCCCCGCTGCTGACATACGCCGCTTTCAATCAAAAATTTTCCAATACATCTGGGGCCCAAAAGGTCCTAGAATAGCTCGAACAACACTGCACGCACCCAGGGAGGAGGGGGGTTTGGGAGTGCCCGAGTTTCGTAAGTATTACATGGCAGCTCAGTTGACTCAATTACTTAAATTGCACAGCCGACAATATTGCCCTGAGTGGGTCTTACTGGAGGCTCAAGCGTGTGCTCCATTAGCAATACACCTTGTCCTGTGGACATCCCCTAAACACTGCAAAGCGATTTTGAGTCCAACACTCTCTCATTCCCTCAATGTTTGGGAAATGGGATGTAGAAGATGGGCTCTGAGGTCCGCACACACTCCAGTGGCCCCACTCTTTGGCAACCCCCTTTTTCCCCCGGGTAGGCGTCCCGACGGATTTAGTTGGTGGGTTAACAAGGGTTTAATACGAATAGGCGATTACCTTGACCACAGAGGAATACGCCCATCATCACACTACACAGGCAGCTTGGAGATGCCTTCCTCGGAGAGCTTTCACCTAAGGCAAATTCAGCATTTTCTACGCTCTCTAGAGAACAAAGGGTCTGACTTGACCACGCGCACCACCTTCGAGAGTAGGTGTATGCAGGACTCTGCTCTCCGGGGGGCATCTCTGTGCTCTATAAACAGCTGGCCTCACCCCCAACTAGGCTTCCATATCAAGTGGCATGAGAAAGGGACCTGAACATTAGCCCTGAGGCAGGGGATTGGCGTAAGTGGAGTACGAGAATCCACAAAGGCATACTCAATGTGGCCCTGATTGAGGCGAGTTACAAAGTACAGGCCAGATGGTACCTGGTACCAGAACGCCTCTCCAAAATGTTCCCGGGTACCTCGGCCCTCTGCTTCAGGGGTTGTGGACAGGTGGGCACACCACTCCATGTGTGGTGGATGTGTCCCAAGGTGCGCCGTTTCTGTATCAGGGTCCACACGCTTATCCTCTCGATCACAATGGTGAACATCATCAAAGATGCCTCAGTCGCCCTCCTTAACAAGCCAGTGGACAATATTCCCAGACATACGCAGACTTTGATATTTTATATATTTCTAGCTGCTAAAATAGCTATCGCGTCAGCATGGAAATGCCCCGTTGTAGACTTAACGTTGTTGAAACGTAAATTAAACTGGATTATGTTGAATGAGAAAATAGTGAGCGTTTTAAATGACAAACAACCCCTTTTCGAAAAAATTTGGTCCCCCTGGCTCACTTATTTACAGGCCCCGCAGACATAAAGATACTCCCCTTTTTCTTTTTCTTTTTTTTTTTCTTCCAGATGATCGATCGGAGATTCCCGGATGGACACACCACTCTCTCTTCTTCTTTTTCTTCTTTCTTCTACCCCTAGGGCTTTACCTTCACAAACTTTCTGAATTCCCCCCCTATCCCCCCTTTCTTTATTTTTATTCTGTTGGTTAACCTGGACCTCTTCCATTATGTTGGTGATTATAGGTTCCCCTATTGGGGACAAATAGGTTGAATAAACGTTGAATATACCTTATTTGTTGCTTTCAAGCTGCCCAGATTCCCTTGCTGTGAAGTTACTCAAACCGGAATTCTATACAATGCCCTAGTTACTCTAACTATCTGAACCGTGTTGCCTATTGGAATGTTTTTTTACTATTGACTACAGATAGATCCGTGGAATTTTCAATGTCTTGATACTGTTCACTGTTTGGCCTCCAGCACTCACTGTATTATGCAGTGGGCCGCAATTCGGGACCTATCCTGTGAGTGGGGTCCATATTATTATTATTATTACCATTCTTTTAGTTTGTTAACCAGAATTATTTTATTTTGTTCTTTACTGTGTTTTGTTCATCTTCCTTTTTTCCTTACGACTTTATACTTGCAGAGCACGCGAGGATTGTTCGCTGATCTACCTGTTGGAACTTTAATCCATTACTTAAAAACTTAATAAAAAACTATTGAAACAAAAAGCTGAAAGTGCAGAGCTGTATGTGTCAGTAGCGCCCCCAGAGCTGGTAGGGCAAATGCATGAATTACAGCCTGCCTTGTCAGATAATGTGTCACCCCAATGTGAGAAGTATAGAAATGACACAGGTGATGCTTTGGCTAGTGAATCCCAGGTTCCTTTGGTGCCTCTTGGAACAGGTGATGCATCGCTGCAGAATGCCTGTCGGGGAAGTACCACAGACTGGGAAGCATTGTGCAAGGAAAGAGTCGCAACACTAAACAAAGTGACCATGAGTTATAAAGCAATGATGGATGACAAGTGTGTGGACACAACATCTGTTATGCCAGACAGAGGGTTTGCAGAGCGGCCGGTGCTCAAGGGCATGTCAGCCCCTGTGAAGGTTGATCCTCTCCAGTCTAAAGGAATGGTTCTTGGCGTAGACATGGCAGATGTATTGTCCATGACCCAGCAACTTACTAATGGCAAGTGTCAAGGTGACAATGTGTCTTGTCTTGTAATGACCTGGAGAGGCTCATGACACTGGTGCAGAAGGGATAAGTGTGAGACATGTCTGACAGCGCCGCAGGGAAGCAACAGGCGGTGATGATGGGTACCTCCAAGGAGGTGGAGGTCTCTTCAAATGCCTCAACCTTTCAACCTGCAGTGGATGAGCCCCTCCATGTCTTGTACAGGGGAAAAGTCCCTAGAAAGGTCTGGTATTTAGACATGGGTTGCATAGAGATGACAAAAACTTTACTAGAAATGCTGGAGTTGGTAAAAACGCACTCGCTGTACACTTGGGTGTCTCCACCGCAGATGGACCAAGTTGTGCTGCGTAGTACCACTAGGTGGAGCCAGGTGGTACAGGCTGTGCTGTGAAACTCTTGATCAGAGTGGCAATAGCGAAATTTCGCAATTTTTTTTTTTTAATAAAATATAGCGAATATTCGTAAATATCGAATATTCGTGATATTTTATCCAAAAAAAATAGCGAAATTTCGCAATCATTTTCGCTTTCGCATATGCGAAAATTTCGCTATTTTTTTTTTTTTAAATATAGCGAATATTCGTAAATATCGAATATTCGTGATATTTTATCCAAAAAAAAAAAATTGCGAAATTTCGCATTAGCGAAATTTCGCTTTTTTTTTTAAATAAAATATCACGAATATTCGATATTAACGAATATTCGCAAATATTCTTCGAAATATTCGCGAAATATCGCAAAATCGAATATGGCGTATTCCGCTCATCACTAGTAGTGACTAGAAAAATCCCTGCTGGTGTGGTCCAAGGTACAGCTGAGCAGTGGTCAGTAGAGGGCGCAGATACTAAACCTCATGAAAAGAAAGGGCCCAGAATAGACACAACACTAGCAGAGATGCTTTCCATTACTCAGAAAGAGGTACAACTTAAAGTACCCAGAGATGCTGTGAGAAAAAGTACTAATGTTGGTTTCTGCAACAATGTAATGTGTACATCAATAAGAAGTAGTTGCGTGGATCAGTGTCATTTGTTAGAATAGTTACCCATGGAGTGGGAACAAAAAAATTGTCTCTGGACAGCAGCACTCTGAACAAATTGTAGCCTTTATTAAAAAGAAAGGAACAGCACTACAAGTCACAGCAAAATAAAGTAAAACCCGACTGCTGATGCGTTTCACACTGAAACTAGTGCAAAATTGGTGACTAACCACTAGTTTCAGCGCAAAACGTGTCAGCAGTCAGGTTTTACTTTATTTTGCTGTGACTTGTAGTGCTGTTTCTTTCTTTTTAATAAAGGCTACAATTTGTTCAGAGTGCGGCTGTCCAGAGACAATTTTTTGTTCCTGCTTTGCTAAGTGCATTGCCTGCACCTGAGTTGTCTGCAGCGGAGGATATTCATCTGGGTTCCCACCTGGAGTGGCTATTCCCTTTCCAGTTACCCATGGAGTGTCGAACAGGTGAGGTGGAGCCATGCTATGGTCCCATGGGTTGTAGTCACTTACCTGTGTGTGGTCCCTCCTCGGGTCTAGTTCTAACTGCACGAAAATGCATCTACCACAAGAGCTAAATACCCCCAATGTTTACTATATATATTGTGACAGGAAGTCAGGTAAATCTGTGTGTGTTGTCCCAGACGGAAGATATCTTTCTGCCTTGTGTAGACAATACACCAATTACTATTGGGCGTCGGCTGTAGAAATGGCCAGAGAGGTTTGGGGAGTTAGAAGCCTTCAGCTGTTCAAAATGAAGCAATTAAAGCCCCTATAAATAAAGCCTAAGGATAACGACTGATTGCTGCATCCTGGGGGCTTTGTGAGTGAAGGAGCAGTCACAAGCACTTCTGAAGAGGTGAGGTGCTGATGGATATTTCTGTGTGAGAAATATCAAAGAGACTTTGTTGTTGTTTTCTGCTGTAGGACAGCAGTGTCTGCCCAGCAGTAGGCTGTGCCAGACTCCATAGGTAGGTTCCTGTGTTGGGAAGGTAGACGCCCCAAGTGGCAAGGGTTTATTTTATGTTTTGTTTATGCTGTTTGCCCGTGTATCCCGTAAGATGGAAAAATAAATCATATCATTTGTTTTCAGTAATCCTCAAGTGCCTTTTTGTACAGTTCAGCGTGTAGTGAACCCATCCAGGGGGTCACACACACCCACTACCGAGTTAATCCCTCACACATGGTGGAGTGCCGCGGGCAGTTAAAGTAAACCCCAAATGGAGGAGTTGCTGAAACAGCTGATTATAGCAAATGCAAATCTACAACAGGCTAACCAAGAGAGCCTTGCAGCTCACCAAAAGAGCATGGCAGCTCACCGAGAGAGCCTTGCAGCTTACCAACAGGCTCACCAAGAGAGAATAGCAGGTTGGAAACGGGAACACCAGCAGCAAATGGAGGCCATCGTGAAACAATTTGAGAGAACAGAGGAAAAGGATAGCAAGCCCTCTCTGATTGAGAATCCAGAGGACCATAATGCTATGGAGGTTACCACGTCTGTGGTTGAGACGGAATCAGGGGAGGACTGGCAGCCTTAGGCCTGGGGGGCAAGTCCAGTCAAGTGGCCCACTGAACCACAAATCAGCTCGCCATCCATGTCCACATGGTTTTTTAACGGATGATTGATGTTATGAAGCAAGACAAATATGATACAATGTAATAATTAAAAAAGTGCAGATAGTGCCTGTTAATGCATCCTGATCAGTGCCCATCAGTGCAGCCTGATCATTGTCCATTAATGCAGTGCAGTTCCCATCAGTGCAGCCTGATCAGTGCAGACAGTGCCCGTTAATTCATCCTGATTAGTGCCCATCAATGCAGCCACACCACTGCAATGCCCATCAACGCAGCCTGATCAGTGCAGACAGTGCCCGTTAATACATCCTGATCAGTGCCCATCAATGCAGCCACACCAGTGCAATGCCCATCAGTGCAGCATGATCAGTACCCATCAATGCAGCCTAATCGTTGCCCATGGCATGTGGGTGTCAGCTGGGGGTATCAGGGTCTGTCTCACCTTAGCAGGCCCGGTTGCCACCCACTATATGCAGTGGTGGATTGTTGCATAGCATGAATCTATCCACTGCTGCCCCATATTCATGCATCTGGCGCCTTTTGGGTCACTGGGCACATGAAGTACAGCGGCCAGGTTTTTTTAAATAACCTGATTAGAGCTAGGTGATGGGCTAAGTTCCCGGCAGACAGTGGGCTGGATCAGTCGGCTCCACTAACCGGATTCTGGCTGAGTCTGTTGGGGGGGGGGTGGTTCTGGCTGAGTCTGCTGGCGGGGGGGGGGGGTGTTGGAGGTTCTGGCTGAGTCTGCTGGCCAGGGGGAGTCCGCTGGATGGCTTCTATGGAGAGCTGAAGGGAATACAGTACTAAAGAGGCAGGTCATCATCAATCATCATTATTATCATTCACATCACACGGCACCTTACTTTACTTTCAGTTCAGTGCAGTGCAGTCTCTCAGTCTCACTGACTCTTCTCTGCTTCTCTGCAGCCAGCCCACGGGTCACAGAGATGTATGGTGCGGTGCTCGTGCCCTGACGTGACACATGACCTTCCTACAACTCCCACAATGCAGCGCGGCAGCAGCCAGCCAATCGGCGGACGCCGCTGCTGAGTAGGGCTGCGCATCTTCACCGGTCTCACGATTCGATGCAATTACGATTATCAAGTCCACGATTCGATTCGATTCTGCGATGCATCACGATTGCAGCGCAAGTGCGCATGGCTCTCCCCCTAAAATACTAAAGGAGATGATCAGAAACTGCGGACATGGTACAGGAGATGGTCAGAGACTGCGGACATAGTACAGGAGATGGTCAGAGACTGCGGACATAGTACAGGAGATGGTCAGAGACTGCAGACATAGTACAGGAGATAATCAGAGACTGCGGACATGGTACAGGAGATGGTCAGAGACTGCAAGCATGGTACAGGAGATGGTCAGAGACTGCGGACATGGTACAGAAGATGGTCAGAGACTGCAGACATAGTACAGGAGATGATCAGAGACTGCAGACATAGTACAGGAGATGATCAGAGACTGCAGACATAGTACAGGAGATGATCAGAGACCGCCGCTGCTGACTAGGGCTGCGCATCTTCACCGGTCTCACGATTCGATGCGATTACGATTATCAAGTCCACGATTCGATTTGATTCTGCGATGCATCACGATTGCAGCGCAAGTGTGCATGGCTCTCCCCCAAAAATACTAAAGGAGATGATCAGAGACTGCAGACATGGTACAGGAGATGATCAGAAACTGCGGACATGGTACAGGAGATGGTCAGAGACTGCGGACATAGTACAGGAGATGGTCAGAGACTGCAGACATAGTACAGGAGATAATCAGAGACTGCGGACATGGTACAGGAGATGATCAGAGACTGCAGACATAGTACTGTACAGGAGATGATCAGAGACTGCGGACATAGTACAGGAGATGATCAGAGACTGCGGACATAGTACAGGAGATGATCAGAGACTGCGGACATAGTACAGGAGATGATCAGAGACTGCGGACATAGTACAGATGATCAGAGACTGCGGACATAGTACAGGAGATGATCAGAGACTGCGGACGTGGTACAGGAGATGGTTGCACATGTTTAAGAACCCTAATTGGTGCACAGACAGCAGTTCAGTTCTTCTTCAATAGTTCCCAGATTCAGTCCCAGGAAGCTGAAATCTGATGGGTAACACTGGCCGCTGCACTTTACCCTCTGATTTTTTTTTAGGCCCCACTCACACCTATGCAGGTGCAACAGAGCAGTTTTGTAGATCACGCTTAGGGCAGCTTGAAAAAATAAAACTTGCACAAAAGTGCATGATGGTTTATAATTCATAGCACACCAAAACGCATGACACTTTATCACACAGTTTGTGTGTATGGGGGGTGCTGTGTGCCTGAAAAAAAAAAAGTTTTGCCTTGGACAATTCACTACAAATCCCATCATATAACATGTATTATGAAGGTATTCAGTGTAAAAGTCACAGCCTGCTGGTGGACAATACAACCATGTGTTCCTGAACAATAACATGCATTGGATAGAGAGGAGGACATTACCAGAGGAGGTATAGAGTACACATAGGAGGGGGTCATATGGCAGGACAATAGGAGGTGATGGAGGAGATCACACACTGATAATGCAGCCTCTCTGACATGTACACAACGCTGGGACAGTCTCTCCCCTCCAAGATCCAGGAAGGAGCCGTTCACTCACTGACAATGCTGCTCTACAGTGTCCACTCTCTCTCCAGGGCAACTCAGGCTGGGCTACAGGTCCTGGCAGATCCGTAGATGTTGTCATGGTACAAGCTATAGGAAAAGCTCTGTGCAGAATATTGTAAGTACACTACAGATTATAAAAAATAAGTACATCGATATCAGTTATTCTATAAATATAGATAGCGATGTATTTATTTTTTATAATACACAGTCTATATTTGTTAGTAGTTTACAGGACAGCAGCTGACAGGACCTGCCTCCTCTAGCAGGCTGCAATCTCAATCTGTAGTCATCTGAACAGCGCGCTCTCCCGGGACCCTCCCCTGACGTGCCACATGACCTTCCTAGTTCCTACAACTCCCACAATGCAGCGCGGCAGCAGCCAGCCAATCGGCGGCCGCCGCTGCCAAGTTTTAGGAAACAAAAAGCAGCCCTGCGGACCGCGGACGTTTTAAATATAATGTGAGCGGCCTGGGGGGCAATTTCCACTTTTCCACCTGGCCCAGTCCGCCCCTGGACGGAATCATCACTGGAGTGTAGTACTTCACCAGAGGAACAAGAAGTGGAGCCAGAGGAGTGTGCCCTGGCAGAGCCTGAAACTCCCGAAGTAAAGGAGCCGCCATTAGTAGTAGAAGAGTCTGTAGGGCCTATGGAACCCAACGTTGTGAATGGCGTTCCAGAGGTCAAACCTGACGAGATCAAACCAGAAGAGAAAGACCCTCATGTACAAGAAGATGCTGAGGAGGTCCCGGCTGTCCCTGCAGTACCAGCTCATATGAAGCTGAATCAACGGTCTGACAGTTATGCTAAATACAGTAGAGAACCTTTAGCAAATACTTTAAAGAAATTGGATGATCCAGCTACCAAAGCTGTTACCTTGGAACTGGAACCCAACAAGTTTAAAGGCAAGATTTTGGATTGCTCCAGATCTTTTCACAAAGCCAAATTGCTGCATTACAATATGAAGTATTTCCCTGGCGTTGACATGTCAGAGCAGGATCAGAGTCCTGTCACGAGGCATATGCAGACAAGAGGCTCTTTAACCACTTAAGACCCGGACCAATACGCTGGTAAATGACCCAAGGTGTTTTTGCGATTCGGCACTGCGTCGCTTTAACAGACAATTGCGCGGTCGTGCGACGTGGCTCCCAAACAAAATTTGCGTCCTTTTCTTCCCACAAATAGAGCTTTCTTTTGGTGGTATTTGATCACCTCTGCGATTTTTATTTTTTGCGCTATATACAAAAATAGAGCGACATTTTTGAAAAAAAAACACTATTTTTTACTTTTTGTTAAAAAAAAATAATCAAATAAACTAAATTTTAGTCAAACATTTAGGCCAAAATTTATTTAGCCACATGTCTTTAGTAAAAAAAAAAATCGCAATAAAAAAAAAATAGCTACCTAGCGGGAACAGCGGCACTAATACAGCGATCAGAAAAATGATCGCTTAGTGACGCTGGCAATAGGGAGTGAAAGGGTTAACTAGGGCGGTGATCAGGGGGTTAAAACTTTATTAGGGGGGGTGGGGGGGCTATCCTGAACCTAACACTAACTGTTTTTTACACTGCCTGTCACACTGACACTAAATGCAGTGATTAAATCACTGCATTCAGTGACACTGTGACAGGGGGGTGGGGGGGGCGATCACAAGGGGTTAATATGCCTATGTGAGTGTGTGTCAGTGTTGTGTTGGTGCACACTTACTTGTGATGTCTTCTCTCATCAGCAGCGCTGGGAAACAGCGCTGCGATGAGAGAATACATCATTTCCTCCTTCCTGTGTAAACACAGGAGGAGGAAGTGACAGGCTGGGAGCGCGCTCCCATTGGCTGGGAGCGATCGCGGGGGGGGGGGAAATCACGGACATCCGCCCGCAGATCCCGGATCGCTCCCAGAGGTAGGGGGACCCCCGCACGCCGCGGAGGGTGTCCCGATGGGACCCCCGAACCGCACTCAGGCGGGGACGTAAATTTACGCCCTTGTGCCTGTACGTGCCATTCTGTGGCCGTATATGTGCGTGCGGGGGTCCTTAAGTGGTTAACTCACGAAAAGGCCAGTCAGCAAAGCTCAAAGAGAAGACGCACCACAAACAGTTCAAATTCCCACCGACCATCCCTAAAAGACAAAAGCAAGGAGAACTTAATCCAGAAGTCTCATCGCAAGCCCGACAAGCTTTCTGAAAGTGTTAAAGAAAAATTCAAAGATTTCTTGAGTCTGAAGTAAAAGAAAAAGAAGAAGAAAAAGAAAGCAAAGTCAGAGCTGTCTGGTAGGAATGAGAACATAGAGGTTTCTAAGGAGCTCTCACCAAAAAAATTACAACCTTCAAAGCTCAACAGTGATTATAAGGCCCCGTGTTCCGGTAAAAGCAGCGATCATGGATGCTGTCCATATACAAGACTAAGTGATGAGGAGACGCTCAGCGATTCTTGCACGGAAAACTTACTTTGGAGTGATGAGGATTACAACGAAGAGATCGTTGTCACGCATGCTCATGGTTTTCTAAATGTTGGCCGCAACAGGAGCAAGTACAGCTCTGCCAAGCAAAGACTTATGATGGACAATATGGATGAGAATGCTATGAATGCAAATATGGGCGAACTGTCAGATCTCTGCTCGGGAAAGTTTAAGGAATCACAATCCAACACCAGCCAGCCTGATGCAAATGACTCCAAGATAGGGGTTATGGATGAGTTACTGGGACTCTGCTCTGGAAAATTTGTCTGTCAAGATGATGGTTCAAATCAAGAATCTTTTAGTTGTACAAAGGCTCATGCTGAAAATGAGAAAAGTGACCTAATGTCTGAAGCAGTTGCTTTATGTTCCGATTCTTTCACCAACAGAGAAAAGGAAGAAAATGAGGCCGGGCTTGAGGATTTCCATCTTCTACCATGTGATGATTCTGACAGCGAAGAGCTTGCAGAAGTTGAAAGTGGTGCAGAAGATGAAGAGGAGGAAGTAAAAGTGGAAATGGCAGTAAAGGTAGAGCCATTCCTGTCACTGCTGGATGTCCTGGAGGAGAATGACGCCCTGCAGGATGAGGCGTCTGCTGTGCTGGTGGGGAGCGATTCCGAAAAGTGCTCCTACCCCCTGGGTTCTGTGAAGAGACAAGCGTTGTACGCCTGCAGTACCTGCACCCTGGATAAAGAGGAGCCTGCTGGGATATGCCTGGCCTGTACATACAAGTGTCATGAAGGCCACGACCTGTTTGAGCTCTACACCAAGAGAAACTTTCGCTGCAATTGTGGAAATGCCAAATTTAAACAGCTGGAGTGCAAGTTATATCCAGATAAAGAGAAGAAAAACCTGGCTAATAATTACAATGACAATTTCTTTGGCCTGTACTGCACATGTAAAAGACTGTACCCCGATCCTGAGGATGAGACCCCAGAGGAGATGATCCAGTGTGTGGTGTGTGAGGACTGGTTTCATGGTCGGCACCTAGGGGCAGTTCCATCGGAGCACGTTGAGTTTCATGAGATGGTGTGCCAGGGCTGTATGGATCCCGGTCAGGGCCGGTGCAAGGATTTTTGACACCCTAGGCGGAACCTCATTTTACCGCCCCTCTGGCTCCGCCCCTGACTCCACCCCCATTGCCAGTGTTAAATTGTTTGATTCAACCATGCAACTGCTAACTGTGCAAGACAGCTCATTATTTTGAAAAAACAGACTTACTAGAAGGATCACCAGATGAACATAAAAGAGAAAACCTAAAAACAAAACTAATGCAGCCACCCCTCTAAGAATTAGTAAACTGCAGTATAATATTTTGCTTTAAAGCGGATCTCCACCCTAAAGTGAAGATCGGAACCCTCCCCCCTCCGGTGTCACATTTGACACCTTTCAGGGGGAAGGGGGGTGCAGATACCTGTGTGTTAAATTTTATTAAGTAAAAAGGAGTCGTTTTGGGTCTTCAGAATTAATGGTACCAGCATGTCATGATCGGAATAGAATTCAGGAAATCATCTGTGATACCTTAAATTGGCAGAGTGAAGACATCTGTGATGTTGAATCTGGAAAACCACACTCCCACAGTGAGGATATTGCAAAGTCTGATATAACCAGTGCAGTTTCTGTCCAAGACATGGATAGACCACCCTCTGTGGTTGAAACACAGTTAGATGATGCAGGGAGCCATGTAGTACAGTGCTGCCAGTCCATACATGACGAAATCGGATTTGAATATAAAGGTAGTGTCACATCCTGTGAAACCCAGTCTTTGGAAAGTGTTCTGTCAGAGCCAGGATAATACTTTGGACTTGACTACCGAGATTTCTCTGGAAGTAAAATCTATTTTTCAAAGTGTAGAATCTGTAATGGCAGATGAGCCCTCTGAACGTTGTGAAACCTCCATCACTGAAGTGGTCAGACTGGCTAAATGTACTAATGTATTGGATGTTTTTTTCAAATGTCTTGAAAGGATTGAAAAATTAGAGAATTTGTGTCCAATAGTCGATGGTTTCAAAGAAACAAATAATAAAACATTTTTGGGAGACTATGAGGCAAAGATAGTTGAACAACTAGCCATAAACATAATTTCAAAATTTCAAAAGAAATTTTGTCTAGTTCAGTTAATGATGTATCCGATAGCAATTGTCAAGTTCTTGGTGAGAATAGGGGTGTGCGAACAAGTGATGCACAGAGTAAGCGGTTGGTTCAAGAAAGTGACGAGGATTCAGTTTCTGAAAACCTTAAATTGGGTTTGATAGATTTTTACCATACACTTGTGAGTCTGAACTATCACAAAGTAAGAAACTTGGAAATGTAGAATTGACAAGTAATGATTTCCGTCTAGCGCACCAAAGGGAAGAAAAAACGCCTAGTACATTGGTTTATCAGAGGTCTTCTGCATCAGACTTTAGTCCAGTTCATAGAAGAACAGATTTTTTTGGGTGTCACCTTGCTTTGGAGGATTCCAGTCTTGGTGTGTTTGCATCTGAAGATGGCATCCACATGGATGATCCATTGCAGAGCACAATGTTGTCAGCTCTTGGTTTTGGTTATGACTCGCTGAGTTCTTCAGGGATTGGGCTATCGAGGGAAACCTTTGTGTCCATTGAAAAACCAATTAAGGTTTTGCATGGTTTACAACTGAAAATGAGTATATTACAGAGCAAGGAACACCCTCTTATGTACCTCAGCTGAAAGTTGAAGACCAATAGGAGAATAAATAGGTGGTTCTTGGCCCTTTAGGAATTTAGTTTTGTCGTAACGCATCGCCCCTGTGTTAAAATGGGGAATGCAGATGGGTTATCCCGAGTGCATGCGTGCCTGGCAACCTGTGTCCCAACCCTAGGGTTGAAACAAGAGGGGGGGGGGGTATGTGACAGGAAGTCAGGTAAATCTGTGTGTGTTGTCCCAGACGGAAGATACTTTTCTGCTTTGTGTAGATAATACACCAATTACTATTGGGCGTCGGCTGTAGAAATAGCCAGAGAGGTTTGGGGAGTTAGAAGCCTTCAGCTGTTCAAAATGAAGCAATTAAAACCCCTATAAATAAAGCCTAAGGATAACGACTAATTGCTGCAGAAATAGCGGACAGTCACAAAGATGCAAAGCAAATGGAGCCAGGCATGCCCCTACGTTTTCCTGTCCTAACCGCAATGGAAGCCTCTGCCCAGCATCAGAAAAAGAGTTGGATCTGGAGAGTTAGAGAGATGATCTTTGTGAGCCGTTCCCCCAACAGCAGATAACCCCAGCGGGGATGTTCACCCCCTCAGCAGAAGCGCTGGCTATGGGGCAGAGTTCCGCTGGCCTCTGCCCACCCTCAGAGTTAGATCCAGGGAGTCCGAGGGATGACTTCAGTGAGCTGTTTCCCCAGCACTTGGACACTACCCCAGTGTTTATCCCACCAGCAGAAGTGCTGGCTGCATGGCAGAGTCCCGCTGGCCCCTGCCCATCCCTCAGTATGTTTTTGGAGGGCTTGGGAGACAGCCCCTGTCAGAAGTCGCCTCAGCTGCTGGTCACAGAACCAGGAGGGGAGAAAACTCTTCCCCCTCTCCAGCAATTGAACCCTACCGTTGTATATGTCCCCCTAGCAGAAGCACTGGCTACGGGGCAGAGTCCTGTTGGCCTCTGCACAGCATCAGAAAAAGAGATGGAGAAGTCCCTGCAAGATACCTTCTCAGCGGCTGGTAACTACACCAGGTGAAAAGCAAGTACCTTTTCCTCCCCAAATGCATAGCCCTACCAGCCTACGTTCCCTACCAGCTGAAGCGCTGGGTTCGGGGCAGAGGATTATTCAGCTCCCCCCGATATCTGCAACCCAGCCTTGGATCAGATGCAGCTGTTCCCACTCTGCAGCGGCTGTTTTTATTAACGGGAGACCGTATGTACGGCTCTGCTCCCCAGCGCCAGAGTCATACTTTTACTTTTCCTGTTTGCATGTGGTGGAAGTTTGTGACTAACATGGGTCCAGACCAGTTGAGGGTCATGAACCTGGTTAGTCTGTTTTTAAAAGGGGAGAAATGTGACAGAACCCAATGTCACTGTGTTTTGGAAGGCCCCTGCCCCTGCCCATCCCTCAGTATGTTTTTGGAGGGCTTGGGAGACAGCCCCTGTCAGAAGTCGCCTCAGCTGCTGGTCACAGAACCAGGAGGGGAGAAAACTCTTCCCCCTCTCCAGCAATTGAACCCTACCGTTGTATATGTCCCCCTAGCAGAAGCACTGGCTACGGGGCAGAGCCCTGTTGGCCTCTGCACAGCATCAGAAAAAGAGATGGAGAAGTCCCTGCAAGATACCTTCTCAGCGGCTGGTAACTACACCAGGTGAAAAGCAAGTACCCTTTCCTCCCCAAATGCATAGCCCTACCAGCCTACGTTCCCTACCAGCTGAAGCGCTGGGATCGGGGCAGAGGATTATTCAGCTCCCCCCAATATCTGCAACCCAGCCTCGGATCAGAGGAGTGCAGACAGCTGTTCCCACTCTGCAGCGGCTGTTTTTATTAACGGGAGACCGTATGTACGGCTTTGCTCCCCAGCGCCAGAGTCATATTTTTATTTTTCCTGTTTGCATGGGGTGGAAGTTTGTGACTAACATGGGTCCAGACCAGTTGAGGGTCATGAACCTGGTTAGTCTGTTTTTTAAAGGGGAGAAATGTGACAGAACCCAATGTCACTGTGTTTTGGAAGGGACTGTGGGCGGGCCTCTTACCCACAGACTATAACCCAGAAGAGACTGGAGACCTTGGGACAAGCTGCCATTGAGATAATGTAATGCTACATGCCTTCTCCCCCACCCCCCTCTTTTTGCTGTGTCTAATTGTGTTGGTAAATGGCACATAGCATAGACAATGCTCTGGACTGGAGACGTGTCTCCGCAGGGGATGTGTACTGAGAGGCTGCCTGCTTACCATATTCTTATTATGTTTATCTGTAGTCTTAATGTACAAGTGTTCCATTCACATTGGTTGTTCCTTGTCCCCTACCCCTCCTCTCTGACAAAGCTAAGGGGAGTGTCCCTAACTGTGTGTAAAAGTGTATGTCTTGTATTTAATAAACAGTTTATGCTCTGCATGTTTAACTCTCAACACCTGTGTGGATTGTCTCATGATTGAGGGGTTAGGGCTGGTTATGTCAAATCTGCGGGTGCGTTTGGAGGACAGGAGACACGGGTCTGGCAGATGTGTCCACCTGGGGTTACCGAGATCTGTCACAGGGCCTACTAGTCCAGAGGTGGTCCTGTGCTGTCTTGCCTGCGGGAAGAAGCCAAGCAAATGAGAAGATCCAGGGGAGGACTTTTCTTGGAGAGAACCGAGTGAAAGGTTGGTTTCTCAAAATGGGCCTGGTGACTCATTTGGAGGACGCATCTAAACCAATTTACTCTCAAAGTACTGCCAGATGGTTTAAAGGCTCTGGTACTGTGTGGCTGTGTTTCAATCTACCAAACACTTTTTTTTTTTAAAAGCCTATGGCGTGTGAACACAACCAAAAAACTCCACCTGGTGCAGAAAAAATGTGCACACACATAAAGAGTGTTCACAAAAACGTGCAGACGGGTACAACGTCAAGTTGTTCTCCTGTGAAAAAGGACCTGTAACAGAATGGCCCGTGACACCCAGAGACGTTGGAAGGATGAGAGATACTCTTGTGCCAGCAGCTACAATAACTCTTGGGTCGAAATCCACCCTGTGCCCTTTTGGGTGTAGGGTGGCTAATAGTGAATCATAATTCATATTACATGAGATGGGACATTAATAATACTTCATATTTCAGGACTGAGATATCACAAGGAGTCATGATGACATGACCAGGTCAGCCAGTGAGTCATATCTTTGTATAATATGCTATTGAAATACCTTAAGGTGTTAGCTATTCACTGTAAAGACATTCCGTTGAAGGTGTGGATTACACCCACTCTCACAAGACTCTGCCATTGTGTGATAAAGCTGTCTTAGAGAACTTATTCAACTAGATGTCTGTGTTACTATTCAAGGTTAATTGAACACTATTGAAGATACGGTGCCGACCGGTCTACATGGTTAGCTTACCTGAATGCCTTTTAGAGTGTGATTGAAGCCCCCCATGGTGTGAAGGGGGGTGGAGATTGCATTGTCCTGTGATTAACTGCATTATGCTTGAGACTGTATAAGAAGCTGAGAAAATACTAATAAATTGTCATATCTTTGGAAGCAAGAACGGAGCTCTGTCTCGTCTTATTCTGGGAAAGGATATGGATCGTGTATGCAATATTGTCGGAGTGTGTCAGATAAGCTTGTCATGGTTGGATGGAAAGTCGTAAGCGGTGGTGACCGTTACATTGGTGGCACAGCAGTGGGATGATTCCATCTTCAGAAGGACGGCTACAAGGACACATGACAATGGAGACGCTGTATGAACGGATGAAGCTCTCTTCCCTCGTGGACTTACTGGAGAGCCGGGGCAGACCGGCCAGCAACCGTAAGAAAAGGGACATTATCGCAGAACTTGTCGAAATGAATAGAGCTAAGAGGCCCAGCATAACAGACAGGACACCCGAGGAAGAATTTTTTGATCGGGCTGTTAAACATGGACTGGCACAATATGGTCCTAATCCTCCGCCGGAGATCATAGACCGGGTTATAGCGGCTGTGGATGCCACCTTGCGACAGCGAAGAAGTGCTGCAGCAGCTGAAGAGAGAGGAGAGGTGCAGATACCAGTCTCCATGGAGGAGGAATTCCAAAGGAGGTTACAAGAGATGCGGATACAGCATAGAGGACCAGTATCAGAGGAGGTCCTGTTGGGATGGTCGGATGTAATTCGGTGCCAACTCTGGAAGGAAGCACTAGCTCTGGAGCAGCAACACCAAGGAAAGGTCCTGCCGTCCATCTATGCAAGGTACTGGCCGCAGTATGACGTACGAATGCTGTTGTTGGGGAAACAACCGAAGCAGAAGTGGACAGCGGAATTAAGCAGGCTAATCCGGGCAGAGATGCAGCTGGATGAGAGCTACAGAGCCCTTCGTTGGTATGTAGCCCAAGAGTGCCCATGGTCAGCGGATGACAGCCCCACAGAAGGCTATGACTATGATGGCCTGGGATTATTGTATTGGAGGATGTCCAGTGATCCAGACTTCGGGGATGATCAGGAGTGGCGCTTGGAGGACATAATGGAGCACAGAGAGGAAAAATTAAATATCTCGCGAGGCCACTGGTCACAGGAAGATTTAGAATTTCTGGCCATTCAAGAATGGGAGCTGGAGGTTGCCTACAGACAGCTGCTAGACTCGGCTCAGCAGCAGGATGGGGCTCCCATTGCCTGGGACTATGAGGAAAGGTCAGATAACTGTGAAATCCTGACTGATGAATCGGCAGTGGAAAAAATTGAGATTTTCATCCCTGGTGCCCCAGGTCTCTGCTCCCAACTACCGGAAGAGGGGGACCCTGTGGTAGTGGATGGGACTGTGGTCTCCACTCACGGCAACCCAGCGGAAGAGCTGGCAACAGAACAGAGGGTCACGGGCCTCTGCTGTTCACTAACGGAAGTGAGGAACCCTGTGGTAGTGGATGGGACTGTGGTCTCCACTCACAGCAACCCAGCGGAAGAGCTGGCATAAGAACAGAGGGTCACGGACCTCTGCTCTTCACTAACGGAAGAGGGGGACCATGTGGTAGTGGATGGGACTGTGGTCTTCACTCACAGCAACCCAGCGGAATAGCTGGCAACAGAGCAGAGTGTCATAGGCCTCTGCTCCTCACTAACAGAAGAGGGGGTTCCTGGGGTAGTGGATGGGACTGCAGTCTCCACTGGCACAACCCCAGAAAATGGTACAGGACTGGGACAGGAGGATGTCGGCCTTGCTTTGCAAGCACCGGGGGGTTTTCACCAAGCACCAGTGGATGGGACTTCAGTCTCCACTGGTATACCCCAGGAAGGGGGGGCAGTTGGCCCAGACCCCCAACAGCATGATGGACTGAGCCCAGCCACCCTGTCTTCTCCCCAGCGGCAGGCGTGTTATCTGAGAGAGGCAAAGGTTGGCGGGGTGAGTAATGCTCAGTTTGGAGCCATTTATTTGGGGTACAGTATGGATAACAGCATTGGAGGAATGGAACTACTGACGGACTTCGGAGTCAACCCGTTTGGGGTTCCCTCCTGTGTTCGTCTCCCACCGAAAGGGGAGAGATGTAACAGAATGGCCCGTGACACCCAGAGACGTTGGAAGGATGAGAGATACTCTTGTGCCAGCAGCAACAATAACTCGTGGGTCGAAATCCACCCTGTGCCCTTTTGGGTGTAGGGTGGCTAATAGTGAATCATAATTCATATTACATGAGATGGGACATTAATAATACTTCATATTTCAGGACTGAGATATCACAAGGAGTCATGATGACATGACCAGGTCTGCCAGTGAGTCATACCTTTGTATAATATGCTATTGAAATACCTTAAGGTGTTAGCTATTCACTGTAAAGACATTCCGTTGAAGGTGTGGATTACACCCACTCTCACAAGACTCTGCCATTGTGTGATAAAGCTGTCTTAGAGAACTTATTCAACTAGATGTCTGTGTTACTATTCAAGGTTAATTGAACACTATTGAAGATACGGTACCGACCGGTCTACATGGTTAGCTTACCTGAATGCCTTTTAGAGTGTGATTGAAGCCCCCCATGGTGTGAAGGGGGGTGGAGATTGCATTGTCCTGTGATTAACTGCATTATGCTTGAGACTGTATAAGAAGCTGAGAAAATACTAATAAATTGTCATATCTTTGGAAGCAAGAACGGAGCTCTGTCTCATCTTATTCTGGGAAAGGATATGGATCGTGTATGCAATATTGTCGGAGTGTGTCAGATAAGCTTGTCGTGGTTGTATGGAAAGTCGTAAGCGGTGGTGACCGTTACAGGACCCAAACTAGGGTTGTCCCGATACCGATACCAGTAACGGTATCGGGACCGATACTGAGTATTTGCGGGAGTACTTGTACTCCCGCAAATACCCCCGATACCCAAATAGAATACTTTGACCCCCAGCACCCCCCCCCCCGTCGCACCCGCCGCCGCCGTACCGGCCGTCGAAAGCCGCCGCCGCATTTTTAAAGCGCGCGGGAACATCACAGCTTTCATTTGAATAGCTGTAGTGTTCCCGCCGCGTATAGACAGACACTCCCCCTTCCTCGGGATTGGATGGGTGATCGTGATCTGTCCAATCCTGAGCAAGGGGGAGTGTCTATACGCGGCCGGGAAAACAGCTATTCAAATGAAAGCTGTGATGTTCCCCGGGCGGCTGCGACGGCGGCTGCTGCCAGGTATGGGGGAAATGGCTGCGGGACATGGATGGATGGATGGAGGGACATGGCTGCGGGGACATGGTTTGATGGACATGGTTGTGGGGACATGGATGGAGGGACATGGCTGCATCATATGTGGGGGACATGGCTGGGGGACATGGCTACATATGTGGGGGACATGGCTGGGGGGACATGGCTGCATATGTGGGAGACATGGCTGGGGGGACATGGTTGCATATGTGAGGGACATGGCTGGAGGGACATGGCTGCATATGTGGGGGACATGGCTGGAGGGACATGGCTGCTTATGTGGGGGACATGGCTGGAGGGACATGGCTGCATATGTGGGGGACATGGCTGCATATGTGGGGGACATGGCTGCATTTGTGTGGGGACATGGCTGCATATGTGGGGGACATGGCTGGAGGGACATGGCTGCATTTGTGGGGGACATGGCTGCATATGTGTGGGTACATGGCTGCATATGTGTGGGGACATGGCTGCAATATGTGGGGGACATGGCTGCATTTGGGGACACATAAAAAAAAAGTATCGGTATTCGGTATCGGCGAGTACTTGAAAAAAAAGTATCGGTACTTGTACTCGGTCCTAAAAAAGTGGTATCGGGACAACCCTAACCCAAACCCTGACCCCGGGGCGTTAGGCTCCAGACAGGGACTGAGGTACTGTGGTCTGAGCAACCGAAGCCAACACAGACCCAACTTACTTGGAGGGACTGCCAAAACAGAACCCTCCCAGTACTATGTGGGGCTCCCCCGAAGGGAGACCCCATGGTAGCAGGTGAACTAAGCCAGAAGGCGATGTCCACCCACTCCCAAGACGTTCAGGGTTGGCCAGAGGACCGGCACCCTAATAGTCACAAACAAAAAAAGACAAAAACGTGACAAAACATAGTCAATAGGTTAAATAAAGTGGGGGAAAGGGATAGTGGAGAGGAGAGTGAAAGAAGTGGTCATTGTGGTGCACAATGACCAGGCCCTCTGGCCAGGAGTAAAAGATTCCTCCGGTCCTAGCCAAAAGGCCCGGCCCAGGAGGCAGGTGCTTAAAAAAGCGTGTTGCTGGTGCAGTGACCGTGGTATCTTTACATCAAAGTGACCCTCACTCACAGTGATTCTCAAATACCCCTGGACTGCCACTCCAGGGGCACATGCACAATAGGCTTTTCGTTCCAAATCCAACCCCTGGACCGGCCAGTGCAGCCCTCCACCCCTGCCAGCTAGAGAGCCCTTCAAGGTTTTCTTAGGGAGAAATGCCGCTCAGGATAGCAGCCTTCACCAATACTGGCCCTTCCAGACCCCCCGTCAACCCGGTGGATTTGCATGGTTTTACCCCGTCCTTTCCCAGGGCAGTACCAGCTCCTCCAACCGGATCGCTGACAGAGATAGCACTTACACCAGCCAGTAGGCCGGGCTAGTACTCAGCAAAAAGACCAGACCAAGCGCAGCCACCCATCCTCACCAGAAGCACCCTTCCAGATGGCTCAGATGCAACCATGGGCCGGCTCCCAATATCTATCGGGCAGCACGGTGTAGTCCCTGCTGAAACCATCCTTCCAGGTGCAATGACGTCATTGGATTTCATCCACCCTCCCCATGTAGGAGGTGCTTCAGCGCTCCTCTGACAACTGATAAGAACAGATACTACACTCTTAGCCAAAAGGCCGAGAAGCGTTCTACGGGATATACTAAAACATTTAATGTGAAATTGGCTTAATGTAGCTTAGCGAGCAATAAAGTGCCTAAACCTCAATCAATTGCCCTGAAACTCTGCACAGCCTAAGATCTCAACTACCCAAACATATCCTATAAGTTTTGTGCTATTTGGTGTCCCACAAGGCAAACTAGGGACATTAAGCTTGTTTTTTTGGGAGCTTAATGTAGCTTAACGTACGAAAAATACCTTAAATGTTAACCAATTTCCCCCAAACTTCACACAGTAGAAGGCTCTATCGATGCCAACATATTCTGTTTTCACACCAAAATGTATTCACATTAAGCTATATTTTACAATGCAAAAACAGAGCTTAACGTACCATAATGTACCTAAACCTCAATCAATTGTCTTAAAACTTTGCACAGCCTAAGATCTTAACTACCCAAGAGAGGAGAGGTTTTGTGTGATTCGGGGTCCCACAAGGCAAACTAGGGACATTAAGCTTGTTTTTTGGGGAGCTTAATGTGGCTTAACGTACGAAAAAGACTTAAAATGTTAAAGGGGTGTTCCAGCCAAAGTGGAAAAAATTGAGATTTTCATCCCTGGTGCCCCAGGTCTCTGCTCCCAACTACCGGAAGAGGGGGACCCTGTGGTAGTGGATGGGACTGTGGTCTCCACTCACGGCAACCCAGCGGAAGAGCTGGCAACAGAACAGAGGGTCACGGGCCTCTGCTGTTCACTAACGGAAGTGAGGAACCCTGTGGTAGTGGATGGGACTGTGGTCTTCACTCACAGCAACCCAGCGGAATAGCTGGCAACAGAGCAGAGTGTCATAGGCCTCTGCTCCTCACTAACAGAAGAGGGGGTTCCTGGGGTAGTGGATGGGACTGCAGTCTCCACTGGCACAACCCCAGAAAATGGTACAGGACTGGGACAGGAGGATGTCGGCCTTGCTTTGCAAGCACCGGGGGGTTTTCACCAAGCACCAGTGGATGGGACTTCAGTCTCCACTGGTATACCCCAGGAAGGGGGGGCAGTTGGCCCAGACCCCCAACAGCATGATGGACTGAGCCCAGCCACCCTGTCTTCTCCCCAGCGGCAGGCGTGTTATCTGAGAGAGGCAAAGGTTGGCGGGGTGAGTAATGCTCAGTTTGGAGCCATTTATTTGGGGTACAGTATGGATAACAGCATTGGAGGAATGGAACTACTGACGGACTTCGGAGTCAACCCGTTTGGGGTTCCCTCCTGTGTTCGTCTCCCACCGAAAGGGGAGAGATGTAACAGAATGGCCTGTGACACCCAGAGACGTTGGAAGGATGAGAGATACTCTTGTGCCAGCAGCAACAATAACTCGTGGGTCGAAATCCACCCTGTGCCCTTTTGGGTGTAGGGTGGCTAATAGTGAATCATAATTCATATTACATGAGATGGGACATTAATAATACTTCATATTTCAGGACTGAGATATCACAAGGAGTCATGATGACATGACCAGGTCTGCCAGTGAGTCATACCTTTGTATAATATGCTATTGAAATACCTTAAGGTGTTAGCTATTCACTGTAAAGACATTCCGTTGAAGGTGTGGATTACACCCACTCTCACAAGACTCTGCCATTGTGTGATAAAGCTGTCTTAGAGAACTTATTCAACTAGATGTCTGTGTTACTATTCAAGGTTAATTGAACACTATTGAAGATACGGTACCGACCGGTCTACATGGTTAGCTTACCTGAATGCCTTTTAGAGTGTGATTGAAGCCCCCCATGGTGTGAAGGGGGGTGGAGATTGCATTGTCCTGTGATTAACTGCATTATGCTTGAGACTGTATAAGAAGCTGAGAAAATACTAATAAATTGTCATATCTTTGGAAGCAAGAACGGAGCTCTGTCTCATCTTATTCTGGGAAAGGATATGGATCGTGTATGCAATATTGTCGGAGTGTGTCAGATAAGCTTGTCGTGGTTGTATGGAAAGTCGTAAGCGGTGGTGACCGTTACAGGACCCAAACTAGGGTTGTCCCGATACCGATACCAGTAACGGTATCGGGACCGATACTGAGTATTTGCGGGAGTACTTGTACTCCCGCAAATACCCCCGATACCCAAATAGAATACTTTGACCCCCAGCACCCCCCCCCCCCCGTCGCACCCGCCGCCGCCGTACCGGCCGTCGAAAGCCGCCGCCGCATTTTTAAAGCGCGCGGGAACATCACAGCTTTCATTTGAATAGCTGTAGTGTTCCCGCCGCGTATAGACAGACACTCCCCCTTCCTCGGGATTGGATGGGTGATCGTGATCTGTCCAATCCTGAGCAAGGGGGAGTGTCTATACGCGGCCGGGAAAACAGCTATTCAAATGAAAGCTGTGATGTTCCCCGGGCGGCTGCGACGGCGGCTGCTGCCAGGTATGGGGGAAATGGCTGCGGGACATGGATGGATGGATGGAGGGACATGGCTGCGGGGACATGGTTTGATGGACATGGTTGTGGGGACATGGATGGAGGGACATGGCTGCATCATATGTGGGGGACATGGCTGGGGGACATGGCTACATATGTGGGGGACATGGCTGGGGGGACATGGCTGCATATGTGGGAGACATGGCTGGGGGGACATGGTTGCATATGTGAGGGACATGGCTGGAGGGACATGGCTGCATATGTGGGGGACATGGCTGGAGGGACATGGCTGCTTATGTGGGGGACATGGCTGGAGGGACATGGCTGCATATGTGGGGGACATGGCTGCATATGTGGGGGACATGGCTGCATTTGTGTGGGGACATGGCTGCATATGTGGGGGACATGGCTGGAGGGACATGGCTGCATTTGTGGGGGACATGGCTGCATATGTGTGGGTACATGGCTGCATATGTGTGGGGACATGGCTGCAATATGTGGGGGACATGGCTGCATTTGGGGACACATAAAAAAAAAGTATCGGTATTCGGTATCGGCGAGTACTTGAAAAAAAAGTATCGGTACTTGTACTCGGTCCTAAAAAAGTGGTATCGGGACAACCCTAACCCAAACCCTGACCCCGGGGCGTTAGGCTCCAGACAGGGACTGAGGTACTGTGGTCTGAGCAACCGAAGCCAACACAGACCCAACTTACTTGGAGGGACTGCCAAAACAGAACCCTCCCAGTACTATGTGGGGCTCCCCCGAAGGGAGACCCCATGGTAGCAGGTGAACTAAGCCAGAAGGCGATGTCCACCCACTCCCAAGACGTTCAGGGTTGGCCAGAGGACCGGCACCCTAATAGTCACAAACAAAAAAAGACAAAAACGTGACAAAACATAGTCAATAGGTTAAATAAAGTGGGGGAAAGGGATAGTGGAGAGGAGAGTGAAAGAAGTGGTCATTGTGGTGCACAATGACCAGGCCCTCTGGCCAGGAGTAAAAGATTCCTCCGGTCCTAGCCAAAAGGCCCGGCCCAGGAGGCAGGTGCTTAAAAAAGCGTGTTGCTGGTGCAGTGACCGTGGTATCTTTACATCAAAGTGACCCTCACTCACAGTGATTCTCAAATACCCCTGGACTGCCACTCCAGGGGCACATGCACAATAGGCTTTTCGTTCCAAATCCAACCCCTGGACCGGCCAGTGCAGCCCTCCACCCCTGCCAGCTAGAGAGCCCTTCAAGGTTTTCTTAGGGAGAAATGCCGCTCAGGATAGCAGCCTTCACCAATACTGGCCCTTCCAGACCCCCCGTCAACCCGGTGGATTTGCATGGTTTTACCCCGTCCTTTCCCAGGGCAGTACCAGCTCCTCCAACCGGATCGCTGACAGAGATAGCACTTACACCAGCCAGTAGGCCGGGCTAGTACTCAGCAAAAAGACCAGACCAAGCGCAGCCACCCATCCTCACCAGAAGCACCCTTCCAGATGGCTCAGATGCAACCATGGGCCGGCTCCCAATATCTATCGGGCAGCACGGTGTAGTCCCTGCTGAAACCATCCTTCCAGGTGCAATGACGTCATTGGATTTCATCCACCCTCCCCATGTAGGAGGTGCTTCAGCGCTCCTCTGACAACTGATAAGAACAGATACTACACTCTTAGCCAAAAGGCCGAGAAGCGTTCTACGGGATATACTAAAACATTTAATGTGAAATTGGCTTAATGTAGCTTAGCGAGCAATAAAGTGCCTAAACCTCAATCAATTGCCCTGAAACTCTGCACAGCCTAAGATCTCAACTACCCAAACATATCCTATAAGTTTTGTGCTATTTGGTGTCCCACAAGGCAAACTAGGGACATTAAGCTTGTTTTTTTGGGAGCTTAATGTAGCTTAACGTACGAAAAATACCTTAAATGTTAACCAATTTCCCCCAAACTTCACACAGTAGAAGGCTCTATCGATGCCAACATATTCTGTTTTCACACCAAAATGTATTCACATTAAGCTATATTTTACAATGCAAAAACAGAGCTTAACGTACCATAATGTACCTAAACCTCAATCAATTGTCTTAAAACTTTGCACAGCCTAAGATCTTAACTACCCAAGAGAGGAGAGGTTTTGTGTGATTCGGGGTCCCACAAGGCAAACTAGGGACATTAAGCTTGTTTTTTGGGGAGCTTAATGTGGCTTAACGTACGAAAAAGACTTAAAATGTTAAAGGGGTGTTCCAGCCAAAAAATGTGTTTATTAAAAGTCAGCAGCTACAAAAAGTGTAGCTGCTAGCTTTTAATAAACACTCACTTACCTGCTCCTGCGTTCCAGCGACGCGCCGACCGGGGCTCCGCTCCTCTCCCCCCCTCCCCGGCCGGCGTCTCCATCCCGACTGTGGGCAATCAGCCGTGACAGGGCCGGGCACCCACTGCGCATGCGCGAGCCGCACTGCGCATGCGCGCGCGGTGCGGCTCGCCGCTGATTGGAGAGGCGATCGCATGGGACCCATGTGTCCCATGTGATCGCCTACAGGGAGGGGCTGGTGTAGGCGATTAAGGCTTAATCGCCTAACCAGCCCCTCGGCGGAAGCAGGAAGTGGGACAGGAAGTCCCACTCCTACTGAAGCCCCCACTCCCCCCCAAAAAAATTACATGCCAAATGTGGCATGTAAGGGGGTGAGGAGTGGAACAAGAGGAAGTTCCAAATTTGGGTGGAACTCCTCTTTAACCAATTTCCACCAAACTTCACACAGTAGAAGACTCTATCCATGCCAACATATTCTGAAGATTTCAGCTTATTTGGTTAATCACACCAAAAGTTATTCACATTAAGCTATATTTTACAATACTAAAACATTAAATGTGAAATTAGCTTAGTGTAGCTTAACGAGCAATAAAGTGCCTAAACCTCAATCAATTGCCCTGAAACTTTGCACATCCCAAGATCTCGACCTTACAAATATATTTAAGACATTTCAAGCGATTTGGTGTTCCACAAGGAAAACTAGGGACATTAACCACTTTCCCACCGCGCCATAAGCATTTTACTGCTACGGCGCGGTGGAGTTATTTTGACACAACGTCCCTGGGACGTCCTCCTTCACTTCTGCGATTGCGCGTCCCCTGGGACGCGCTCGCGAAAGTGTCCGTGCTCGATCTGGCGCATCACGGATCACGGTAAATTGCCGCTGATAACGGGCGTTTACCACGTGATCGCGCCGTCGAATGACAGCGCGATCACTTGTAAACAAACCGGCGTCATTTGATGATGCCGGTTCCTCCCTCTCCTGAGTCTCCTCTCTGTACCGTTCAGTACAGTGTGCGAGGAGAGGGGGGGAGCGGGGTGTCAGCAGCAGTGCTGTGGCTGGATCTGTGACAAATGCAGTCACAGATCCAGCCATCCCTCCATCCATCCCAGCTCTGCAATCCCCCAGTACTCTGCAATCCCCCAGTACTGTGCAATCTCCCAGTACCCTGCAATACCCCAGTACCCTAGTACTCTGCAATACCCCAGTACCCTAGTACTCTGCAGTACCCCAGTACCCCAGTACCCTGCAGTATCCCAGTACCCTGCAATACCCCAGTACCCTGCAATACCCCAGTACCCTAGTACTCTGCAATACCCCAGTACCCTGCAGTACCCCAGTACCCTGCAATACCCCAGTACTCTGCAGTACCCCAATACTGTGCAATACCCTGCGCAATACTCTGCAATACGCCAATACCCTGCGCGATACTCTGCAGTACCCCAATACACTGTGGGAACCCCAATACTCTGCAGTACCCCAGTGCCCTGCAGTACCCCAGTACTCTGCAGTACCCCAATACTCTGCAGTACCCCAATACTGTGCAATACCCTGCGCAATACTCTGCAATACGCCAATACCCTGCGCTATACTCTGCAATACCTCAATACCCTGCAGTACCCCAATACCCTGCAGTACCCCAATACCCTGCGCGATACTCTGCAATACCCGTTTGGTACAGTGTGCGAGGAGAGGGGGGAGCGGGGTGTCAGCAGCAGTGCTGTGGCTGGATCTGTGACAGATGCAGTCACAGATCCAGCCATCCCTCCATCCATCCCAGCTCTGCAATCCCCCAGTACTCTGCAATCCCCCAGTACTCTGCAATCTCCCAGTACCCTGCAATACCCCAGTACCCTAGTACTCTGCAATACCCCAGTACCCTAGTACTCTGCAGTACCCCAGTACCCCAGTACCCTGCAGTACCCCAGTACCCTGCAATACCCCAGTACCCTGCAGTACCCCAGTACCCTGCAATACCCCAGTACCCTGCAATACCCCCGTACTCTGCAATACCCCAGTACCCTAGTACTCTGCAATACCCCAGTACCCTGCAGTACCCCAGTACCCTGCAATACCCCAGTACTCTGCAATACCCCAGTACTCTGCAGTACCCCAATACTGTGCAATACCCTGCGCAATACTCTGCAATACGCCAATACCCTGCGCGATACTCTGCAGTACCCCAATACCCTGCAATACCCCAATACTCTGCAATACCCTGTGCGATACTCTGCAGTACCCCAATACTCTGCAGTACCCCAATACTCTGCAGTACCCTGCAATACCCCAATACCCTGCGCGATACTCTGCAATACCCCAATACTCTGCGATACCCTGCGCGATACTCTGCAATACCCCAATACCCTGCGCGATACTCTGCAATACCCCAATACTTTGCAATACCCCAATACTTTGCAATACCCTGCGCAATACTCAAATACTCTGCAATACCCATTTTTTTAAAGCACCCCTGTCCGCGTGAACTCGCATGCAGAAGTGAACGCATACGTAAGTCCCGCCCACATATAAAAACGGTGTTCAAGCTACACATGTGAGGTATCTCTGCGAACGTTAGCTGCTCCACTGCTACGGCGCGGTGGAGTTATTTTGACACAACGTCCCTGGGACGTCCTCCTTCACTTCCGCGATTGCGCGTCCCCTGGGACACGCTCGGGAAAGTGTCATTCACGAAGCACTTACTCCTAAAGTTGCGGCAGCGTAACGAAAATGAGCCGGCGGAATTCAAATTGGGCGGGTACGGGGCGTGTAGTATTTAAACTAAGCGTGATCCCGCCGCGAACGTACTGCGCATGCATCGAGTGTCAAAGCATCCCCGTGCGCATGCTCCAAATTCTGTGAATGAACGTCAATGACGTCACATTCCCATTCATGATCTTTTTACGCAAGCGACGTGATTTTTTTTTTTCCCGACGCGATGACGACGCCTATACCTAACATAGGATACTCCAACCCCATGTAGGTATATCTTCGCGCCGCGTATCGCTTCCGGAAACGTCGTACCGTCATTGCGTCGCGCCGGAATTCGCTCGTGAATTGCCGATTTCCGCTCATTAACATATTTTTTGAGCGGAAATCGGCGGGAACGCCCCCGGCGCCATTTTTAAGTTGAAGTAACGATGCGATGGCGAAACTCAGTTACGCTGATCGCATCGGAGCTTCAACCCGGCGTTAAGCTGAAAAATTCTGAATGTTTTGGAATTATCAGAGTCTTCTATTGTGTGAAGTTTGGGGGAGATTGGTTAACATTTAAGGTCTTTTTCGTACATTAAGCTACATTAAGCTCCCAAAAAATGGAAAATTGTATCAAATACTTACCGTAATTTTCCTTTCCTGATGCCAAGACATGGCAGCATACCTATGATATAGCCCGCCCCTATATCCACCCACAGGACACGTGATAACTCTCTAGAAAACTCTGACTGAGAGCTACCTCCCCCATTCTCCGTATAAAGTACAAAAGATCAGAGGGAGGGTTTGTATGCTGCCATTTCTTGGCATCAGGAAAGGAAAATTACGGTAAGTATTTGATACAATTTTCCATTTTCCTGACGCAAGACATGGCAGCATACCTATGATACATGAAGAGCTTTCTAGAGGGAGGGTTTAATGCTGTAACTTAAGACAAAGAAGCTTGAATAAACTTCCTCCCAAACTCTACCGTAGTAAGAGCTGCTAGATCCACCCTGTGGTGTATTAAGAACATATAATGTGATGACCAGCTAGTCTCTTTGCAGACTGTCTACAGAGACAACCCTGCCTGTGCTATCCAAGAAGATGACATCACCCTGGTTGAGCGATGAGCTCCAACCATCTCTGGAGGATCCTTACCGGCTCCACATGCCCAGTGAGTATTTTCACGATTCAGGCCGAGATGGTTCGGTCCGAGGCCACTTACTCTTTAAATCTTAAACATTCTGAATGTAGAAGTAGCCTGAGATGGACATTCCAAAGTCCTCAAAGCCTAACTTGAGCAGATCGGCATCCGATTGCACTGGGAAGGCTGGAAGCACCCATTCACTGGAAAGACAAAACATGGATGTCACGCTTTGGAACAAAAAGATCTCAGCCCCAACCCTGTCTCGAAAGAACATGGAATGAGGTTCTGTCACCCCAAATTTTGGAGTCGACGCACTTTACCCCGAAATTAAGGCTAATAAAAAGCCGATTTTAAGGAGATCTCCCATAAGAGCAGTCTT
The DNA here is from genome assembly GCA_029574335.1 of Rana kukunoris. Taxonomy (NCBI): domain Eukaryota; kingdom Metazoa; phylum Chordata; class Amphibia; order Anura; family Ranidae; genus Rana; species Rana kukunoris. Next base: position 391,029,812 of record CM056052.1, read on the forward strand.
CTGTCAAGAGTACAATGAGGGTTTGCTAGAAAATTGAGGACTACTGCCAGGTCCCATTAAAGAAAACCTATTTCTCTTGGGAAGGCATAGTCCAAGTACCTTTTTTTTGGGGGGGGGGGGGGGAAGCCAAGATGGCAGAAATTTTCACCTTAAGCAAACTGAGCTCCAAATCCAATTCAGATTGTAGAAAATACAGGATTTGAGATACATTTGGGTCACAAGAGTCAAACTGATGCCCAGCTGCAAAGCTTGTGGGCCTAATCCATACTCTGGAGTAGATAGCATCGATTGATCCCTTCAAAGAACTCTGCAGAGTTCTAATCCCCTCTGGAAAACATCTGGAAAACTCTTGTAACCTCTGCCTTACAATTTCCAGGCTGCTAAATGTAGACGTGATGGTTGCCAATGTAGTGCATCTCCCTCAGATAAGAGGAGATGAGGAGTCACAGGCAGAATTATCGGTGTGCACACGCTGATACCCATTGCCAGAGAGACCCATGGTCTGTGAGGCCAGTAAGGAAAAACCTGTGATGACTGTCCAAGCTCAACAATTTCTTTAATCCTAAAATTCCTGGAGGGAAGGTATAGGCCAGTTGCCCAACCCAAGGCTTGGTAAAGGCATCTGTCCCCTCCACTAATGGATGAGGGTAGCGTGAGAGGAACCCGTTCCCCTTGTAGCAGGCCGATGAGGCAAAACAGATCCAGTTGTGCGAACCTCCACTCGTGGATGATCCCTTGGAACACTTCAGGGTGAAGGGACCATTCGTTGGGATCCTTGAATTGCCCGGATAAACAATCCGCTTCCAAATTCTGATAGGCTGGAAGATATATGGCAGATATATGGCCCTCAAATCTGGGAGATATTGCTGGGCCAAAGTCAGGATTGGTTCCACCTCTCCCAGGAGGGACTGGCTGTGCATGTCACCTTGTCGCTGTATATGGGACTGCTGCCATGTGGTCCAGACAGAGTAGGACTGGCAGACCCTATGTGTGTGGCAGTAAAGTGTTCAATGTCAATACGGGTAGGAGTTCCAGAATATGGAAACTAGGCCCTGAGTGGGAAATTCCCACCTGCCCTGAATCCTGAGATGCTCGCAGGTGGTGTCCCACCCTGCTGTGCTGGTCTCTGTAGCAATAATGATCCATGGCTGCAGCCCTAATAGACTAAGCCATTTAGCAGTTTTCATTTTTTTCTTCAATCACCAGAACTCTGGTTCCTCTGGCTAGACAAAACGCTTCCATTGCATCAGGAAGCCTTGTTGGAAAACTGAGTTTCCAGTGAGCCCAGAGGATCATCGGAATACAAAAGCCATTGTCCCGAGAGGACGCATGCACTGGGATGCTGACATCACTGGTGCAGCCAACGCCTGTTGGAACATCTCCCTGACTTTGAGGAGTTTGAGGTGGCAAAGAAACTGAGGCTGCCTGAGTACTAAACCAGGCCCCTAGGTAGAGCATATTCTGCATAGGCGCCAACTAATTTTGGCAATGCTTGCCCCCCCAACTCAAACGGGTGGTATGACTGAAGGATCAGGACATGCTGATAGGTATACTGCAGGTCCACTGAAATCCTCCAGTAACCTTGTTGAATGACCTGGATTTATGGTATGGAGAGACTCCATCTTGAGTCTATCTGTATAAATTGATTCAGCCTCTTGAGGTAGTTCTGGAGGCTGCCGATTAAATTACCAATGGCCTTGCCATTGGTAAAGATTAAGCACAAAATGAATGTGTGAAATGCGTCTATGTGACCTTGTTTTGTTGTCATCACTTTGAACAATAAAAGAAATATCGAAATTCCTGGATGCGCAGCCATTTCTTCTCTTACATGGCCTTGCACCACTAAGGGCTGAAACCGCCATTCTTCGGTAGTGGTCTTACCGGAACTGGGTCACTTTGAGCCACCTGGCTCCAACTGCCTCCTGGGCAGGCCTGGTGTTAAAAGGGCTTCTGAATATCTTGGGGAGCCGCATGGGTCTTGGCCTCCTGCGATCTTATGAAGGTTGAATGTGTACCCCTCTAACGCCTTCTGACGCCCTTGGATGGGCGAAAGCCTCCAAAATCGCAGTACCTGTTTGGCGCTCCTCTGAATGGTTGCCCCCTCTGGCTCTTCGATCCTGGGGCAGAAGATCTGATTTTCCTCATATAACCTTGGAGAAGATAGTTTCCAGTATTTTGACAAAACAGCGCCTTCCCATCAAAAGGCAGCTTACAGCAATTCAGCTTTGAGGATGGGCCAGCCGCCCAGGATTTTGCCCCAGTGCACCTTTGGCTGTGACCGAGCCAAGGATGGCTCTGGATGACCATCGAATGATGTCTATAGCTGCCTCATCTGTAGAGTCCTCTGAAAGTTATCTCGTCAAGAGCCTTGATGACTCTTCTCTTTGGCAGCTGGGTTTAATCGCATACTCAAAGTTCTGCGTCCACATACTCACATAGCACTTGCTACAGATGCTAAGCAATGCGTCTCACAAGGATCTCGTGAAAGGAGGAAGAACCTTCCATCGGAAGTGTCACATTCTTGGTCAGTCTGGTGACTGACGCATCCACCGTTGGAGGGTAGATAAAGGAGTCGCATCCTTCCCCATTAGTGGAAACAACTTCTGCAACCTTGAGGAGGATTTTCTCTCTCCCTTTTCTCGTTCCTCCTGAAAACAGGCTTCCTATTTCTGTCATAAGAGAAAAAAGGTAGCTTACCTGCTTCTTTAGATTCCTCCTATGGAACCCAAAGGCTTGCTCACACTTGCAGCAGGATCTGCCGTTGCCCTAAAAGGCAATCTGTGCTTAGGTCACCTTTCAGAGGTATTTGAATTTGTCACTTAGAGTAGACCAATGTATATGCAATGCGATTTTCAAAGAGCGATTTGTACACAATGTTGCAAATCGCATGGGTGCGGCCCATTCACTTGGTTGCCCTATGTGCGCAAATAGAAGCCCCTGCTCCTATTTGAGGGCGACCAACTTTGCACAATGTTTTGAAAGGTGCGTTCTCCAACGTGACCTATCACAGCAGAATCGCCTGGCATTTGGGGTGCCCTGAAAGAATAACGGTACCTAATGCATATTGTACAGCGATTGTCACACAATTTTAAATCAGATTGTACGGTGTGTAATAACTGGTTTTCTCCTTCTTTGGAGGAGGTACCGGATCCACCCATTACAGTGCAGCTTTACTGCCATAACAAATGAGGATATTAGCATAAAACAAAGCCTCAACCTTCAGGATCTTCTGTTGAGGAGGAGGCAATATCATCTCCGTCTGCCTGAAAGGTTGGCTATAATCTGCTGGGCTGGAGTCACCCCCAAAGTGCCTGGTACCCCTCCAGTTAGAGAGGGTTGAATGGCTTGGTTTAGACCTGGTGTAGTGCCCATACCGTCCATCCACTTCTGTCCCTGGCTGCCCGAGATGACTGTAAAATTCAGCCAGGGGGTTGGGGACTATTTTGCTGAGCAAGGTGACACCTGCTGACTCCCAAACTCCTTTTTGGCAAGCTGCCTGAAGCAGTCGCTGCAAAGTAGCATTCCAGGCATAGGGTCATCTCCACATGACCAACATTCGCCTTTCGGGCGCTGAGCCCTCAGAGGAGAAGCGGTGTGCGTTCTCTTAAGCGTACATTTGCACTCTTTGTACTGGGGTCTGCCAGGACTGGAGGAGACATCTTCCGCCCTGAAAAATCCTGATGGTCCAGAGAGGGCCTCTGAACCTCCTTGAGCGGGTGTGAGCGGCCGGGGTTGCAACAGATAAGAAGGCACGCTCGTCAGGGCTCAATGCACTCTTTTCTCTCGCGTCTTCTTACTTACCAAAAGTTGGCCCTCTACCTGATAGTGGGGGTGGTCTTTGTTATGTGGCAGTAGGCTCATGCTGATGGGAGTTACTGAAAGGTGCATGGGGGACTGCATGACCACAGAAATAAAGTGAAAGAGAAAAATATACATATATCTCAGCATTTTTTTTTTTTTTTTAACAAATAGTAATAATTTAAATAAAATAATCAGGCAAAAACCAAAAAAAAAACATCCCCCTAGTAAAACATTGCTCCTTTCTCCTCTCTCCCCCCATATATCCCCATTACTAGGATAGATAAGACTTACCTCAGAAGGAGATGCTTAAAAAGCAAAGACATTCATTAGCTGTTTAACTGCTCCCTGCCATTGAATCACCTGAGACTCAGTCCTCTCTCACCTCTACTCTAATACAATTAGGAAGGCCAACACCCATCCACACAAAAGGACACCTTTAAGCTGGCTACACACCATACAATCTTCTGCAGATTTTTACCCTTCAGATTTATCAAAACCACACAACATGAGGCCAAACCCTAAAGCCTCAACCTGTATGCAATCAGGCAGGCACCACATGGTCCTGGCAATTCTAAAGGAAATCAGACAACAAAAGTTGCAGTGTGTATGGAGCCTTTAAAGACATGAGAACAAGAAAGAAACTGACAGACCTGGAAAAGGGCTTCCATAGGAAAGAAGGCATCATGCAGTCCCAGCTTGCTCAAATCAGACTCCATCGCCGGCAATGCCAAAGGAGGACTGTCGTCTCTGATTAGAGAACACCTCAACCCCAGAAGACCACCAGAAGGGGTTCCCCACCTTGTTGGTGCATTTAGCGTGCCTAAGATGTGGGACCTCGAACTGGGAGAGGCTGAACCCAGCCGGAACTTCGACATAGTCGGCAGGTAAGGGATTATCCTGAATGCAACGGTCCGTAGGTTGATCTTGAGGACAAAAAAGGAGAATGGGGGAGGTAGCTCTCAGTCAGAGTTTTATAGAGAGTTATCACGTGTCCTGTGGGTGGATATAGGGGCGGGGCTATATCATAGGTATGCTGCCATGTCTGGCATCAGGAAAACACGTTTAATGTTCCTTGTTTGTCTTGTGGACCACCAAAATCGCTTGAAACTTCTTAGATATGTTTGAAAGGTGGAGATCTTGGGGTGTGCAAAGTTTCAGGGTAATTGATTGAGGTTCAGGCACTTTTTTTGCTTGTTAAGCTACATTAAGCCAATTTCAGTATTGTAAAATATAGCTTAATGTGATTAACCAAATGAGCTGAAATTTTCAGAATATGTTGGCATTGTGTGAAATTTGGGGGAAATTGGTTAACATTTAAGGGCTTTTTCGTACGTTAAGCTACATTAAGCTCCCAAAAAAACAAGCTTAATGTCCCTAGTTTGGAAATAAAAAGATATAGAGGGCGCTAGTGTGTCTATTGGGTGTTACACCTGTGGGTAATTTAGAGTGCAACATCAATTAAGTGAGTGGGTACTTATAAACAACACAAGTGCATATCATACTTAAATACCATGTGATAATTTAGGGCAATTAATCTGCATAAAGAGATACCATACGGTAGGTCACCAGTGAAGAAAACAATATTATTACATATATACTGTATGTATATATATTTGTGAAAATAAAGTGCAATAAAGTCCCATGAAAGCCTCAAAATAGATTGGTGACTGATTGTTATGGAGTTTGATTCGTGGATGCATCTGATTCCTTCACCACTGCATACTGTGCTCCACCCAAAGTGCTACGGGGATGCTATGCTCTTACCAGACGGTGAGACCTCTTAGTTAAAAGTAGGTCAGAGAAGCAGGACAAGATAAGTGCCTGTTCACACTGCGGGCGTAGCTGGATCACGATGGGACCATAGATGCAACTGAAATGCTCACAGGATGGTGGAAACAGATACGGAGAAAATCATAGTGTATTACCTTTTATTTAAAAAATAGAACTAACATGTACAGCCAAATGGCCTCTTACTATGGCGGGTGCCTGCCTGGCACTGGGACTTGTAGCGTAGCAAAAGCTCTCCGTTCAAGGATCTCATCAAACGCTAGGTGCGGCTGGATGCCAAAGTAGGGGACACTGGGTGGTCTGTTACAAGTAGAGGGAGCCAGATGTCGCCGCCGACATATGTTTCGTACACAGGTACGTCATCAGGGGGCGTGTCTGGCCGCTAGGGATTGTGGTATTTGTAGGCTAGGGTAAGTAGAGCCCGCTGTTGTGTATCTGGGATAGAGCGCGCTCACGCTGGCAGTCCCAGGGTCACGCTGCTGCACGTACATACTGCCAGCCAGCCTATTACATACTCAAGAACAACTCAAACAATAGGAACATTAAACAGATTCGACATTCTATGATATGTCGATCTTTAGCAATACCCGTTATCTTTTCATTATGGCAAAATTATATGTATACAATAATAAAGCTTTAAACAGCTTCAGTACAAGATGGAAAAACGAATTAGGCTTTGGTGGGATATAGCAACATTAGAAATGTATATTAAACATAACCTTACACCACGAAGACTCAGATGGGATGTCACACCTAATGATGGAATAGATAGTGCCCAAATGAGTGAAGAATGGTATCAATTCTTCAATGCTTGCGAGCAAAAACTTTTACAACTTATGATACAAAGAAGAAAAACAAAAAATGCGATTATAGACAAAAAAATCACAGAACTCAAAGAGAAAATGGAACCTTTGCAAACAAATGGAGAATATATGGAAAAATCAAAAAACCTTAAAAAAATATTTATCGAAATATGACGGGGATATCAAAAACAAAAAAAAAAAAAAAATTCCAAAGAGACACTAAGGACTATGAAATGAATAAAGTATATAAATGGCAAACTGTGGGAAGTATCAACACATCCCCAGAATCTACAATAGAGGAAGAAATAATTCAACCTCTCATGTCGCAACCTGTTCAATCCACATCTCAAGGCTCTAGCACTCCAAAAAAAGAAATAGTGAAAAAACAACCAATTAACAAACAGGGTTCCAAACCCCAAAAACCTATATCTAGGACCAATGATTATCCTACTCCGGGGTACTATTCTCATCCATACCCAGGAGATGGATATAATCAATATCCACCTCAAGAATACAGAGGAGGGGATCCTTACTATCAAGAACCATACAGATACCCATACCCACCAAGACCCCCACGTGGAAGACCTAGAGGCTACTATAGAGGTAGACCAGGACCAAATCACACCCCATACCAGGGGGAGGGAGGAAGAGGGGGAAAGATACATACCACAGTACACAGAAGTCACCCCAGTCTCCCAAAGAGAGATCCGCAAAAGAGGCAGAAGGGGAAGAGGTAGAAAGAAAAAGGAGAAGAAAAGATTGATGGAGGGCATCTACAACCTGGCAGGTGTAGAACTCTCAGACCAGGAGATAGAGGTTCTTTAAAAAGGCCTCAAATTTGCTCCCCACAAGGACCTAGATAAATTTGAAATCTTTATAGATGTCGAGAAACATATTCGCAAATTGAATATTAAAAAACACTTTGCCAAACCGGCCCTCAAGTACGAGTGACAACATTCTAACCATTCCAGATACATACTTACATAGTAACCTCAAAAACCAATCAGTATTTAGTCCCCAAAAAAATCTCAACCATCACATAGAAGTTTTTCGGAAGATGGTCCAGGATGAAATAGGAGAACTATCAATTCAGAAAATAGTACCATCAAGGAAGGCATCAAATCTATTGAAAAAAACAAACAGATAGTGATTAGACCAGCAGATAAAGGCGGAGACCTTGTCATTCTGGATCGCAAATATTATTATGAAGAGATGCAATCTCAGCTCAGTGAGGGAGAAACATACAAACGATTGAAAGGAGATCCTACCTTTGCATTAAAAGAACAACTCAAATCTTGGGTATTGGAAGGATCCACCTTGAAAATTTACACAAGAAGCCAGCTATCTAGTACCTTGTGCGCCAAAAATCCCTGTACTTTATACTGTTCCAAAGATTCACAAAAATATAGAAAATCCTCCCGGAAGACCAATCGTGAGTGGAATTGGATCACTCTTCTCGAGACTTGGTGAATACTTAGATACCTTTTTCAAGCCATTAGTTATCCAAAGCCCCTCATTCCTAAAAGATAGTAGGGACCTAATAGTGGATGTTCAAAAACTGACAGCAACCAAACAAACAATCATGGCAACAATAGATGTAGAGTCATTGTATACCAATATACAGCATCAAGATGCCATCCAAGCACTAGAATGGGCATTAACGCAAGATGCAAAAATGCCAATAGAACAAATCAATTACCTACTGAAAGGGCTCAAATTGGCCATAAATAATAACTATTTCTGGGCCAACAATTATTACTACACTCAATTAGTAGGTGTAGCCATGGGAGCCCGCTATGCTCCCAGTGTAGCCAATATTGTCCTGAACAAGTGGGAACAAGAGTCGATTTTTCATCAAAGACACTTATCTTTGAAATTCTATAAAAGATACGTCGACGACGTGATTGTGTTTTGGGAGGGTCCAGAAATCGATCTTCTCCAATTCATTTCCACCATGAATCACAATAAATATGGACTCAAATTCGCAGCAGAAATCAGTATGACATCCGTAAACTATCTAGATCTAACTATCAGATAAAGGAGAGAAAGTTTTGAAACATTAACTTTCTTTAAACCCACAGACCGAAATGGATTTGTTCCAACATCCAGTTGCCACCATCCACGCTGGCTAAATGGCATACCCAAAGGACAATTTATGAGGTTAAAAAGGAATTGTGCGGTAGAGGAGGACTACCAATCACAAGCAGATCAGCTAACGGGTAAATTTATAGAAAAAGGATATCCAGAAGAGGCACTAAACAAAGCCAAAAGAGAAGTAGCTATAATGGATAGACAATCCCTTCTAGCTATTAAACCAAAAAAAGACCAACAAAGAGAAACAGCATTAATTACGGGATTCAATAGACAATATAAAGAAATAGAGGCCATATACAAAAAACATTGGCCAATCTTGTTAAAAGATCAAGACCTTCAAACCTCCATTTCACAAACACCTAAATTCATCTATAGGCGAGCCCCTGGATTGAGAAACAAAATTGCATACAATGTACCAGATCCACCAGAAAAAGCTCTCACGTTTCTGGACATTCCAGGGTTCCATTATTGCAATAGGTGCAAAGCATGCAAAACCACTCGTAAATCAGGAACATCCAAGAAGCGTATAAAATTTAAATCAGAGACTACTAATGAGGAATTTCAAATCAAACCATTCATCACATGTAACTCAGACCACGTCACATATGTTCTTGAATGTACATGTACCCTGCAGTATGTAGGGAGAACTACTCGTAAATTAAGGATCAGAATAAATGAACATCTAGCCAATATTCGAAATAAATTTCCCAATCATAGTGTATCTCGACATTTTTTAGAAAAACACCAAAGTGATCCCACCCAATGCACTTTCTATGGTATAGACAAAATATTCAGACATTGGAGAGGGACCCACATGAAACAAAGTGTGTCCCAAAATGAAACAATGTGGATCCATAGAATCAAAACCATGCATCCCTTAGGAATGAATGTCGAATTAGATCTGAATTGTTTTTTGGCAAATGACTAGCCCACTATGACAAGCAATCTTCGACAGTAATTCATTGCCATCAAAAATTCATAGTTGATTAAGAGATGTGTTTTGAGAATCCATTGGCCCTTCCCCTTGTATCACTCTATGTGTACAAACATACATCAATCTAACAATTCCAATAAAATGATGGCCAAACAACTATTCCCACTTTCTACCCATTTAATGTGGTTATATATATACCTTTTATATATATGGTGGCATTCTATTTTGTGACCAGTAGAGGTCACCCCAATGATTATATAGACTTCTATGGTCAATTTTAATTGTAATCCTATCTTTTATTTTATATTTTAAAAGTATTTTTATTTTAATCTTATTTTTAATTAATCTGTATTGTTTGCCAACTTTCTATTCCAATTTTAATAATGTGCTTGTAAATAAGCATGAAACTTTTTTTGCTTTCATGCGCGGCACAACAAATAAAATTTACACATTATTCTATGTTTTAAATTGAGAGCCAAAATCCAGTACCCGATATAAATTTGTGTACCCTTGTTTACATCTATATTGTATACAAATAATTTTGCCATAATGAAAAGATAACGGGTATTGCTAAAGATCGACATATCATAGAATGTCGAATCTGTTTAATGTTCCTATTGTTTGAGTTGTTCTCGAGTATGTAATAGGCTGGCTGGCAGTATGTACGTGCAGCAGCGTGACCCTGGGACTGTCAGCGTGAGCGCGCTCTATCCCAGATACACAACAGCGGGCTCTACTTACCCCAGCCTACAAACACCACAATCCCTAGCGGCCAGACACGCCCCCCTGATGACGTACCTGTGTACGAAACATATGTCGGCGGCGACATCTGGCTCCCTCTACTCGTAACAGACCACCCAGTGTCCCCTACTTTGGGATCCAGCCACACCTAGCGTTTGATGAGATCCTTGAACGGAGAGCTTTTGCTACGCTACAAGTCCCAGTGCCAGGCAGGCACCCGCCATAGTAAGAGGCCATTTGGCTGTACATGTTAGTTCTATTTTTTAAATAAAAGGTAATACACTATGATTTTCTCCGTATCTGTTTCCACCATCCTGTGAGCATTTCAGTTGCATCTATGGTCCCATCGTGATTCAGCTACGCCCGCAGTGTGAACAGGCACTTATCCTGTCCTGCTTCTCTGACCTACTTTTAACTAAGAGGTCTCACCGTCTGGTAAGAGCATAGCATCCCCGTAGCACTTTGGGTGGAGCACAGTATGCAGTGGTGAAGGAATCAGATGCATCCACGAATCAAACTCCATAACAATCAGTCACCAATCTATTTTGAGGCTTTCATGGGACTTTACTCAAATATTTTTTCACTGTGACCATTATTGCACTTTATTTTCACAAATATATATACATACAGTATATATGTAATAATATTGTTTTCTTCACTGGTGACCTACCGTATGGTATCTCTTTATGTAGATTAATTGCCCTAAATTATCACATGGTATTTAAGTATGATATGCACTTGTGTTGTTTATAAGTACCCACTCACTTAATTGATGTTGCACTCTAAATTACCCACAGGTGTAACACCCAATAGACCCACTAGCGTCCTCTATATCTTTTTATTTCCAATTTTTGCAGCAAATCGCTGCACCACCGAGGAGCAGCTTAATTATTTTATTTAATTTTCACGGATCAATAAATTCACTTATTTTTCTTGTTTTAAGCTTTAGGTAGCTTCACTAATTTTATTGGCGCAGAATTTATCCCTCTTTTCCAATGTCCCTAGTTTGCCTTCTGGGACATCAAATCGCTTGAAACTTTTGGATATGTTTGAAAGGTCGAGATCTTGGGGTGTGCAAAGTTTCAGGGCAATTGATTGAGGTTCAGGTACTTTTTTTGCTCGTTAAGCTACATTAAGCTACATTAAGCCAATTTCAGTATTGTAAAATATAGCTTAATGTGAATAACTTTTGGTGTGATTAACCGAATGAGCTGAAATTTTCAGAATATGTTGGCATGGATAGGGTCTTCTATTGGGGGAAATTGGTTAACATTTAAGGTCTTTTTTGTACGTTAAGCTCCCAAAAAGACAAGCTTAATGTTCCTAGTTTGCCTTGTGGAACACCAAATCGCTTCAGATTTCAGGGCAGATTTCAGGGCAATTGATTGAGGTTTAGGTACTTTATTACTCGTTAAGCTACATTAAGCTAATTTCACATTAAATGTTTTAGTATTGTAAAATATAGCTTAATGTGAATAACTTTTGGTGTGAGTAACCAAATAAGCTGAAAATTTCAGAATATGTTGGCATGAACAGAGTCTTCTATTGTGTGAAGTTTGGGGGAAATTGGTGAACATTTAGGGCCAGATTCAGGAACAGTTAGGCTGGCGGATCCAGTGATCCGCCAGCCTAACTGTCACTTTGAGCCGGCGTTTTTGTTTTCTGTAACCAGAAGATCTCGACCTTTCAAACATATCCAAAAGTTTCAAGCGATTTGATGTCCCAGAAGGCAAACTAGGGACATTGGAAAAGAGGGATAAAAGAGGGATAAATTCTGCGCCAATAAAATTAGTGAAGCTACCTAAAGCTTAAAACAAGAAAAATAAGTGAATTTATTGATCCGTGAAAATTAAATAAAATAATTAAGCTGCTCCTCGGTGGTGCAGCGATTTGCTGCAAAAATTGGAAATAAAAAGATATAGAGGACGCTAGTGGGTCTATTGGGTGTTACACCTGTGGGTAATTTAGAGTGCAACATCAATTAAGTGAGTGGGTACTTATAAACAACACAAGTGCATATCATACTTAAATACCATGTGATAATTTAGGGCAATTAATCTACATAAAGAGATACCATACGGTAGGTCACCAGTGAAGAAAACAATATTATTACATATATACTGTATGTATATATATTTGTGAAAATAAAGTGCAATAATGGTCACAGTGAAAAAATATTTGAGTAAAGTCCCATGAAAGCCTCAAAATAGATTGGTGACTGATTGTTATGGAGTTTGATTCGTGGATGCATCTGATTCCTTCACCACTGCATACTGTGCTCCACCCAAAGTGCTACGGGGATGCTATGCTCTTACCAGACGGTGAGACCTCTTAGTTAAAAGTAGGTCAGAGAAGCAGGACAGGATAAGTGCCTGTTCACACTGCGGGCGTAGCTGAATCACGATGGGACCATAGATGCAACTGAAATGCTCACAGGATGGTGGAAACAGATACGGAGAAAATCATAGTGTATTACCTTTTATTTAAAAAATAGAACTAACATGTACAGCCAAATGGCCTCTTACTATGGCGGGTGCCTGCCTGGCACTGGGACTTGTAGCGTAGCAAAAGCTCTCCGTTCAAGGATCTCATCAAACGCTAGGTGTGGCTGGATCCCAAAGTAGGGGACACTGGGTGGTCTGTTACGAGTAGAGGGAGCCAGATGTCGCCGCCGACATATGTTTCGTACACAGGTACGTCATCAGGGGGGCGTGTCTGGCCGCTAGGGATTGTGGTGTTTGTAGGCTGGGGTAAGTAGAGCCCGCTGTTGTGTATCTGGGATAGAGCGCGCTCACGCTGACAGTCCCAGGGTCACGCTGCTGCACGTACATACTGCCAGCCAGCCTATTACATACTCGAGAACAACTCAAACAATAGGAACATTAAACAGATTCGACATTCTATGATATGTCGATCTTTAGCAATACCCGTTATCTTTTCATTATGGCAAAATTATTTGTATACAATATAGATGTAAACAAGGGTACACAAATTTATATCGGGTACTGGATTTTGGCTCTCAATTTAAAACATAGAATAATGTGTAAATTTTATTTGTTGTGCCGCGCATGAAAGCAAAAAAAGTTTCATGCTTATTTACAAGCACATTATTAAAATTGGAATAGAAAGTTGGCAAACAATACAGATTAATTAAAAATAAGATTAAAATAAAAATACTTTTAAAATATAAAATAAAAGATAGGATTACAATTAAAATTGACCATAGAAGTCTATATAATCATTGGGGTGACCTCTACTGGTCACAAAATAGAATGCCACCATATATATAAAAGGTATATATATAACCACATTAAATGGGTAGAAAGTGGGAATAGTTGTTTGGCCATCATTTTATTGGAATTGTTAGATTGATGTATGTTTGTACACATAGAGTGATACAAGGGGAAGGGCCAATGGATTCTCAAAACACATCTCTTAATCAACTATGAATTTTTGATGGCAATGAATTACTGTCGAAGATTGCTTGTCATAGTGGGCTAGTCATTTGCCAAAAAACAATTCAGATCTAATTTGACATTCATTCCTAAGGGATGCATGGTTTTGATTCTATGGATCCACATTGTTTCATTTTGGGACACACTTTGTTTCATGTGGGTCCCTCTCCAATGTCTGAATATTTTGTCTATACCATAGAAAGTGCATTGGGTGGGATCACTTTGGTGTTTTTCTAAAAAATGTCGAGATACACTATGATTGGGAAATTTATTTCGAATATTGGCTAGATGTTCATTTATTCTGATCCTTAATTTACGAGTAGTTCTCCCTACATACTGCAGGGTACATGTACATTCAAGAACATATGTGACGTGTTCTGAGTTACATGTGATGAATGGTTTGATTTGAAATCCCTCATTAGTAGTCTCTGATTTAAATTTTATACGCTTCTTTGATGTTCCTGATTTACGAGTTGTTTTGCATGCTTTGCACCTATTGCAATAATGGAACCCTGGAATGTCCAGAAACGTGAGTGCTTTTTCTGGTGGATCTGGTACATTGTATGCAATTTTGTTTCTCAATCCAGGGGCTCGCCTATAGATGAATTTAGGTGTTTGTGAAATGGAGGTTTGAAGGTCTTGATCTTTTAACAAGATTGGCCAATGTTTTTTGTATATGGCCTCTATTTCTTTATATTGTCTATTGAATCCCGTAATTAATGCTGTTTCTCTTTGTTGGTCTTTTTTTGGTTTAATAGCTAGAAGGGATTGTCTATCCATTATAGCTACTTCTCTTTTGGCTTTGTTTAGTGCCTCTTCTGGATATCCTTTTTCTATAAATTTACCCGTTAGCTGATCTGCTTGTGATTGGTAGTCCTCCTCTACCGCACAATTCCTTTTTAACCTCATAAATTGTCCTTTGGGTATGCCATTTAGCCAGCGTGGATGGTGGCAACTGGATGTTGGAACAAATCCATTTCGGTCTGTGGGTTTAAAGAAAGTTAATGTTTCAAAACTTTCTCTCCTTTATCTGATAGTTAGATCTAGATAGTTTACGGATGTCATACTGATTTCTGCTGCGAATTTGAGTCCATATTTATTGTGATTCATGGTGGAAATGAATTGGAGAAGATCGATTTCTGGACCCTCCCAAAACACAATCACGTCGTCGACGTATCTTTTATAGAATTTCAAAGATAAGTGTCTTTGATGAAAAATCGACTCTTGTTCCCACTTGTTCAGGACAATATTGGCTACACTGGGAGCATAGCGGGCTCCCATGGCTACACCTACTAATTGAGTGTAGTAATAATTGTTGGCCCAGAAATAGTTATTATTTATGGCCAATTTGAGCCCTTTCAGTAGGTAATTGATTTGTTCTATTGGCATTTTTGCATCTTGCGTTAATGCCCATTCTAGTGCTTGGATGGCATCTTGATGCTGTATATTGGTATACAATGACTCTACATCTATTGTTGCCATGATTGTTTGTTTGGTTGCTGTCAGTTTTTGAACATCCACTATTAGGTCCCTACTATCTTTTAGGAATGAGGGGCTTTGGATAACTAATGGCTTGAAAAAGGTATCTAAGTATTCACCAAGTCTCGAGAAGAGTGATCCAATTCCACTCACGATTGGTCTTCCGGGAGGATTTTCTATATTTTTGTGAATCTTTGGAACAGTATAAAGTACAGGGATTTTTGGCGCACAAGGTACTAGATAGCTGGCTTCTTGTGTAGACAAAATTTTCAAGGTGGATCCTTCCAATACCCAAGATTTGAGTTGTTCTTTTAATGCAAAGGTAGGATCTCCTTTCAATCGTTTGTATGTTTCTCCCTCACTGAGCTGAGATTGCATCTCTTCATAATAATATTTGCGATCCAGAATGACAAGGTCTCCGCCTTTATCTGCTGGTCTTATCACTATCTGTTTGTTTTTTTCAATAGATTTGATGCCTTCCTTGATGGTACTATTTTCTGAATTGATAGTTCTCCTATTTCATCCTGGACCATCTTCCGAAAAACTTCTATGTGATGGTTGAGATTTTTTTGGGGATTAAATACTGATTGTTTTTTGAGGTTACTATGTAAGTATGTATCTGGAATGGTTAGAATGTTGTCACTCGTACTTGAGGGCCGGTTTGGCAAAGTGTTTTTTAATATTCAATTTGCGAATATGTTTCTCGACATCTATAAAGATTTTAAATTTATCTAGGTCCTTGTGGGGAGAAAATTTGAGGCCTTTTTAAAGAACCTCTATCTCCTGGTCTGAGAGTTCTACACCTGCCAGGTTGTAGATGCCCTCCATCAATCTTTTCTTCTCCTTTTTCTTTCTACCTCTTCCCCTTCTGCCTCTTTTGCGGATCTCTCTTTGGGAGACTGGGGTGACTTCTGTGTACTGTGGTATTTATCTTTCCCCCTCTTCCTCCCTCCCCCTGGTATGGGGTGTGATTTGGTCCTGGTCTACCTCTATAGTAGCCTCTAGGTCTTCCACGTGGGGGTCTTGGTGGGTATGGGTATCTGTATGGTTCTTGATAGTAAGGATCCCCTCCTCTGTATTCTTGAGGTGGATATTGATTATATCCATCTCCTGGGTATGGATGAGAATAGTACCCCGGAGTAGGATAATCATTGGTCCTAGATATAGGTTTTTGGGGTTTGGAACCCTGTTTGTTAATTGGTTGTTTTTTCACTATTTCTTTTTTTGGAGTGCTAGAGCCTTGAGATGTGGATTGAACAGGTTGCGACATGAGAGGTTGAATTATTTCTTCCTCTATTGTAGATTCTGGGGATGTGTTGATACTTCCCACAGTTTGCCATTTATATACTTTATTCATTTCATAGTCCTTAGTGTCTCTTTGGAATTTTTTATTTTTTTTTGTTTTTGATATCCCCGTCATATTTCGATAAATATTTTTTTAAGGTTTTTTGATTTTTCCATATATTCTCCATTTGTTTGCAAAGGTTCCATTTTCTCTTTGAGTTCTGCGATTTTTTTGTCTATAATCGCATTTTTTGTTTTTCTTCTTTGTATCATAAGTTGTAAAAGTTTTTGCTCGCAAGCATTGAAGAATTGATACCATTCTTCACTCATTTGGGCACTATCTATTCCATCATTAGGTGTGACATCCCATCTGAGTCTTCGTGGTGTAAGGTTATGTTTAATATACATTTCTAATGTTGCTATATCCCACCAAAGCCTAATTCGTTTTTCCATCTCGTACTGAAGCTGTTTAAAGCTTTATTATTGTATACATATAATTTTGCCATAATGAAAAGATAACGGGTATTGCTAAAGATCGACATATCATAGAATGTCGAATCTGTTTAATGTTCCTATTGTTTGAGTTGTTCTTGAGTATGTAATAGGCTGGCTGGCAGTATGTACGTGCAGCAGCGTGACCCTGGGACTGCCAGCGTGAGCGCGCTCTATCCCAGATACACAACAGCGGGCTCTACTTACCCTAGCCTACAAATACCACAATCCCTAGCGGCCAGACACGCCCCCTGATGACGTACCTGTGTACGAAACATATGTCGGCGGCGACATCTGGCTCCCTCTACTTGTAACAGACCACCCAGTGTCCCCTACTTTGGCATCCAGCCGCACCTAGCGTTTGATGAGATCCTTGAACGGAGAGCTTTTGCTACGTTACAAGTCCCAGTGCCAGGCAGGCACCCGCCATAGTAAGAGGCCATTTGGCTGTACATGTTAGTTCTATTTTTTAAATAAAAGGTAATACACTATGATTTTCTCCGTATCTGTTTCCACCATCCTGTGAGCATTTCAGTTGCATCTATGGTCCCATCGTGATCCAGCTACGCCCGCAGTGTGAACAGGCACTTATCTTGTCCTGCTTCTCTGACCTACTTTTAACTAAGAGGTCTCACCGTCTGGTAAGAGCATAGCATCCCCGTAGCACTTTGGGTGGAGCACAGTATGCAGTGGTGAAGGAATCAGATGCATCCACGAATCAAACTCCATAACAATCAGTCACCAATCTATTTTGAGGCTTTCATGGGACTTTATTGCACTTTATTTTCACAAATATATATACATACAGTATATATGTAATAATATTGTTTTCTTCACTGGTGACCTACCGTATGGTATCTCTTTATGCAGATTAATTGCCCTAAATTATCACATGGTATTTAAGTATGATATGCACTTGTGTTGTTTATAAGTACCCACTCACTTAATTGATGTTGCACTCTAAATTACCCACAGGTGTAACACCCAATAGACACACTAGCGCCCTCTATATCTTTTTATTTCCAAACTAGGGACATTAAGCTTGTTTTTTTGGGAGCTTAATGTAGCTTAACGTACGAAAAAGCCCTTAAATGTTAACCAATTTCCCCCAAATTTCACACAATGCCAACATATTCTGAAAATTTCAGCTCATTTGGTTAATCACATTAAGCTATATTTTACAATACTGAAATTGGCTTAATGTAGCTTAACAAGCAAAAAAAGTGCCTGAACCTCAATCAATTACCCTGAAACTTTGCACACCCCAAGATCTCCACCTTTCAAACATATCTAAGAAGTTTCAAGCGATTTTGGTGGTCCACAAGACAAACAAGGAACATTAAACGTGTTTTCCTGATGCCAGACATGGCAGCATACCTATGATATAGCCCCGCCCCTATATCCACCCACAGGACACGTGATAACTCTCTATAAAACTCTGACTGAGAGCTACCTCCCCCATTCTCCTTTTTTGTCCTCAAGATCAACCTACGGACCGTTGCATTCAGGATAATCCCTTACCTGCCGACTATGTCGAAGTTCCGGCTGGGTTCAGCCTCTCCCAGTTCGAGGTCCCACATCTTAGGCACGCTAAATGCACCAACAAGGTGGGGAACCCCTTCTGGTGGTCTTCTGGGGTTGAGGTGTTCTCTAATCAGAGACGACAGTCCTCCTTTGGCATTGCCGGCGATGGAGTCTGATTTGAGCAAGCTGGGACTGCATGATGCCTTCTTTTCTATGGAAGCCCTTTTCCAGGTCTGTCAGTTTCTTTCTTGTTCTCATGTCTTTAAAGGCTCCATACACACTGCAACTTTTGTTGTCTGATTTCCTTTAGAATTGCCAGGACCATGTGGTGCCTGCCTGATTGCATACAGGTTGAGGCTTTAGGGTTTGGCCTCATGTTGTGTGGTTTTGATAAATCTGAAGGGTAAAAATCTGCAGAAGATTGTATGGTGTGTAGCCAGCTTAAAGGTGTCCTTTTGTGTGGATGGGTGTTGGCCTTCCTAATTGTATTAGAGTAGAGGTGAGAGAGGACTGAGTCTCAGGTGATTCAATGGCAGGGAGCAGTTAAACAGCTAATGAATGTCTTTGCTTTTTAAGCATCTCCTTCTGAGGTAAGTCTTATCTATCCTAGTAATGGGGATATATGGGGGGAGAGAGGAGAAAGGAGCAATGTTTTACTAGGGGGATGTTTTTTTTTTGGTTTTTGCCTGATTATTTTATTTAAATTATTACTATTTGTTAAAAAAAAAAAAAAAAATGCTGAGATATATGTATATTTTTCTCTTTCACTTCCTTTATTTCTGTGGTCATGCAGTCCCCCATGCACCTTTCAGTAACTCCCATCAGCATGAGCCTACTGCCACATAACAAAGACCACCCCCACTATCAGGTAGAGGGCCAACTTTTGGTAAGTAAGAAGACGCGAGAGAAAAGAGTGCATTGAGCCCTGACGAGCGTGCCTTCTTATCTGTTGCAACCCCGGCCGCTCACACCCGCTCAAGGAGGTTCAGAGGCCCTCTCTGGACCATCAGGATTTTTCAGGGCGGAAGATGTCTCCTCCAGTCCTGGCAGACCCCAGTACAAAGAGTGCAAATGTACGCTTAAGAGAACGCACACCGCTTCTCCTCTGAGGGCTCAGCGCCCGAAAGGCGAATGTTGGTCATGTGGAGATGACCCTATGCCTGGAATGCTACTTTGCAGCGACTGCTTCAGGCAGCTTGCCAAAAAGGAGTTTGGGAGTCAGCAGGTGTCACCTTGCTCAGCAAAATAGTCCCCAACCCCCTGGCTGAATTTTACAGTCATCTCGGGCAGCCAGGGACAGAAGTGGATGGACGGTATGGGCACTACACCAGGTCTAAACCAAGCCATTCAACCCTCTCTAACTGGAGGGGTACCAGGCTTTTTGGGGGTGACTCCAGCCCAGCAGATTATAGCCAACCTTTCAGGCAGACGGAGATGATATTGCCTCCTCCTCAACAGAAGATCCTGAAGGTTGAGGCTTTGTTTTATGCTAATATCCTCATTTGTTATGGCAGTAAAGCTGCACTGTAATGGGTGGATCCGGTACCTCCTCCAAAGAAGGAGAAAACCAGTTATTACACACCGTACAATCTGATTTAAAATTGTGTGACAATCGCTGTACAATATGCATTAGGTACCGTTATTCTTTCAGGGCACCCCAAATGCCAGGCGATTCTGCTGTGATAGGTCACGTTGGAGAACGCACCTTTCAAAACATTGTGCAAAGTTGGTCGCCCTCAAATAGGAGCAGGGGCTTCTATTTGCGCACATAGGGCAACCAAGTGAATGGGCCGCACCCATGCGATTTGCAACATTGTGTACAAATCGCTCTTTGAAAATCGCATTGCATATACATTGGTCTACTCTAAGTGACAAATTCAAATACCTCTGAAAGGTGACCTAAGCACAGATTGCCTTTTAGGGCAACGGCAGATCCTGCTGCAAGTGTGAGCAAGCCTTTGGGTTCCATAGGAGGAATCTAAAGAAGCAGGTAAGCTACCTTTTTTCTCTTATGACAGAAATAGGAAGCCTGTTTTCAGGAGGAACGAGAAAAGGGAGAGAGAAAATCCTCCTCAACCAATAGGTTGCAGAAGTTGTTTCCACTAATGGGGAAGGATGCGACTCCTTTATCTACCCTCCAACGGTGGATGCGTCAGTCACCAGACTGACCAAGAATGTGACACTTCCGATGGAAGGTTCTTCCTCCTTTCACGAGATCCTTGTGAGACGCATTGCTTAGCATCTGTAGCAAGTGCTATGTGAGTATGTGGACGCAGAACTTTGAGTATGCGATTAAACCCAGCTGCCAAAGAGAAGAGTCATCAAGGCTCTTGACGAGATAACTTTCAGAGGACTCTACAGATGAGGCAGCTATAGACATCATTCGATGGTCATCCAGAGCCATCCTTGGCTCGGTCACAGCCAAAGGTGCACTGGGGCAAAATCCTGGGCGGCTGGCCCATCCTCAAAGCTGAATTGCTGTAAGCTGCCTTTTGATGGGAAGGCGCTGTTTTGTCAAAATACTGGAAAATATCTTCTCCAAGGTTATAGGAGGAAAATCAGATCTTCTGCCCCAGGATCGAAGAGCCAGAGGGGGCAACCATTCAGAGGAGCGCCAAACAGGTTCCTACGATTTTGGAGGCTTTCGCCCATCCAAGGGCGTCAGAAGGCGTTAGAGGGGTACACATTCAACCTTCATAAGATCGCAGGAGGCCAAGACCCATGCGGCTCCCCAAGATATTCAGAAGCCCTTTTAACACCAGGCCTGCCCAGGAGGCAGTTGGAGCCAGGTGGCTCAAAGTGACCCAGTTCCGGTAAGACCACTACCGAAGAATGGCGGTTTCAGCCCTTAGTGGTGCAAGGCCATGTAAGAGAAGAAATGGCTGCGCATCCAGGAATTTCGATATTTCTTTTATTGTTCAAAGTGATGACAACAAAACAAGGTCACATAGACGCATTTCACACATTCATTTTGTGCTTAATCATTACCAATGGCAAGGCCATTGGTAATTTAATCGGCAGCCTCCAGAACTACCTCAAGAGGCTGAATCAATTTATACAGATAGACTCAAGATGGAGTCTCTCCATACCATAAATCCAGGTCATTCAACAAGGTTACTGGAGGATTTCAGTGGACCTGCAGTATACCTATCAGCATGTCCTGATCCTTCAGTCATACCACCCGTTTGAGTTGGGGGGGCAAGCATTGCCAAAATTAGTTGGCGCCTATGTAGAATATGCTCTACCTAGGGGCCTGGTTTAGTACTCAGGCAGCCTCAGTTTCTTTGCCACCTCAAACTCCTCAAAGTCAGGGAGATGTTCCAACAGGCGTTGGCTGCACCAGTGATGTCAGCATCCCAGTGCATGCGTCCTCTCGGGACAATGGCTTTTGTATTCCGATGATCCTCTGGGCTCACTGGAAACTCAGTTTTCCAACAAGGCTTCCTGATGCAATGGAAGCGTTTTGTCTAGCCAGAGGAACCAGAGTTCTGGTGATTGAAGAAAAAAAAGAAAACTGCTAAATGGCTTAGTCTATTAGGGCTGCAGCCATGGATCATTATTGCTACAGAGACCAGCACAGCAGGGTGGGACACCACCTGCGAGCATCTCAGGATTCAGGGCAGGTGGGAATTTCCCACTCAGGGTCTAGTTTCCATATTCTGGAACTCCTACCCGTATTGACATTGAACACTTTACTGCCACACACATAGGGTCTGCCAGTCCTACTCTGTCTGGACCACATGGCAGCAGTCCCATATACAGCGACAAGGTGACATGCACAGCCAGTCCCTCCTGGGAGAGGTGGAACCAATCCTGACTTTGGCCCAGCAATATCTCCCAGATTTGAGGGCCATATATCTGCCATATATCTTCCAGCCTATCAGAATTTGGAAGCGGATTGTTTATCCGGGCAATTCAAGGATCCCAACGAATGGTCCCTTCACCCTGAAGTGTTCCAAGGGATCATCCACGAGTGGAGGTTCGCACAACTGGATCTGTTTTGCCTCATCGGCCTGCTACAAGGGGAACGGGTTCCTCTCACGCTACCCTCATCCATTAGTGGAGGGGACAGATGCCTTTACCAAGCCTTGGGTTGGGCAACTGGCCTATACCTTCCCTCCAGGAATTTTAGGATTAAAGAAATTGTTGAGCTTGGACAGTCATCACAGGTTTTTCCTTACTGGCCTCACAGACCATGGGTCTCTCTGGCAATGGGTATCAGCGTGTGCACACCGATAATTCTGCCTGTGACTCCTCATCTCCTCTTATCTGAGGGAGATGCACTACATTGGCAACCATCACGTCTACATTTAGCAGCCTGGAAATTGTAAGGCAGAGGTTACAAGAGTTTTCCAGATGTTTTCCAGAGGGGATTAGAACTCTGCAGAGTTCTTTGAAGGGATCAATCGATGCTATCTACTCCAGAGTATGGATTAGGCCCACAAGCTTTGCAGCTGGGCATCAGTTTGACTCTTGTGACCCAAATGTATCTCAAATCCTGTATTTTCTACAATCTGAATTGGATTTGGAGCTCAGTTTGCTTAAGGTGAAAATTTCTGCCATCTTGGCTTCCCCCCCCCCCCCCCCCAAAAAAAAGGTACTTGGACTATGCCTTCCCAAGAGAAATAGGTTTTCTTTAATGGGACCTGGCAGTAGTCCTCAATTTTCTAGCAAACCCTCATTGTACTCTTGACAGAAGACTGCTCTTATGGGAGATCTCCTTAAAATCGGCTTTTTATTAGCCTTAATTTCGGGGTAAAGTGCGTCGACTCCAAAATTTGGGGTGACAGAACCTCATTCCATGTTCTTTCGAGACAGGGTTGGGGCTGAGATCTTTTTGTTCCAAAGCGTGACATCCATGTTTTGTCTTTCCAGTGAATGGGTGCTTCCAGCCTTCCCAGTGCAATCAGATGCCGATCTGCTCAAGTTAGGCTTTGAGGACTTTGGAATGTCCATCTCAGGCTACTTCTACATTCAGATTGTTTAAGATTTAAAGAGTAAGTGGCCTCGGACCGAACCATCTCGGCCTGAATCGTGAAAATACTCACTGGGCATGTGGAGCCGGTAAGGATCCTCCAGAGATGGTTGGAGCTCATCGCTCAACCAGGGTGATGTCATCTTCTTGGATAGCACAGGCAGGGTTGTCTCTGTAGACAGTCTGCAAAGAGACTAGCTGGTCATCACATTATATGTTCTTAATACACCACAGAGTGGATCTAGCAGCTCTTACTACGGTAGAGTTTGGGAGGAAGTTTATTCAAGCTTCTTTGTCTTAAGTTACAGCATTAAACCCTCCCTCTAGAAAGCTCTTCATGTATCATAGGTATGCTGCCATGTCTTGCGTCAGGAAAATGGAAAATTGTATCAAATACTTACCGTAATTTTCCTTTCCTGATGCCAAGAAATGGCAGCATACAAACCCTCCCTCTGATCTTTTGTACTTTATACGGAGAATGGGGGAGGTAGCTCTCAGTCAGAGTTTTCTAGAGAGTTATCACGTGTCCTGTGGGTGGATATAGGGGCGGGCTATATCATAGGTATGCTGCCATGTCTTGGCATCAGGAAAGGAAAATTACGGTAAGTATTTGATACAATTTTCCATTTTTTGGGAGCTTAATGTAGCTTAACGTACGAAAAAGACCTTAAATGTTAACCAATCTCCCCCAAACTTCACACAATAGAAGACTCTGATAATTCCAAAACATTCAGAATTTTTTTAGCTTATTTGGTTAATCACACCAAAAGTAATTCACATTAAGCTATATTTTACAATACTGAAATTGGCTTAATGTAGCTTAATGTAGCTTAACGAGCAAAAAAAGTGCCTGAACCTCAATCAATTGTCCTGAAACTTTGCACACCCCAAGATCTCGACCTTTCAAACATATCCAAAAAGTGATTTGGTGTCCCAGAAGGCAAACTAGGGACATTAAGCTTGTTTTTTGGGAGCTTAATGTAGCTTAACGTACAAAAAAGACCTTAAATGTTAACCAATCTCCACCAAGATTCACACAATAGAAGACCCTATCCATGCCAACATATTCAGAAATGTTCCGCTCATTTGGTTTATCACATCAAAAGTTATTCACATTAAGCTATATTTTACAATACTGAAATTGGCTTAATGTAGCTTAACGAGAAAAAAAGTGCCTGAACCTCAATCAATTGCCCTGAAACTTTGCACACCCCAAGATCTTGACCTTCCAAACACATCTACAATTTTTCAAATTTTCAGAAGGCAAACTAGGGACATTAAGCTTGTTTTTTTTTTGGAGCTTAATGTAGCTTAACGTACGAAAAAGACCTTAAATGTTAACCAATCTCCCCCAAACTTCACACAATAGAAGACCCTATCCATACCAACATATTCTGAAAATTTCAGCTCATTTGGTTAATTACACCAACAGTTATTTACATTAAGCTATATTTTACAATACTGAAATTGGCTTAATGTAGCCTAATGTAGCTTAACGAGCAAAAAAAGTACCTGAACCTCAATCAATTGCCCTGAAACTTTGCACACCCCAAGATCTCGACCTTTCAAACATATCCAAAAAGTTTCAAGTGATTAGGTGTCCCAGAAGGCAAATTAGGGACATTAAGCTTGTTTTTTTGGGAGCTTAATGTAGCTTAACGTACGAAAAAGACCTTAAATGTTAACCAATCTCCCCCAAACTTCACACAATAGAAGACTCTGACCATGCCAAAATAGTCTGAAATTTTCAGCTCATTTGGTTAATCACACCAAAAGTTATTCTCATTAAGCTATATTTCCTGACGCCAACATGGCAGCATACTAGTGATAGAGCTCCGCCTTTTGACCACTCACTCAGGACCAGTGAATAGCATAAATTAAAGCATGGTTAGCCGCCACCCCATTCTTCTTTTTTTCCTCATACCTCACGCACCAGTGAAGAGTAAGCAGTACTATGTCCCCCCCTCTGCCTCAGTGCAGTAGCCGTCTGGGTTAAGCCTCTCCCAATGCGAAGTCCAAGCGCTCAGGCTGCTAAATGCGCTATAGTCTGGGAGCCCCTTCTGTGGATCTTATTGGGGCCCCTGCAGTGTTTCCTCTTTAGGAACGAAATCTGCTTTTAAAATTGATAACTGCAGCGCTTGTGGAATATGGAGGGGCCAGCTATGCTTTATCTCTCTTGGCCCCTTGTGCCATACAGGGTCACCTGTACCTTTTACCTATATCACCCTTTTTTGTCTTTCATTACCTTTCTTATTCACTGCTTCAGCAAAACAAACAGAAGAAACTACAGGCTTGTCTTCTAACACAGGTACAGAGATAGGAAAGGTTCAGTCTCTTTAGCCAACAGATTGATATATAGACAAAGTACATGGCTATAGCGAGAGCTATAGTATCCAATATGGTTTTGCTTACCCCAGTAGGTACACAATCCAACAATGGATCCTCTCACACATCATGCTGCTGTCTGTGTCTGTCTCTCTCTCTCCATACACACAACTCATCTCTGACATGTTCAGCTCAGCTGACAATCAGGTCTGAAAGGGAACTTCTTACCCTATTCAGTTAACCCCTTCTTAACACGCTTAGACTCACCCTGTGCAGGTAGATATGTCTGTGTGTATGTATGTATGTGTATGTGTGTGTATATATATATATATGTATATATATGTATATGTGTATGTATGTATGTTTATATGTATGTATGTGTGTGTGTATAGGTGTATGTAGATAAATCAGGAAAGAAAGTGGAATCCTTTCTCCTATGTCTACTCCTATTGCTTTTCAGCTATCCTTACCTCAGCTGGCCGTCCCATTTCTCCACAGATCAAGAGTCAGTTACTGCTCATAATACAAAGACCCTCAACAACTAGGATAGGGACCACCATATAGGTAAGTTTTCAGAAAAGAGTGCCCTCTTGTGCGGATTGCTTTGATTTTCTTCAGCCCCGCATGCCCACGCTCTCAAAAGAGCCAGGCCAAGGAAACACAGACGTTCTTCAGGGGAGCATAGCCTGGATGGCGCCCCCACTCAGGAGAAATTTCCAAGGAAGACGTCTTTGCTCCTCTTCCCCAGAGCCGGTGCCCCAGCAAGAGTCCTGCAGGGCCTATGGCACAGTACCTATGCCCAGGAAGCTGGTGAGTAGACACTGCCTGGAGGAGTATGCAGCTAACAGGTAATGCCAAATGTCTTTATTATTGATAAGAGTGGCACAAGATTCTGTTTTGAACTCACCTTAATTACCTGAAGCTACTGTTACACTTGTATTGTAAACTGTTGTAGACTGTTGCCATAGGAGACAGCGTTCCTATCAGTGCAGATGTGGCATCTTGCTGGATGTTTTTACTGCGTGGCTGTCATTCTGTAGAAGTCTTAGGGCCAGATTCTCATATATTTTCGGCGGCGTAGCGTAAGCCATTTACACTATGCCGCCGCTGCGTACTAGAGCAAGTGCTTTATTCTCAAAGCACTTGCTTCGTAGTTTTCGCTGGCGTCTCGTAAATCGCCAAGCGTAAACCCGCGCAATTCAAATGGGGCGGCTTGTATTTAAATTAAGCGCGCCCCCGCGTCGAACGTACTGCGCATGCGCCGGCCGGGGAAAAAGCCCAGTGCGCATGCTCCAGCTCACGTCGGGAAGCGTTGTTGAAACCGACGTCAAAACGACGTGAGCGTCATTTACGCAACTCCCTATTCGCGAACGAGTTAGTAAAACGACGTAAGCGACGGAAAAAGCCGACGCTGACCCGACGCCATACTTAACATGGCGTCCGACGGCACCCGACGGCATCCGACGGAACTTCATAAGGTTACTCCACATAGAAGCTGGGGTAACCTTACGAGTCTGTAAACGACGTACGTGACGACGGGGCGGCGTAAAAGCGTTCGGGAATCGCCGTACTAGCCTCATTTGCATATGCAAATGAAAAAACATAGTGAAGGCCACCTAGTGGCCGGAGTTGTCATTACACCTACGATCCGAAAGTGTAATGCTTTTACACTTGTCGGATGTAGAAGCGTATCTATGCAAAAGTGATGCTAAGCATCACTCGCATAGATACAAGGACAAAAAAAAGCGATACGACGCGGTATCTGAGATACTCCGTCGTAACGCCTCTGAGAATCTGGAACTTAGAGTCTGCCGGGTTGGTGTTGCGGCTTCCTAAGGGTGTCCTGGCCCTAATCCTCTCTACCAGAGTTCTGTTGAGGAGAGATGGAATCGCTTTGCAGACTGAGGCCCTGACATGTGATTCAAAACCCAAATTGTCCTGGTGAATCCTGGATAGGTGGCACACCCTAGGTGTCTGACGCCCATAAAACTACTTTGCACTGCACCCATTATACCTTACGACCCACTCTATGTGAAGGGATGTCAGCGACTCGTGGTTCTCGTTAGACTGAAGGTGGCCTGGGTCCTTGCTACATATATTACAGATACAGCAGTCTGCTACTCAGGATATGGAGGCTTCACAGGAAGTCCCACATAGTTGCTTTTTAAACCACTGGAAAAGCATTCTGGCACCTTGGTGGCTAGGGAGGCCATACGGTTGAGACCCTGGGCTGAGTATTGCTTCCTAGAAACAAAAGTGGGAAAGAATGAAAAGATGTTGGAGAAAAATGCCCATATAAACGGGCTGTCAAAACTGTATACCCTGAACAAGCTAAGGGTCAACCTGCTCCTACATACTGTAGCATCTGCAGGTGCCAGCAGACCAGCAATAACCAGCCCATGTGTTGGGCGAGTCTAATGGGGGTGGTTTAATAATTATCAACCAGCTGCTGCACCTGCAGGACTCTGAGGAGAGTGGCAGGATCTGCATCCCTTTAGGCATGATTTCCTTTTGGGAGTATCTTGTCAAAAATGACATTTTTGTAGCAGTGGGTGCAAAAAAACAAACAAAAAAAAAAGTCTGACTTGTACCTTAGTGCAGACTTCTGGGAAAAAATCAGTCACACAAGTGCATTCCCAGACTCTAGGGCTCAGTTTCCTTTAGTGCAACATGAGACTGGAAGGTCGCATGACCGACTTCTGGGAAAAATCAATCACACAAGTGCATGCCCAGACTCTAGGGCTCAGTTTCCTTTAGTGCGACTTGAGACTGGAAAGTCACATGACAGGCCATTCCCCATAATTTCCAATGAGTATCGTTTATATCTGTGCGACTTCAAGTGGCATCGACTTCAAAATAGTCCCTGAACTACTTTGGTTCCACTTTGATGCAACTTATACAGGCATTGTTTCGAGTCACATCAAAATTGCAGCAAAAATAAAATAAAAAATGCAAAAATCGCAGCAAGATCACACGACTTTTGGGGTTGCAATAGTGAAGCCTAGAGGTAAGACCTAGAGAATACACTTTATGTGTTTCTGGACAGCATGTGGTACAGGTCCTTAGATGAAGGTATCAGGCACTCATGGTCACTTCAGGAAATTCCTTACTGCTCCTCCTCCAGACCATTTCTCTCCCACGCATATGCCAAGTCCACCACAACAGGTGTGCTGCTACAAGGCTTACAATACTACAATACACTTCAGACTCAAGGGATTGCAGTTTTTCTATACAATCCTGTTTGGAGTTTGCAGGGGATGTTGTCTGGTGTCCAGTAGCAGATCGGAAGAGGTCGAACCCTTCTGGGTCCTCTTTGAGATCTTTTAAGCTGAAGTCCTTTAAACAGTACAACCACATGGCTGGATGCTGTTGCTGGATTGTCAGGATGCCTATCCTATCCTCACACCTTAGAGGGAAAGCAAAACCAACGGTCTCCATCCTAATGGTTAGTGTACTCTGGGGGTGCTCTAGTTCCTCTTATTTCTATCAGAGGAAATGGTGACAGTCAGGAACAGGATTCTGGGGAAGTATACTTCCGCTTGTTTGATGGTTTCTTAGTGCCTCAGTTATCTGGGTACAACGTCATCATGCATACAGATGATTCCTGGAGTGCATGGGCACCTGCGCAAATTAAAATTTCAAGAATTCTACAAGGGAGGAAACAGGATCAAACACTGTTAATAACCGTGTTACTCAGTATGAGTAGCAGTCCGCCACGATGGAAAGACCTTCAGCAAGTCTCGGTCCGTTAGGACCTTTACACTGGAGAATTGCTACGAATCATGTCTACAAAACACTCGGGAAGATGCACTGTGAGGGATTTTAGGTCAAGGCAGGCGGAGATTCCCAGCCAAGGAGGGTAATCTTGAACGCGCTGGGGTTCAAACAGCCCCTTTTATCACTTCGGCCTTACTACAGAGTCAAGGAAGACCAGTCTCCTTGCAGTTGAGCAACAGGGCAGTAGTTGCCTATATTCAGCTCCTGTGTAATACTCACGGCAATATGCTAGTGAGAGAGGTAAAACCCATAACGCCTGGGATGGAAGATCCCCAGCAAAATTCCAGATGCAGTTTACCTCCCAGCGGATTTTTTGAACAAGTACAAGCTTCCCAGAGCACAATGAGGGTCTATGTCCCAGGTCTTCTCTGACCTGGCCCACAAGTGGGGCCTACCACAGACAGACCTCCTCGTTTCCCAGAGTAATCGCAAACTTTGGGTATGTCTGACTTTGTTTCCGCACCACAAGGCGCAGGGGGCAGATGCTCTGATCTCTCTATGGGACTGCAATGAGTGAGGGAGTGAGTGAAAAACTTGTATAGCGCTACACCTGCGAACTAAATCACCTCAAGGCGCTTCTTGTATCCATTGTCTTCCTTATCCCTCAGAAGAGGTGGGTCTTAAGTTTCTTCCTGAAGGCCCGATGGTTTTCTCCCATGCGGATGTCCGTTAGCAGAGCGTTCCATAGCCGTGGTCCTTGGACATAGTTGTCATAGCCAGTCCTCCATATTGACCAGGAAGCCCTCGGTTTTCCCAGGCCATTCATTTCAGAATACAGAAGACATTGCTCCTCCATAACCTATGCAGACTGGGGCTGCAAGCAGGGGTACTAAAGGGGGAGGGTGGGCAACACGGTTGCTCCAGTTTCACTACAGAGTGATCTCTACTTTGTTGTGTGCGAGAAGACATTCTACTTACAACATCTAGGCCTAATTCTGGAACAAGTTTGCTTTTTCTTGGTAGAGCGAGACATTCATCCTACTGCCCTTTCAGTGCCAGCTGTTCTATACTTCCTCCACACCTTAACCTATCCTTACATAGCTCACGAGCATCGGCTATATCGGCAAAAACACATTTAAATGGGCCATGAATCCTTCAGTTTGTACAACTTTTGAGTTTTTGGAGAGTAGGTCTCCAAGGAAAAGATATATTGGAGTTGCTGGTTCTCCTATCAGTTCAACCGTTCGTTCCAACAGAGCAGTGTCCGGTTCAGGCCATCACTTATAAGGCAGTATCAATTGCAAGAACTTTAGGCAGGAGGCTATTGGATATTCAAGCTCTTGGAGCTTCAGAGTAAAAAAAAATATATATATATATTATATATGTATATTCTTTTCTTTCCAAAAGGAGTAGAGTTGGTCTTGTAGATCATCTTGCCACAAACATGGCAACAGACTGCTATTTAACAGACAGCTACACATGGCCTAGCTTTCCAGAACATCACACAGGAAAGTCTCACAAACTGATAATTTTCATAGTATCGGTCCACAATTGTCCCTTTCAGGTCATCTAAACCTTTTGTCATTCCAGCTGGGAATCAAGGGAAAGAAGTTACTGCCTGGACCCTAGCAGGCTTGGTTGTACATATATTTTGATCCTCCGTCAGCGGTGACGGAGCACTCTACCAGAGCAGTTGAAGTCTCATAGGCAACACATTCAAAAGAATCTATGGTGCCCATCTGTAGAGGGGTATCGTGGTCTTCCCAACATTCCTACTCAAACTTGACATAATAGACCCGGGGGTCCTGTCATCAGGGAACTTTGTAGGAAGAACTATTCAGTCCTCTGTCTCATCCTAATTAGAGGATTGGTTGGACAAGTAGATCCCACCCTGTCAGCTAGTTATTTATCACTAGTATGCTGCCATGTTGGCGTCAGGAAAATGGAAAATTTTATCAAATACTTACCGTAATTTTCCTTTCCTGACGCCAAACCATGGCAGCATATGAGCCCACCCATGTGCGTTCGGTATGTGGCTTGTTACAAAGAATGGGGTGGCGGCTAACCATGCCTTAATTTATGCTATTCACTGGTCCTGAGGGAGTGGTCAAGAGGCGGAGCTCTATCACTAGTATGCTGCCATGGTTTGGCGTCAGGAAAGGAAAATTACGGTAAGTATTTGATACAATTTTCCATATTTTCACTTCCCTTTCTCAGTACACAGCAATTCAGCAGCAGCTGTCAAAATAAATAAAAAAAGAAGCAGGCTGGCAAAGTTTATCAACAAACACTTCACAGAAAGTTACATTGAAACATTGTATCAATTGTAATGTTCTGTGTTTTGCATCTATATAGGGATGAACTTTGGTTTGCAGGTGAAGAGATTTAAAGCAACCATGACAAGGCAAAACATTTTTTTTTCTAATTACATGTTCCTCTGTTGAACCCCTTATTAACCCTTTAGTTTTCTGTAATCGGCACTGATTAACTCTATATTCTCGGTGCCCATCTGTAGAGGGGTATCGTGGTCTTCCCAACATTCCTACTCAAACTTGACAGAATAGACCCGGGGGTCCTGTCATCAGGGAACTTTGTAGGAAGAACTATTCAGTCCTCTGTCTCATCCTAATTAGAGGATTGGTTGGACAAGTAGATCCCACCCTGTCAGCTAGTTATTTATCACTAGTATGATGCCATGTTGGCGTCAGGAAAATGGCAAATTGTATCAAATACTTACCGTAATTTTCCTTTCCTGACGCCAAACCATGGCAGCATATGAGCCCACCCATGTGCGTTCGGTATGTGGCTTGTTACAAAGAATGGGGTGGCGGCTAACCATGCCTTAATTTATGCTATTCACTGGTCCTGAGGGAGTGGTCAAGAGGCGGAGCTCTATCACTAGTATGCTGCCATGGTTTGGCGTCAGGAAAGGAAAATTACGGTAAGTATTTGATACAATTTTCCATTTTTACCCTTCCCTTTCTCAGTACACAGCAATTCAGCAGCAGCTGTCAAAATAAATAAAAAAAGAAGCAGGCTGGCAAAGTTTATCAACAAACACTTCACAGAAAGTTACATTGAAACATTGTATCAATTGTAATGTTCTGTGTTTTGCATCTATATAGGGATGAACTTTGGTTTGCAGGTGAAGAGATTTAAAGCAACCATGACAAGGCAAAACATTTTTTTTTTCTAATTACATGTTCCTCTGTTGAACCCCTTATTAACCCTTTAGTTTTCTCTAATCAGCACTGATTAACTCTATATTCTCCTTCTCTATTCAAATTTTTTTTTCTTTTCTATTTTATTTATCTAATAAACTTTTTTTAGGTTTTTGTTTGCTTCGATTATTAATATTTGTTACAACTTTTTACATATATTTACTGCCTTTTGTTTAGTTTTATTACATTTAATTGTCTAAGGATTGCAAAAAAAAATAAATAAATATTGGTGCAGGACAATATTCACAGAAAAACTTGTTTGACCTTAAAAAAAAATGTATGTATTACGTCATTATCTTAAAGCGGACTTACATATAAAAATGGAACTTGCACTTTTCGGAATCCTCCCCCGCTCCGTGTCACATTTGACACCTTTCAGGGGTAGAGGAAAGCAGATACCTGTCTAATACAGGTATTTTGCTCCCACTCCCGTGCATAGATAGGTACAGTACCCGCCGATAACTACGCTACGTTCGGCTTCTCCTCCGTCCCACCGCTGTCTTCTGGGAGACACACAGGTCCCAGAAGACAGCAGTGGGATTGCGCAGAGCGACTCGCGAATGCGCAGTAGGGAGCCAGGCTGTGAAGCAGCAAGGCTTCTCTTCCCGGTTCCCTTACCAAAGCTGACGGCGCCTCCACCCGAGAGCCAAGGGACAGATTGAGGGCAGAGAGGGGGCGGGGCCAAACCACGGCTCTGTGTCTAAATGGACACACAAAGCTGCGGCTCTGCTCGAGTGCCCCATAGCAAGCTGCTTGCTGTTGGGGCATTTGGCAGGAAAAAACACTGTACAGAGGAGGTAAAGTATCTCACAAAAGTAAGTACACCCCTCAAATTTTTGTAAATATTTTATCTTTTCATGTGACAACAGGAATGAAGAAATGTCCTTTAAGAGCCATAGCAGGCGTGTGCCCACTGCACAGTGAGGGACCCAATGCACACTGCACAGTGAGGGTCAAATTCAATTACCAGGCCCTTCAGGTCTGATATGGATATTAAGGGGAACCCTGCCGCCAATAAAAAAAAATGTTGTGGAGTTCCCCCAAAAATCCACACCAGACCCCTTATCAGAGCATGTAACCTGGCCTGCCACAGAAAAGAGGTGGGACGAGAGAGTGCCCTCCCTCCTGAACTGTACCAGGCCACATGCCCTCAACATGTTGATGGGACAAGGGTCTCATCCCCACAACCCTTGCACGGTGGTTGGTGGTATGACAACTCTTATATAGGTAAGGCAGGGCCACCCTTCACGTGACCCGTCCCCCTCTGACACAAGGGAAAGCCTGGGCTTCCCCAGTGATATAGTCAGAGGGTGTGTTAGAGGGGGATGGGTCACGTGACGGGTGGCCCCGCCTCACCTATATAAGAGCTGTCATACAAAACAGACCTCCCCTACAAAACAGCCCCCCCCCAACAATACAAACCCCCCTACAATACAGACCCCCCTACAACAGTGCAGACACCCCCCTTTCAGACCTGTAATGCACCTCGCTCGGCTCAGATGATCAGCGTGCCACGTGCTGCACACACAGCACTTGTAGATTACACAGAGGAGGGGGAGGCGGCGTGGCTTCACTCTGCTCGGGTATGTGACTGCGAGACAGTCGCAGCCAAGACTTATCAGAGTCACGGCGTGGCCACGAGAGAAGGGGATTGTTGCGGCCGGGACCTGGGTCTGCCGACGGGATGGGTATCACTCAGGGTGCGGCTCGCACCCCCCCCCTGCAAAGCTAGGCGGCTTCAGCCTGCAGTGTGTTACCTAGGCTGCCGCTGCCTCCCAGTCATCATGCCATGCTGCCCTCTGTCTCTGCCTTAAGTCTTTAGTCACGGAGGGGGGGCACCGGCCTGACACCCCCTTCAGTGTGTGGCACCTGGTGCAGCACACCCCCCCCCGCCCCCGACTTACTACCCAACTGCATTAGGCTCTTTTTACACTAAGCCATGTGTTTTGGGCATGTAAAATGTGACTAACTTTTGGTGTGATTTACCAAATGGGGAAAATTAGTTGACATTTAAGGTCAGTTTTGTAAGTTAAGCTCCCCAAAAAAGAAGCTTAACCACTTAAGGACTGCCTACTGAACATATACGTCAGCAGAATGGCACGGCTGGGCACATCAACGTATATATACGTTGGTTTCTAGTACCAAGCCGTGGGTCACGGGCGCGCGCCCGCGACCCGGTTCGAAGCTCCAGGACCGGATCCGCGGGACTCGTGGACCCGATCGCCGCTGGAGTGCGGCGATCGGTCTCCGGAGCTGAAGAACGGGGAGAGCCGTGTGTAAACACGGCTTCCCCGTGCTTCACTGTGGCCGCAGCATCGATCGCGTCATCCCTGTTATAGGGGGACGCGATCGATGACGTCACACCTACAGCCACACCCCCCTGCAGTAGTAAACACACACAGTCAACACTAAACTCCTACAGCGCCCCCTTGTGGTTAACTCCCAAACTGCAACTGTCATTTTCACAGTAAACAATGCAATTTAAATGCATTTTTTGCTGTAAAAATGACAATTGTCCCAAAAATGTGTCAAAATTGTCCGAAATGTCCGCCATAATGTCGCAGTCATGAAAAAAATCGCTGATCGCAAAATGCAATAAAACTATCCCTTATTTTGTAAACGCTATAAATTTTGCGAAAACCAACCGATAAATGCTTATTGCGATTTTTTTTTACCAAAAATAGGTAGAAGAATACGTATCGGCCTAAACTGAGGAAAAAAAAATTATATATATTTTGGGGGGATATTTATTATAGCAAAAAGTAAAAAATATTGAATTTTTTTCAAAATTGTCGCTCTATTTTTGTTTATAGCGCAAAACATAAAAACCGCAGAGGTGATCAAATACCACCAAAAGAAAGCTCTATTTGTGGGGAAAAAAGGACGCCAATTTTGTTTGGGAGCCACGTCGCACGACCGCGCAATTGTCAGTTAAAACGACGCAGTGCCGAATCGCAAAAAGGGGCAAGGTCTTTTAGCAGCATTTTGGCCCGGGTCTTAAGTGGTTAACATGGCATATGGCGGACCGACGTAAGGTTACCCCTCATATAGCAGGGGTAACCTTACGCTTATGGAAACAACGTAAACTACGGCGAAGCAGCGCAAAAACTTTCGGGAATCGGCGTATCAGGCTCATTTGCATATTCGATGCAGAAATCGACGGTAACGCCACCTAGCGGCCAGCGTAACATAGCAACTTAGATCCGACGATGTAAGTGACTTACGCAAGTCGTTTCTAAGCAAAATCAATGCGTAACTGATTCTAAGAATCAGGCGCATAGATGCACAGCCCCGCAAACAGAGATACGACGGCGTATCAGGAGATACGCCGTCATATCTCCTTTCAGAATCTGGCCCTAAAAGTTTCAGGGCAATTTATTGAGATTCAGGTACTTTTTTGCTCGTTAAACTACATTAAGCCAATTTCAGTATTGTAAAATATAGCTTAATGTGAATAACTTTTGGTGTGATTAACCAAATGAGCTGAAATTCAGAATATGTTGGCATGGATAGATTCTTCTATTGTGTGAAGTTTGGGAGATTGGTTAACATTTAAGGTCTTTTATGTACGTTAAGCCACATTAAGCTCCCCAAAACACAAGCTTAATGTCCCTAGTTTGCCTTTTGGTACACCAAATAGCTTGAAACTTCTTGGATAGATTTGGGAAGTTGAAAACTTAGGCTGTGCAATGTTTCAAGAAAATTGATTGAGGTTAAGGCACATTATGGTACGTTAAGCTCTTTACATTAAGTGTTTTAGCATTGTAAAATATAGCTTAATGTGAATAACTTTTTGTGTGATTAACCAAATGATCTGAAATTCAGAATACGTTGCTATGGAGGGAGTCTTCTATTGTGTGAAGTTTGGGGGAGATTGGTTAACATTTAAGGTATTTTATGTACGTTAAGCCACATTAAGCTCCCAAAAAACAAGCTTAATGTGCCTAGTTTTCTTTCTGGGTCACCAAATCGCTTGAAACTTATTAGATATGTTTGGAAGGTCGAGATCTTTGGGTGTGAAAAGTTTCAGAGCAATTTATTGAGATTCAGGTACTTTTTTGCTCGTTAAGCTACATTAAGCCAATTTCAGTATTGTAAAATATAGCTTAATGTGAATAACTTTTGGTGTGATAAACCAAATGAGCCGAACATTTCTGAATATGCTGGCATGGATAGATTCTTCTATTGTGTGAAGATTGGGGGAGATTGGTTAACATTTAAGGTATTTTTCGTACGTTAAGCCACATTAAGCTCCCCAAAAAACAAGCTTAATGTACCTAGTTTGCCTTGTGGAACACCAAATCGCTTAAAACTTATTGGATATGTTTGGAACGTCGATTTCTTGGGGTGTGCAAAGTTTCAGGGCAATTAATTGGTTTAGGCACTTTTTTGCTTGTTAAGCTACATTAAGCCATTTTCACATTAAATGTTTTAGTATGTCCCTTGGGAAAGGAGATTTGGATCCCAGCACAATATAGACAGGCTAAAGAAGATTTGCATGGGATTACACAGACATCTATGTCAATTTGGGATAGTTTACACATCAGGGAAAAATGGGGCTATGACTCCCTATTTATCCCACTTTACGACATAAATTACTTTGCACCCAGGAAAATAGGTTTGTATGGGAGTTGGATCAAAAATATAGATTTGAAATTAAAGGATATACTGAAAGAAGGGAAAATAGGCACCTACTTAGATCTTAGGGAGAATAACGAAATGTTTGAGCTGAATTGGTGGAGATACTTACAATTAAAGCATTTCGTCGACTCTCTCCCCTGACCGATTAGGTCGGAGAAGAATCTGCTCCCATTGGAGAGATTGTGTTTAGCGTCCGATAGAGGGGGAAGGATCTCTAGGATCCACAAAATCTTGATAGGCTTAAATTTTAAGAAACCTCCTCCATATATTAAAAAATGGGAAGATGAAGTGGCAACAGGGGATACTGAGAAGGACCTAGGGAAAATATTAAAGATGGTACATATTACATCAATTGAATGCAGAGTGATAGAAATTAACTTTAAATGTTTAGCACGGTGGTACATAACCCCAGATATTGTACACCACTATCAAGAGGAGACTTCTAAATTTTGTTGGAGGGGTTGTACTGAAATTAGAACCATGTCACACATTTGGTGGACATGTACGAAAATCAAAACCTATTGGATAAATGTCGTAGCGCTAATCCAAGAGATCACAGGAATTGTGATACCAGTCGACCCGTGGGTATGTTTGTTCCATGGGACAAACATGTCCATTAAGCAATACTTGGGTACCTTACTCGCTTATATCCTAAACTCAGCCAAGAGCTTAATCCCTAAACAGTGGAAAGACCCAGAGAGTCCAACGATGAGGAGTTGCCTATGTTATTTAAATGACATCTACTATCATGAACAGCTTAGGTTCATGGGGGAGGAAGGTGAAAGGGGCTTTAAGTTGAAATGGCAGAATTGGATAAACTATAAGATGTCACAGAACTATTTAGATAAGATGAGTTAGAGCAGGTAACGCAAACAGCCTCAATTGAAAAGAGATTGAAAAGACAAAAGATGCTGTTCGGAGAATGGGGGGACGTGGGTCGGGTAAGGGGAAATTTTCCATCATTAAGTAACGTTAGTAATTATGTGTTCTATGTCAACGGTTGGAACTGGTTTCCTTCCCTTCTGTATTCACTCTCTATATTTATAAGTATTTAATTATATTTATTCTTAAAGGGGTGTTCCACCCAAAAATATGACCCCTTCTTAACCCACTCCTCACCCCCATACATGCCACATTTGGCATGTAATTTTTTTGGGGGGGGAGTGGGGGCTTCAGTAGGAGTGGGACTTCCTGTCCCACTTCCTGCTTCCGCCGAGGGGCTGGTTAGGCGATTAAGCTTAATCGCCTACACCAGCCCCCTCCCTGTAGGCGATCACATGGGACACTGACAGGTCCCATGCGATCGCCTCTCCAATCAGCGGCGAGCCGCGCCGCGCACGCATGCGCAGTACGGCTCGCGCATGCGCAGTGGGTGCCCGGCCGTGAAGCCGAAGGCTGTCACGGCTGGGTGCCCACAGACAGGATGGAGACGCCGGCCGGGGAGGGGGGCAGAGGAGCGGAGCCCCGGTCGGCGCGTCGCTGGAACGCAGGAGCAGGTAAGTGAGTGTTTATTAAAAGCCAGCAGCTACACTTTTTGTAGCTGCTGACTTTTAATAAACACCATTTTTGGCTGGAACACCCCTTTAAGAGAACAAGCATTGTAGCTTCTCTACCTATGATGTGAACCAATGAAGGAGACAACGTATGATTAAGTCTCCAAATAGTGTTCTCTGAGGTGAAAAAAAAAAAAAGGTCAGTGTCATACAGCACAGCTCCAGGTAATGCATGTAGGCCTGCATAATTTTAATACATGTTTTTTTTTCCAAATTTCAGGTGTACGGCGGCGGCGGCGCTCGGGACACCGGAGCGGGGGGAACCTTCTGCCACACTGAGGGGGGACCTGGAGGCACCAGGAGATCCTGGCGGCCATAGCGGAAAGTAAGTCCTCTGTGGAGGCTAAATTTGATACCCTTACAATAGAATGTGGGCTAATCAGGCAGGACATGGACAAGTTTAGAGGCCGCCTCACGGATGTAGAGCACCGCATCTCAGAGGTGGAAGATTCTGTGGCCGTCACTGCTCAGTCTGTAAGTGAATTGCAGCAGCAGGTGAAGACCCTGATGCCGCGCTCAGAGGATGCCGAAAATCGCTTAAGGCGCAATAATGTGCGAGTGGTAGGTCTCCCTGAGGGTGCGGAAGGCCAGAACTCTGTAGTGTTTGCTGAAGCCTTTTTCAAGCAACTCCTGGGCCTGCAGAACCTGTCGCCAGTTTATGTGGTGGAGCGGGCACATCGGGTACCCACTGGGCGGCGGCCTGCGGGCGCGTGGCCCCGGGCCTTTCTGGTCCGTCTACTAAATTTCCGGGACAAAGATCTCATTTTGGCGGAGGCACGTAAGCACCCTGAGCATAAGCACGAGAATGCTGTCATACATTTATATCCTGATTGATCTCCGGATCTGTAGAAAAGGAGGTGCTCTTTTACAGATGTCCGCAAGCGACTGCGAGAGAAAAATCTGGTCTACAGTATGCTTTATCCCAGCCGCCCGAAAGTTATTCATCGTGGAGTCAGCAAATTCTTTGATACCCCTATGGAGGCGGCGGACTGGCTGGACTCCATCGGCTAGGACGGTGAGACTGCGGTGTGAGTGAAGTGACTGTTGCTAGGGACTTAGACATCCGGAGCTACCTACATCTGTTGTAACCTTCTCTGGTAGCTGTGAAGTGTACGGTCTAATGGGCTCATTATCCACTTGCTCCCCTATTGGGCTTCCCTTTGCTGCGGAGGTGATTGTGCTATATCCTTGGACAGAACTATTTCCTTTACAGCGGGAGACTCTGGCTGTATTTTGGATGCACTGAACTACACGTCGAGTGACTAGGTCCTTACACGGAGTGGATGAACTCTCGGAACTTCCCACTGTTTTTTTTTTTGGTTCTTGGGATCAAAGTTTCTCCGGCAGTTTTTTTTAATTAGGTTTGCCCGGAGCAAACAGGGCGTTGGGTTGTTGAACTAATGCTTTTGGAGACTTTTTTCTTTCTTTTTCTTCTTTTTTTCTTTTGTTTTTTCCTTGTTCATGGTAGGGTTTTTTTTTTCTACGCTCTGCCTGCACCGTGCAGTTTTTGCTGGTGTGGGTGGCTTCTATGCTTGCTCGGTATGGTACATGTTTCTGATGCTTTTTTGTTTTGGGTTCTGCGGCTCTCTGTGCTCAGGCTCCTCCTATGCCAGCCTTCCCTTCCCTGGGCCCCTCTCCTCTCCTCATAATAAACTCTATATAACGTAATGGGTGATCTCAGACTTTTTTCATGGAATGCCCGTGGATTGAACTCCAAATTCAAGAGGTCTTTGGTTTTGCAATATCTTAAATCTTTAAACCCCCACATTATCCTGTTGCAGGAAACTCACCTTTTGGGTAACAGGATACTGTCCCTTAACCGGAACTGGGTGCAGAGAGCTATACACTCCACCTACTCCTCTTATGCAAGAGGGGTGGCCATTTTAATTCATAAGAGCTTATTTTGTACAATTGAACATGTGGTAACTGACCCGTTGGGGCGCTATGCTATAGTAGTCATAAATGTTGACTCTCATCTGATAGCCATAGTCAATGTATATGTCCCCCCTCCTTTCCAAAAGGAGGTGTTGTATCAGGTGCTGGAGAAGGTAGCCGCCTTCGGCCCTCTCAAGGTATTAGTGGCGGGTGATTTCAACAACATCCTAGATTACTCTTTGGATACCTCGAACCCGAATAGGGCTCAGAATCTGGACCTGGGCCTTTGGGCGGACTCTGCGGCCCTGGAGGAGGTCTGGCGTTGGAAACACCCGAGGGAGAGGGGGTATTCCTATCTCTCCCACGTCAGTGCCTCCTCTTCCCGCATTGACTTGGCATTTGCCAGCCCGGCACTGCTGCCCCATATTGCAGAGGTTGGCTATTTGGCAGGGGGACTTTCGGGTCACACCCCCCTTCAGGTGGTGTTAAAGCTTGCTGCGAGTCGCAGTTGCAGGTCCTGGAGGCTGAGTCCTGGTAGGGTTAGTGAGCCCTCAGTGGAGAACCTTGTTTCACCTCACTTGCAAGACTATTGGGGTCATAATGAGGGCTCCACGGAGGGACATATTGTGTGGGACGCTTTTAAGGCATCCACCAGGGGGGCATATGTGTCAGCCATCAAGGCGGCAAGGCTGGAAAAAAACGCTAAGACTGAAGAGTTACAGGCCCACGAAGGGTGTTGTGCCAAGGTACATGCTGATACGCCCTCCCCCGCCTCACTGGCTGCCCTGCAGATGGCTAGGAGGGCCTTACTAGTCCACTTCCAGGACCTCACCCAGTGTAGATGCACCAGTAGGGCTGAAGAATTGTTTGAGCTAGGTGACAAGAATGGAAAGCTTTTAGCGTATTTGACTGCGGATACAAAATCGCATGCAGCCATACCTTGTATATTTACCTCGGGAGGGATTTTGGTGTGGGACAGGGAGGGGATCTTGCAGGCATTTGTGGAGTATTACTCTGCATTGTATACTGCCATCCCGCATTATGACTGCCAGGTGCTGACTGATTTGCTGGGCCCCCTTCGGATTCCGGTGTTGTCTGATGAGGCGGCGGCCAGCATTGAGGTGCCCTTCACGGACAAAGAATTGAGGGCGGCCATTGCATCCTTCCCTAATGGTAAGTCCCCGGGGGCTCCCGGCAGAGTGGTATAAACAATATGTGGAGCTTTTGTCACCCAGGCTCCTCAGGCTGTACAGTGCCTGCTTGGAACTGGGGGGCTTGCCACCTTCATTCTACGGGGCTCATGTAGTTTTGCTCCCCAAACCTGATAAGGACCCTCTGTACTGTTCTTCATACAGACCCATAGCATTGCTTAACATGGACTTAAAAATACTCAAGAAGATGCTGGCCAATAGACTGACGACTGTAATTCAGGACTTGGTGTCCCCTGACCAGATGGGATTCATGCCCAAGAAGGCTACTGATATAAATTTACGTAGAGTCTATGCCCATACACAGCTGGGGGAGGAGATATCCTCCGGGGGGGCCATGGTGTTTTTTGACCTGGAAGAGGCCTTTGATTCCATTGACTGGAGCTATATGACCTATGTACTGCAGAGCATGGGGTTTGGCCCCACATTCCTCAAGTGGGTGTCGCTGCTGTATGAGTGGCCAGAGGCAGCCATCCGTGTTAATGGGGGGGGGGGTCTCGGGGCCTTTTTCAGTGTCTAGGGGCACCAGGCAGGGGTGCCCTCTTTCTCCTGGTCTTTTTGC
The DNA here is from genome assembly GCA_029574335.1 of Rana kukunoris. Lineage (NCBI taxonomy): Eukaryota > Metazoa > Chordata > Amphibia > Anura > Ranidae > Rana > Rana kukunoris. Next base: position 391,072,284 of record CM056052.1, read on the forward strand.
GCTTGTAATGGAGCCCCTGGCGATTGCACTGCGCTCCTCCCCTCTGATTCAGGGCATTAAGGTAGGTACCCTAACTGAGACCACGGCGCTTTATGCAGACGACCTGGTCCTTTTTGTAAGTGACTCTGGGCCATCTCTATGGTTTGCATTGGAGCTTATGGATAGGTTCTCAAGGTCAATTGGTCTAAATCCAAGGTGCTCCCTTTGAGTTCTCACCCAGTGCCTGACCAAGTGGATCCCGATATTCCCCTGCAGTGGGTCTCTCAGATTAAATATTTGGGGCTCCAGATTACCAAGTCGGTGACTGACTTTATCAGACTTAATATTAACCCTCTGCTCGTCTTGGTGTCTAGGCGGCTCCTGGCCTGGAAGAACCTCCCTCTGTCTCTCATAGGGAGAGTGAACTTGATTAAAATGAAAATCCTGCCCTCGTTACTGTATGTTCTTAGGAACTCCCCGGTCTGGATCCCTCGGTCAATTTTCAGATCGCTGGATGCAGTGATCTCCTCCTTTTTGTGGGGGGAGGGGGGTCTGGCGGTTCCAAACTTTTACAAATATTTTCTGGCCGGGCAGTTGACGGTGGCCCATCGCTGGCTGACTGTTCCCCAAGAGGATGCTTCCGTCTCCCTGGAGGCGGCCTGTGTTGGATCTTACGAAGCACTGACCCATCTGGTATACAGGGGCCGGAGAGCTCCTTATCCTTTGATATCATCCATGCGCTCAGTGATGAGGGCATGGGTTGTGGCCCAGGGATTGAGCTCGTCTGGTGTGACCCGACTATCGCCTAACATCCCTTTGTGGAGGAATCCCAATTTAGCGCATTTTCTCGATTACCCTGACCCGGTGGTGTGGACTAAATATGGTATTAAGACTCTGTTCCACATTCAAATGGTGTTTTGGTGTCGTTTGATGACCTCAAGGTAAAGTTTGATTTGCCTAATACACATTTTTTTCGATACATCCAATTAAGGCATGCTTTTTACACACAATTTGGGAGGGAGCCCCTGAACATTGAGCCCAGTGACTTGGAATTACTGACTTGTAGTGACTCCCTGTCAAAACCCGTTTCTCGCCTGTATAGGGACTTGTTTTGTGAGACTAACCTCTTATTGGGACCTTGCAGGAGAGCGTGGGAGGAGGTGGCCCCGGGACTGGACAGGGATGACTGGGACGACCTGTGGGGGACTGCGTTTCAGTATCTGGTATCTAGCAGGGATAGATTAATACAGTATAAATTTCTGCACAGAATTTATCTCACTCCTGCCAGGTTGGCTCGAATGTTCGGGATGAGTCTTTTGCAGTGTTGGAGATGTGCGACACCCATGGCTGGCTTTATGTACATCTTCTGGGAATGCCCATTGATACAATCCTACTGGCAAGCAATTGCCTCCTGCATTAGGGAGGTCACTTCCATATCTATTCCCATGTCAATCGAGGTATGTCTTTTGCATATAGTAGAGCCCTTGGCCACTACCAGAGCTATACGGACCCTCCTTACCCTGTTGCTATTCTATGCTAAAAAACATATTATTTTATCCTGGAAGAGTAATGTAGCGCCTACTTTGGAGTCTTGGAAGGTTCTGGTCAATAGGGCTGTCCCCTTCTATAAGGCTACGTACTTGAACAGGGGGGCCCTGACTAAATTTGATAAGGTTTGGGGGGGGGGTGGTTGACTTCCATGCATACAGCGTCTGATTGGGTGAAAACTGGTGGGGTCTCATTGTTAAACTCATGGGGGTCTGGGGGCTTTCCGCTTTGTTAAACTTTTTTTTTTTGGGGGGGGGGGGGCTAATTTCTAACTATAATATCTGATGGGGGGGGGCGTGGGGAGCGGTGGGACTCTACACATTCTCTATGTTTGCCCGCCTCCGTATGGGGGTGGGCATGTTTCCGTGCCTATCTGAGCAAGCATTGGGGGGGGGGGGAAATGTCTTACAGGTTTTGGTGAGGTTATTTATGTTGTACCTTTTCTGTGTTTTTTCTCTCTGTATAGGCCGACTCCCTTTTGGCCGGTTGCTATCCACGTTGGGTGGCATGTTGTAACCTGTATTGTTTGTACTGCAATAATAAATAAATAAATAATAATAATAATAATAAAAAAAGAGCCACGTGCAAAGTACTTCATCAAAAATTGGTATTAGGCGCCCCTGTTAAACAGGGTCAGAAAAATTGGGCCTTAGGCACAACACAACACTGCAACCCCTCAAAGATACTGTAATTGTAGTGCAACAAAGAGCCATGTGCAAAGTACTTCATCAAAAATTGGGCCTTAGGCACAACACAACACTGCAACCCCTCCCAATAACTGTAATTGGAGTGCAATAAAGAGCCACGTGCAAAGTATTGCATCAAAAATTGTTATTAGACGCCCCTGTTAAACAGGGGCAGAAAAATTGGGCCTTAGGCACAACACAACACTGCAACCCCTCCCAATAACTGTAATTGGAGCGCAATAAAGAGCCACGTGCAAAGTAGTGCATCAAAAATTGTTATTAGACGCCCCTGTTAAACAGGGGCACAAAAATTTGGCCTTAGGCACTGGTGGCAGAGCCCAAAAACACAAAATTTCTTACTAGCTATCAGCAAGAAAAATGAGGAGGAGAAGGATATTCCATCAGCAGCATAACAGGACAGTCACTCAGCATCAGCATACGCAGTCTCAAAGGGATCTGACATTTCAACAAAAAATTATTATTCAGTAACATCAGCATCAGGTGCTTGGTACCTGGTGTTGATCCAAGCCTGATTCATTTTGATGAAGGTCAGTCGATCAACAGAGTCGGTGGAGAGGCGCACCCTATGATCGGTCACAAAGCCTCCAGCAGCACTGAATGTGCGTTCTGAAAGAACACTGGATGCAGGGCAAGCCAGTAGCTCAATTGCGTAATGTGCAAGCTCTGGCCAGTGATCCATCCTCAAGACCCAGTAAGCCAGAGGATTTTCGGTGGGGAAGGTGTCCAAGTCGGATCTTGCCCCTAGGTATTCCCGGACCATGTAAACCAGACGCTGGAGATGGTTGCTGGAACCGGTCAGAACTTGGGGCTGCGGACTAAAAAATTGTCTGAACGCATCGTTCAGACGGCCACCTTCTCCACTGCTCCTTCTGTGACTCACCAAAGCCTCAGCAAGATGTTGTCAAGAGCCAGGTTTGGTAATCCCCCCCGGGTCTGGGAATGCATTGCACAGACCCTTCTGCAAGGCCTCCCGCAGAAGTTTCATCTTCTGCTCCCTCTGCGATGGCAACATAAGGTCCGCAACCTTACTCTTGTAACATGGATCAAGGAGAGTTGCCAGCCAGTAATGATCCCTCTCCTTGATATCACGTACATGAGGATCCTTATGCAGGCTTTGCATGATCAGGGAGGCCATGCAGCGTAGGTTTGTAGAGGCATTCAGGGCACAGTCCTCTGGGTCACTGAGGACGACAGGATCCACAGCCACCTCATCCCAGCCACGTAAAAGTCCACGTGTTCCTTGGGACTGTAAATGATCCCTTGAAGACTGCTGCTGCTGATGCTGAGTGCTAGGCTCCACCTCCATGCTGCTGATACAATCATCCTCCTCCTTCTCCTCCCCCTCCTCCTCCTCTTTCTGTGTTCTAGGTAAGCAAGCAATATCACTGTCTGGATAAAGGGGGCCTTGAGAGGTAAGGAAGTCCTCCTCTTCTTCCCTCTGTTCTGCCTCAAGGGCCCTGTCCATTATTCCACGTAGCGTGTGCTCCAACATGTGAATAAGAGGGACAGTCTCACTGATGCATGCACTGTCACTGCTCACCATCCTCGTGGCCTCCTCAAATGGTGACATGACAGTGTATGCATCCCTGATTAAGGCCCACTGGTGTGGTGAAAAAAAAACAAGTTCCCCTGACCCAGTTCTGCTTCCATATTGGCACAGGTACTCATTGATGGCCCTCTGCTGCGTGTGAAGCCGCTGCAGCATGGCCAACGTAGAGTTCCATCTGATGGGCATGTCACAAATTTGGCGGTTCTTGGAATTCAGGACATGCGCAAAACAGGGCACATGGGTGAGTTTTCCCTGTCGCAGGGCAAAGAGGAGGTTGGTGCCATTATCGCTGACCACCATTCCAGGCTTCAGCTGGCGTGGCGTCAACCACCTCTGAGCCTGCCCCTGCAGAGCTGACAGAACCTCTTCCCAAGTGTGGCTCCTGTCTCCCAAGCACATCAGCTCTAGCACCACATGGCATCTCTTGGCCTGCATTCCTGCGTAGCCCCTCGTATGCCTATGGAGCACGGCTGGTTCAGAGGAAACATCACCACAGGAAGAGGCCATAGAAGAAGAAGAAGAGGAGGGGGTGGAGGAGAGAGGTGTGTCACAACCAGTAGTAGTGTTTTGGAGGCGTAGTGGCAGAACAACCTCCAAAACTACTGTACCTTGCCCTGCGTCCTTCCCAGCTGCCAGCAGAGTCACCCAATGCGCCGTAAAAGACAGGTAACGTCCCTGTCCATGCCTGCTGGACCATGAGTCAGCGGTAAGATGCACCTTACCACTGACCGCCCTGCCCAGCGAGGCATGGACATTGCCTTCCACATGCCAGTAGAGAGCCGGAATCGTCTTCCGTGAGAAAAAGTGGTGTTTGGGTACTTGCCATTGAGGTACTGCACATTCCACAAACTCACGGAAGGGGGCAGAATCTACCAACTGAAAAGGTAGCAGTTAAAGTGCTAGCAATTTCGCTAAGCTAGCATTCAACCTCTGGGCATGTGGATGGCTGGGAGAGTACCTCTTTCGGCGCTGCAGCAGCTGGGGCAGGGAAATTTGTCTGGTACTATCAGTAGATTGCCCGCATGTACTACTACTACTAGGTTGTGACACACCTATTTCTACACCTTCAGTGCAGGCTTCAGAGAGGACTGGGGGTCTAGTGGGGTTGGAGGTCCCAGAATGGCAAGAGGAGGTCCGTTTTGGTCTTTGATGTGGGTCTTTCTGGTATGCTTGCCAACGAGCTGCATGGCAGGTCGACATATGTCTGGCTAAACATGTGGTGCCCAAGCGGGTGATGTTTTGGCCACGCAAGATACGCTTGCGACATATGTTGCAACTTGCAAATAGCAAAGGTACGATCTGATGGACATGTTTAAAAAAAGGCCCACACCAAAGAACTTTTGCTGTACCGTTCAGACACAGCAGCGCCATGCACAAGCGTAGATGTGCGATGTAATGCAGTTGGTGTGCCCTTAAGCTGACCCCTGGAGGGCACCCTGCCTCTTTGGAGATGTGCCTGTGCCTCGTCCTCCTCCTCCTCTTCCTCCTCCTCCTCTCTCCTATCAGGCACCCACGTAGAATCAGTGACCTCATCATCCCCTCCCTCCTCATCACTGTCGAAAACCTAGCAGTATGCTCCAGCTGGGGTAACATCACTGCCAGATTGCTGTCCCTCTCAGCCACCCCCTCTCCCTGGGCTCACATCAATGCCTTCCTCTATCTGTGTTCCATCATCGGAGCCTTCAAAATACTGCACATCTTCATTCAGCATGTACCCAACACTGTGTTGAAACAGTTCGGGGGACTCCTCAGGAGGACACGGTGGGATAGGGAAGGATTGTGTGATGCCATTGTGCAGAGGGAAGAGGAAGCCTTGGCAGCTGCTTTGCCAGACAAACTAAGATCAGTCTGTGTGACTCTCTCAGGAGGATGAGAATGAGGACAGCTTGGTCATCCACTCTACTAATTTCTCTGCATGTTGAGGCTCAACACGGCCAGCTCCCGAAAAGAAGGATGACCGGCCACGGCCACGTGCTGAAGAGGATGCACCGCGTCCACCACCAGCGTTGCCTCTAGATGCAGAGCCTGCTTGCCCTCATGACTATCTGTCTCTCTGCCTCTCATTGAAGTGTAAATAGACAACACACGTGCACTTACAGTAAATGCGTTTACGTGCTATTAAAGAGCAAACTTGCTCTTACAGTAAATGCGTTTACGTGCTACTAAAGAGCAAACTTGCACTTACAGTAAATGTGTTTACGTGCTACTAAAGAGAAAACTTGCACTTACAGCAAATGCGCTTAGGTGCAAATAAACAGGACACATGCACTTACAGTAAATGCGTTTACGTGCGATTAAACAGCGAATGTGCACTTAAAGCAAATGCGCTTAGGTGCAAATAAAGAGGACAAGTGCAGTAACACCCAGTACGTTTAGGTGTAAACTAGACAGCACACAGGCAATACAACACGTTAGAGCACTGCAGCTATGCACAATCTCCTGCCTGACAAATAAACAGGACAAGTGCAGTAACACCCAGTACGTTTAGGTATAAACTAAACAGCAGACAGGCAATACAACATGTTAGAGCACTGCAGCTATGCACAATCTCCTGCCTGACAAATAGGAATAGCAGACCTAGCTAAGCTATACAGTGTATAAATATATGTACAACTCCTAGGGATGTATATATATTCTCTACACACTGTAATTAAAGCTAAACTGACTAGCCTGCTCTATCTAGCTATCTAAAAAGACAATCTCTCTGTCTCTCTAACTGCTCTCAGTAACAAGCCGGAACACACTACACGAGGCCGCCTGGAAGGCAGTCTTTTATAGTGTGGGGCGTGTGCTAAAGCCCTGAGCCATAATTGACCAAAGCCACCCAGGCTTTGGCCAATTACGGCTCTTCGTTTTTTGTGCGCTGTGATTGGCCAAGCATGCAGGACATACAGCATGCTTGGCCAATCATCAGCGCGCAACGCCACAGTGAATTATGGGCCGTTGCGCGTCACTCGAATTTGGCGCGAACGACCCGTTTTGTTCGAATTTCGTCGAACGTACGAACAGACGATGTTCGAGTCGAACATAGGTTGTATCGAACACGAAGCTCATCCCTATTGGTGAGTATAGGGCCATGTGTTTTGGACCCTCTTGACTAATTGTCACAATACCATCTCTGTGTTGATACTCACTTGGTTCATTATACCCCCTACAGAAGTATACTCCTGATGAAGTGAGCATGGTCTTGTGAAATGCATTGGGTTCTTTTAATGCCTGTGTACTTTGCAATTTACATTTTATACCATGATCCGTGTAATGAAATGTTTTACTGTATGTATCATTTCAGTGGCTTGGCTATGATTCATGTTTATGTTTGCATAATTGTCTATTGTTGGCTAACCGCATTCACCTCATTTAAAGACCCGAGGCGATCTCCTGTTTTTTGTTGCATATATTGGGATGGAGGTGGTTTGTGGGTGACCACAGGGCCAGATTAAGAACATCATGGGCCTGGTGCTGAGGATTTTGGTGGGGCCTTTTATAAATAATAAATAAATGCGTGAGAATCACAGCGCAGCAATGGAGGGCCCAGTCTGAAAATTTAAGTGTACCCTAATGTGCTAATATGCTGTGCATACTTGTACATTGTGGCATAACCTACCCCAGGGCCTCTAAAAAGTAGTAATGTCAGGAAAGTTTACTACCGCTTTAATATCACAGGATCCCAGAAACCTCTCATGGGGCCCACTACTGACCCAGTGGCCCTTGGGCAGTGCATAAGTGCATAGTTGCCAACATTTAAAAAATATTTTCAGTAACACTTTTTCACAAGTGCTATATTTAGAGTAGCTGAGATCCCCTATGTTCCTCTGTACATCACAGTAGTAATCACAAAATTAAATAAGTTCTAATAATAGAACAGAACAAATATGAGAACTGAGATTTCCTTTAGCTGAACTAACAAAAGTGTGTCCATTCTAGAGCTGGTAACATTGAGGGTATTCAGTATCATTTTAAAGAACTGTTTTTGTGGGTAAGCGACATAGGGGAGGAGTACGGACGGTATATAAGTGGGAAGTATGTGCAGGTGAGTGAGAGGAATGTGGAGGGTCTAACATTGGGCACTATGTAAAGGAGAAGAGTGCAAAGGGCACGGCAAAAGGCACAATGTACAGGAGAGAAGTGTGGAGGGTATGACAGTGGGCATCATGTACAGGAGAGAAGCATGGAGGGTACGACAGTGGGCAGTATGTACAGGAGAGAAGTGTATGACAGCAGGCACCATGTACAGGAGAGGAGTGTGGAGGGTATGACAGTGGGCACTATGTATAGGAGAGGAGTGTGGATGGTATGATAGTGGGCACTATGTATAGGAGAGGAGTGTGGAGGGTATGACAGTGGGCAGTATGTACAGGAGAGGAGTATGGACGGTATGATAGTGGGCACTATGTATAGGAGAGGAGTGTGGAGGGTATAACAGTGGGCAGTATGTACAGGAGAGGAATGTGGAGGGTATGACAGTGGGCAGTATGTACAGGAGAGAAGTGTATGACAGCAGGTACTATGTACAGGAGAGGAGTGTGAAGGGTATGGCAGTGGGCAGTTTGTACAGGAGAGGAGTGTGAAGAGTATGACAGTGGGCAGTATGTACAGGAGGAGTGTGGGGGTATGACAGAGGGTAGTATGTACCAGTGAGAAGTGTGGAGGGTATTATGGGGCAGTATGTACAGGAGAGAAGTGTGAAGGGTATGACAGTGGGCAGTATGTACAAGAGAGGAATGGGGATGGTATGATAGTGGGCACTATGTATAGGAGAGGAGTGTGGAGGGTGCGACAGTGGGAAGTATGTACAGAAGAGGAGTCTATGACAGCAGGCACTATGTACAGGAGAGGAGTGTGGAGGGTATGACAGTGGTCACTATGTACAGGAGAGGAGTGTGGAGAGTATGACAGTGGTCACTATGTACAGGAGAGGAGTGTGGAGAGTATGACAGTGGTCACTATGTACAGGAGAGGAGTGTGGAGAGTATGATAGTGGTCACTGTGTACAGGAGAGGAGTGTGGAGGGTATGACAGTGGGCACTATGTACAGGAGAGGAGTGTGGAGGGTATGACAGTGGGCACAATGTATAGGAGTGGAAGGATGTTTAGGGACTGCGTAGTGGTTAAGCGGGTAATACATGAATTGAAAAAACACCAATTATGCAGAGACCAGCCATAGTCGATCTATGTATGGGCTAGCTGGTTTTACACAAGTCAATCTATTAATCTATCAAAAAAAAAAAAAAAAAAAATCGTGCTAACTTTAGTGTTTTTTTTAATGTATGAAACAGTTTATTTCCAAAAAAACATGTTTGAAAAATTGCTGTGCAAATACAGTACCGTGCTAGAGCTGCACAATTAATCGTTAAAATTGGTATCTTGATTCAACCCCCCTGACATCTCCAATGCAGAGTTTGCTGATTCTTTCATATAACAAGTGGAGAGACTTTCAGCTGTCAAAAGAAAATATCTGGGCAATCTGCCAAGTTCTTAGCAGGAAACATTGTAACTAACGCTTTCTTCTTATATCAAAATGATAAACTTCTGTGTGTAAAGAAAATATCCGACTGTCTGCCAAGTTTGTAAACAACATGAAACATTGTAACCAACTTCCTTTTTAGATCAAACTTCTGTGTGTAAATGCAAGAAATGTAACCACTTAAAGTCCAACACTTGTTTAAGTTAAAAACCAATATTTTTTGCTAGAAAATTACTTGGAACCGCCAAACATTATATATATTTTAGCAGAGACAAAAATGGCAATTGCTGCAATATTTTAAGTCACACTGCATTTGCCCACTTCATTGAATAATAAAAACCATAAAAACAAAACAGTAAAGTTGGCCCATTTTTTTTTTCATTTTAATCTGAAAGATGATGTTATGCCGTACGAATCGTGAGAGAATCGTGATCTATCTTCTAAGCAAAAAAATTGCAGTTGTCGTTTTAGCCAGAATCGTGCAGCTCTATACCATGCAACATAAAAAGTTGCAAAGACCACCATAGAGTAATTTTTTAGCAAAAAACAAATGATGATTTTTTTTCTCAGTGTGCTGCAGTGTGTCAGCTTGTATTTATAATGGCCGCTCTGTATGTAGCTTCTGACAGGCTGTGCAAGCAGGCCCGTATCTCCGGAACCATAAATGATAGCCATCCCATATTTTGACCGGTTGTGGGGTAGGTCTTCAACTGACTACCCCCCAAATGTGGGGTTTCTGTGACCTCTGGTCATCGAGCTACAACCCCCGAAGTCGATCTAAAAAAAAAAAAAAAAACTTTTTTTATTTTTTATTTGGGGCAAATGGGCCTATCTTGAGAAAGGGGCCTGGAGCTGCAGCTCCATCAGCCCCTCTGTTAATCCGGCCCGACCTTTTCTTTTTTGTCTGGGAGGCGGGTAAGGCTCATGCCCGAAGGGAATATGTCTCCTCTATCAAGGCAGTGAGATCTGGCTTTGCGTCATGGACCACTCAATTGGAACAGTGTGAAAGGACGGCACTGGAACTTTTCACGGGGAGTCCAACACCTGAAAATGATTCTACTCTAGCCCAAGGGTGAAGAGATGTAAAGATTTAAAGCTCCACTACTGTGATGCACGGTAGCCAAGCTTTTCAAATCAGGGGACAAAAATAGCAAACTACCAGCCAACCCACACACAGTAATCCCTAGAATACAGACTTCCACTGGCTGCCAAGTTACAGATCCCGAAGAACCAAGAAGAATTTCATCTCTTTTATAGCAAACTGTACGATGATCCATTCTCTAACACAGTTGGGGAATGTTGGAGGAATTAGGGGGAATCTCCTTACCTCTTCTTTCTGAGGAGGACAGGGATGCACTAGATAAGCCCTTAACACGACAAGCGATAGAAGATGCAATCTACTCCTTGCCCAACAACAAATCTCTAGGCCCAATGGTTTAGCCTAGGGAATTTTACAAAACATGCTGCTTTACTGGTCCCCAAATTAACTCAGTTGTTTGCAGATTGCTTAGAATCTGAGAGGTTGCCAGATAGTATGTGTAAAGAAACGTCCCACACTCCGCTTGAGTGCTTTCATCATATTCCGTCTGGATATCTCTGATCCCTCCTGTATTGATTTGTATTGTGAATGTACTGTCTTCCCTAATGTAAAGCGCTGCGCAAACTTTGGCGCTATATAAATCCTGTATAATAATAATAATATGGATATCAGATATTTCAAGTGCTCACAAGCACACAACAAGACAATACTTGTTTGTCTGCTGAACATGAACTCTTTATTAGAACCAGAATACTATTCACATGGTGACTTAGACATAAGAGGTGCATGGGGAGCTGAAAAAATATTTCCCCAACCCTTCCAATTGATTCTGGCCCTCAGGCCCTCCCATCAAATCATGTATCAGGCACACACAGTGCTCCTGCCCAAACCAGGGAAGGACCCCACTTGCTTCTGATTTCACCCATTTAATTGCTGAATTATGACCTTAAGATACTAACCAAAGTGCTAGCCAATAGACTCATGGCAAGTCCACGGCATAAACCTTAGACAAGTCTTTACCCATCTCCAGCTCCCACCTGAGGAGAATGCCTCCCGGATAGGGATGAGCCGAACATCCCCGCGTTCAGTTCGCACCAGAACCTATGAATGGACCGACCGACATTTAGAACACGACATTTCCCCACAAATAGAGCTTTCTTTTGGTGGTATTTGATCATCTCTGCGGTTTTTATTTTTTGCGCTATAAACAAAAATAGAGCGACTATTTTGAAAAAAATGCAATACTTTCTACATTTTGCTATAATAAATATCCCCAAAAAATATCTAAAACAACTTTTTTTTCCCTAAGTTTAGGCCGATACGTATTCTTCTACATATTTTTCGTGAAAAAAAATCGCAATTAGCATTTATTGATTGGTTTGCGCAAAATTTATAGCGTTTACAAAAAAGGGGTAGTTTTATGGCATTTTTATAAAAAAAAATGTTTACTAGTAATGGCGGCGATCAGCGTTTTTTTTCAGCACCGAGACATTATGGCGGACACATTGGACAATTTTAACAAATTTGACACATTGACGCAAAACGTAGAGCTACGTGCTCTCGCCCAGCAGTGTCACCGTCCCGCCGTATAACTGCGGTGGGCGGTCGGCAAGCAGTTAAAGTCCAATATTCAGGTTATTGTTGGAAAATGTCTTTGAGAACCTGGGTCTTACCCCAGGGAACATGTATCAATGGAAAAAAAAAGTTATAAAAACGGTAGTTTCTTCTGGAGCAGCAATTTTAATGATGCTTAAAGTGAAAAAAAAATATGAAAAATTCCTTTAAATATCGTACCTGCTGGGCGTCTATAGTATGCCTGCGAGGTGGCACATGTTTAGAACTGTCCCTGCACAAAATGAGATTACTGTAAGAAAAAAGTAATTTAATACTGCTTGCGCTTTAATGTAATGTTTGGTCCCTGCAATATGGATGAAAATCACTAAAAAAAATAGCATGGGTTTCCCCGCCACCACTCCCCCAGGTCATTACAAGACCCTTTGGCCCTATATACTTTGAACAGCAGTATACAGCAGTATACAGGCCATGCAAACAAGTCAAGGACTGTAGGTTTGTAGGTAGAATCTGAACCATGTCATACTTTGCTGCTGCATATTGCACAATTTTCTAAAGAGACCCTCAACAAACTACATGACACTTGTGCCTGATGAGGCCATTGATGTTCCAGTGGCGGCCCGTGAGCCTGGTCATACGCACGTGTTGTGCGGCAACAATATGTCGATTATTTTTAGGGGTGGGGGGGCCATTCCAGTGCCAGATCTTGGGTGAATAATTTATTTTTTTGGTAAAGAAAAATTATAGAAAAATTATAGAAAAAAGGGGGGTTGCCATCCGGGGCCCACTTTGAACAAATTCTGAAAGTCAAAATTAAGCAAAAAAAGCTAATGTCAGTCAAGCCTCTACTACTTACTAAGCTTTCTCCCCATATCTAACCCACAAACTCTTAAATAAACGCTGTTAGGTAACGATACCTGTTTTGAGGGTAACGAGTAATCTACCAGATTACTCTTCCTCTCACGGCAACGCCGCTCCCATTACTGGGGCGGTGTTACCGTAATTACTTACCTGTGTCAGCAGCAGCCGTCGCCGTCCATTATCAAAAGCCGCGCCTCCTCCTTAGGCTGTTCCGTGATAGGTGGAACAGTAATTTTCCCAGCAGTGCCCCTGTTTAGTGTTCAGACCATCACAAATGCCTTCTCATCGTCCGAGGCAGAGGCTGAGGATGAGAAGGCATCCGTGATAGGCTGAACACTAAACAGAGGCTCTGCTGGGAAAATTACTGTTCCGCCTATCACGGAACAGCCTGAGGAGGAGTCGCGGCTTTAAAATAATGGAGCATCCTCGTCGACGTCTCACATTCTCGCCGCCGCCGCTGCTGACATGTGGAGAACAGGAGAAGGTAGGGAGATCGTCGTCGAGGCATTTTACAGGCACAGTGAGGCATGTATGATGGCACAGTGACTCACTGTGCCATCATACATGCCTCACTCACTGTGCCTGTAACATGCCTCACTCACTGTGCCTGTAACATGCCTCATGCTTCACTGTGCCTGTAACATGCCTCATGCCTCACTGTGCCTGTAACATGCCTTATATGCCTCACTGTGCCTGTAACATGCCTCATGATTATGCCTCACTGTGCCTGTAACATGCCTCATGGTCATGCCTCTCTGTGCCTGTAACATGCCTCATGGTCATGCCTTTACTGTGCCTGTAACATGCCTCATGGTCATGCCTCACTGTGCCTGTAACATGCCTCATGCCTCACTATGCCTGTAACATGCCTCATCATGCCTCACTGTGCCTGTAACATGCCTCACTGTGCCTGTAACATGCCTCACTGTGCCTGTAACGTGCCTCACTGTGCCTGTAACGTGCCTCACATGCTTCACTGTGCCTGTAACATGCCTCACATGCCTCACTGTGCCTGTAAAATGCCTCACTGTGCCTGAAACATGCCTCACATGCCTCACTGTGCCTGTAACATGCCTTATGCCTCAAAAACAGTTAGTTACTTTGCTGAGTAACTAATTACTTTGCCAATGTAGTAACTGAGTCACTAACTCAATTACTTTTTCGGACAAGTAATTTGTAACTGTAACTAATTACTTTTTTAAAGGACGATGAGCAACACTGCTGATCATAAAGTCCAAAATGAAGTTACGTACCGTCGTACTACACGATCGTTTCTTCCGCCTTTTTCTACAGACTGTGAACGTCGTTTTCACTCACGCGATATCCCTTTGTACACTGCGCATGCGAGAATGTCCACACGTTTCCCCTCCCCTGACGATCGTCCTTGTACTTTCCACGCCCCTTTTCGGTCAGTCAATGCAAGACAGTGAAGACACCATGGAGGACACACAGCAACTTGCAACCTCAAACCGGGAGCAAGGCCAGGCGGTAGCAAAAACCAGGAGCAGGAGGTACAAAGCCACCAATATGTCCTTTGAGGAGATTGTAGAAATGGTGGCAATCCTAAGGAGGGAGGACAATGATTGCAAACATTGCCCTTACAAGAACCCAAACAAAGTGAAGGCCCAGATCTTGGAGAATCTGCAAAGGACTCTCCATCAGAAATTCGGGGTGCGCAGGTCAAGGGAACAGCTGCGGAAAAGGTGGTCTGACCTTAAATTAAGAGAGCCGGAGCAGATGGAGAGGATTAAAAAAGTCATCAGAAGAAGTAAGTAATTTTCATGTGTACTCTGATTATTTGTTTTTATTATTATGCGGCATTTGCTTTTTCATTCAGGTTGTATGTATACAGTTCAAGAATAGATGTCAAGGTTCATGTTTGTGGGCATAATAATTGGTCGTATATGTCGTCGTTCATTCTATTTATGATCTATTCATGTGAGACCAATTTTTTTTTTAATGTAGATGTGTTCTTAACTAGATTTAAATAATACAACTTAAGTCAATATACAGTAAAAAGAGAGTATGCTCAGCAGTTGGTTACACATATGGACTCAGTAGCAGAAGTGTTGGCAGGGCCGATCCGCCCTAAAGGCTCACTATGCAAGCCGCTTAGGGCCCTGCAAAGCTGCGAAGGGCCCCACTAGGCATGTGCATTTCGTTTCGTTCCGAATCGAAATTCGGACGAATTTTCCATTATTCGGACATTCGGATGCATACGAATTTCCGAATTGCTATAATAGCGAAAAATTTCGACCGTTTTCGGAATTCGTTCATTTTCGACCGAATTTCGAAAAAAAAAAAAAAACAAATGGTCGAAATCGAATTTTTTTTTTCGAATTCCGAATCGAATACCCGCGGACTAAATTCGATCGGAATTCGAAGAAAAAAAAACAAAAAAAAAAAAACAAATATTTTCGAATTTAATTCGAAAAAAATTCTATTCGAAAAGAGACTATTTGTTTTCTAATCTGGTTGAAATATTTTCGATTTCGACCGTTTTTTTTCGAAATTCGGTCGAAAACGAACGAATTCGAAAAACGGTCGAAATATTTTCGATTTCGACCGTATTTTTCGAAATTCGGTCGAAAACGAACGAATTCCGAAAACGAATTCAACACATGTAACGAACCTAACTTAACGAAATTTATTAAATGACGAATTGAAACGAAACGAAACGAAACTAATTTTTCACTTTTGCACATGCCTAGGCCCCACAAATTACTAGAGGCCCCACCTGGTGAGAAGTCATTTTTGCCCCCCTCACACCGCTTCTCAACTTGCTGGCTGCATGGGAGAAGAGGTAAGAAGTCAGCACCCCCTGCTTCTCAATTTAATGTAAAATTTCATTTCTGACAGCAGAACACCCCCCCTCCCCCGGCTTCTCAACTTTCTTTAATGTGACATGTCACTGTCGTCAGCGCCCCCCCGCTTCACATTTTAAATGTGCCATGTCATTTTGCTTAGGGCCCCAGGGAGGTCAGGATCGGCACTGAGTGTTGGCCACAAGAACAACCTAGTTAGGGTGTCACACAGAGGTGATTCAGTGGATACTTGCAGGTAGATTCACGTACCTCGGCGCATCTTTGTGCAGGCGTAGGTTTTTTTTTTAAGCTACGCCGACGCAACGTTGAGAGGCAAGCATGGTATTCACAAAGCAAATGCTCTCAACATTACGCCGGTGTAGCGTATAGTCGTCGGCTTAAGTCGACGTAAGTCAAAGTAGGTGGAAGTGGGCTGGAAGTGGGCGTGTAACATTTAAATGAAGCGTGACCCCATGCAAATGATGCTTTGAGCTTCAAACAAGTACTAAAAACAAATGGCGCATGCTTTGTCTCTTGGACGCATCCCAGTGCGCATGCTCACAGTCGCGTCAAAATAACTGCATAAGATACGTCAAAACACTGCCTACGACGTGAACGTAACCTACGCACATCCCTATTCACGTACTACGTAAACGACGTAAAATACGACGGCTGTGTTCCCTGGTCCATACCTTTGCATGAGTTGTGCCTCCTATATGAGGAATATCTTTAAGCCGGATGTAACCCTTACGCAAATCGCTTAAAACATGCGCTGGGTGCAATACATTTGTGAATCAGCGTATCTTACTCATTTGCATATTTAAAATGGGAACGCGGAATGCGTCCAACGTAACTATGCGCCCACGATACGCAGGCGTACGCAAGTTACGTCGGGCGGCTGAAGCCTTATTTTTCGACGTATCTAGCTTTGTGAATCGGCGCATAGATACGACGGCGCACATTTGTACTTACGACGGCGTATCACGACGGCGTATCACGGCGATTCACGTCAGCGTAAGTCCTACGTGAATCTGGGCCTTGGTGTTTTTCAATGTAGGAAACTTGGCCAAAGATAGAGAAATGTACCAGCTTTGGTAATGGATACAATCCTGTGTTAAGCTTAAAGGATTGTAAAAACAGACAATTGTACCACACTTTATAAAAAGAATGATTCATATTCCTCTTTCAGGCCTCTAATCTTTTTGATTCATGTTTCCCTTTTTTACAATCTCATAGGGCGCAATGAGGCTGCAAGACTGGAGCAGACAAACCCCACACAGACCCAAGCCCCACCCCTGCGGGATGTGCAGGAAGTGGAAACTGCCACCACATCAGGTCAGTGTCATACAGCACAGCTTCAGGTAATAGATGTAGGCCTGCATAATTGCAATACATGGTTTGTTTCCAAATTTTAGGAGGTATTCGTGCTGTTGGTGGTGGATTGGACACATCCAGCGCCCAGGTGTTAATTGGAGAGGTGTTGTCCTGCAGGGCTCAAAGTGAGGACGTCCACATCTGCTTGGGGCATATGAGAAAAAAAATAAAAAACCTGTGGAACGAAAACTAAAGGATTTAATGGATGTTCTGGGGAGGGTTTAAAAAATATTTTTTTTTTAAGTTTTTCTTATTTTTCTATGTATGTTTTGTTTTTGGTTTTTTAAAGTGGAATCTCTAGTTTTCTGGCTAAACGACTTGAACAATGACCAATGCTAAAAAGTTGGTAATTGTTCATGCGTTTTAACCAGATATTTTTTAATTTTGTTATTCTTAAAGAAAATACACAAAAAAAGAAATCTAAGAAAAAAAAAGATATCTCTAAAAAAAATACCAACACAAAATTCTAAAAAACTAAATAAAATTGATGTTGACAAATATTTCTAGCCAAAAATCTATTTATTGATAAAAAAAATCTATTTTTATATTTTTGGATTAAAAAAAATTACACATTTTAAATGTGAAACAATAAATATTTTTGGATACTCAACAATGTGTGGCTTATTATTATATCAATGCTGCCTAAAAGAACAAATCTAGATTTGTGGGGGCAGATTCACAAAACAATTACGCCTGTCTAACTGGGGTTAGACAGGAGTAATTTCAAATTTCGCGCGGCGTATCACTAGTTTGAATCCTCAAACCATGATACGCCGGCTTCGGGCTTCGATCCGAGAGGCTTACGTCTTCGTAAGCCTTCGGATCTACGCTGCCATCTATTTGCGGCCGCTGGGAGGAGTTTGCGTCGTTTTGGTGCGTCGGGATATGCAAATGTGTTTTTACGGGGATTCACGAACATACGAGCGGGCGTCGCAATCGTTTTCGTCTATTTTTTAATACGTAATGTTAGAGCAGCTTTTTGCTGCTCTAACTTTACGTAGCCCATGTTAAGTATGGCCGTCGTTCCCGCTTCGAATTTATTTAAAATTTTATTTTGTTTACGTAACTCGTCGGGACGTGGATCGCCCGTAAAGTACGCTACATAAACAACGAATGACGTCACGACGTGATTTCGCGCAATGCACGGCGGGAAATTTGCGAACGGAGCATGCGCAGATCGATCGCCGCGGGAACGCGCCTAATTTAAATGTTTCACGCCCCCTACTCGCGCAGATGGATTGCGACGGGAGAAATACACTACGCCGCCGTCGTTTACCGTAGAAAATCTACCTGAATTCCACGTAGAGCAAGGTAAAAAACGGCGGCGTAGTGTATTTCTGATACGCTACGATAATCCATTTCTCTGTGAATCTGCCCCGTGGTGTTTACAGGAAAATAAACATGACACTATGGTAATCTAGAAGAAAGCTAAAATAAACCCAAATTAGAAAAAAATAATACAAAGAAAAAAACTACAACAGGGGCCGAAAAATTGGGCCTTAGGCACTGGTGGCAGTACCACAACACTGCAGCCCCTTACAGATACTCTAGTTGGAGCGCATTAATAAGCCCTGCTGCAAAGTATTGCATCAAAAATTGTTATTACACGCTCCTGTTAAACAGGGGCAGAAAAATTGGGCCTTAGGCACAACACTGCAACCCCTCACAGATACTGTAATTGGAGCACAGCAAAGAGCCACATGCAAAGTATTGCATAACATTTTTTTTATTATACCCCCCTGTTAAACAGGGGCAGAAAAGGTGGGCCAGTCAAAGGTCAGTCGATTGACGGAGTCGGTGGAGAGGCGCACCCTGTGATCGGTCACAAAGCCTCCAGCAGCACTGAATGTGCCTTCTGAAAGAACGCTGGATGCAGGACAAGCCAGTAGCTCAATTGTGTACTGTGCAAGCTCTGGCCAGTGATCCATCCTCAAGACCCAGTAAGCCAGAGGATTTTCGGTGGGGAAGGTGTCCAAGTCTGATCTTGCCCCTAGGTATTCACGCACCATGTAAACCAGACGCTGGCGATGGATGCTGGAACCAGTCATACCTTGGAGCTGCGGACTAAAAAATTGTCTGAACGCATCAGTCAGACGGCCACCTCCACCGCTCCTTCTGTGACTCACCGAAGCCTCAGCAACACGTTGTCCAGGACCAGGATTTGGTAATCCCCCAGGTTCTGGGAACGCATTGCACAGACCTTTAGGTAGTTCTTGGGCAGGTTGTATTCCCTTTGGAGGTCTGTCAGCCGAGCAGTGGCATTATATGACCTTCGGAAATGCACGTAGATTTTCCTGGCCGGCTTCAGGACATCCTGTAAGCCCGGGTACCTGCCAAAGAACCGCTGCACCACCAAATTCAGAACATGATCAAAACAGGGCACATGGGTCAGTTGTCCCTGTCGCAGGGCAGAGAGGAGATTGGTGCCATTGTTGCTAACCACCATTCCTGGCTTAAGCTGGCATGGCATCAACCACCTCTGGGCCTGCCCCTGCAGAGCTGACAGAACCTCTGCCTCAATGTGGCTCCTGTTTACCAAGCACACCAGCTCTAGCACCGCATTGGGCATCTCTTGGCCTGCATTCCTGCGTAGCCCCTCGTACGCCTATGGAGCACGGCTGGTTCAGAGGAAACATCACCACAGGAAGAGGCCACAGAGGAAGAAAAAGAGGAGGGGGTGGAGGAGAGAGGTGTGTCACAACCAGTAGTAGTGTTTTGGAGGCGTAGTGGCAGAACAACCTCCAAAACTACTGTACCTTGCCCTGCGTCCTTCCCAGCTGCCAGCAGAGTCACCCAATGCGCCGTAAAAGACAGGTAACGTCCCTGTCCATGCCTGCTAGACCATGAGTCAGCGGTAAGATGCACCTTACCACTGACCGCCCTGTCCAGCGAGGCATGGACATTGCCTTCCACATGCCAGTAGAGAGCCGGAATCGACTTCCGTGAGAAAAAGTGGCGTTTGGGAACTTGCCACTGAGGTACCGCACATTCCACAAACTCACCGAAGGGGGCAGAGTCTACCAACTGAAAAGGCATCAGTTGAAGTGCTAGCAATTTCGCTAAGCTTGCATTCAACCGCTAGGCATGTGGATAACTGGGAGAGTACTTCTTTCGGCGCTGCAGCAGCTGGGGCAGGGAAATTTTGTCTGCTACAATCTGCCATCGGTGTACCGATAGTAGATTGCCCGCATGTACTACTAGGTTGTGACACACCTAATTCTACACCTTCAGTCCTATCAGTGCAGGCTTCAGAGAGGAATGAGGGTATAGTGGGGTTGGAGATCCCAGCTGATGAGGGGCAAGGGGAGGTCCGCTTTGTTCTTTGGTGTGGGTCTTTCAGGTATGCTTGCCAATGGACTGCATGGCGGTCAACATATGTCTGGTCAAGCATGTGGTGCCCAAGCGGGTGATGTTTTGGCCACGCGAGATATGCTTGAGACATATGTTGCAAATAGCAACGGTGCGATCTGATGCACATGTCTCAAAAAAGGCCCACACCAAAGAATTTTTGCAGTAACGCTGAGTCACAGCAGCGCCCTGCACAGGCGTAGCACTGCGATGTAATGTACTTGGTGTGCTGCTCTTAAGCTGTCCCCTGGAGGGCATCCTGCCTCTTTGGAGATGTGCCTGTGCCTCCTTCTCCTCCTCCTCTCTCCTATCAGGCACCCACGTAGAGTCAGTGACCTCATCATCCCCTCCTCATCACTGTCGAAAACCTGGCAGAATGCTGCAGCTGGGGGAACACAACTGCCAGATTGCTGTCCCCCTCAGGCTCACATTACTGCCTTCCTCTATCTGAGTTCCATCATCGGAGCCTTCAAAACGCTGGACATATTCATGCAGCATGTACCCAACACTGTGTTGAAACAGTTCGGGGGACTCCTCAGGAGGACATGGTGGGACTAGGAAAGGAGTGTGTGATGCCATTGTGCAGAGGGAAGAGGACGCCTTGGCAGCTGCTTTGCCAGACAAAGTAAGCTCAGCCTGGGTGAGAAAGGATGAGGAGGATGAGGATGGCTTGGTCATCCACTCTACCAATATGTCTGCAAGTTGAGGCTCAACACGGCCAGCCCCCGAAAAGAAGGACGAGCGTGTCCAACGGCCACGTGCTGAAGAGGATGCACCGTGTCCACCACCAGCACTGTTGCCTCTAGATGCAGAGCCTGCTTGCCCTCGTGACTCTCTGCCTCTCTTTGTTGTCCTTCCAGACATTATAATGGCCTACAGGGGACAAAGTCAGTACACACACCTCATAGCTTTAGGTGCAAAGTAAGTAGCACACTTGCACTATAAACCAAGTGGGCTTAGGTGCGAACTGCACAGTAATTAGCACACCTGCACCATACACCAAGTGGGTTTAGGTGGAAAGTAATTAGCACACTTGCACTATAAATCAAGTGGATTTAGGTGCAAAGTAATTAGCACACTTGCACTATAAACCAAGTGGGCTTAAGGTGCACAGTAATTAGCACACTTACACTATAAACCAAGTGGGCTTAGGTGCACAGTAGGGATGAACCGAACACCCCCGCGTTCGGTTCGCACCAGAACGTTCAAACAGACCGCGGGTTCGCGCGAACATTTGGAACCCCATTGAAGTCTATGGGACTCGAACGTTCGAATTCAAAAATGATAATTTTAAAGACCAATATTCAATGTATTGTTGGAAAACGTCTTTCAGAACCCGGGTCTTGCCTCAGGGAACATGTATCAATGGAAAAAAAAGTTTTAAAAACGGCAATTTTTTCCGGAGCAGCGATTTTAATGATGCTTAAAGTGAAAAAAATGAAAAATTCCGTTAAATATCGTACCTGCTGGGTGTCTATAGTAGTGGCACATGTTTAGAAATGTCGCTGCACAACATGAGATTACTATAAGAAAAAATAAATGTAATACTGCTTGCGGGTTTAATGTAATGTTTGGTCCCTGCAATATGGATACACATCATTAAAAAAAAAAAACATGAGTTTCCCCGCCACCACTCCCCCCAGGTCATTACAAGACCCAGTGCCAATCCTGACCTCCCTGGGGCCCTAAGCAAAATTACATTGCACATAAAAAATGACAAGCGGGGGGCGCTGACGACAGTGACATGTCACATTAAAGAAAGTTGAAAAGCGGGGGAGGGGGTGTTCTGCTGTCGGAAATGACTCAGCCAGCGACTTAAGAAGCGGGGTGAGGGGGGCGAAAATGACTTCTCACCAGGCGGGGCATCTAGTAATTTGGGTGGCCCTTTGCAGCTTTGTGGGGCCCTAAGCGGCTTGCATAGTGAGCCTATAGCGAGGATCGGCCCTGACAAGACCCTTTGGCCCTATATAGTTTGTTTTGCAATTCGTTTTTATTGAGAAGAAAAAAGATTTTTCCATACAAAATATGAAACATAGAAATATAATACAGAAAAATAAAAGACAAAATAGGCAAGTGAATTAGCGGTCAAATTAACAGCATCCGCAGCAATACGACAACGATCACATATCAAATAGAAGTGAAAGCCAGCCTATTTCCAAAAATTAAAATAGAGAGACAAGAAAGGGAAGATGGGAAGGAACAGAAATAGAAGGAAGGGAAGAGAGGGTGGGGGGGGGGGGGTAGGGAGGGGAAGGGGAGGTAAGAGGGTATGCCCGCTATCTAAGCAATACTCTCATTCTAGCAAAAGAAAAATGTTACAGCACATAAACCATAAAATAAGTCTAACCGTCACCATGAAAATGTAATGTCCATATCTTCCAATTATTATCAAACCTCTGCCTGTCACCTCTCCTGCATGCAAGCATTGACTCATAGACATAGTGCGTTTTAGTCTGTCGGCTTTCCAATATCTTGTAATCAAAGTTTTAGCTGCTAGCAGAACATGCAAAATCACTACTTGAAGATCAGAAGGGAACCTGTCAATGCCCACATGAAGTATTGCGAAACTAGGGTCGGTTCGCACCAGAACCGTCGAACAGACCTCGGGTTTGCGCGAACATTTAGAACCCCATAAAAGTCTATGGGACTCGAACGTTCGAATTCAAAAACGCTAATTTTAACCACTTAAGGACCGCCGCATGTACATTTACGTCGGCAGAATGGCACCGACAGGCACATCAACGTATATATACGTTGGTGCCTTGGGGGGGATTGGGGGTCCCATCGAACCCCCCCCCCCCGTACATGCGGCGGTCCGCGCGGCTGCAGGAGCGATCCGACAAGTGGGGGCGGCTATCCGTTTTCATCCGCCCCCTCCGGATCGCTCCCAGCCAATGCGCGCGCCCGCCTGACCTGTCACTTCCTCCTCCTGTGTAAACACAGGAAGGAGGAAGCGACGTGATCTCTCCCTCGGCGTTTGTTTCAAGCGCCGCTGAGGAGAGATCACTACAGAACAAGTAAGTCTGCACTAACACTACACTACACACACACATTTAACCCCCGCGATCGCCCCCCCCCCCCCCCTCCCCCCTGTCACAGTGTCACTGAATGCAGTAATCATGTATGATTACTGTATTTAGTGTCAGTGTGACAGACAGTGTGACAGTCAGACAGTCAGTAGTGTCAGGGTAGCCCCCCCCACCCCCCCCAATAAAGTTTTAACCCCCTGATCACTGCCCTAGTTAACCCTTTCACTCCCTATTGCCAGCGTCACTAAGCGATCATTTTTCTGATCGCTGTATTAGTGTCGCTGTTCCCGCTAGGTAGCTAATTTTTTTTTAATGCGATTTTTTTTTACTAAAGACATGTGGCTAAATAAATTTTGGCCTAAATGTTTGACTAAAATTTAGTTTATTGTTTTTTTATTATAACAAAAAGTAAAAAATATTGATTTTTTTTCAAAAATGTCGCTCTATTTTTGTATATATCGCAAAAAATAAAAATCGCAGAGGCGATCAAATACCACCAAAAGAAAGCTCTATTTGTGGGAAAAAAAGGACGCGAATTTTGTTTGGGAGCCACGTCGCACGACCGCGCAATTGTCTGTTAAAGCGACGCAGTGCCGAATCGCAAAAACCCCTTGGGTCATTTGCCAGCGTATTGGTCCGGGTCTTAAGTGGTTAAAGACCAATATTCAAGTTATTGTTGGAAAACGTCTTTGAGAACCTGGGTCTTGCCCCAGGGAACATGTATCAATGGAAAAAAAAAGTTCTAAAAACTGTAGTTTTTTCTTGAGCATCGCTTTTAATCATGCTTAAAGTGAAAAAAAAATAATCAAAAACCCCTTTAAAAAAGTACCTGCTGGGTGTCTATAGTAGTGGCACGTGTTTAGAAATGTCCCTACACAACATGAGATTACTCTCAGAAAAAAGTAATTTAATATTGCTTGCGGCTTCAAAGTAATGTTTGGTCCTGCAATATGGATAAAAATCTTGGAAAAAAATAGCATGAGTTTCCCCGCCACCACTCCCCGCAGGTCTTTACAAGACCCAGTGCCGATCCTGACCTCCCTGAGGCCCTAAGCAAAATCTGACGACAGTGACAAGTCACATTAAAGAAAGTTGCGAAGCGGGGGGAGGGGGTGTTCTGCTGTCGGAAATTACTCAGCCAGCGAGTTTAGAAGCCGGATGAGGGTACGAAAATGACTTCTCACCAGGCGGGGCCTCTAGTAATTTTGGGGGCCCTTTGCAGCTTTGCGTGGCCCTAAGTGGCTTGCATAGTGCGCCTATAGGGAGGATCGGCCCTGACAAGGCCCTATATACTTTAAACAGCAGTATACAGGCGGTGCAAACAAGACAAGGACTGTAGGTTTGTTACGTAGAATCTGAACCATGTCATACTTTGCTGCTGCATATTGCACAATTTCCTAAAGAGACCTTCAACAAACTACATGACACTTGTGCCTGGTGATGAGGCCATTGATGTTCCAGTGGTGGCCCGTGAGCCTGTGGCCATACAGGCTTGGCCACCCCAAAGCGCACATGCTGTGTGACAACAATATGTCGATTATTACAATGACGGATCTTGGCTCAATCAATTATTTCTTTGTGAAAGAAAAATTTTAGAAAAAAGGGGGGTTGCCATCCGGGGCCCCCTTTGAACAAATTATGTGAAGAACTCCTGTTCTCTGAAAGCCTCCATTATTTCGGCAAGTCAAAATTTTGCAAAAAAGTAATAATGTCAGTCAAGCCTTAGCTTTCTTCCCATATTTAACCCACAAACTCATCCACTGATCATAAAGTCTAAAAAAAAGTTTCGTATCGTCGTATTGCACGATTGTTTTTCCCGACGTTTTCTACCGACTGTAAACGACGTTCTCTATCCCTTTATACACTGCGCATGTGAGAAGCTCCGCACGTTTCCACGCCCATGACGTTCGTCCTAGTGATTGCCACACCCCTTTTAGTCGGTCAATGTGGAGAGGAGTCTGAAGACATGATGGAGGAGAGACAGCAAGCTGCAACCAGGCAGGAGACAGGCCAGGCACTCACCAGGAGGAGCAGGAGGTACAAAGCCACCAACATGAGCTTTGAAGAGATGGTTGAGATGGTGGCTATTTTAAAAAAGGAGGACTACGACGGCAAAAAAGGGCCTTACAAAAACCCCAATAAACTAATAGCCCAGATCATAATAGCCCCATGCAAAATTCGGGGTGCAGAGGTCCACGGAGCAATAATTGGTTGGTCATTCTATTTAAGACCTTTTTATGTGAGACAATTTTTTAAATTAATGTAGATGTGTTATTAAGTTGATTTAAATAATCCAACTTAAGTCAATATACATTAAAAGGAGAATATGCTCAGCAAAGCAGTTGATTACACATATGCACTCAGTAGCACAATGGTTGGCATGGCCGATCCGCCCTATAGGCTCACTATGCAAGCCGCTTAGGGCCCTGCAAATCTGCGAAGGGCCCCCCAAATAACTAGAGGCCCCGCCTGGTAAGAAGTGATTTTCGCCCCCTAACCCCCGCTTCTCAACTCGCTGGCTGCATGGGAGAAGAGGCAAGAAGTCAGAACCCCTTGCTTCTCAATTTAATGTAAGATGTAATTTCAGACAGCAGAACACCCCCTCCACCCACTTCTTAGCTTTCTTTAATGTGACATGTCACTGTCGTTGCATTGCATCAAAAATTGTTATTAGGCGCCCCTGTTAAACAGGGGCAGAAAAATTGTGCCTTAGGTGGCGGAGCCCAGAAACACAACATTTCTTACTAGCTATCAGCATAAGAGGACAGTCACTTAGCATTAGCATACGCAGTCTAAAAGGGATCCGACATTTCAAAAAAAAATATTATTCTGTAACATCAGCATCAGGTGCTTGGTAGCTGGTGTTGATCCAAGCCTGATTCATTTTGATGAAGGTCAGTCGATCAACAGAGTCGGTGGAGACGTGCACCCTGTGATCGGTCACAAAGCCTCCAGCAGCACTGAATGTGCGTTCTGAAAGAACACTGGATGCAGGGCAAGCCAGTAGCTCAA
Source organism: Rana kukunoris (assembly GCA_029574335.1). Taxonomy (NCBI): domain Eukaryota; kingdom Metazoa; phylum Chordata; class Amphibia; order Anura; family Ranidae; genus Rana; species Rana kukunoris. Next base: position 391,098,570 of record CM056052.1, read on the forward strand.
TTGCATACTGTGCAAGCTCTGGCCAGTGATCCATCCTCAAGACCCAGTAAGCCAGAGGATTTTCGGTGGGGAAGGTGTCCAAGTCGGATATTGCCCCTAGGTATTCCCGGACCATGTAAACCAGACGTTGGCGATGGTTGCTGGAACCGGTCAGACCTTGGGGCTGCGGACAAAAAACTGCCTGAACACATCGGTCAGACGACCATCTTCTCTACCGCCCCTTCTGTGACTCACCGAAGCCTCTGCAAGATGTTGCCCAGAGCCAGGTTTTGGTAATCCCCCTGGTTCTGGGAACGCATTGCACAGACCGTTCTGCAAGGCCTCCCGCAGAAGTTTCATCTTCTGCTCCCTCTGCGATGGCAACATAAGGTCCGCAACCTTACTCTTGTAACGTGGATCAAGGAGAGTCGCCAGCCAGTAATGATCCCTGTCCTTGATAGCACGTACACGAGGATCCTTACGCAGGCTTTGCAGGATCAGGGAGGCCATGCAGCGTAGGTTTGCAGAGGCATTCAGGGCACAGTCCTCTGGGTCACTGAGTACAACAGGATCCACAGGCACCTCATCCCAGCCACGTAAAAGTCCACATGCTCCTTGGGACTGTAAATGATCCCTTGAAGACTGCTGCTGCTGAGTGCTAGGCTCCACCTCCATGCTGCTGATACAATCATCCTCCTCCTCCTCCTCCTCTTTCTGTGTGCTAGGTGGGCAAGCAGGACCACTGTCTGGGTAAAGGGGGCCTTAAGAGGTAAGGAAGTCCTCCTCTTCCTCCCTCTGTTCTGCCTCAAGGGCCCTGTCCATTATTCCACGTAGCATGTGCTCCAACATGTGAATAAGAGGGACAGTCTCACTGATGCATGCACTGTCACTGCTCACCATCCTCGTGGCCTCCTCAAATGGTGACATGACAATGCATGCATCCCTGATCAAGGCCCACTGGCGTGGGGAAAAAATACCTAGCTCCCCTGACCCAGTTCTGCTGCCATATTGGCACAGGTACTCATTGATGGCCCGTTGCTGCGTGTGCAGCCGCTGCAGCATGGCCAACGTTGAGTTCCATATGGTGGGCATGTCACAAATTAGGCAGTTCTTGGGCAGGTCGTATTCCCTTTGGAGGTCTGTCAGCCGAGCAGTGGCATTATATGACCTCCGGAAATGCACACAGACTTTCCTGGCCTGCTTCAGGACATCCTGCAAGCCTGGGTACCTGCCCAAGAACTGCTGCACCACCAAATTGAGGACATGCGCAAAACAGGGCACGTGGGTGAATTTTCCCTGTCGCAGGGCAGAGAGGAGGTTGGTGCCATTATCGCTGACCACCATTCCAGGCTTCAGCTGGTGTTGCGTCAACCACCTCTCAGCCTGACCCTGCAGAGCTGGCAAAACCTCTTCCCCAGTGTGGCTCCTGTCTCCCAAGCACACCAGCTCTAGCACCGCATGGCATCTCTTGGCCTGCATTCCTGCGTAGCCCCTCGCACGCCTACGGAGCACGGCTGGTTCGGAGAAAACCTCACCACAGGAAGAGGCCATAGAGGAAGAAGAAGAGGAGGGGGTGGAGGAGAGAGGTGTGTCACAGGCAGTAGTAGTGTTTTGGAGGCATGGTGGCGGAACAACCTCCAAAACTACTGGACCTTGCCCTGCGTCTTTCCCAGCTGCCAGCAGAGTCACCCAATGCGCCGTAAAAGACAGGTAACGTCCCTGTCCATGTCTGCTAGACCATGAGTCAGCGGTAAGATGCACCTTACCACTGACCGCCCTGTCCATCGAGGCATGGACATTGCCTTCCACATGCCGGTAGAGAGCCAGAATCGCCTTCCGTGAGAAAAAGTGGCATTTTGGTACTTGCCACTGAGGTACTGCACATTGCACGAACTCACGGAAGGGGGCAGAATCTACCAACTGAAAAGGTAACAGTTGAAGTGCTAGCAATTTCGCTAAGCTAGCATTCAACTGCTGGGCATGTGGATGGCTGGGATTGTACTTTCGGCGCTGCAGTAGCTGGGGCAGGGAAATTTGCCTGGTACCTTTCAATAGATTGACCGCTGCTACTAGCTTGTGACACACCTATTTCTTCACCTTCACTGCAGGCTTCAGAGAGGACTGGGGGTCTAGTGGGGTTGGAGGTCCCAGAAGGGCAGGGGGGGTATGCTTTTGTCTTTGGTGTGGGTCTTTCTGGTGTGCTTGCCAACAAGCTGCATGGCAGGTCGACATATGTCTGGACAAGCATGTGGTACCCAGGCGGGTGATGTTTTGGCCACGCGAGATGCGCTTGCGACATAAGTTGCAAATAGCAAAGGTACGATCTTGTGGACATGTTTCAAAAAAGGCCCACACCAAAGAACTTTTGCTGTACCGGTCAGACACAGCAGCGCCATGCACAAGCGCCGTAGATGTGCGCTGTAATGCAGTGGGTGTGACCTTAAGCTGACCCCTGGAGGGCATCCTGCCTCTTTGGAGATGTGCCTGTGCCTCGTCCTCCTCCTCCTCCTCCTCCTTCTCCTCCTCCTCCTCCTCCTCCTCTCTCCTATCAGGCACCCAGGTAGAGTCAGTGACCTCATCATCCCCTCCCTCCTCATCACTGTCAAAAACCTGGCAGTATGCTCCAGCTGGGGGAACATCATCACTGCCAGATTGCTGTCCCTCTCGGCCACCCCCTCTCCCTGTGCTCACATCAATGCCTTCCTCTATCTGTGTTCCGTCCTCGGAGTCTTCAAAACACTGCGCATATGCCTGCAGCATGTACCCAACACTGTGTTGAAACAGTTCGGGGGACTCTTTAAGAGGACATGGTGGTACTAGGGAAGTATTGTGTGAAGCCATTCTGCAGAGGGAAGAGGACGCCTTGGCAGCTGCTTTGCCAGATAAACTTTGATCAGTCTGTGTGAGAGAGGATGAGGAGGATGAGGATGGCTTGGTCATCCACTCTACTAATTTCTCTGCATGTTGAGGCTCAACACGGCCAGCTCCTGAAAAGAAGGATGAGCGGCCACGGCCACGGGCACGTGCTGAAGAGGATGCACCACATCCACCACCAGCGTTACCTCTAGATGCAAAGCCTGCTTGCCCTCGTGACTCTCTGCCTCTCTTTGTTGTCCTTCCAGACATATTTATGCGTTCAGGTGGTATGTAACAGCACACGTGCGGTGACACTAACTGCGCTCAGGTGGTATATAACAGCACACGTGCGGTGACACCAAATGCGCTCAGGTGGTATGTAACAGCACACGTGCGGTGACACCAAATGAGCTCAGGTGGTATGTAACAGCACACGTACAGTGACACTAACTGCGCTCAGGTGGTATATAACAGCACACATGCGGTGACACTAACTGCGCTCAGGTGGTATATAACAGCACACGTGCGGTGACACCAAATGCGCTCAGGTGGTATGTAACAGCACACGTGCGGTGACACCAAATGAGCTCAGGTGGCATGTAACAGCACACATACAGTGACACTAACTGCGCTCAGGTGGTATGTAACAGCACACGTGTGGTGACACCAAATGCGCTCAGGTGGTATGTAACAGAACACGTGCGGTGACACCAAATGCGCTCAGGTGGGATGTAAAAGTGGCCAGACCAGTCCAGGACAACTCGGTGTTAGAAAATCTTGTGTCTTTGGCAAGTTTGTCGATTAAGGGTAAATAATTAGCGTTCGCTAGTTGTCGCGGATCCGCCATCACCTTAATTCCCAGATAAGATATATAGGACTTGCTCCAAGAGTAGGGGAAAATCGTTTGTAGATGAGTTTTTAATGACAGTGGAATGCCGAGGTCAAGAATAATCGGTTTGGAGAAATTCACCTTATAATAGGAAATGTTGCTAAAAGCAGTTAAGGTATCATGGGCGTGTAGAAGAGAGACAGAAGGGGAAGACAGGAAAATAATTATGTCATCTGCAAAAAGATTGATAGTATGGGACCTACCCTGAATGGGGAAACCTGTAATACCCAGATGGGACCTCATCCTCTCTGCTAAGGGCTCAATCAAAAGATTAAAGATTGAGGGGGACAAGGGGCACCCCTGTCTCATTTCGTTAGAGAGCACAAAAGTGTCTGACAGTAAATTGGAGGTGAAAACCTGGGCGCAGGGAGATGAATACATTGCAAGTATGGCCGAGAGTATAGGCCCCACAAAACTGAACCTCTGCAGTGTGTATTTCATATATCCTGTCGAACACCTTCTCCGCATCCAAAGATAGAGAAGGTGTCCGACAGGATCTGGCATATTGCACAACCCCTATGACTCGCCTGGTAGCATCCGCGTCTGCCTCCCTGGGGTAAAACCAGACTGGTCTGATCTGATCAAAGTAGGGAGGACAGGCAGAAGTCTGTGTGCTAAAATCTTTGCATACAATTTAACGTCAGTATTAAGTAAGGAAATCGGCCTAAAAATAGCCGGAGAAGTAGGGTCCTTCCCCGGCTTGGGGATTGTGACCACATACGCCTTCAGCATCTCAGAGGGAAACGAGGCAGAGGACATGGCGTTAATAAACACAGCCTACAGGTGTCAAAGCAGGTGTCAAATTGTTTTGGAAGATTCTATAGTAATCATTCCGCAAACCATCGGGCCCCGGAGACTTACCCAACGGAAGCGTCTTGATGATCCGTCTAATCTCAGACTCCTCAATGGGTGCATTTAGAGATTGAAGTTGCTACTGTGAAAGGAAGGGGAGGTTAACTTTAGCAAAGAAAGAATGAATGTCTTTTTTTTTCTTTGAGAGGGAGGGGAGAGAGGGAGGGAGGGTAGAAAGAGGGTTTATTATTAAGAATCAATAGAATGATAAAGAGAAGGGATGAGTGGGAAGGGGGAAATGGGGGGATTCTAGAGGGGGGGGGGATATACACTAGACACAATTGAGTTAAAACACATCACACTATAGTTTAGAATGGCCTTTTATGCCTCACATGATAATCATGCCAAACAATGTATTAGGGGGGGAAAGGAGTTTGGGCCTGTGGGAAGCCCGACAACTACACATATTGGGGGATAAGGTAATTCACATTAAGGGGTACAGGGGGGGTTAAGAAGGGGAATATGCAGATCCAGTACTATAACGATTAATAAGGAGAGAAATATAAAGAGGGAGTCACGAAAGCAGGGAGTTAGGGAATATATATGACAAGGGAGGGGGAGGTGGATGGGGGGAAGAATTAAATCGGATCTAAAAATCGGTGTTATGTATAAATAATTGACCCAGTACATCAATATATGCATATTATGAAGAGTATAAATAATGCATATATTTTGAATGTATGACCTGCTATAAATGAGAAAGCAAATCAGAATGTATATGAAATGAAGGGAAATTGGAGATATTAATGGGTAGAGTATGTGTATATAAAGGAAAGAATTATGAGGAGGGGGCAGTTACGAGAGGGGAGGGGGGAGGGAGGGGGGATGTGGAGAAGGGGGAAGGAAGTAATATAAAGACTAGTCATGACACTTGAACAGAGATCAGAAGGTGAGAGAGTGGAATAAGAAGGAAAAAAGGAGAGAAAGAAAAAAGGGGGGGCAGTCACAGGGTAAATAAGATAGAAAGGGTTTAGAGAGAAATTAAACAGAGGGAGGAGAGGAGGCAGAAGCTCAGCCACTCTTGCTGTTGGAGGTCAGTTCCCCCTATTCTCGGCAACTACGGGATAGTCGAAGTCCCACGTAGAAGCCGTAACATAGAACCTCCTGGGACCCCTATAGGAGGAGACTATGTTTCTGTGTTTAATTTTTTTTTTTTTATCTGTCGTGTTGTGATCTCTCCTCCTCCGCTGTTGGCTCAACGTGGTGAGAGAGATGGATAAGATCAGGGTAACTTCCCTAAATGTGAGAGGACTTAATATCCCCGAAAAACGTAAGATATTATTAAATGAATTAAAATCTCTTAAAACAGATATAGGACTAATTCAGGAAACACATTTTAAAGAAGGGGCATATACATATCTTCAAAATAGGAACTTCCCAAAGGTATACCAGGCCTCAAACCAGGAAGCTAAAAGTAAAGGAGTAGCAATCGTGATAGCAAATAGAATACCATGGTCCCTAACGGATAAATACGCAGATCCGGGAGGGAGATTCCTTTTTCTTAAAGGGGCAATAGGGGGTGAGAAGGTAACACTAGCCACCATTTATGCACCAAATGTGTACATCAAGATAGTTTTTTAGTGAAGGTGATCACTAAACTGATGAACTTTAAAGAGGGTAAGTTGATTTGTGGCGGGGACTTGAATATCCCCTTGGATCCAAAGGAAGATACCTCGGAAGGGGTGTCTTCGGTACCCAGTGGCACCAGAAAACGAATTATACAAAAATTACACGAATTTCAGTTAGTAGATGGATGGCGTATCCTACATGCAGGAGAGAAAGATTACACATACTACTCAAACCCACATCAAACTTATTCAAGAATAGACCTCTTTCTGATACCTCATCAGTGGTTACACCTAGTACAGGATATTTCAATTGGGAATATAACATGGACAGACCACGCACCGGTAACTATGGAAATAACTTGGAGAGAGGGAACTCAGACGTCAGAAAGGAGGTGGAGATTAAATGAGAGTCTATTACAGAATCCCGATATAATTGAAGATGTAAAAAAAGAAATAATGTGGTATTTCCAGATAAATGATAACGAAGAAAGTGCTCCAGGAATAGTTTGGGAAGCCCATAAAACAGTAATCCGAGGGGTTCTAATAAAACATGGCTCCAGAGTTAAGAAAGCAAGAGAAAAACAAATAAAAGAAATATTAGAAAGGATACAGAGACTGGAGATACAACATAAAAAGGAGACAGAAACGGGTATAGGAATTGAATTAACACATTTAAGAAGACAGGTAGCAGATCTCCTTAGATATAAAGCTGAAGCAGTTTTACAATATGCAGAGAAGACGACGTATGACTCAGGTGAAAAATGTGGGAAGTTACTAGCAAAAAAATTAAAAAAACTACAATCACGGTCATATATTCCATTTATTAAAACAAAAGTAGATCAAAAACTCTACCTTTCAAAAGAAAGAGCGCAAGAATTTAAGAAATATTATGCCTCTTTATATAATCTTCAAGGAATGGTGAACCCCTCTGGGTCTGTGAAGAAATACATATCTTCAGCAGGTCTGTCCAGATTAACATCTCCAGAACGAAGAGATTTAGAAAAACCAATTACTCTGGAGGAAGTGCAATCAACAATGAAAACAATAAAACATGGTAAAGCCCTGGGCCCAGATGGGTTTACAATACAATACTATAAAAGCTTTAGTACACTACTGGGGACTTATATGACTAAATTATTTAATACAGTCGGACAAACAAGATCTCTACCTCAGGAGGCGCTATTGGCACATATTACAGTTATACCGAAAGAAGGGAAGGATCCAGGGTTATGCTCTAGTTATAGACCAATATCATTAATAAATGTAGATAGTAAAATACTGACAAAGATTCTGGCATCCCGCATACAGCCCTACCTTTCAAAATTGGTTCATTTAGACCAAGTTGGGTTTATACCGACTAGAGAAGCGAGAGATAGTACTATTAAAGTGTTAAATTTAATACACCAAGCAAATAAAAAAAAGATATCGAGTGTTTTCCTGAATACAGATGCAGAGAAAGCATTCGATAGAGTGAATTGGGAGTTTATGCTGGGAACAGTAAAACAAATGGGTCTGGGAGAGCGGATGTTACAGTGGATAGCAGGGGTGTATGCGGGACCCAGAGCCTTAGTAAAGGTAAATGGGGTATATTCTGAACCCCTAGCAATTACAAACGGTACCAGGCAGGGCTGCCCCTTGTCGCCCTTATTATTTGCATTGACATTAGAACCATTATTAAATAAGATCCGACAGAATAGAGACATAGTGGGTATTCAACTAGGGGGAATGGAATATAAAGTATCAGCTTACGCAGATGATATGCTTTTTTCCTTAATCAAACCACAGATATCTTTACCAAATTTAATGAAAGAAGTAGAAATCTATGGGAAGATGTCAAATTTTAAAATAAATTACAGTAAATCAGAGGCGATGGGAGTCGCTCTCCCGGAGTTGATTAAAACCGGTTTAGAACATAGCTTTAAATTTAAATGGACGACCAGGGCACTGAATTATTTGGGAACACAAATGCCACCAGACTTAAAGGATACTTTTGAGTTAAATTTTAAACCATTACTGAGTACAGTTAGAACAATGCTGGATGGATGGAGTAGAGGGATGCACTCTTGGTTCGGGAGATCCAATATTTTAAAAATGAGTGTAGTGCCAAAATTCCTCTATCTTTTCCAAGCGCTACCAATTCAGATCCCCATGGCATACTTCAATCAAGTCAGGGCTTTATTTATGAAATTTATATGGGGGAGTAAAAGGCCTAGGATTGGTAGGAAACTATTGATCCTACCCAAGAAGGCTGGTGGAATAGCAGCACCGGATATGCTAAAATACTATCAAGCAGTCCAGCTGGGAAGGATAGCCGATTGGGGACATGGGGATTATAAACTATGGATTACTTTAGAGCAACAAATGAGCCCAGTACCGTTAAATAGGGCAATATGGTGTTATTCAGCATTACCCCTTATAGTTAAAACCCACCCTACGATAGGTCCAACATTATGGACCGGAAATAAAGTATGTTATAATTCAAAATTTTCGACTAAAAACTCCCCCCTCTATCCAATAATAGGAAATCCAGAATTTCAGCCAGGCATGGAGCCTCAAATATTTAAGAAATTAAGAGATAATGGAAGATTTCAAGCCTCTCACTTTCTAGGAGAAAGGGGATGGAAAACAATAGGAGAAATTTCACAAGGGGGATATGAAATCCCGATATGGCAAGCGCGACAATTACGAAAATTTTTTGGAGACTTTAGGTGGTACAGAAAAGTACAGACGCCCACTTACAAAGTTTGAGGAGTATTGTGGAGGAGCGGAACCATTGGCCCATATGGTCTCGAAAATGTATACACTGTTGACTGCACCACCGGAAGACTTTAGAATGCCAAGCCTCGCCAAATGGGAGAGAGATTTAGGCCAAACCTTTTCCCCAATACAATGCCAAAATATCATAAATTTAGCGTTAAACTCCTCAAGATGTACGAAAATACAAGAATTAAATTATAAAATATTAACAAGGTGGTACTATACGCCAGCGCGTCTAAATATATTCTTTTTTGAAATTTCAGAGAGATGCTGGAGAGGGTGTGGGGAGAAAGGGACAATGTTGCATATATTTTGGGGGTGTCCAATAATACAACAATTTTGAGAAACAGTACGGAGAATAATCACTTACAGAACACCAGATTCCAGATGACCCCTCATTCTTCCTATTACATCATACAGAAATTTCTTTGAAAAGATATACGGGATCAATGATAGGTCATCTGATAAATGCGGCTAAAAGTTGCATTGCAATAAAATGGAAAGACCCGGAAGCACCTCCAATATCTATGTGGCTTAAAAAAGTAAGGAAAATAGGAATAATGGAGAAACTCTTACCGAGGCCAATAGATAAGAAAGAGCAAAATAAAATAATATGGGCACCCTGGGAATTATTTGTACAATCAGAGGAAGGTAAAAAGTTACTAGGGGAGTAAGAATAAAGATTAGAGGTCCAGGAAAGAAAGGAAAGGGAGGAGGGAAGGAAAGATGAAATTTCTTGCCGAGGGTTGTTGTGTTATGGGGCTTTGTGTGTGGTGTTTGTTTTTTTGTGTTGTTTTTTTTTTTGTCTCCTTCTTCCTCTACTCTTCCCTCTGTGTCCGTGGGTGTACGCGGATGGAGGAGGAGAAGAGGTGGAGATGGGGGTCTTGAGGAGGGGATAAGGGGGGAGGGAATGAGGGGATAAAATAGGGAAGGCAACGTGATGGAGATAAAAGAGGGAATTTGTCGAATACATAGAGAATATATGGACAATCAGGGAGGAGATGGAACATTTGGGGAAGTTTGAAATTTAGTTAAAAGTTGAAATAGTATTTTGGTTTCTACATCTCCCCTGGGGGGAATGGAAATTGCTTGTGATATAAAATATTATAATTTCCCTCTGCTGTAGACCAGGAATAGTAAAAGAGTTTAAGAGAGAGATGTATTAAAATGTCCACATATACATAAGCTGTTGTATTGGATTCTGCATATCCCGTTTTCTTGTGTTTTTCGTGTTGCTTTCTTGTTTATAAAAATAAATAAAAGATAATTATAAAAAAAAAAAAAAAGAATGAATGTCCTCATCCGAGGGCTTGGGGTGTACTTGGATCGGATTTAAGATTGTACAAAGAAGAGTAATACTCCACAAAGGAGTTGAGTAAAAATTGGATTCTAGACTTAACCCTTGCGGCTTCAAGCCTCTGGGCCAAAAACTTGCCAGCTCGATTGCCTGAAGAGTAATGGGCCAGTTTTAAGTTACAAAGAAATCTGTCATAACGATCAATGGGCAGTAGTCTGGGATCGGATCGAAGTTGAGACAGTTATTGTGCCAACTGTGCTGTTGGCTTAATATTATTTTGGGTTTTTAGGGTTTTAATGTCACTCAGAAGGTGGTCCATTTGTTGCATCCTCTGCCTCTTCTCCCTTGCACATATCTGCAAAATGACACCTCTAATAAATGTCTTATGGGCACATCATAACATTGCAGGGTCCGAAACTGAACCCTCATTTTCAGCAAAAAATCTAGACAAACTCTCAGATAACATATCTACATGGGAGGGCACCTAAAAAATGTGGGAGTTGGCCCGCCACACATAGGCAGGGCTGGGAGTGTACCCCTCCACCACTGTAATTGAGACAGGCGCATGATCAGACCATGAGATGTCATGGGTGGTGGAGGAGGACACTGGCTGCAAAAGCATTTTGTCAATCAGAATAAGATCAATCCTCGAGTAGGAATTATGTCTAGAAGAGTGATATGTATAATCACACTCACTGGCATGCTGGCACCTCCATACATCAAAAATGTCTTCAGAGTGGAGCAGACGTTGAAGCTGAGGAAGAATCCAAAGTATGATCCACCGTCAGATTGTGATCCCCACAGATCACCAAGGAGCCACATCGGAGGGAGGCAATTTTGCAATACAGTCTCTTCAAAAAACGGAATTGGTGGGAGTTCGGAGCATACAAATTAACAATAGTAAACAGTTTATTGTTGACTTCCCCCAGCAAAATCAGATACCGCCCTTCGGGATCGGAGTAGACTTCTAAGACCTAAAGACAACTGAGTCTCTGACAGCAATCAAAACACCCTTCTGTTTGGTAGAAGCTGAGGCTAAGAAGATATGCGGAAAGCTCCTGTGTTGAAACCTTGGGGTCTCAGTGGCCATAAAATGTGTCTCCTGAATACAGAGAATGTCAGCTTGGAGTTTAAACACTTCTTTACAGACCGAGGCCCTCTTGGCTGGGTTAAGGCCATTTACATTGAAAGAAACAATTTATTTTTTATTTTTTAGTGGCTTTACCCAGCCCAAAGGGGCGGAGTCTTTGATCATGGCGCCGTAGGTGTGTTGCGGCGTTCTCCATGTCTCAGACGCTCTCCCTGATGAGAAAGATCTGACCGCTGACTGACCCGCTGATGAGTTAAGGTTGAGAAGGCTGCCTACCCTGTTTAGCCTGCTGTTGCGGTAGTGTGCTGGGGTGTTGCTTGTGTGCCCCCCGGGCTCCCCGTGTTCCCCGTGTTCCCGGGCAGCCGCTGCTGCTGCCGTGGTGTCGTGTCCCAGCTCAGAGCGGGGGTTACCTGAGGAGCTGGTGGAGCTTGTGGAGCTTGTGGACCTCGGTTCCCGGAGCTGTCCCCCAGGCGCGGAGATACCGCGAGTCGTGTTCCCGCGGCACGTGGGGTCTGTCGGAGGAGGACGGAGAAGGAGGGGGGGACATCCATGTGTCGGCTTCCTGGACTTCCCTGGACGATGGGAGCGGTGAGCCGCCGAAGATTACCGAGGGACACCGAGTCAGATCGTAAGGAGTAAAATGAAAGCTTCACTGCAAGTGACACCCAAAGGTCTCATTAGCAACAGCAACAGCTACAGCCACAGCTTAGGAAGTACAGTATGAGAAGAGAGAGCAGACAAAGCTGGTAAGGTGACTCATTCATTTTTATTTTTTCTCTCTCATACATACACTGAGTCATCGATCTTTTGCAAGGTCTGACGCAAGTAAAGCAAAAACTGAGCTAAATCCAGCAACCCAAAAAGGAGGATACAATTGATATACAATTGATATAATTGATATCGGACTTCATAGGGGGCTACTCAAACAGAGGGGTGGCCGCATGCACAAGGGCCTATTCTAAGTAACCCCCTTGTGACTTACAAACTGTATACGGTGCTCTGTAAAAAAAAAACAACAACATATATATATATAATACATCTGGCTTTGAAGGACAGTAGGGGCATCCCTATTGTATTACATTGGGAGGGTTTAGTGAATTAAGTGAACTAAAGAAGAAGATCTATATATATATATTATATATATATATATATATATATATATATATATATAGTCGTGGCCCTCTGACCGAGAGTGATGTGGATCACATAAACACGCGACAAGACTTACAACATAAATAGACCTGAAGTGTGCCTTGGTGGTCTGGTCAGTATGCCAACAAAAGGGGGCATACCCAAAGTAAGTAATGGGTAGTTGTTGAAGAAGGATATGCTGAGAAGTGCCCTGAAAAAGGGAAGGGCGGGAGGGTGTCGAATGCGATTGAATGCGCAGACTCACGGACATGAGGTTAGCTGGGAAGAGTCGGCCCAGTGACGTGTAGTACTGCACACTGAACCAACAAAGAGCATGTGTGAGTGTGCTGCTTAAATACCCTCCGGGCTCCTCCCATAAACTCAGGCCACCATACTGGCCTTCTTATTTATGGTCGTGGCCCTCTGACCGAGAGTGATGTGGATCACATAAACACGCGACAATACTTACAACATAAATAGACCTGAAGTGTGCCTTGGTGGTCTGGTCAGTATGCCAAGAAAAGGGGGCAAAAGACTCAGATAGGGAAATAGCTTATATTGATTTCTTGTATTTATTGAGCCAGCTTGGTAAAGGCTTGTGCCATTCCTTCCTAAGGATTTGGGATGTATGTGGCAAAACAAGGAGACTTGCCAGCAGCCTGGTATCTCGATTACGTGGTCTGGTACTCCCTGTTGGGAGGCAGTTGAGGCTGCTCTAATTTGGAAAGAATGTCCAGAGAACCGACTGGGATTTGAAGCCCAAGTTGCTTAGGATTCTGACATGCTTGACAACTGTCTGCCACTCAGGGAGCTGGTTTAGAAAGGGTAGCAACAAGCTACCATCAGATTGGCTGGGTAGATGGAGCAGTAGTCGGTCGAGCACCGTCACTGGGCGTCAGGCATTGTTAGTCTGAAACAGGTTGATGTCAACCCCCGGGGCTGGTTTGTTGCATTTGCAGACTGAGAGTGTAAGGGTTCGAAAGCGAGTCGGGTGGCGTCGGAGCAGTGTCTGACTGCCGGAGCCACTGACTGTAAATTCACTAGGTTGTAGGGAACCGTAAAAGGCCTGGTAGATGGCTGCTTGGATGACTATGCTGGGCAAGGCCCTAAATGGGGAAAAAGAGGGCACTCTTGAAAGGTAGGCGCTCCTCGCCACTGACTACAGGTTGCAGCTTCTGTATGCTCTGTAGAAGGGACTTGACTGCATGGGCTCGAGAATACTAACAGTTTACTGGGGTCCTGCAGGGACAGGAAATGCTGGACGCCATCTAGATATGGCGTGATAATATTGTGAGAAAGGGTCAGCTGCGTGTGGCAATACGATATGAAGGCTAGGACGTGTCTAACGTTGCCTATTGCTGCACCGAGGCAAGTGGCCAAAAATTAGCAGTTAGTGTTCCAAGCAGTGCGATAGGCCTTCAGTGTGTTGCGTGCCAAGGAGTGGTTAATAAGCTGGGTTGAGTTGGTGGGATGCTACTTCAATCCATCGTCAGCAATGACCAGGGTGGGACAGGGATGGTTATTGGGTCAGCTTCAGGCTCTTGCTGGAAAAACAAAGTAAGGTTGGAATGGGACAGAGCATCAGCTGCGATTTTGCATTTGCCTGGAACATGTCTACAGAAGATATTAAACTGGTGACAAAGTGACAGCTGCGTGAGCCTGCGCAGGAAGGACGTGATGGGGAGAGGCTTGATCTACCTTAATTGATGAAGTCGGCTGTGGCTTGATTGTCTGTGGTGAAGAACACTGTCTGTCCAGTTCAAGTGTGGCCCCAGACCTGGGCAGCTGCCACAATGGGGTACAGCACGAGGTGTGATGAAGACTGGGTGAAGCAGAAATTTAAGAGAATTTCTGGGGGACAAGGTTTGGAGAACCAGCGGCGGATGAAAAATTCAGGCAAAAGCCTGTGGTGGCTCGGCTGACACTGCCGGGATGAAGATTGAAATGCTGTTCTATCAGGTGGGGAAGTTGTCCCACATAGCTAAGTCTGCTACTGATGCTTGGTCTAGTTAGAGAACTTGGACTGGATCTTGCATTGGTGTGAGAAAATCAAGACAATACACAGCTGCTCAACAAGACGATATACGTGCACTCGCTGACCAACGTGCACTCGCCGACCAACGTGCACTCGCAGACCAACGTGAACTCGCTGACCAACGTGCACTCGCTGACCAACGTGCACTCGCAGACCAACGTGCACTCGCAGACCAACGTGCACTCGCAGACCAATGTGAACTCGCAGACCAACGTGCACTCGCAGACCAACGTGCACTCGCTGGTGCTGGTTGGAAACCTGAACTAACTGCAGGGAAAAAGACAGGGAAAAGATGAGTGCCACTAAAGATGAATGGCCAACTGGGTGCCACTGTGTGTTTGTTTGGCTGATTGTCACTGAGGTGTGTTTGCAAGTGTTTTATACTGCTGCAGACAATATTGTGTGGTTGCAAGGGTCTCAGTCTGGTTTGCTGAGACGTTATTGCGTGGTTGCAAAGGTCTCAATGATTATGAGGTTTGTTTTGAGATGGCCTTGTGTTGTTGCACGGGTCTCAACAAGTGAGGGGTTGCTGAGACCATGTTGCGTTTGCAATGGTCTCAAGTGAGTGTCGGGCTGCTGAGATTACTATGTATGCCTGCACAGGTCTGAACGGGTGTCAGGTTGCTGAGACGATATTGCGTTTGCAATGGTGTCAAATGAGTGTCAGTTTGCTAAGACGACTTTGTATAGCTGCAAAGGTCTGAACGGGCGTTGGGTTGCTGAGACGAGATTGTGTGGTTGCAAAGGTGTAGACGAGTTTAAGGTAGCTGAGATGACATTTTGCAAGGGTCTCAAATTAATTTTCAAGTTGCTGAGACAATATTTCCCCCTTTTTTCTTTTTTTTTCTTTTTTTATGAAAACGTCTGTGAATGAAACGCTGGTAAACATGAGTTACCACATCTGGCTGTGTTTACAAGCTGTTACAGGCATTAGCGTTTCGAATGCCTTTGAACATCCGTCTGAATCTTTTCGAGAAGGTTTCTGAACTCAACTGCCTAGAAATGACTATAAATGATCCTGTGTACATGTACTGATAAGATAACATAGAGGAGTGATTGGGGATCCTGTGTAGACGTACTGATAAGATAACATAGAGGAGAGATCAGGGGAGGCTGAAAAACACCCATTTTTTTGGCTGCAAGGGTCTCAATGAATGCCATGTTGCTGGGGCGAGACTGCGTGGTCACAAAGGTCTTTGATGAGTGGGAGATTGCTTGAGACGGTATTGCGTTTGCAAGGGTCTCAACAATGGTGTGAGGCTGCCGAGAAGGTATTGCGTGGTTGCAAGGGCCTTGATGAATGTGGGGCTGTTGAGACGGTATTGCGTTTGCAAGGGTCTCAACAATGGTGTGAGGCTGCCGAGGCGGTATTGCATGGTTGCAAGGGCCTTGATGAATGTGGGGCTGCTGAGACGGTATTGCGTTTGCAAGGGTCTCAACAATAGTGTGAGGCTGCCGAGACGGTATTGCGTGGTTGCAAGGGCCTTGATGAGTGTGGGGCTGCTGAGACGGTATTGCGTTTGCAAGGGTCTCAACAATGGTGTGAGGCTGCCGAGAAGGTATTGCGTGGTTGCAAGGGCCTTGATGAATGTGGGGCTGTTGAGACGGTATTGCGTTTGCAAGGGTCTCAACAATGGTGTGAGGCTGCCGAGGCGGTATTGCATGGTTGCAAGGGCCTTGATGAATGTGGGGCTGCTGAGACGGTATTGCGTTTGCAAGGGTCTCAACAATAGTGTGAGGCTGCCGAGACGGTATTGCGTGGTTGCAAGGGCCTTGATGAATGTGGGCCTGCTGAGATGGTATTGCGTTTGCAAGGGTCTCAACAAGGGTGTCAAGCTGCTGAGACGGTTTTGTGTGGTTGCAAGGGCCTTGATGAATGTAGGGCTGCTGAGACGATTTTGCGTGGTTGCAATGGTCTCAACAGGTGTCAGGTTGCTGGGCCGAGATTGCATGGTGGCAAAGTTTTTTTTTTTATATAAATATATATATATATATTTTTGCGTTTTTGTAAGGGCCTTGTATTGCAAGGGTCTTAACAAGGGTGTCAGGCTGCTGAGATGATTTTGTGTGGTTTCAAGGGTCTCGATGAGTGTGGGGCTGCTGAGACGGTATTGCGTTTGCAAGGGACTCAACAAGGGTTGCTAAGACGATTTTGCGTCGTTGCAGCAGTCTCAACAGGTGTCAGGTTGCCGGGGGGCTGAGATTGCGTGGTGGCAACATTTTATTTTTATTTTTTGCGTTTTTATATATATTTTTTATTTTGCGTTTTGTAAAGGTCATGTGTTGCAAGGGTCTTAACAAGGGTGTCAGGCTGCTGGGATGATTTTGCGTGGTTGCAAGGATCTCAATGAGTGTAGGGCTGCTGAGACGATATTGTGTTTGCAAGGGTCTCAACAAGGGTGTCAGGCTGCTGAGACGATTTTGCATGGTTGCAATGGTCTCAACAGGTTGCCGAGGGGCTGAGATTGCGTGGTGGCAAAGTTTTTTTTATATATTTGCGTTTTTTTGCGTTTTTATCTATATTTTTTATTTTATTTAGCGTTTTGTAAAGGTCATGTGTTGCAAGGGTCTTAACAAGGGTGTCAGGCTGGTGGGATGATTTTGCATGGTTGCAAGGATCTCAATGAGTATAGGGCTGCTGAGACGATATTGCGTTTGCAAGGGTCTCAACAAGGGTGTCAGGCTGCTGAGACGATTTTGCATGGTTGCAATGGTCTCAACAGGTGTCAGGTTGCCGAGGGGCTGAGATTGCGTGGTGGGAAAGGTTTTTTTATTGCAGGTTTTTTTTGCGTTTTTTTATTTTTATTTTTGCGTTTTTTTATTTTTGCGTTTTTATATATATTTTATTTAGCGTTTTGTAAAGGTCATGTGTTGCAAGGGTCTTAAAAAGGGTGTCAGGCTGCTGAGATGATTTGCAGGGTTGCAAGGTCTCAATCAATAAGAATTGGGTTACTGAGAAAGGATAGAAACACCTGATTTGTTTGTACCTTAAGCAAGCAGTATAGGGTAGAAGGACAATGCCTGTATGAATCGTAGGTTCCGTAGGGGCCACTAACGAACAATATGGGAGACAACGAATAGTAGCAAATTGATAGGACATAAAGAATTTAATAACAAATTTTACTTGCGACAGTGGGCCATGCGAGTGAGTTTGCGGCGGACTGTGGCTGGAGTGAAACATGTAGGAAAGGTGTAGGGATGCCATGCATGGGCCAAAACAACAAGGTTTGGTGTAGAAAATAGAACACGAGAAGTGCGTACGAATATTTTATAAGCTCCACTGTGGGAACCGAACATGCTGCGGGTGACACCATGAGTGGCCACAAATTTTGACATGACAAACAAGCTAACGGGTTTGTTGGACTGGAGTGGATGTGCAACACATCCGAAGAGTGTGGCATGGTGTGGCGCCATGCATGATGCACAGGCAACAACTTTGGTAAATAAATGAGAGAGAAGAACCGTGTACAAACAATTCGTAAGTTCCGCTGCGGAAACTAAAACGCACGGCATGGGGGAAACACAGAATGGCAATGGTGGAAAGTATGCAATGTATCTGATACAAAACGGTTATAAAGAGAAATTACTGATACAAAAACGGTTGTAAAATGCATTAAACAAATCTGATACGAATCGGAAGTAAGGAGTGTTGAACAAATCTGCTGTGAATTGGTTGTAGAGTGTATGCTACCAGCCACCCATCCCCCCAGGCTTATCAAGTGCAGACAAGGCAGCAGGTGGGTTCAATTACCACCTCAATCTGCCAAAGAACCCATACAAAGAATATATGCTAATCTCCAAATGAATGAGACAGCAAGCATGGACACAAATATGAATATATAAATAAATAGTTTGTTTGGCAGGAGGAAGTTACAAATGTACCAAGCTTGTAACTAAGATGTTAGAACATGAGCAACAATAACTCAGAGGCAGATTTTTACAAATGAATTGCAGGATAGGAAGCATTGCACATGATACAAAAGATTCAAACATACAACCTGCGTCAGTAAGCGGGAACCGCCGTCGAAGACCATGAACGGAGAAGCCGCAATGCACTTGCGATGTCGAATGCGATTGAATGCGCAGACTAACGGACATGAGGTGAGCTGGGAAGAGCATGTGTGAGTGTGCTGCTTAAATACCCTCCGGGCTTCTCCCATAAACTCAGGCCACCATACTGGCCTTCTTATATATATTTAAGGACTGCAGATTTTTGTTTTTTGTTTTTCTCCATCCTATTCTATCTTGCCCTGTCTACTCCTCTCTGCTGGAGATCTATATACGGATGGTATACGGTAAATAGAGGAGATTGAGGTTGGGCATCTCCCAATTTATTTGACGGTATTTAACCGCTTAAAACTTAAAGTAAATCGGTACTGGCAGCTCAGACACGCATACGGGGCCCAATTCCCGGACAGACTCACACTCCAGTCAGACTCGGTCGAGCGCCTCTTGACTTCGCGTACTATGGGGCGACCACTGTCTACCCTTTATCTTTATCTGACGGTAGCGTACGACTCTGGGTTGACCCGCACATTTGATAAGTGGAAGGCTGATATACCTGACCTGGATGACGAAAAGTGGGAGGAATGCGTCTCCGTGTTCATCCCGTCACTTATAGCAGCTAGGGATAGGTTTATTCAAATAAAATTCTTACATAGAGCATACTATACCCCTCAAAGGCTAGCCCGTATCTTCCCCCAGCGGGTGGCCGAGGTCTTGAGCGCGGTGTCTCGGCAGCAGATCTGGTTTTTCTCCTGAACCATTTGGAGGAAGTCCAGGGGGACAGATACTCCAAGCTGTTTCTTACCTTCTCCCTCTTCTATGCCAGGAGGGAAATCCTCCTTAAATGGAAGGCGGCAGATCCGCCTACGGTGGAATCATGGATCCTGTCTATCAATAAAGTACTCCCGTTGTATAGGATCACGTATGAGAGCAGACAGTGCCCGGCAAATGGATTCTGGTATTGTTGATGAACTATACCTGTATAATAATAGCTGATCCTTATTGCCTTCTCCCCCCCCCTCTTTCTCTCCCCAACCCCCCCCTCTCTGGGCACTCTGGGCTATTGCCCCCCCTTTTTCCTGTACTATCCTTGGAGGGGGTGGGGGCTCTGGAATAGGCTCCGGTATGCTTCCTATGGTTCATGTGGGGGTTTGGTTATCCTGTTTTTCGCCCTGACAATGTGTAGCGGCTAGGGAAGCTCCTCTACTTTAGCTCCTAACAGTTCACCCTGATATTTGTATTGTGCTGTGCTTTTGTATACATGTGACGCTGTAACCCTGTTTTTTTCTCTCAATAAAACATCTCTGTTAAAAAAACTTAAAGTAAAGGAGGATGGTGAGGAAGGCCCCTAAAGGGAACACAATAACATCCTACCTAGTAGCCGAATGCTTAGATCAAGCGGCAGAGAGCCCAAAAAAAAAAGGGACCCAAGACTCCCCGGTAAAAAACATTGCAGACACAGAAGTGCATCATGTCCTAGAGGAGACCCCAGGAAAGAGTAAGGATAAAAGTAAAAAGGGTATAACATCGGAGGTTAAAGGGGCAAGTAAAGATCAGAAATCCCCTGAGAAACAACAACTTAACCTTCCCCCCGAAGGCCCACAAGCCCCTCCTAGAAGGCAAGACATGACAGATATGATGGATATGAAATGCGCGATATAGATTGGAGGACCAAGAAAATCGCAGCAGGAGGAAAAACTTGCGTGTAAGGGGCCTCACGGAATAAGTAAAAGACAGAGAACTTGGTGAGATATTACGAGAGATATTTAATAAAGCACTTAAAAGAGAGCCAACTGCCCAGATGCACTTTGTATAAGCACACAGAATACAAAGATCATACAATGCCCAGAGAGACTCAACAAGGGACACTATAGTAAGATTCCAGGACTTTGAGCAAAAAGAGTTAGTGTCCCAAAGTACGAGAAACTCGGTCTCGTTGGAATATAAAGGTACATCGTTACTTATATTCTCAGATCTATCCCCAGAAACCTTAGCACGCAAAAGGGCATTGAAACCGTTGACGAATCACCTCCGGGAAAATTACATTATCTATAGATGGGGTTTTCCGGCATGTTTGTCGGTTAAAAATCAGGAAATCTTGGCATATATCCGGTTTCCAGAAGATGTAGAGGAATTCTGCAATAAACTGAGTATACAACATATAAAAGTGGATAACTGGGAAAAGAGACCCCCGGCATGGAAAAGGTGGAAGGACCAGGACTGGAATAGGGTGTAGAGTCCAGAATATAGGTTATAACGAGGAATGGGAAATTTAAGGATTTGAGGGATTAGGTCTCTCCTCTCCTTTTTTCTGTTCTTTCTTGCTCTCTTTTTCTTTTTTTTTTTCTCTCCTCATCTGGAGGGAGAGGAGGATAGGAATAACAGGAGGAGATGAAAGATGTACTAAGTACCTTATAAGTTTGGTCAGGTCTATCGGGGGGAGGGAGGAGGCATGGAGTAAATATGTCTGCCCCCTAATCCGGGAGCCGACCTTATTTAGAGGGAAGGAAACCGGAAAAGGGGGGGACATATTAAAGGCCCCTAGAAAGGCCCACTCGGCAAGTCGCCTAGCAGGGCGTAGTTCGAGGGAGTCTAACATTGAGGTACAATGTGCCTGGGAGAAGGGAAGGGGCGGGGGTATATGTGGTATATGTGGTCTCAAGGTTTTTTATATATGTTATGTAGGTTAAGATTGGTGGCATTACATTTGACCTGGAGAGTCTCCTATGTCAAGCAGTGGTCTGTTTCGACGATAAAATATAGAAAATGGCTACATTAAAAATTGTCACGTATAATGTACCGGGGCTCAACAACCCAAATAAGCGATATCAGATACTGCAGGATATGAGGGGACTCTCGGCCAATATAGTGTTTCTACAAGAAACCCATCTAAAGGTAACATCCAAGACTAGATTAAATTCAAAAGAGTTCCCTACCTGGTTTCATAGCTACTCCCCAAATAAAAGGTCAAAAGGTACTGCAATAGGATTTGATAGAAATACACAGTTTATCCCAGAAGCTACAGAAATGGATCCTGAGGGAAGATACCTATTTATTAAAGGTTCTATATCTAATATGAAATATACATTAGCAAATGTATATTTGAAGAAAATACTGAATAAACTAGAAGGATTTAGAGATGGCAAGGTGATCCTAACAGGGGACTTTAACTTTGTTTTTGACCCACTGTTGGACACCCAACCTGTATCATTGAGGTCAGAGGCAAAATATTTAAGGGCAATCAAACACAAACTATGCCAAATGCAATTAGTAGAAGCCTGGAGAATCCTTCATCCAAGGGAGAAAGATTTTACATATTTCTCATCGGTCCATAGATCATACTCTAGAATTGACCATATCATTCTAGATCATCGGCTATTGGTGGGACTGAGAAGTGTAGACATAAAATCTATAACGCTGTCAGACCACGCCCCGGTGGTGATGACCCTAGATATGGGGGAAGTCCCGGTGGGACAGAGAACATGGAAAATAGACAAATCCCTTCTAAATAACATCAAGATAGCCGATGAGAAGGGAGCTGTGGTAGCTCAACGTGATTGGCACTGCGCTGACAAGCCATTCACCTCTGCAGCTAAGGGTTCGGATCCCGGTCTCGGCTACATGTGAATTGAGTTTGGTGGTCTCAGCCCGGCTCCCGGTGGGTGTGTTATGCAAGGTACGCCTGTGCTTAGTACGCCCACCCCTCCCCCACAAAAACCACCACACTTGCACGCACACGAAATTGGTTTAACACGCACACACTTTGGCCATGTGGTCTCCTAAAAAAGAGAGGCGAAGGACCTACGGGGCTGGCTGAGCGGCCCTCACTTCCTCATAGGGGGAGTCACTCTGCCCCGTTGGGCTCCCAAGCGGAGCAGGTAGGGCGGAGTGAGTGGGAGGTCCTCCTTTACACCCGCCATTGCCACCCGGGGGCATGGAAAAGGATGGCAGATTGCCTCTGAGGGAGGGTCTGCTTACTCCCAACTCCTGCTCCTCTCAAAATATACACTTTAAAAAAAAAAAGGAGCTTGGCCATCAGTGGCTGACCTGATAAAGAAAGAGGGTTTTTTTGGGCTCACTTTCTGGCAGGCAATCCAGCTAATCCACTTCTTAAAATCCCTGGGGGCGGCGGAGGACTTGCAAAGGCAACTGACAGGGTTTGAACAACTGTGTAGTGAAGGGGAACCACTCTCACATGTGGTATCTAAGATGTACGGCCTGCTGAATACACCCCCAGAGGATTACGTGATGTCAGGAATAAGTAAATGGGAGGAGGTATTGGAGAGAAATTTTACCCCAACCCAACGTAAACAGATCATCTCATTGACATTCAATTCCTCGATTTGTACAAAAACCCAAGAAGCAAGCTATAAAATTCTTACACATTGGTATTATACCCCAGCAAGGCTTAATAAAATGGCAAAAGAAAACTCAGATAGATGTTGGAGATGTGGGAGGGAGTTGGGTACACTCTTCCATATATTTTGGTCTTGTGAAAAAATGAATCATTATTGGGAGGAGGTGAGGAGAATTTTGCAAAAGTTTACTGACTATCAGATTCCAAATGATCCCGCCTTTTTCCTGCTTCATTGCTCACAGATTCCAATTCAGAAATACAGGAAGTCAGTCATATGTCACTTGGTTAATGCAGCAAAGATGGAGATCACCCGAAGATGGAAGGAATTCTAGATCTCCCTCCATAGTTGGGTGGCTTACGAGAACTCAGGACATTGAGGCAATGGAAGATTTAGTTTGTTCAGCTCAAAATAGGAGGAAACAATATAATGAAACCTGGGGAGGATGGAAAACATTTATTAACTCAGAAGAAGTGAAGAAAATGCTGGAAAAATAAATAAGAGCACTGGCTGAAATTCGGAATTTTGAATATAAAGGAACTTTATAAGATTGCGTGCCATACATCCCAGGGGACAGAGGACATAGAGGTTGAAAGGGGGTGGGGTTTTTTGTTTTTTTTATTTCTTTTCCTTTTTTTTTTTTGAGGGGTGGGGAGGATTTGGTACTAGGTTGAATAAGATATAGCATAGGGGAGAGAGAAATACATAAAACATAGATTAATGTTGGCCGAAAATGGATAAATAGATAGAAGGTATACGTTATATGTTTTTTTTTTTATCCTTTTGTTCTGCTTTCTACATTTGTAACATTCAGATGTGATGAGGTTTTCTTTTCGGTCTATGGAATATGTAGAATGCTTTTGTATGACTCTCCCTTTGATAAAAATAAAAGATGTAAAAAAAAAAAAGATAGCCGAAAGGATATGTGCCTATTCTTCCTGGAAAATTATATAGAAAATGTTGCTCCCTCGATGCTATGGGAAACACACAAGGGGCCAGATTCTCGTAGATTTGCGCATATTTATGCAGGCGTAGCGCATCATGAGGCAACTTAGAGAGACAAGTCCCGTATTCTCGGACCACGTGCGTCCTACGTTGCACAAGCACAATGTAAATGTGTAGGCGCAAGCCTGCGCAAGTGAGGGTAGGAGGGAAGTGGGCGTGATCCATTCAAATAAAGCGTGACCTCAAATGAATTCTGGAACGAACGGAGCATGCGCCGCACGTGCCCCGCCCCTCTGCGCATGTGCAAAACAACATTGTGCGTAATCCGCCCTGAGATGGGCTGGCCCAGAGCATAAAAACGTGAGCACATGCGCCCGTCGTGCGCAACGTTACACGATTTCTTGGTTTGGTGGAGGTGTCTGCTCTTTTGCTCAACTTTATCATGCCTGCTCCCAGGAAGGAGAGACGGAAGAGAAACTTTTCCCCACATGAGAGGGCAATCGTGGTTGCTGCCCTGGAAAAGTACTATTCTTGGCTCCATGGTGCGGATAGTGCCAACACTAGGAAAACTAAGAGGGATGAGATCCTCATGCGAAACGCTGCCCAAGTGAACGCCCTCTCCCATGAGGTTAGGACCCCCCAGGACATTCAGAAAAAAATGAATGATCTGCGGCGTCTTGTGAAGGGCAAGCTGGCTGCGATCGCTCGGGAGGGGGAACACCCTGTCCTATCAGGCTGACTGAGGAGGAGAAAGTGGTCGCCCGCTGCCTTCAGAGGGAGCAGGTGGAGGGAGTTGGGGGCTACGACACCGGTGAGCTGGCCTTGAGGACAGGTAAGTGTGTTTTATGTACTGTGTAGCATGTGTGGGGGGGGGAGGGAACATGTGACAAGTGTGTGGGTCCACCAACATGTGAATGTTTTGTGTCATCCACAGATGTGCAGGAGGGAGGTAGGCCATCCGATGCTGGCAGTGGCCGCCCGAGATCATCCCCTGAGCATCCTGTTCCTCTGGATGACCCCCTTGGATGCCCAGAGGCCTTGGTGGAGGGAAGTGGCCAGTCCTCAGCGCAGGAGGTGGTTGAGGAGGAGGAGGTCCATACGGACCAGGAGGTCGTTCTTTATTTAGATGACTCCCATATCTTGGCAGGACCATCCCAAACAACAACCCCCATCTTCTCCAGCCCCTCAGGATCCACCCCCAACCTCTCCAGTCCCTCCTGTTCCATCCCCCTCATCTCCAGCCCCTCAAGATTCTCCCCCTATGCAAGATCCCTAGCCACTCCTGTCCCCAGGAAGACGACAAGAAAAACCAGGGGTGCGCCCGATTTCCTGAAAGAAAACCTGGCCAGACAGCAGGACCAGCAAAGCCGGCATATGGGCGAAGTCGTGGGGGAGTTGAGGCGCCTAGCTGACAGCCTGGCCTCCTCGGGTCCATTACCGGATGCGCTGCAGAATGTGGCTGGAAACAGTGCAGCAACAGTCACCAGCCTCGGGGAGCTGCTGGCAACAATGGCTGAACTTGTTGGGGAGGTTAAGGGCCTAAGAAATGATCTACAGGCCCAGACAGCTTCCCTGGAGGCCCACACAGCTTCCCTGGAGGCTGTGCTAACGCGCATAGCGGTGGCATTGGAGGGCCGACAGGCAGCCAGGGAGGGACCTGGGGATGCTCCTCCACCTGATGCCCCACTCCCCCCAACTGAGGCTCCCCCCAGGCAACTGAGGGCCAGGAGCTTGGGCACCAGGCGTAGCCCGCGCCGGGGCAAGTGATTTTTTTTGCATTTTTGATATCTTGCTCTGGTTAAGAGCTTCTTTTATTTTTATATCTTGCTCTGGTTAAGGGCTTCTTTTATTTTGATATCTTGCTCTGGTCAAGAGATTCTTTTATTTTGATATCTTGCTCTGGTTAAGAGCTTCTTTTATTTTGATATGCACACGGTCATTAGTGCAGACTACAGTGTGAATGGTGTGTGAATGGTGTGTGAATGTGGGGGGGTGGCACTCCTGCCAGTAAGGGGTGTCACCCTCGGTCGTTGGGGATAAGTTCTCCCCACGACCGTGTGAATGGTGTATGAATGGACAGCAACATCATTGGGGCCTTGATGCGGTGTTGCTGCTCACAAGTCCTACATGTTGGGCTGGTGCTAATCCAATGTGAGATGGATGTGGTGTGTGTGATTTAGGGACCACAGTGGTGTGCATGCATGCATTGTCCGTGTGCCATGATGAATGTGTGTGTTTAACGTTCAAAGATACGTTCCACGAGGCACCTCCTGACAGCTGTACCATCAGGGGGGGTTGTCTGGTTGGGGGGGGTCATCACATATGTCAATCTCCAGGCCCTTTGTCACGGCGTAGTTGTGCAGAATGCAACATGCAACGATGATATGACACACAAAGTTGGGGGAATACAACAGGGCCCCCCCGGACTTATCCAGGCATCGGAAACGGGACTTCAGGAGGCCAAATGTATGCTCAACCACTGCACGGGTACGTATGTGTGCCGGATTGTATTTTCTCTCTCCTCTGGTTTGGGGGTTCCGGATAGGAGTCATGAGATGGGGCCCAAGTGCATATGCCGCGTCACCTGGAAGGGAAAATACAGGAGGATGTTAGTCATGTATGTGCCCCTCGTGTTGTCTCCATCATGGGGTCGGACAGTTATGCCTGCCACCCATGTCACTCACCAACCAGCCAGCTGTCCACGTTCTGTTCAAATTCAGCTGGGATGGGGCTTTGACGGTATATGTAGCTGTAGTGGCTGGACCCGGGGTGTTTGGTACGGACATGCCATATGAGGTATTTGGCATCGACTATCACCTGTACGTTGATGGAATGCCCGTGCTTGCGATTGCGTTATATGTGCTCTGTGGCACGGGGGGCTTTAGTGCCACATGTGTGCAATCAATGGCCCGATGGTGCGTGGCACTCCGTCAATTAGGCAGAAATCACGCATTGCCTTCTGCCGCAGATGCTCATGGGTGGGTCTGATGATTTGGTTGGCCATGTGTCTGAGGATTGCAGGGACAACCTGGTGCACACATCTGCTCATGCTGGTTTGTGACATCCCAGCCACCACTCCAATTGTACGCTGAAAAGATCCAGTGGCAAGGAAATGGAGTGTTGCCAGTACCTTGACCAGTGGTTGCAGTGCATGTGAGCGGTGTGTCTTGCTGGTGATGTCCTCCTGCAGGGCTGTGGCTATTTCCAGGATGGCATCAGGGCTGAATCTGAAGAGGCGATTCACCTCCAAATCCCCCATGCCAAAGAGGCTAATGCGCGTTCGGTATATCCTCTGCCGTGCCCTCTCACGTGCCCTCCTCCTCCTTCTACGCGCCTCTTCCTCTGCACACACTAGTAGTGTTAAGACCAGGCCTACCCCTGGCATGTTGGCATACAAATGTGTTGTCCTGTAAGTGTGATTGCTCAGCTCGTCCGTTATGGTGCTGCTCTCCAGCTGACTTGCATAAGTTTGGAGCAAAGCTACCCCTGCTTTATGAGGGGTAACATTAGGCCAGACATTAGTCTTACGCGCACCGCGCGTAGCCTTCACTGAACGCGCGTAGTTTCGGGAATCAGCACATCTCCCTCATTTGCATATTTGAATACAAATTCAATGGGAGCGTATGATGTTACCCGCGTAAATATGCGCTTGCGCTGCGCACTCGTAGAATTGTTAGTACGGGCGTAAATAGCCTTTTTTCTGGCGTATCTGGTTCTGTGGCTACAGCGCATAGATACGACTGCGCATATTTACACTTACGCCGCGCATCTCGATATACGCAAGCGTAAGTTTTTTGAGAATCTGGCCCAAGGTGTACATGAAAGGGAGGTTGATAGCTGAAAAAGCTAAAAGAAAGAAAAACAGGCAGGCGCAGAAGCAAAGTTTACTGGAAGAAATTTGGAGCCTAGAACAGCTACATAAAAAATCTCAGGAAGAAGATGTACTTAAGTCATTAACTAGGAAGAGAGAGGACATTTGTAACCTACTAGAACAGGAAACTAAATGGGTAGTAAATTTAACAAAATGAACAATAATTTCTATGGGGAATAAACCAGGGAGATTTTTGGCAAGGACTATTAAACCTAGAAACTCACAAAATGTTATTCTTAAAATAAAAGATAAAAAAGGAGACCTGAGACACTCTACTAATGAAATAACTAAAATATTCCAGGAGTACTACCAAAACATATATGAGGTTAATAAAGAACAAGGTATATTAGAAACTCAGAATAGGAGAAAGAAAATTAAACAATATCTAGAAAAGGTAAAGATCCCGGGTTTGTCGGAGGAAGTAATTAGTAATTTGGAAAGGGAAATTACAAAAGATGAAATAAGTCAAACTATAAAAAATATTAACATGGGAAAGTGTCCTGGCCCAGATGGGTATACCTCAGCTTATTATAAAAGATTTGGAGAGATCCTAGTGCCCTTTTTCCAGAAGTATATGAATTCCATTGGGGGAGGTATGAGAATACGTGAAGAGGCTCTAGGAGCCCACATAACCCTGATAGGGAAGGAAGATAAGGATCCCTCACTATGCGCAAGTTATAGACCTATATCCCTGATCAATGTGGACATAAAGATTTACTCAAAAATCCTGGCAGGAAAGAATGAGACCTCTCTTGCCAGGACTGATTGAGAATGATCAGGCAGGGTTCATACCTGGGAGAGAAACAAGGGAGAATATTTTAAGAGCTTTGTTCCTGATACAAAAGGCCAAAAAAAGTAAAGAGCCAGTACTGTTCCTGTCACTGGATGCCGAAAAGCCTTTCGATAGGCTGGACTGGGAATTTATGCTAGCAACCTTATTACATGTTGGACTAGGCCCAAATATGCTTAGGTGGATAGGCGCATTATATTCGAATCCCTCGGCCCAGGTGGGGGTGAACGACACCCTGTCAGATAGATTCCCACTCTACAATGGGATTCGCCAGGGATGCCCGCTCTCCCCCCTCTTTATTTGTCCTGACACTAGAGCCGTTAATGGAGACAATCAGGATGACCCAGAAAATAGAAGGGATAAAGGTGGGTGGGAGAGAGCACAAGATCTCTGCGTTTGCTGATGATATGATGCTGTATGTATCTAATCCGAGGCAAACACTTCCGAAGGTAATAGCAGAATATGAGAAGTACAGCGAGATCTCAAATTTAAAAATCAATCAAGAGAAAACAGAGATTCTCAGTATCTCGGTAAGCCGTAGAGAACGCAAGGACCTTGAAGCTATATATCCATTTAAGTGGAAGCAGAGGAGAATGAGATATCTAGGTGTTTTCCTGTCTACTACAGAAAGATACCTATATGAAGATAATTACATACTTCTATTAAATAAATTAAAGGCAGAACTAAAAGGATATAGCGCAGAGTCTCCTGGCTAGGAAGGATAAACACTATAAAGATGATGATACTATCTAAAGCTTTATATATCTTTCAAACACTCCCGATAAAAATTCCAGAAGCCTTCTTCACAATCCTGGGCAAGATAATTAGGGGATTTATATGGAAGGAAAGAAAATCTTACATAGCAGTAGGAACTCTGATTAGACCTAGACAGAAGGGAGGACTCCAATTGCCTGATTTTAAAAGGTACCATGAGGCATCAGTACTGAGGAGGATAACGGACTGGTTCCAGAGAGAGGGAAGGGGGGAAAAGAAAAAATGGGTAGAAGTAGAAGAGAGTTTAAGTGTTCAAGATCTGGGAATTAGAATATGGGTCCCAAAGCAATATAGAGGACTACCCCAAGATATCCCCATAATGACAAAAGAAACGTATAAAACCTGGGATAGAATATGTAAAAGGAAAGAATGGCCTTATAATAGCCCACTGATGCCTCTTACGGGTACAGATTACTTCCCGCCAGGGAAAGGGGGAGGTATATATCTGAGGTGGGCAACTTCAGAAACACTAAAATTGATGGATTTAATGAAAGGTGACGCCTTGTGCTCTGTTCTGGAACTACGAGAAAGATATGGAGTATATCCAGGAGATGTATGGAGATATAGACAAGTTCAACATTTTATGAATTTCTTGCCGAAGCCACTGCGAGCCCCCAATGATTTAAACCAATGGGAAAAAGGCATACTCCGGGGTGGAACAGGAAGACAGGGACTCTCTAACATATATAAGATATTGACACCTACCGGAAAATCAGAGGCAGTGAAAATAGTGGAAAGCTGGTAATTAGAATTGAACCAAACTATAGGTACGGAAAAAAAAAGGAATGTACTAGAATATGTCCATACTACCTCAATGGACGCAAAGGTAAAAGAGATGAACTATAAGCTTCTCATTATTCTCATCATCACCATTGTATTATGTCCCAATGAAAATGCATAGAATAGACAGTGGAATATCACCCTTATGTTGGAGAGAATGCGGGATGGAATGAACCCATGCCCACATTTGGTGGCAATGCCCCTGGATACAGGCATATTGGAAAGATGTATTGGCTCAGATAAAGAAGAACAGTGGATATGAGGTGAGGCAGGACCCTTGGGAATGTCTATTTCATAATACGGGGATGACAAGAAAAAAATATAGAGGCTCACTGGTTCCACATCTACTGAATGGAGCTAAGGTACTTATCCCTAGGAACTGGAAGAAAAAGGAAGCACCCTCGATAGAGGAGTGGATATGTGAGATGGATAGGATTAGAGTGATGGAGGAATTGTGGTCATTACATGGTAACTCCAGGCTGAGACATGAGGATATGTGGGAGGGATGGAGGAGGTTCAGGGGGGAGGGGGGAGGAGGGACTGAGGAGGGGGAAACGTGAGAGGTCTTCCCAGTGCCGATCCTGACCTCCCTGGGGCCCTAAGCAAGATGACATGACATGTTGAGAAGCGGGGGGCTGCCGAAAATGACATATCACATTAAAGTTGGGAAGCTGGGGAGGGGGGGTGTTCTGCTGTCGGAAATGACATCTTACATTAAAGTGAGAATGGGGGTGCTGACTTCTTACTTCTTCTCTCATGCAGCCAGCGAGTTGAGAAGCGGGGTGAGGGGCCGAAAATGATTTCTCACCAGGCGGGGCCTCTAGTAATTTGGGGGGCCCTAAGCGGCTTGCATAGTGAGCCTATAGGGCGGATCGGCCCTGGGTCTTCCCCTCTTCACCCCCTTTTTTTAATTTATTTATAAATTTTTTCCTTCTTTTCACCCAGAGGAAGAGGATTGGGACAGACGAGTCCCCTTAAACTCACAATGTATTAGAATTCTTACCAATATATAGGGTAGGTCAAAATATAATATTTTAAATTAATTATGTCATATACACATTTGCACTTTAAAAGAATGAGTGAGTCAGATTGACCATACCATACACAGAAATAGGGGTGTTCCTTTTTTTTTTGGGGGGGGGTCTGTGATGGGTACACGCACCTTAAGTAGCTGGATTTATATTGGTTTATATGCTGTGTGTTATTTCTCACACACAGCATATGCATACCACAAATTACACCCCAAAACACATTCTGCTATTCCTCCCGAGTATGGCGATACCCCATGTGTGAGACTTTTACACAGCGTGGCCACATACAGAGGCCCACAATGCAGGGAGCGCCATCAGGCGTTCTGGAACACCCAGGCCAATTCTTACATTCCTCTCCTACATGTAAAAATCATCATTTATTTGCTAGAAAATTACATAGAACCCCAAAACATGATATATGCTTTTTTAGCAAAGACCCTAGAGAATACAATGGCGGCGGTTACAACTTTTTATCTCGCATGGTATTTAGAAATGTTTTGAACACGTGTTTTTTAAAAAAAAACTGTTTTGTGCTAAAAAAACAAAACAGTAAAGTTAGCCCAATTTTTTTTCATAATGTGAAAGATGAAGTTACGCCGAGTAAATAGATACCCAACATGTCACCCTTCAAAATTGCGCACACTCGTGGAATGGCGCCAAACTTCGCTACTTAAAAATCCCCATAGGCGACGCTTTAATTACTTTTATTGGTTACATGTTTTTAGTTACAGAGGAGGTCTAGGGTCAAAATGATTGCTCTCGCTCTAACGTTCGCAGAGATACCTCACATGTGTAGCTTGAACACCATTTTCATATGTGGGCGGGACTTACGTATGCGTTCACTTCTGCATGCGAGCACATGGGGACAGGGGTGCTTTAAAAAAATGGGTATTGCAGAGTATTCGGGTATTGCAGAGTATCGCGCAGGGTATTGCAGAGTATTGGGGTATTGCAGAGTATTGCGCAGGGTATTGCAAAGTATTGGGGTATTGCAGAGTATCGCACAAGGTATTGCAGAGTATTGGGGTATTGCAGAGTATCGCACAGGGTATTGCAGAGTATTGGGGTATTGCAGAGTATCGCGCAGGGTATTGCAGAGTATTGGGGTATTGCAGAGTATCGCGCAGGGTATTGCAGAGTATTGGGGTATTGCAGAGTATCGCGCAGGGTATTGGGGTACTGCAGAGTATTGGGGTACTGCAGGGTATTGGGGTACTGCAGAGTATCGCGCAGGGTATTGGCGTATTGCAGAGTAGTGCACAGGGTATTGCACAGTATTGGGGTATTGCAGAGTATTGGGGTACTGCAGGGTACGGGGGTACTGCAGGGTACTGCAGAGTACTGGGGTACTGGGGTACTGCAGAGTATTGGGGTACTGCAGGGTACTGGGGTACTGCAGGCTACTGGGGTATTGCAGGGTACTAGGGAACTGCAGGGTATTGGGGTACTGCAGGGTACTGGGGTACTGCAGGGTACTGGGGTATTGCAGGGTACTGGGGTATTGCAGAGCTGGGATGGATGGAGGGATGGCTGGATCTGTGACTGCATTTGTCACAGATCCAGCCACAGCGCTGCTGCTGACACCCCGCTTCCCCCCTCTCCTCGCACACTGTACCGAACGGTACAGAGAGGAGACTCAGGAGAGGGAGGAACAGGCGTCAGGAAATGACGCCGGTTTGTTTACAAGTGATAGCGCCGTCATTTGATGGCGCGATCATGTGGTAAACGGCCGCTATCAGCGGCAATTTACCGTGATCTTCTAGACCCGGCGAGCACGGACACTCGGACACTTCCGCGCGCGCGTCCCAGGGGACGCGCAATCGCGGAAGTGAAGGACGACGTCCCAGGGACGTCGTCCCAAAATAGCTCCACCGCGCTGTAGCAGTAAAATGCCTATAGCGCGGTGGGCAAGTGGTTAAACTCACTGAGGGAAGGTTAGTTTTTCTCACTAAACACTAGGAACCTAAGGGACGGCCCTTGGGATGTGCACTACACGGGAAAATACATGGGTTAGAAGGTTTCTATAATCAATTAAATATTTTTTTTTCTTCTTTCTCTCTCCTTCCTCTATCTCTCATTTCCGCCCCTCCCCGTACCCGGAGCCTATTTGTACCTATTCTAGAGATCTATTGAAGCTAATTAGGGGAAACGGCCTATAAAGGGGTATGCTAGGCAGAAGATGATAGGATGAAGCAGTACTTATTCTGTATTCTGTTGCCATCATAGATTAATTTAATTAATTGGGGAATATCAGAAGACCATGTGTAGATGTATGTATGTTAATTTATAAATGTAATAGTGCTATGTTTTTTTATGTATGTCTTTAAAAAAAGCTTAATAGAAAGAAACAATTTTAAGTGCCATGGGCACAAAGTAAATGTGAATGATAACAGTACCTTACTTTCAGTGACGGGGGATCATCCAGAATTCCCCCAACAATGACGAGCCAAGGGAAGTGCGAAGAGCCATCTATGTGAGCGCAGATAAAGCGATCCGTTCGCAGGGCAGACCAGCAATGTGGGAAGGGGAGTGTGATGGTTGTCACCGGCGCAAGATAATTATTTATGTTGACCTGCTGCAGTACTGTGTAAGCCTTTAGGAAGGCCTAGATAGTAGAGCGGAAAAATATTGTTACTGCGCTGGTCTGAATAGGTGATGACACAAAATAATCTTAGTTAATAAGGTGCTGAATTCAGTGCAGTGCTGTGCGTGATAAACCACAATAGGTGATTATCTGACTAAATGACAATGTCCAGCTCTTTCGAGCATGTGCAATTGTGTACTACTATGTGCGACTACTGTGCCAACAAACAAAATACATAAATGTGTATATATATGAGTAACAGTGTTCAGCTCTCTCGAGCATATACAATTTTTTTTTTTTTTATCTATATACCAATGTCCTACTCTCTCGAGTGTGTGATACTAGGTGCAGCTATTATACCAGCAAACAAATGTAAATAAATAAATATGCATATCAATGTCATAAACCATATGTGCAAAAAATATATGTGTGCATGAAAGTTCATAAATGTTCATAACACATCCCGATTGACGTGGAAGTCACAACTTCACAGTTAGAGTCCAATAAGGGAATAAACATGATAATTAATCCTGGTGTTGTATTTCTACTTCTTCCACCCGACAGAAATAAGTGCTACCACCACCAACTGCTGAAATGCGCACTCACCAGACTCCAGCTGGTAATGGGCCCCAAACTTATTCCGGTCCTGTCAGTGGATATGTGCTCCTGATGACGCATATTTGCGAAACTAGTAGAAGCCAGGTGGATAACGCATAGAGGGAGTGTTTTTGACCTGTGGAACCACAGTGAAGCAGGTGACGGGCACACACCCCAAAACAAGCTGGTGAGCGGCTGTTCATGCCCGATACTGCCAAAGATACTAGGTGCTGGTTCAAAGCACCTCCCTTGTGAGTAGTCTGATTTTATCTTTTTAAATAAACAAAACCTTTTTAAACGTACTACACCATGATTAGCCCCTTGTTTTTTGAGGCACTAAGGAACACTGTGTGAAAGGAGCAAGGAGCACATATCCACTGACAGGACCGGAATAAGTTTGGGGCCCATTACCAGCTGGAGTCTGGTGAGTGTGCATTTCAGCAGTTGGTGGTGGTAGCACTTATTTCTGTCGGGTGGAAGAAGTAGAAATACAACACCAGGATTAATTATCATATTTATTCCCTTATTGGACTCTAACTGTGAAGTTGTGACTTCCACGTCAATCGGGATGTGTTATGAACATTTATGAACTTTCATGCACACATATATTTTTTGCACATATGGTTTATGACATTGATATGCATATTTATTTATTTACATTTGTTTGCTGGTATAATAGCTGCACCTAGTATCACACACTCGAGAGAGTAGGACATTGGTGTATAGATAAAAAAAATAAAAATAAAAATTGTATATGCTCGAGAGAGCTGAA
Source organism: Rana kukunoris (assembly GCA_029574335.1). Taxonomy (NCBI): domain Eukaryota; kingdom Metazoa; phylum Chordata; class Amphibia; order Anura; family Ranidae; genus Rana; species Rana kukunoris. Next base: position 391,133,528 of record CM056052.1, read on the forward strand.
CACTGTTACTCATATATATACACATTTATGTATTTTGTTTGTTGGCACAGTAGTCGCACATAGTAGTACACAATTGCACATGCTCGAAAGAGCTGGACATTGTCATTTAGTTAGATAATCACCTATTGTGGTTTATCACGCACAGCACTGCACTGAATTCAGCACCTTATTAACTAAGATTATAATGTGGGAAGGGGGTAGGTTGAAAAGTAAAAATAGAGTAATCAAAAAGAAGAAAAACATATAGGGCCAGATTCAGGTAGATGGGCGAATCTTTATTTTAGAGTAACGTTTCTCATTTACGTTACTCAGCCGAAACTTTAGGAGCAAGTACTGTTATTCACAAAGCACTTGCTCCTAAAGTTGCGGCGGCATAGCGAAAATGAGTCGGCGGAATTCAAATTGGGCGCATAGGGGGCGTGTATTATTATAACTAGGCGCGATCCCACGGCGAACGTACTGCGCATGCGTCGACTGTCAGTGCGCATGCTCCAAATTCTGTCAGTGAACGTCAATGACGTCAATACCCATTCACGGACGTTTTACGCAAACAACGCAAATTTTTTTAAATTTGACGCGATGACGACGGCCATACTTAACAAAGGATACTCCACTAGGGGGCTGGTTTTTCTTTACGCCACGTATCGCTTACGGAAACTTCGGAAAGTCACTGCGTCGGGCCCGAATACGATCGTGAATTTCCGATTCCCGCTGATTAACATATTCTCGGTGTTAATCAGCGGGAACGCCCCGAGCGCCATTTTTAAAATTGCAGTTCCGATACGACGGCAAAATTACTCGCTCGTATAGGAACTCAAACCTGGCGTTTCTTGTTTTCTGCTTACAGAAAACAGAAACGCCAGCTCAAAGTGAGAGTTAGGCTGGAGTATCACTGATACTCCAGCCTAACTCCACCTGAATCTGGCCCATAGTGAAACAAATAGTGTGGTAAAAAAAACTTGTCCATGCAAGAACACGAAGGCAAAATCCCTGCCCATAACTGAGGGGGTAAACAGAACTGCGTGCCTGGTGCTCCAGGTCACAACGGGAAACTAATTATTTAGAACTCATAGGAATTCAAAGAGACAATTTATGAAGTATGCTTTTTACCACTCTTCTTCTTATTGGACACTGTTTGCCATTCATATCGAGCGTCAAATTTCGCCGGAGGTGAGGGGCCTGCAGGTGACGAATCCAGAAGGATGTCCAGGGAGTGCAGTAAAGCAAGGCCCTCCCCTATCTCCGTGATCACTGAACTCTTCCCATCATGCGTAACAGTGAGCTTAACAGAGTAGCCCCAGCGATAGGGGATATTGTGATTGCGAAGGGCTTTAGTCACCGGAAGCAAAGTTTTTGCATCGTAAATTGAGATAAGTCCACAAAGAGTTGAACATGTGCAAATTGCTTTGGAAGTTGTTGCGTCTTACGGAATGCCATCATGAACTGCTCTTTGACTTGATAAAAATGCACATGCATTAAAACATCGTGGGGCACGTTGTCTGGGAGGTGGGCCGGCTTAGGTAGTCTATGAATGCGATCAATTTGCAACTCCGACTCAGGAACCGAGGGGAGGAATTGCTGTAACAGGTCACGGGCATACTGTTGGAGTTGTGCAGGGAGTACAGTCTCAGGCACCCCCCTGATTTTAACATTGTTCCTCCTTGATCTGTCCTCAAGGTCAGCCATCTTCGCCCTAAGCCAGGCCAGTTCCTCCGAGTGGTCTGAGTAAGCATCAATCAAGCTATTGTGGGACGCTGCAAACTCACCCATTTTCTCAACGTGGGTTACATGGTGCTCTAAGGCGGCGTACACACGTCCGAGGTTCTCGGCAGAAACCACCGAGAACCTCGGCCGTGTGTACAAACCCCGTCGGGAAACCCGTCGAGCCGAAATAGAGAGCAGGTTCTCTATTTGCTCGACGGCCCGTCGGGATGAATAGCTGGTTGCCATTCCCGACGGGCAGGTCGCCGAATCTGACGGCCGGCAGAGAACCTCGACGGGCGGAATGATGTGTTCTGCCCGTCGAGGTTCTCTGCCGTGTGTACGCGGCTTCAGTCACTTATCTCAGATTTAAAGTTGCTCATACATTGCATCATATCCGCATGCATGGAGCTGCGGAGTGACACCAACATGTCCTTTAAAGTGGTATCCGACACTGCCTTACCTGATGTGGGAAACGCAGTAAACGGATCCATCAGTTCCCTCGTGTCCTCCATAGACTGCTGGCCAAAGCTCACCCTCCTGGACTCTTCCTCCAGATGGGGCTTAGACTTTGCAGGGCTCCTAGAGACAGGAGTAGAGGCATCCGGAGAGCGCTGAGACAGGTCTGGATGCAGCCCTGGGCTGGATGCTGCAGAGAGCATAACTCCTCCAGTTTTCTCGGCGCAGCCACGTCTTTCCGCTTGCGAGTCATACCGCAGGTGGCACGGGAGCTGTGTGCGGGAGAACGAGGGGATCTCAGGCGCTGCCGCGGTCTCTAATGTCGGCGGTTCCCGTGTGCAGAGCGGAGCTGTAAGGTTAAGCGTCCATACAGTCTCGCGCGGTAGCCACGCCCCGGCCATATATACTTTGAACAGCAGTATACAAGACAAGGACTGTAGGTTTGTTAACCACTTAAGCCCCGGACCAATATGCTGCTAAATGCCCAGAGGTGTTTTTACAATTCGGCACTGCGTCGCTTTAACAGACAATTGCGTGGTCGTGCGACATGGCTCCCAAACAAAATTTGCGTCCTTTTCTTCCAAACAAATAGAGCTTTCTTTTGATGGTATTTGATTGCCTCTGCGATTTAAATTTTTTGCGCTATAAACAAAAATAGAGCGAAATTTTTTGAAAGAAAAATCAATATTTTTTACTTTTTGTTATAAGAGAAATTGAATAAACTAAATTTTAGTCAAACATTTAGGCCAAAATGTATTCAGCCACATGTCTTTAGTAAAAAAAAATCGCAATAAAAAAAAACTAGCGGCAACAGTGACACTAATACAGCGATCAGAAAAATGATCGCTTAGTGACACTGGCAATAGGGGGCGAAAGGGTTAACTAGGGCGGTGATCAAGGGGTTAAAACTTTATTAGGGGGGGTACGGGGCTACCCTGGACCTAACACTAACTGCCTGTCACAGTAACTGTCACACTGACACTAAATGCAGTGATCAGTAAGTATATGATCACTGCAATCAGTGACAGTGTGACAGGGGGGTGGGGGGGTGGGTGATCGGAAGGAGTTAATGTGCCTATGTGTGTGGTGTCAGTGTAGTGTTGGTGCGACTTACTATGTGATGTCTTCTCTCCTCTCAGCGGATTGAAAATACCGCCGAGAGGAGAGCTGACATCACTTCCTCTGCCTGTGTTTACATTAAAGGCCATGCATCATAGGTTTGCACAGTCCTCTGGGTCACTGAGGATGACAGGATCCTCAGCCACCTCATCCCAGCCATGTAAAAGTCCATGGGTTGCTTGGGACTGTAAGTGATCCCTTGAAGACTGCTGCTGATGCTGAGTGCTAGGCTCCACCTCCATGCTGCTGATACAATCATCCTCCTCCTCCTCCTTCTCCTCCTCGTCCTCTTCCTGTGGGCTAGGTGGGCAAGCAGGACCACTGTCTGGATAAAGGAAGCCTTGAGAGGTAAGGAAGTCCTCCTCTTCCTCCCTCTGTTCTGCCTCAAGGGCTCTGTCCATTATTCCATGTAGCGTGTGCTCCAACATGTGAATAAGAGGGACAGTCTCACCGATGCATGCACTGTCACTGCTCACCATCCTCGTGGCCTCCTCAAATGGTAACAGGACAGTGCATGCATCCCTGAACAAGGCCCACTGGCGTGGGGAAAAAAAACATGCTCCCCTGACCCAGTTCTGCTGCCATATTGGCACAGGTACTCATTGATGGCCCTCTACTGCGTGTGCAGCCGCTGCAGCATGGCCAATGTAGAGTTCCTTCTGGTGGGCATGTCACAGATTAGACAGTTCTTGGGCAGGTTGTATTCCCTTTGGAGGTCTGTCAGCCGACCAGTGGCATTATATGACCTCCGGAAATGCACACAGACTTTCTTGGCCTGCTTCAGGACATCCTGTAAGCCCGGGTACCTGCCCAAGAACCGCTGCACCACCAAATTCAGGACATGCGCAAAACAGGGCACATGGGTCAGTTTTCCCTGTCACAGGGCAGAGAGGAGGTTGGTGCCATTGTCACTAACCACCATTCCAGGCTTAAGCTGGCGTGGCGTCAACAACCTCTGAGCCTGCCCCTGCAGAGCTGACAGAACCTCGGCCACAGTGTGGCTCCTGTCTCCCAAGCACAACAGCTCTAGCACGGCATGGCATCTCTTGGCCCGCATTCCTGCGTAGTCCCTCATACGCCTGCGGAGCATGGCTGGTTCCGAGGAGACATCAGCACAGGAAGAGGCCACAGAGGAAGAAGAGGAGGGGGTGGAGGAGAGAGGTGTGTCACAACCATTAGTAGTGTTTTGGAAGCGTGGTGGCGGAACAACCTCCAACACTACTGTACCTTGCCCTGCGTCCTTCCCAGCTGCCAGCAGAGTCACCCAATGCGCCGTGAAAGAGAGGTAACGTCCCTGCCCATGCCTGCTGGACCATGAGTCAGCGGTAATATGCACCTTACCACTGACCGCACCCCTCTCTCTGGTCTCACATCAATGCCTTCCTCTATCTGTGTTCCATCATCGAAGCCTTCAAAACGCTGCACATCTTCATGCAGCATGTACCCAACACTGTGTTGAAACAGTTTGGGGGACTCCTCAGGAGGACATGGTGGGACTAGGGAAGGATTGTGTGATGCCATTGTGCAGGGGAAAGAGGACGCCCTGGCAGATGCTTTGCCAGACAACTCAGCCTGGGTGAGAGAGGATGAGGAGAATGAGGACGGCTTGGTCATCCACTCTACTAATTTCTCTGCATGTTGAGGCTCAACACGGCCAGCTCCCGAAAAGAAGGACGAGCGGCCACCGCCACGTGCTGAAGAGGATGCACCGTGTCCACCACCAGCGTTGCCTCTAGATGCAGAGCCTGCCATGCAGGACATACAGCATTCTTGGCCAATCATCAGTGCGCAATGCCGCAGTGAAATATGGGCCATTGCGCGTCACTCGAATTTGATGCGAATGACCCGTTTTGTTCGAATTTCGTCGAACATACGAACGGACAATGTTCGAGTGGGCTTAGGTGGAAAGTAATTAGCACACTTGCACTATAAACCAAGTGGGCTTAGGTACACACTGCACAGTAATTAGCACACTTGCACTATAAACCAAGTGGGCTTAGGTGCACAGTAATTAGCACACTTACACTATAAACCAAGTGGGCTTAGGTGCACAGTAATTAGCACACTTGCACTATAAACCACATAGGCTTAGGTGCACAGTAATTAGCACACTTGCACTATAAAGCAAGTGGGTTTAGGTGGAACGTAATTAGCACACTTGCAATATAAACCAAGCGGGCTTAGGTGCACTGAGCACACGATACAATACAACACGTGAGTGAGAACACTGACTGCAGCTAGCACAATCAACTGCCTGACAGATTAGGAAGAACTAATCTAACTAAACAATACAGTGTATAAATATAGGTACACCTCCTGGGATGTATATATATCCTCTACACACTGTAAATTTAACTGACTAGCCTGCCTGCTCTATCTAGCTAGAAAAAAAAAGACAATCTCTCTCTTTCTCTGTCTGATCTGTAACCAGCGCTGGAACACACTACATGAGGCCGCCCAGTAAGCGGCTTTTTATAGTATGGGGCGTGTGCTAAAGCCCTGAGCCATAATTGCCCAAAGCCACCCTGGCTTTGGCCAATTATGTCTCTCCGTTTTTTGCGCGCAATGCCGCAGTGAATTATGGGCAGTGGCGCGTCACTCGAATTTGGCACGAACGACCTGTTTTCTTCGTATTTCGACGAACGGTCGAACATACAATGTTCGAGTCGAACAGACGTTCGAGTCGAACACAAAGCTCATCCCTACTCCCGGGTCTTGGTATCCCTTGAATTTTGAAAAGGCTTTTCGATACAGTAAGATGGTCCTATTATGATGCAGGTTCTGAAAGGTTTTGTTTTGGCCCAATTTTCCGGAAATGGATCAGTTTATTATACACGACTCCCAAAGCCTATATTAAACTAAATAGTATGCTTTTCCCCTATTTTCCAATTAGGAGGGGGACAAGACAGGGGTGCCCGTGGACTTGCCAGGCATGAAGCCGGTCTGATCTATATTGTCAAGCGATGGTAAGACCTCTTCCCCCTGGTGATGGAGCCTTTGGCTGAGACCTTGCAGAGATCGAGCGAGGTGTCTAGAATTCACGTTGACTCAGCGCTTGAGAAACTAGCATTGTATTTGGATGATCTAATCCTGTTCTTTTCGGGACCCTGGTCCCTCACTTTCCAGGGTGCTTCAGCTTCTGGGCCTCCGAACTAACTGGAGCAAATCACTTATTCTACCCATAGATCCCGGGGCAAGGAGGCTGAGTGACCCTGCTTCACCTCTACAATGGGCACGCACCATTAAATACCTAGAAATCAATATCTCTTCCAATCCCCAGGACTTTAGCAAACTTAACTTATCCCCAGTGGTGCAGTGGTGTAAACTGAAACTGAAGGCCTGGCCAAACCTCTCATTAGGGAAAATTAACTTAATAAAAATGAAATTATGCCTGATCTTTCTGTATATTTTACAACACTCCCCGGTCTGGATACAGAAGACTCTTTTCTGGCAGTTGGATTCCACAGTGGCCTCCTTCTTGTGGCAATCACACCTGGCTAGATTCAGTGAGAAAATCTTGCGTAGGCCCTGGACACGGGGGGACTTGCCTGCCCAGACTTTCACACCTATTATTTAGCTGCAATGCTCACTCATGCACATAACTGGCTGGTCTCAGTCTACACCAATACGACAGTCATCCTAGAGGCAGCACAACTGGGATCCTTTGAGGCCCTTCGCAACTCTATAGGGGTCGGAGTGTTCTCCGGTACCTTTAACCCTGGCTATGAAAGCGATTATTAAGGCATGGCACAGGGTAGTAATTAAACCTAATTTGGTAAAGGCTAAATGGTACCCTAATACACCGCTTTGGTGTAACCCAAGGTTGAAGGAATTCCACTCTCTGCAAGACCCGGGTTTGTGGGCCAGTAAGGGCATCAGGTATTTGAGGGATATCTGATTGGTCAGGGATATTTCCATTTGATGACTGAAAAACAAATTCCAAATTCCACTTTCGTTTTCAGGTTCCTGCAGCTCCGCCACGCCTGATTTACAATTCAAAACAGTTTAGCTTCGGCTGGAACATGATGACATGGAGACCCTCCTAGATGATGCTGATCTCTCAAAACCATTATCCCAAATTTGGGTAGCATCCATCCAGGTTGGACTGGATGGTCTGCGTGGTCTGTGGCAGGCAGAGGTGCAGGGACTGGACGGTGAAGACTGGGAAGATATGTGGGACTATCCACTCCAGCCGCTGGTTGTTACTAGGGACAAACTGACCCAATTCAAAACCCTACATAGGATCTATTATACGCCCCAGCCGCTTATACTCAGCCTTGTCGGTCAGCTGCTGGAGATACTCTGGTACTCCCGCAGACTTCATGCATATATTTTGGGATTGCCCACATATTCAGGGCTTTTAGCGGGAGGTAACTCAGTTTATTTCATAGCTTAACCACTATTCCCCTGACAATTATGCCCGGATTCACAAAGCACTTGCGCCCACGTATCTCCAGATACGCCGCGTAAGTACAAATAAGCACCGTCGTATCTGTGCGCTGGACCCACAAACGAAGATACGCCTAAAAATAGGCTTCATCCCACCGACGTAACTTGCCTACGCCAGAGTAGAGTGGGCACATATTTATGCTGGACCCATGTGGCGCTCCCATTGATTTTCTATTCAAATATGCAAATGAGGGAGATACGCCGGGCGTAAGTGTACGCCCGGCGCAAAGTTATTCCCCATAAAGGAGGTGTAACTCAGCAACAGACATGCACAGGTCAGCTGAAGAGCAGCTGCAGCAGCACCGTTACGGAAGAGCTGAGCAACCACACTTGCAGGACAACACATCCGTATGCCAACATGCCAGGGGCAGCCATGGTCATAGCACTACTGTCCACAGGAATGGAGGAGGGCACGGGAGAGGATATACCGAAAACGCATGAACGTCTTTGGCATGGGGGAATCGAAGGTGTATCGCATCTTCAGATTCAGCCCTGATGCCATCCTGGAATTAGCCACAGCCCTGCATGATGAAATCACAAGCCAGACGGGACGCTCACATGCAGTGCAGCCACTGGTCAAGGTGCTGACAACACTCCATTTCCTTGCCAGTGGATCTTTCTTGGATGTCACAATCCACCATGAGCAGATGTGTGCACCAGGTTGTCCCCGCAATCCTCACATGCATGTCCCACCACATCATCAAACCCACCCATGAGCATCTGCAGCAGAAGGCAATGCAGGTTTTCTACAGAATTGACGGATTCCTACGCACCGTCGGGGACTTTGATTGCACACATGTGGCACTATGGCCCCCCCGTGCCACAGAGCACATATAACGCAATCGTAAGCAGTGGCATTCCATCAACGTACAGGTGATAGCCAAAGCCCAATGCCTTATATGGCATGTCCGTGCCAAACACCCCGAGGCCAGCCACGACAGCTACATATACCGTCAAAGCAACATCCCAACAGAATTTGAACAGAACGTGTACAAGGACAGCTGGCTGGTTGGTGAGTGACATGGGCATGACTGTCCGACACCATGATGCAGAAATCACAAGGGGCACATGCACGGCTAACATCCTCCTGTCTTTTCCCTTCCAGGTGACTAGGCATATGCATTTGGGCCCCATCTCATGACTCCATACCGGAATCCCCAAACCAGAGGAGAGAGAAGATACAATGCTGCACACATACGCACCCGTGCAGTGGTGGAGCGCACATTTGGCATCCTGTAGTCCCGTTTCCGATGCCTGGATAAGTCCAGGGGGCCCTGTTGTATTCCCCAAACTTTGTGTACCAGATCATCGGTGCATGTTGCGTGCTGCACAACTACGCCATGAGAAAGGACCTGGAGATTGACAAATGTGATGACCTGACCCCCGAGCCACACAGTCCCCCCCTGCCTGAGGCTACCCCATCTGCTGAAGGAACAGCAGTCAGTAGTTGCCTCGTTGAACGTATCTTTGCATGTTAAACACACACATTCATCATGGCACATGCACACCACTGTGGTCCCTACCTCACACACACCACATCCACATCACATTGGTTTAGCCCAAGTCCACCGTGCAGGACTTGGGAGCAACAACGCCACGCCAAGGCACCAATGATGTTGCTGTCCATTCTTTTTTTTTCACATCAGACTCAACCAGAAAACAGGGCAGCGAGACTTGCTCACGGTAATTCCTCCCTTCGTATCTCTTCTATGCGTTTTGCATCACATGTGTTTTTTTATTTAATTTACTTCTTTCTCCCTCTTTTTTTTATTTTTATTAATATGTCTATTTTTTTTTGGTATGTGTGAAAGGGGTAGTGGCGCTGTCCCACACCCTATAGGTCAAAAGGGTATAAGTGTCAGTGTATTGACTAGTGAGATAGGTACTGCAAATTATAAATATACAATAGAGTGCAACAATATTATAACAACATTGAATAAATGGTATGTGTGAAAGGGGTAGTGGCGCTGTCCCACACCCTTTAGGTCAAAAGGGTATAAGTGTCAGTGTATTGACTAGTGAGATAGGTACTGCAAATTATAAATATACAATAGAGTGCAACAATATTATAACAACATTGAATAAATGGTATGTGTGAAAGGGGTAGTGGCGCTGTCCCACACCCTATAGGTCAAAGGGGTATAAGTGTCAGTGTAAGTACTTGTATTTTTTTTTCTTTTTTTTTTCCTTATGCTGTTTACTTCTTAATATTCATCTATATCCTAACAAAAAGGAAAAAAGACAAATCACTCTTGAATGGACTTTTTTTTTTTATGGCCATCTTTGCTCTAAGAAGATCTCACCCCTGAATTACTGTTCTTCCTTCTTTTATACCCCACTGATCCTAACCCTCCCCCCCCCCACTTCTCTTTGGTTCTGTCAGTCGCCTTTTGGGTTTGATTTCTCTATTACTATCCAGATCTCACGTGTCTATTTCTATCATTGCCTGTACACACTTTTCTGACGTTTTGAATGCTCTCCATTGCTCCCAGACTCCTCTGCTTCTAGCCTCTTCTCCCAGTTCTCCTCGTCCCAAATATTCCATTTCTGATATATAATCGACTCGATGTATCCATTCTTTTATGGATGGCCTCTGTATGTGTAGCCAATTTTTTGGAATTAGGCCTTTTGCTGCATTCGGTAGCACTGGTAGTCGATCCATACCGTTTTTTTGGCCTATCCGTTCCGTGGAACAAACAGGTCAAAGGATTTCGTAGGATCTTTTCACCTGTAATTTCTTCTATGTATTCTAAAACCTCTTTCCAATACTCTTGTATTCTCGGGCAGTCCCACCAGACATGCATTGTGGTTCCAACTTGGCTGCATTCCCTCCAGCACAGCGCAGAGTTGTTTGGTTGTATTTTATTCATTCTTTCAGGTGATGTCAGTAGCATATTTGAACACTGCCCCTATCATATGTGTGTCCTTCAAGTTTTCCCTGATGTCTTGACCCCACTTTTCTACGCATGCCAGTGTTCCCTGCGTCTCTAGATCTGTTTATATCACATACAATGTTGCCCAGAGGCGAATAAGTTCGCATGTGCTGCGCTATATAAGTTTTCATTCATTCATTCATTCAATTCCATGTTATAGTGATTTTCCGGTGAAACATAATTTTTCTATTAAGTTTAGTGTTTTATCATCTCTTATCGGCTGTGATAAAGTGCTCACAAAGTGTTTTAATTGAAAGTATTCCCATTCACTAAAGTGTTGAACCCCTTCCTGTGTTTGAAAATCATTCTTGCCCTTATTTTCCCTAGTGTCACTATTTCCCCTAATCTTTTAGTACCCAAATTCCTTCCCAGTCGTGTCTTATTACCGGGTGGGAAAAATTTGTACCAGCTAATGGGATTAATGGGGAGTTATATTCCCATTTTTCCCGCTTATATAGTGTGTCCCATATTTTAAATACGTTCTTCGTTATACTGTGTGTGTCCGTGCCCATTTCTCTATATTTAGGTGAAATCCAGACATTTGTGTTTAATTGTGTCAAACTTATTGTATCTTCCATCTGTGCCCACTTCTTTTGGGTGTTTGAGTTCGTCCATTCAACTAACCTTGCTAAAACTGAGATGTAGTAATATCTTTTTATATCTGGGAGCGATAACCCCCCCTTTTTTTTTGCGACTTAGAGTAGAATATTTTACTCTGGCCTTTTTGCCCTGACAGATATATTTCAAGATTATAGTTTTTATCATGTTGAAAAAGCTTTGTGGAATTTTTATGGGGAGCATTTGGAACTTGTATATTATTTTTGGTAAAACCTTCATTTTAAATGCATTTATCCTACCTACCCAGGAGATCAGTCTTTTTGCTTTTTTCAGATCTTTTTTTATTTCATTAATTAATGGGATATAATTGGCCACGTACAGTTTTTCTACTCTAGGTGTAATCTTTATTCCTAAATATGTTAATGTTTTTTTTTCCCAGAGAAATGGAAATGCTTACTGTAGATCTTTTTCTTCTTTTGCATCTATTCCTAGATTCAGGATTACCGTTTTTATAGGATTCATTTAAAAGTTAGAGAGTTCCCCATATTTTTTTATTTCTGTCACTACATTGGGAAGAGAGAGTCTAGGCTTAGTCACATATAGGACTATGTCGTCTGCGTACGCCGCAATCTTATGCCCCTCCTCTCCCACTCTCACCCCCCTATATCTGGATTATTTTGTATCCTGGCCAATAATGGTTCCAACGATATTACATATAGGAGGGGCGAGAGCAAACAACCTTGTCTCGTTCCGTTCATCATTTGAAACACAGACGACACACTCCCGTTAACCTTTACCCTTGCCGTGGGGTAATTGTATAGACTTTCCACCCATTTCATGAATCTAGGGCCCAATCCTATATTTCGCAAAGTTTCCATCATAAACTCCCAGTCGACTCTGTCAAACGCTTTTCAGCATCTATTGACATGAGTACGACTGGGGGTTTCTTCCTAGCATCCTCCTGTAAGAATAATAGAGTTCTTAAACTGTTATCTTTCCCTTTTCTCCCTTTTACAAATCCAGTCTGATCTACGTTTATTAAGTCCGGCAATAATGCCTTTATCCTCATTGCCAGTATCTTTGCATAAACCTTTATATCAGCATTCAATAATGCAATTGGACGGTAACTGGAACAGAGGGTACCATCTTTTCCCATTTTAGGAATAACTAAAATTATGGGCAAGGAGAGATTCTTTCCTTATTTCTTCCTTTTCTCCCAATCTATTAAAATAATTGCATAGCTCTGGGGCCAAAAGTAATTTTTTATAATGCTTAATCGGTAACCCATCTGGACCTGGGCTCTTACCTTCAGATGTTTCTTGAATAGCTTTATGAATTTCCCCCTGCGTTATTGGTTCTTCTAGGAGTTCAGCATTTTCTTGCGACAGCTTTAGTAAATTGGCTTCCACTAAGTATTCCTTAATTTTTATTTTCCTAGTTTTTTTCTGCTCCTGAGTTTCTCCCCTTCTGATGGAGTACAGTGCGCTATAAAAAGTCTGAAAGGCCTCTGCAATTTCAGAAGTTTTATATTTTATCTTCCCTACTTGGTTTTTATTTTTTCAATATAGTTTGTTTCTTTTTTCTTAGAAATTCTAGCAAGATATTTCCCTGGTTTATTCCCCCATTTGTATCTTTCTTTTGCTACATTCTTAAATATGTTTCTAGTTCCATCAAGTCTCTGAGTTGGGCCCTTTTTATCACTATTTTCTGGTATGTTTCACTTTCTCCTTGGTTTTTATGTTTTTGTTCCAGGTCGTGTAGCTCACTTATTATCTTTTTTCTATTTGCTTCTCTTGCCTTTTTTTCCCTGTCCCTATGGAGATTAACTTACCCCTAATGCATGCCTTATGGGCTTCCCATATAATCGCAGAGCTGACGTCCGGTGTATTATTTGTCAGAAAGTATTGCTCGATCTCTTTTTTTACTATATCACAGACTTCTATATCATCTATCAAATCTTCATTTAAATTCCACGTCCCTTTTCTTTGTTCTATCTCATTAAAGCGTATCCTAACTATTACCAGGGCGTGGTCAGAGATTGATATTATACCTATTGAAGTTTTATTTACATATTCCAATACACCGTCATCTACCATTAGATAATCCAATCTTGAGTATGTGTTGTGCACGGATGAGTGATATGTATAGTCCCTTTTATTTGAATATGCTATTCTCCACGGGTCTATCAATTGGTGATTGAACAGTTTTCTTTTAATAATCGCAATTGCTTAGAGTCACGCATCTGTGCACCAGACGTGCTATCAAGATGGTGTTCCAATGAGAAGTTGAAGTCACCTGCTAGAATTACATATCCTTGTTTAAAATCCATTCATGCGTTTAAGATCCCCCTAAGGTATTTATGAGGGTGTCTATTGGGACAACATATATTTGCTAGCGTATATTTTTTCCTTTGTATGGCCCATCTTAAAAACAGATAGCGACCCTCTGGGTCGACTCTCCTTTCTTCCACCTTGAAGTTAATATTTTTCCCTATCCCTATGGCGCCCCCTTTGGATCTTTTCTGTGGGGAATCTCCATAGTACCAGGTTGGGACTGCCCGAGAATAAAGTCTAACACCGGAATCAACTGGTATATGTGTCTCTTGTAAAAAGACTATGGGCCAGATTCACGAACACTTGCGCTGGAGTATTTGGATATGCGCCGCGTAACTGTGATGATGCGCCGTCGTTTCTATGTGCCCGTACCCACCAAACTAGATGCGCCCAATAACGGGTCATTTGCGACCGGCGGAACGTTCCGACGCCAGAGTATCGTCAGCGCTTATTTTCGCTGGGCGCATCAGTCGCGCCCATTGATTTCCCCTGCAAATATGCAAATGAGGGAGATTTCCCAATTCACGAACGGATTAGCACCATACGCTGGCTACATGCGCCGCGCGTATCTGGTCCGTCCGGCGCAAAGTTATTTCTACAAAAGGCTGCTTTATCTTTACTCCAGACGGTCACAGGTCAGCAGGAGAGCAGCTACAGCAGCGTTACCGACGATAGGAGCTAGCTGAGCACCCCCACTTGCAAGGACAACACCTCTGTGTGCCAACATGCCAGGGGCAATTGTGGTCCTAGAACTACTGATGGGTCCCCCGGAACCAAGAAGGCGGCCACGTGAGAGGATATACCGCACTCGTATGAACCTCTTTGGCATGGGGGAGGAGGAGGTGTATCGCCTCTTCAGATTCAGCCCTGATACAATACTTGAACTAACCACAACCCTGCAGGATGACATCACCAGCAAGACATACCGCTCACAAGCAGTGCAGCCACTGGTGAAGGTACTGGCAACACTCCATTTCCTTGCAAGTGGATCATTCCAGCGTGGCTGGGATGTCACAGTCCTCCATGAGCAGATGTGTGCACCAGGTTGTCCCTGCAATCCTCAGACGCATGTCCAACCAGTTCATCAGACCCACCACTGAGGAGCTGCGGCAGAAGGCAATGACAGATTTCTACAACATTGCCAGATTCCCACGCACTGTGGGGGCCATTGATTGCACACATGTGGCCCTACAGCCCCCCAGTGCCACAGAGCACATATACCGCAATCGGAAGCATTGGCATTCCATCAACGTACAGGTGATAGCCGATGCCCAACGCCTCATATGGCACGTCCGTGCCAAACACCCCGGGTCCAGCCATGACAGCTACATATACAATCAGAGCCCCATCCCAGCAGAATTTAACCAGAACATGTATGGGGACAGCTGGCTGGTTGGTGAGTGACATGGGAGTCAGGCATGACTATCCCCTCCCGTGATGCACAACAGAAATCGCACATGCATGACTAACATTCTCCTGTCTTTTACCTTACAGGTGACTCTGCATATGCACTGGGACCCCATCTAATGACTCCTTTCCGGAACCCCCAAACCAGAGGAGAGAGAAAATACAATGAAGCACACATCAAAACCCGTGCAGTGGTGGAGCAAACATTTGGGCTCTTGAAGTCCCGTTTCCGATGCCTGGATAAGTCTGGGGGGACCCTATTGTATTCCCCTACCTTCGTGTGTCAGATCATCGCTGCATGTTGCATACTACATAACTTTGCTATGAAAAAAGGCCTGCATATTGACATACGTGATGACCTGACCCCCGACCCACACAGTCCCCACCTGCCAGAGGACACCCAGTCTGCTGATGGAAGAGCAGTCAGGAGGGTCCTCGCCGTAGGCATCTTTGGACACTAACCCAAAACATTAATCACACAGACAGTGCACGCGTGTACACCACTGGATCACACACACCACATGCACATCGCATTGGATTAGCCCAAGTCCAGCATGTAGGAGTTGGGAGCAGTAACGCCAGCGTCAAGGCCCCAATGATGTCACTGTCCATTCACACACCTTTCACACGTCATTCATACAGCCGTGGGGTTAACTTCACCACCACGGCCGAGGGTGACACCCCTTACTTTCAGGAGTGCCACCCTCTCACATTCACACACCATTCACACTGTCCCCTGCACTCCTGACCGTGTGCAGTACAAAAATAAATTAATAATATCATATCATGATAAATAAAATAAACAAAATCTCATAACCTGAGCAAAAGAAAACATAAACTCATGACCTGAGTATGTCCAAATCAAAAATATAAAACAAACAAAAAAAAAAGGCCTCATCGGGGATGCCGGGGGCTTCTTCTGGGGGCCCCTCTCTGGCTCCGCAGCTGCCTGGATGGAGTGGGTGGGGGTGGGGGGGCATCTGGAGGTGGCTGATCCCCAGGTGGGCCACTCCTGGCAGGTGTGGCCTGCGTGCCCTCCAAGGCCCTGGCTATCCGTCCAAGGTAGGAGTTGGTCTGGGCCTGCATCCGGAGCTGACGGGTGACCTGATAATGCTGGGCCCGCCGACTCAGCCTCCCCTGGTCCCGGATGGCAGCACTGTTGGCCTGGACGGCTGCAGTAAGGTGCTGGATATCCCCCTGCACCTCCCCCAAAGTGGTGACCACTGCAGCGCAGTTGCAGCTGACATCCTGCACTGCGTTGCTGAGGTTGGCAACGGAGCCCAGGCTGTCAGCCACTTTCTCCAAGTGCACCGCTATGGCCCCCATCTGTTCCGTCTGCCTGGCGTGATCCCTCGCCAACTGGTCCTGTATACCATCAGACACCCCCCTGGTCTTCTGGGTCGCCTTCCTGGGGCCAGAAGATGGATGTCCTCGGGTGGAAGGAGTCGCCCTTGAGGGGCTTCCAAGGATGGGGGAGGGGACGACAGACAGCCCAGGAGAAGGGGAGGAGACAGACAACACTAATGAAAAGTCCTGCTCTGCCACAGCAGGATCCTCCACAACCACCTCGGCAGGTGTGGTGTGGCCACTCTCCTCCTCCACAACCTCTTCACCACCCAGTGGCTCAGGCACACGATGGCGTGGGGGGGATGGGGTGGAATGCACGCTGACAGATGATGGCCCAGCTCCGTCATCTGTGGATGACACAAAGCAGACACATGTTGGTGGTCCCACACACTTGGCACATGTACCCTCCCCCCCCCCAAATGCAAAACAACAAATAGGGGATTATAAAACACTTACCTGTCCTTGTGCCTTCCTCCACGGAGTCATAGCCTGCGACCCCCTCCACCTGCTCCCTCTCCAGGCAGCGAGCAACCACCTCCTCCTCTGCGGTTAGGGTGACAGGACATGGGGGACCACCACCTGTGCCCCTCTCATACCTCCTGATGGAGGCCACCTTGTCCCTCACCTTGCGCCGCAGGTCATTAATTTTTTTTTGTATGTCCCCAGCAGTCCGGGTGGAGTAGCCCAGGACATTGACCCTGGCAGCAATCGACTCCAGGATGCCCTGCTTCCTCTCCCGGCTGGTCTTCCGGCTTTTTTTGCCATGGAGAAATTCATTATCCCTCTCCATTGCCGAAATGATCACTGAGACCTCCTGGGCATTAAAATTCAGGTTCCTCCTCTCTCTGGGGGTAGCGGGAGCAGCCATCACAGCACAAAAGTATCTTCCCTGGGGTGGGGGGAAGCGGAACTACTTTTGCGCCGGAATGGCGTTTCCGCCAGCGCTTTTAAGCGCCCAGCGGAACGCATTGCGCTGACGTTTCCCAGGAAGTGGTGCCGACGGAAGTTGTGAGCATGCGCACAAGGGGGGCGAGTGGAGCCGCACTCACTGCGCATGCTCCGTGGATGATGCGCTGAACGTAAGCCTCTGCGCTGGGCTCCGCCCATCATTTACATATGATCACACCCACTTCCACTTGCGTCGGGTTACGCCAGCGCATTATCGTTACTCTGGCGCAAGTTTACGCGCAACTGCTATGTGAATTACAGGACTTGCGCTGAAAGGGTCTTCAGAGTAACGTAAATGAGAAGCGTTACTCCAGAGGAAAGATACTCTCATCTACCTGAATCTGGCCCTATTTCTGCAGAGTATCTTTCAATTTTTTTTAAGACTATGGGCCAGATTCAGCAACACTTGCGCTGGAGTATTTCGATATGCGCCGCGTAACTGTGATTATGCGCCGTCGTTTCTATGTGGCCGTACCCACCAAACTAGATGCGACAGAAAACGGGCCATTTCCGATCGGCTTAACTTTCCGACGCCAGAGTATCGTCAGCACATAATTTCGCTTGGCGCATCAGTCGCGCCTATTGATTTCCCCTGCAAATATGCAAATGAGGGAGATTTCCTGATTCGCGAACGGATTAGCACAATACGCTGGCTACATGCGCCACGCGTATCTCGTCCGTCCGGCGCAAAGTTATTTCTACAAATAGCTGCTTTATCTTTACTCCAGACGGCCTCAGGTCAGCAGGAGAGCAGCTCCAGCAGCAGCGTTACCGACAAAACTAGCAAGCTGAACAACCACACTTGCAAGGACAACACCTCTGTGTGCCAACATGCCAGGGGCAATCGTGGTCCTAGCACTAGTACTGGGTCCCCCGGAACGAAGGAGGCGGGCACGTGAGAGGATATACCGCACGCGCATGAGCCTCTTTGGCATGGGGGATGAGGAGGTGTATCGCCTCTTCAGATTCAGCCCTGATGCAATACTTGAACTAACCACAACCCTGCAGGGTGACATCACCAGCAAGACACACCGCTCACAAGCAGTGCAGCCACTGGTGAAGGTACTGGCAACACTTCATTTCCTTGCAAGTGGATCATTCCAGCGTACAAGTGGAGTGGTGGCTGGGATGTCACAGTCCACCATAAGCAGATGTGTGCACCAGGTTGTCCCTGCAATCCTCAGACGCATGTCCAACCAGTTCATCAGACCCACCACTGAGGAGCTGCGGCTGAAGGCAATGACAGATTTCTACAGCATTGCCAGATTCCCACGCACCATCAGGGCCATTGATTGCACACATGTGGCCCTACAGCCCCCCAGTGCCACAGAGCACATATACCGCAATCGGAAGCATTGGCATTCCATCAACGTACAGGTGATAGCGGATGCCCAACGCCTCATATGGCACGTCCGTGCCAAACACCCCGGGTCCAGCCATGACAGCTTCATATACCGTCAGAGTCCCATCCCAGCAGAATTCGAGCAGAAGATGTATGGGGACAGCTGGCTGGTTGGTGAGTGACATGGGTGGCAGGCATGACTATCCCCTCCCGTGATGCACATCAGAAGGGGCACATGCATGACTAACATCCTCCTGTCTTTTCCCTTACAGGTGACTCTGCATATGCACTGGGACCCCATCTAATGACTCCTTTCCGGAACCCCCAAACCAGAGGAGAGAGAAAATACAATGAAGCACACATCAAAACCCGTGCAGTGGTGGAGCAAACATTTGGGCTCCTGAAGTCCCGTTTCCGCTGCCTGGATAAGTCCGGGGGGACCCTATTGTATTCCCCTACCTTCGTGTGTCAGATCATCGGTGCATGTTGCATTCTGCACAACTTTGCTATGAGAAAAGGCCTGCAGATTGACATACGTGATGACCTGACCCCCGACCCACACAGTCCCCATCTGCCAGAGGAGACCCAGTCTGCTGATGGAAGAGCAGTCAGGAGGGTCCTCGCCGTAGGCATCTTTGGACAATAAACCAAAACATTTATCACACAGACAATGCACGCGTGTACACCACTGATGTCCCTAGATCACACACACCACATGCACATCGCATTGGATTAGCCCAAGTCCAGCATGTAGGACTTGGGAGCAGCAACGCCAGCGTCAAGGCCCCAATGATGTCACTGTCCATTCATACACCTTTCACACGTCATTCATACAGCCGTGGGGTTAACTTCACCACCACGGCCGAGGGTGACACCCCTTACTGTCAGGAGTGCCACCCCCTCACAATCACACACCATTCACACGGTCCCCTGCACTCCTGACCGTGTGCAGTAAAAAAAGAAATACATATCTCATAACATGAGAACAAAAATAAACAAAAACTCATATCCTGAGTATAAAATAAATATTCAAAAATAAACAAAAACTCATATCCTGAGTATAAAATAAATATTCAAAAATAAACAAAAACTCATATCCTGAGTATAAAATAAATATTCAAAAATAAACAAAAACTCATATCCTGAGTATAAAATAAATATTCAAAAATAAACAAAAACTCATAACCTGAGTATAAAAAAATAAATAAATCAAAAAACCCTCATCTGGGATGACGGGGGCTCCTCCTTGGGGGCACTCTCGGGCTCCTCAGCTGCCTGGAGGGAGTGGGTGGTGGGGCATCTGGAGGAGGCTGATCCCGGGTGGGCCACTCCTGGGAGCTGTTGGCTGCCTGCCCTCCAATGCCACGGCAATACGGCTGAGATACAGGTTTGTCTGGGCCTGCATCCTCAGCTGGCGGGTGATATGATGCCGCTGGTCACGTTGCCGCTGCCTCCCCTCTTCCCGGATGGCAGCTGTGTTGTCTTGGACGGCTGCTGTCAGGTGCCGGACATCAGCCTGCACCTCCCCCAGGCTGGTGACAATGTCCTGCACACGACTGGGCAGCTGTGACATGGAGCCCAGGCTGTCTGCGACCCGGTCTAAGTGGCCAGCAATCTCCCCCATTTGCTGGGTCTGCCTTGCGTGGTCCAACACTACCTGGTCCTGGACCATATCAGACACCCCCCTGGTCTTACGGGTCGCCTTCCTGGGGGCAGAAGAAGGTTCTCCCAGTGGGGATGGAGTCGCCCTTGAGGGGCTACCTAGGATGGGGGAGGGGATGACAGAGGGCCCTGCAGAGGAGGAGGACTCCTCCAACAATAAAATAAAGTCCTGCTCAGGGACAGGCTCCTCCTCAACCACCTCTGCTGAAGTGGTGTGGGCACTCTCCTCCTCCACCTCGGTGTCTCCAGCACCCAGGGCCTCGTCAGCAGCATCCCGTTGGGAGGTTGAGGTGGACTGGCCGGTAAGTGATGATGGCCCAGCTCCGTCATCTGTGGATGACACAAAGCAGACACATGTTGGTGGTCCCACACACTTGGCACATGTACCCTCCCCCCCCCGACATGCAACACACCAAATAGGGGATAAAAAACACTTACTTGTCCTGGAGCCTTCCTCTACGGAGTCATAGCCAGGGACCCCCTCCAACTGCTCCCTGTCCAGGCAGCGGGCGACCACCTCCTCCTACGTGGTCAGGCTGACCGGACATGGTGGACCACCACCTGTGCCCCTCTCATGGCTCCTAATGGTGGCCACCTTGCCACGGACCTTGCGTCGCAGGTCGTTTATTTTTTTTTGTATCTTGTCTGCAGTCCGGGTGGAGTACCCTAACACATTGACCCTGGCAGCAATGGTCTCCAGGATGCCCTGCTTCCTCTCCCGGCTGGTCTTCCTACTTTTTTTCCCATGGAGGGAATCATTAAACGTCTCCATAGCCGAGATGATCACTGAGACCTCCTGGGCATTAAAGTGGAGGTTCCTCCTCTCTCTGGGGGTAGCGGGAGCAGCCATGACAGTGCAAAAGTATCTTCCCTGGGGTGGGTGGAAACGGATATACTTTTGCGCCGGAATGGCGTTTCCGCTAGCGCTTTTATAGCGCAACGGAACACATTGCACTGACGTTTCCCGTGAAGTGGTGGCGACGGAAGTTGTGAGCATGCGCACAAGGGGGCGAGTGGAGCCTCAATCACCGCGCATGCTCCGTGGATGATGCGCTGAACGTAAGCCTCTGCGCTGGGCTCCGCCCATCATTTACATATGATCACACCCACTTCCACTTGCGTCGGGTTACGCCAGCGCATTATCGTTACTCTGGCGCAAGTTTACGCGCAACTGCTATGTGAATAACAGTACTTGCGCCAAAAGTGTCGGCGGAGTAACGTAAATGAGAAACGTTACTCCAAAGTAAAGAAGCGCCCATCTACCTGAATCTGGCCCTATGTGTCTTTTCCTGGGGAACAGAGGCCTCTTTCCCCAAAATTTACATTAGACATTTTTTCCCCTTTTTCTTTCTTTTTTCAGACAGATAACCAAGCCTATTCTCCTACCCCCCTTCTTTCCAGCCTCCCTATCCCCCTCCCTTCCATCCCCCTCCCTTCCATCCCCCTCCCTCTCCTTCCCATCCCTCCCTCCCCCTCCCCCTCCCTTGATGGAACCTTGACCCTATGGTCTTGGGATGGAGCATCTCCTCTTGCACCCCCTTTGGTGCTCTTACTTATGCTCCCCTCTGTAGGTGGAGAGCTATTGGCCACGGTCTCCTGTTCCCTATCCCTAGGGAAATGACACCGGAGCGTTCCGGGGTCTCCGGTCCCCAGATCTCTTTTCTTTCTATCTCTTAACTGATCTCAATCATGCTCCCACCCCCCTCTCACAATTTATATTTTGTTAACCAATAGTGGGTATTGGGATGTCCAATTTCTGACAGAATTCCGGTATTTCTTCCATAAATCTTAATCTTGCCGTGACCCCATTTTTCCTGCCGATCAAGCATGCTGGAAATCCCCAGTTATACTGTATTCCTTGTTCTTGCAGAGCCCTTAGTAGTGGTCTTAAGCTTCTTCTTCTTCTAAGTGTCTCTTGTGATAGATCCTGATATATTTGAATATTATGCTCTTCAAATTTTATTGGGGATTTTCCTCTCAAATTTCTCCAGAGTTGGTTTTTCTCTTCCCAGCTTTCAAATCTTATGATAATATCTCTAGGGCTCTCCTGCGATATTTCTCTTGGTTTTCTAATCCTATGTGCCCGTTCTATTGTTAATGGGGATGATATTTCTCTATCCAGTAGTGGGTTGCAGATTTTCCTTATAATTTCTGGAAGATTTTCAGAAGGAGAAGAGTCTGGTACTCCACGTATTCTGATGTTTTTCCTTCTGTCTCTATTCTCTTGGTCTTCTAATTTGTATGCTTGTTCCTGTTGTTCTTTTTTTCATGACTTTAATTTCTTCCTCCAGTTTTCTAAATATGTTTTTACTTAAGTCTGTTTTTTTTCCTGATTCTTCCAATCTCTCCAGCATATGCCCCATATTTCACTCCATTCTCTCCATTTGTGATTTAAGTGATTTTTCTAAGGCAGCGAACATACCTTGAATTTCCGTTTTTGTTGGTAGTGATGACCGATCTAATTGCTTGTCGTCTGTTCTCTGTTCAAATACTGTTTCCGTTTCTATTTTCATCTCTTGTTCCATCCTGGTCTCGGACAGTGTGTCCTGTCCTGCTAGATTATTGGGGGCCATTTTTTGTCTTATTTTTTTTTTCTTCTTTTCCTTTTCTTTCTCAGCCTGAGTATTTTTTACCCCTTATTGTTTTTCTACTAATTGTTTATATCCTTTACTCCCTTGGATTACAAATGTATTCATCGGACCAGGACTTTGACTTAGTCGGGTGGTTGAGGAAACTCCTCCTCTCGCTCCCCCGTCCCTTGTAGTCATTTTTGGAAAACTGACTTGTTTGCTTTGGTTCAGTCTTAATGTTTTAGTGTCCTGAACCACCAAGCCTCACCGCTACCCCGGTCTGGGCCCCCAAGACGCTCTCCTTTCACAAATGCAGGAGAGGTGAGGTCCAGCAGGTCCGGGAATGGGGAAGGAGCCGGAGTAGACACAAGACGCCAATCAGAGAGAGACCACCTGGACCGACGCAAACTTACAATGGCCAACAGTTTTTTTTTTTTTTTTACAATATCCGTACTCTCCTGAATCTCCCCACTTATCACTCTAGATCAGTGTTTCTCAACTCCAGTCCTCAAGGCCCCCCAACAGGTCAGGTTTTCAGGATTTCCATTATTTTGCACAGGTGATTTGATCAGTTTCAATGCCCTAGTAATTCCCACAACCTTTTCATCTGAGGGAAATCCTGAAAACATGACCTGTTGGGGGGGCTTGAGGACTGGAGTTGAGAAACACTGCTCTAGATGCTTTGAACCTGTAGGATATTTTGCTGGATATTGCAAAGCCAGAGCAAAAACAAAACAAAAGATCTATTTTCTTTTTGCTATTTGAGAGGGGTACGTGAGTATTTTGAACACAGTTTTAAGCAGCCTTAATTACCTACCCCCCTGAAAAAGGGGTAATAGCTTTCTTCCTATTTACTTCAAACTTGTGTTGAAAGCAGAGCAAAAGGAAAAAAGAAAAAATCCTCTGTAAGATCATATGATGATAAAAACAACGAACTGTGTTCTATTTTCTTTCCCAGCACGACAAGCAGTCAAAACGTTTCCAGTAGTAATGTAACTGTCAGGAAAGGTTCCATCCGCTGGTGCTATTTATATTCTGTCTTGCAGTGCTGCGTCCCACCAGCAGGGGTCTCCTGGCAGTTCGGAGCTGTCAGGGGAACTTCCCCCTGCTGGTATATCACCTTTGGGACGCAGTACTGACCTCCACCAGCGGATGGACCCTGGCAGTGTGGAGCACCTGGCCCTTGCTGCGTTCAGGTGTGACCTCAACGTAATCAACACACCCACTATATATACCCGACAAGTTCAAGCAGAACTCGCCCTGGTATTCGTCTATTAACCCGACCCTGATATCCGGACCCTGAGCCTGTTGTCTCCATCCTGGACTCCTGACCTGATCTAATCTGATTCATCCTGACCTGATCCCTCTCCTGGACTTTGCCTTCCTGCTTATTCCCCATCTGCAGCCATTTTCTGATCCCCCGTGTATGACCTCGGCCTGGCCTGTTTATGATTCTGGTATTTCCCTTTGCTGTACATATCGTCTTTAGTGTTGTTTTTGTCACTGTGGGTCATTGATTGTTTTGCACTGAGCTTGTTGAAGGTGGTGGGGTGTCTCCCCCTCTTCTTGAAATAAATCACCCTTTTTTACCTATATCTGTTTGGATTCCTCTTTGCAATCACATAGTGCTGGTCTATTTCTAATTGCTGACAGTATACCAGGGCCCTCCTAGACCAGATGTGCTTGCATTAAGGAACCACCCTGTTGTGGTGCGTTTTTCTGAAGCATGGATTTCAATGAAATCTGTTCCTTTTCCCTACTGGCAAAGGAGGATGGGGAGTATTGTCGCCAGGTTTTTGAGGGGTGGACAAAGGACCAGCTGATGGAGACCATCCGATCAGCTTATTCTTTGGTGGATCAGGGTTATATGTCTTTTGACGATATTCACTCACTAATTCAGTTATGTGTTGAATTGGCTTCGTCTGTTATTCCTGATGGTAGTGATGACTTCTCTCCCCCCTTCAGTCCTGACCAAGTTGAATCCCTGGTATGGTTGATGGAGGATGATCCAGCCTCCTTTGATGAACACTATTGCTCTTGTTCCCAGCAGAAGTTATCTGACTGCATTAGTTCAGTGCAGTCTTTGATTAAACAAGGTGTGTGTGAACCAGCCTTTGTTCAACCTGTGCTGCAGGCATGGTCAGATCTCCTGATTCCAGCCAAGCCACTGCATCCCAGCCCTGCTATTAACCACTTACCTTCCCAAGGATCTAGCCGTCCATTGCCAATGACAACCTCAGCTATAGCCCAGTTAATTCCGCTTCCTACCAAGTATTACTACCCAGTTTCTACTAATTGTACCTACCTGTTTCTTCCTTTTCACCAGTAACAACTCCACAAAAACCTCCTCCAGTCACCATCCCTGTGTCTCTGTCATATTCCAATCCTTCCTCCTACTTAATTTCATCCTCTTCATACATCACGTCTGTTAGCAAACCTGCAGTGTCTAAATCTAAAAAGAAACGGAAGTACTTCCCAACCCAACCCACACCATAGTGCCAGTTACCCAGCCTGACGCTTCAATGCCAGTTACCCAGCCTGACACTTCAGTGCCAGTTACCCAGCCTGACGTTTTAGTGCCACTTACCCAGCCTGACGTTTTAGTGCCACTTACCCCACCTGACGTTTTAGTGCCAGTTACCCCGCCTGACGTTTCAGTGCCAGTTACCCCGCCTGACGTTTCAGTACCAGTTACCCCGCCTGACGTTTCAGTGCCAGTTACCCCGCCTGACGTTTCTGTGCCAGCCTGCCAGCCTGATGTTCCTGTGTCCCCGGCAACGGATAGTTGGAGCGTCCGGAGGCCGCTCCTTTGAGGGGGGGTACTGTCAGGAAAGGTTCCATCTGCTGGTGCTATTTATATTCTGTCTTGCAGTGCTGCGTCCCACCAGCAGTGGTCTCCTGGCAGTTCGGAGCTGTCAGGGGAACTTCCCCCTGCTGGTATATCACCTTTGGGATGCAGTACTGACCTCCACCAGCGGATGGACCCTGGCAGTGTGGAGCACCTGGCCCTTGCTGCGTTCAGGTGTGACCTGAACGTAATCAACACACCCACTATATATACCCGGCAAGTTCAAGCAGAACTCGCCCTTGTATCCGTCTATTAACCCGACCCTGAGCCTGATATCCGGACCCTGAGCCTGTTGTCTCCATCCTGGACTCCTGACCTGATCTGATCTGATTTATCCTGACCTGATCCCTCTCCTGGACTTTCCCTTCCTGCTTATTCCCCCATCTGCAGCCATTTTCTGATCCCCCATGTATGACCTCGGCCTGGCCTGTTTATGATTCTGGTATTTCCCTTTGCTGTACATATCGTCTTTAGTGTTGTTTTGGTCACTGTGGGTCATTGATTGTTTTGCACTGAGCTTGTTGAAGGTGGTGGGGTGTCTCCCCCTCTTCTTGAAATAAATCACCCTTTTTTACCTATATCTGTTTGGATTCCTCTTTGCAATCACATAGTGCTGGTCTATTTCTAATTGCTGACAGTAACAATGTCACTAGTAGCAATTTGATACTTTTCTTTTCCTACATTTACTGCAGCAATGTCGTAAGTAATGATTTAAAGCTTCTTTTTTTTTCCGGTTTATGATACAACAATGTCCAAAGTGGCAGTTTAATACTTCCTTCTGAGCAACATCAACATATAGCCTATAGCAGTGTGGTACTCACGTTTTGTTGCTTTGTTGCTTCTGAACTAGCGGACACTCGATATTGTCTATTTTTAATACTTCTGGAATCTTGAACACTGCTAGATTTATAAAAGTTTTTTACTTACTTACATTTCTGATCTTTGACTTCAAGGATTTATGCAGGGCGGGGAGGCATTAGGTGGGGGGGACGTGATAGTTACTGCTTATTGCCTGAAACCTCCCCTGCAGCTCTCAGTGACCTAAGGATCACTGCTTTGTCCCTCGGAATGGACAGGGCTGGGCGCCCACTGACACCTTCTCAGGCACTCCTCCAGCTGCAGCTTACCCCAACACACACTCCACGTGGGGCGTTCTCCTTACCCAGAGCGCTGCAGGGATCCCAGGTGTGTTGTTTAGCCCGGGGATCGTGGGATCGCAGCACCTCTGTCCGGCGGTGTCTGCGATGGGGGTCAGGGGCTGTGTGGGGGGGGAGAAGGTGAGCCTCTCATCAAGGCTTCACAACGGAGGGGGGCGGCGACAGCAGCACGGGGAGAGTACATAGCTTCATCGGAGACCTGCTGGCCGGAGCTCCCGTCTCGCCACCACAGCTTACAGACCCCGCCATTCTCAGACTCCTCCCATCGCGAGAGACAAATAGTCGTTGCTGTCCATTCATACCACATTCACACGGTCGTGGGGATAACTTCTCCCCGATGATGCAAGGTGACATGCCTTGCTGGCAGGAATGTCAGTCACCCACACATTCATATACCAGTCACACTGTAGCAGCACCGGGCAAACCCTGCCCCAAACGGGTGTCCGGGCACCACTTCTGCACTCCTCACCATGTGCAGTGACAAAAAATAAAACAAAAATAGGGATCATGCTCTTACAGGAGGAAGGCACATACTTCTGTGCACGTCCAACACAAACAAAAAATAAAGCTCATAATCTGAGCAAAAATAAATAAGAGCGCAATCATTTGCCCTCTCGCGGGCCAGACCTGGTGCCATGGGTACGGCTCCTCAATTGTCTGGGGGGAGACTCGGGTGGGGGGGTGGGGCATCAGGAGGAGGTTCATCCCCTGGTCTCTCGCTCCTGGCTCTGAGGGCAGATGTACCCTCCAACGCAACGGCTATGCGGGTGAGAACAGAGTTAGTATCTGCCTGCATCCGCAGCTGGCGGGCATTGGCCTGCCGCTGGAGGCGCCTGTTCTGCCAACCCTCTGCCTGGATGGCAGAAGTGTTGGCCTGCACAGCCTCCCCCAGGTTCTTCACCTCTGCCATGATCACAGAAGCTGTGGCCTGCAGCTCCACAATTGCTTGGTCCTGGGTGGCCTGCACGTCCCCAAATGCCGAGGGACCCCCTGCTGACATGGCATGGCATCCAGGGTCTGACTTTGGTCACAGAGACTTGTGGCCATGGCTGCACAGTTGGCATTTATGTCATGCAGGCAGTCTGTTATGGTCTGGGTATGGGCAGCCTGCTGGCTGAGGCACTGCTGCATGTCTGAGGACCCAGCAAAAGAGGCCAGGCTGTCAGCCACTCTATACAGGTTGCCTGCAATATTGGCCATGTGGCGCGTCTGCTGGGCCTGCTCCCTCACAAGCCCTTCTTGGAGGGAACCGGCTACCCCCTAGTCTTGGCCAGAGCCTTCCTAGGGGAAGTAGCCGATTGAGTCCGCCTGGATGCGGTAGTCCTGGAGGGGGTTCCTCTGGAGGGGGTTCCCCTGATGGGCGTGGAGGTCTCTGAGGGTCCGGGGAAAAAGGAAGCCTCATCAAAATAGAGGCATTCCTCGAGATGGATATCCACCGGCTCCTTCTCAACTACCTCTACAGCGGGGGTGTGGGCACTCCCCTCCACCGATGGATCATGGCTTCCCAGGGGGTCAGGCTGAGGCTGATGTTCCTGGGATGGCGTGGGTCGGACACCGGCAGACGACGGCCCAGCTCCCTCCAGCACATCTGTGGATGACACAAAGCATTCACATGTTGGTGGACCCACACACTTGTGACATGTTCCCTTCCACCCCCTCACATGCTACACACCGGATGGGGGATAAAACACACTTACCTCTCCTCAAGTCCTGATCACTGGAGTCAAAACCCTCCATGCCCTCCACCTGCTCCCGCTCCAGACAGCTGGCGATGACCTCCTCCTCATCTGTCAACTTCAGAGCAGAAGCTGGTCCACCTCCCGTGCCACTGAGGTGCCTTCTGATGAGGGCCTGTTTATCCTGGACACGCCGACGCATGTCGTTTATTTTTTTTGAATGTCATCAGAGGTCCTGGTCTCATGTCCAAGAGCATTGACATCCAGGGTGATCTTCTCATAGATCTCCTTCTTCCTTGCCTTGCTGGTCCTGGCACTCTGTGCGCCATGGAGGTAGGCATCATACTGGCATCATACATCATGCTGAGGTCAGGATAGCCCTCTCTTCCAAGGAGAAATTATTCTTCCTCCTCTCCTTGTCCACCTTAGCAGCTGACATGGCTCCTCAAAAGTACTGTGCTCCAGGGGGAAAACAAGCAAACGGGTGTACTTTTGCGCTGGACGGGCGTATGGCTGGGCATATTTATGTGCTCGGCATAAGCCGGTGGGCCGGCGTATCTCAGGAAGTTGCGCCGGGGTAGTTGTGAGCATGCACATAGGTGTGCGGGGCATATGTCCACGTCACTGCGCATGCGTCGTTCATGATACGCCGGGCGTAAAACATTGCACCATGCTCGGACCATCATTTGCATGGGGTCACTCCCGCTTCCACCTACGCCAGCTTACGCCTTTGAAATTACGTTACGCCGGCGCAACATTGGGAGCATTTGCTTTGTGAATTCCATGCTTGTGTCGGCGTAGCGTAAAAGAGATACGCTATGGCGGCATATATATGCGCCGATGTATGTGAATCTGGGCATTAGTGTCTGCCTCCTTGGCCTAGTGCAACAACTGGCCTTTGCCAAAGCAACATGCACCCCAACAGGTATCCTATTTAATACGAGGAAAGCCAAAGTACTAAAGTGGAAGTCAACCACTCCCCCACCCTGTTTTCATGGAAGCAATTAGTTAACACAATGATAAAGCGATAATGCAACATATCTGTCTCGAGAATTTTCCAAAAAATATAACAAAATCTGGCATTTGTGGACGAACACTGAATCCACAACAGATGATCAGCCCTCAGGGGATCGATAGATGGCCCCCCAAGAAACAATAACTCATATTAAGATCCTACCATGTGATACCTGAGCAGTGATTGTGTTGTGTTTAGTTAAGAATGTGTCGTTTTTAGATCTGATTGGTATCCAACAGTTGTTAGTCGTACTATGTTATGCACATGACTATGTGCACCGATTGGCTGGAGTATGCCCCAATGGCCCTGTTTTGTACTACAAAAGGAAACATTTTTTATAATAAAGAGAAATAAATAAAAGGAACGTTTTTGGCCTGCATGAAGGATCGGGGTTGTGTGTTTTTGGACTCAAAGACCATTTTTGGCCTCCATATGTAAGCAGTGATTGCACCACCTATATGAGGTATCACCACAAACGTCACATCAAGAGCAATAATTTGAGCACCTCCTGTGCACCTCCTGTGTAAATCTAAAGTGGTAATCTATAAAACGTTGCCTATAAATAATATAATGTACTGTGGTTTATCTTTTTTCATGCACATTATCTTTTATGTTTTACCAAAAATTGGGTATTATATTGTTTTTGTGCGCACTAAAATTCTTTAAAGTATATAGTTTCCAAAATTACCTACAACAATACATAATATTTGGGGGTTCTGAGTAATTTTATGGCATCAAAATTCAGATTTGTACATATATTTGTGGATGTGTTAGAATATGCCTGGTCTTAAAGTGGTTAAAAAGGGTCAGGGACTTTTGGTGCACGTTTTTAGGACATAAAGCAGGTATTGCAATAAACAAACACTGTCTGCGTTTGTGTACCCACATACAAGATTTAGACTCTTTCAGACATTTATTTGAAAGAGCATTTACCCATTCATCCACGGACCGAGCTGCTTGAGACTTGCCAAAAAGAAGGACCATATTGCCTATATTGCACTGCTGCACTTACCATTGCTACCTGCTTCCTGCTGTGTGCAGTCTGCACCACCTTCAACTCTCCCGGGTCCTACTGCACACCTCATCTGGTATCCAACTGCAGGGATCTTCACACCACCAACATTTCTCACATCTGGCAATCCCTTTTTTTTTGGCCTTCATGTTATCACCTTCAGGGGCTCGGCTGCAAGGAGAGCCCTCTCAGCATTTTGCCTTCAGGACGTTACACTGCTCTTAATGGGAACAGACTTCAGATTGCAACATCTATTCTTCCCGTTATTGGATCTTGTGAGTCTGTTGGCTAGGGTCAAAGCAGTGCATTATAGGATGTCACAACATTTGCCAGGGCAAGGTCAGCCAAACATTCATGCGTTTGGCCATATCCAATCCTGAAAATTAGCTTCAGATCAAAACCAAAACTCTTTCCAGAACATGTTCCTTTTCCCAACTCACTTCAGAAGCGATTTATCTATACACTTGAGGTACATTTACAAGTCCTTGAGTGTACAATAGAATATAATTCTGTTGTATACCCTTGTAATACTATTATTTTCTTTAAAAATGCACCATCTGTTCTAAAAAGTCATGAATTAAGTAATTGGACACACACCAAAAACACTTTTTTTCCCTTTAAAATCTGTTTACATTTAATTAATTATTATTTATGATTTTAGTTAACACCAGTGGAGTGATGTTCACACATAATTAATAATATTGAATATTTATTGACAATGCAAACTGTGATCAAAGATATGCCAAACTGATATAATTTTACATTTTAGTCTGCTGGTAAAGGCAGCCCTTTTTACCCAGTACTTCATTTGCTTTACTGCTTAGCATTCTCTCTTTTTTTTCAATATATTCAACTACAGCATAAAGTGTTATTCCAAGGAAAAGTACAGAAAGCAATATATACAATTTTGCAGATACACACAAAAAATTGCTATACCCATAAGCTATAACGAATCCCAAAGACTCCCACAGACGATAATTGGCAAAAGCAGCTTCTTTGTTCTTGTCAAACAATGCTCCATAAAGAGCTGTGGAAAAAAAAAAAATTTAAAAGTTTAATTAGGATCAATTTTATTCAAAGCTTAGTCAACGTGTCATTAAACCCCAAACAATTCTCTGTGTATATCTTGTTAAAATTACACACTATGGGCCAGATTCAGGATGGCGAGCGGTTCTTTGCGGCGGTGTAACTTTTCCTATTTACGTTACGCTGCCGCAACTTTACCCGCAAGTGCTGTATTTTAGCGTAAATTGGGTGGCCTAATTTAAATTGGGCGGGTAGGGGGCGTATGCTATTTAAATTAGGCGCGTCCCCGCGCCGAACGTACTGCGCATGCGTCGACCATTGAAAAATCCCAGTGCGCACGCTCCGAATTATGACGGTGTTTTCGACGTGAACGTAATCGAAGTAAATCCCCATTCACGGACAAATTACGCAAACGACGTTAACATTTTCAAATTTCCCGCGGTCACAACGTCCATACTTAACATAGGATGCGCCATCTTTTTGGTGCTTTATCTTTACGCCGGGAAACCCCTTAGGGAAACAGAGTAAAGTCACTGCATCGGGCGGGCGTACGTTCGGGAATTGGCGTATCTCGCTGATTTACATATTCTCAGTGTAAATCCGCGGGAACGCCCCTGGCGGCCATTTTAAAAATGCATTTAACCAATTAACCCCCAGACCATATTGCTGGTCAAAGACCAGAGCACTTTTTGTGATTCGGGACTGCGTCGCTTTAACTGACAATTGCGCGGTCGTGCGATGTGGCTCCCAAACAAAATTGGCGTCCTTTTTTTCCCACAAATAGAGCTTTCTTTTGGTGGTATTTGATCATCTCTGCGGTTTTTATTTTTTGCGCTATAAACAAAAATAGAGCGACTATTTTGAAAAAAATGCAATATTTTTATCTTTTTGCTATAATAAATATCCCCAAAAAATATATAATTATTTTTTTTTCCTCAGTTTAGGCCGATACGTATTTTTCTACATATTTTTCCTTAAAAAAAACGCAATTAGCGTTTATTGATTGGTTTGCGCAAAATGTATAGCGTTTACAAAAAAGGGGGTCGTTTTATGGCATTTTTATTAATATTTTTTTTTACTAGTAATGGCGGCGATCAATGCTAAAAAAATGCATTGGATTACTATAAAAATGCCATTGGCAGTAAAGGGGTTGACACTAGGGGGCAGGGAAGGGGTTAAGTGTGTTCCTGGTGTGTTCTAACTGTATGGGGGGGGGGGGGGGTTGACTCACTAGTAGGGGAAATCACTGATCTTCTGTTCATACATTGTATGAACAGAAGATCAAGCGTTTCTCCCGCTGACAGGAACGAGAGCTTTGTGTTTACACACATAGCTCTCATTCCCCGTTCTGTAATGAACGAGCGCGCGTGCCCGGTGGCGATCGCGCCCGCCGGGAACGCGCGCGGGACTCTGGGGGATGCGCGCTAAAGGTAGGATGTAGAGCTACGTGCTCTCGCCCAGCAGTGCCACCGTCCCACTGTATAACTGCGGTGGGCGGTCGGCATGTGGTTAAGATCTGACGGCGTAATACAATTACGCCTGTCGGATCTTTCCTGCAAACCGGCGTATCTTGTTTTCTGAATACAGAAAACAGATACGCTGGCGCAAAGTCAGAGTTATGCCGGCATAACTCTACCTGAATCTGGCCCTATACCTGTGAGCAGAATCTTTGTCATGCCTTCTGGACTTGCAATACCAACATCGTCCACTAGATGCCACTTGAGCAGTGTTCTATGGTGAATACACATTCACAACTCTTTCACCTGTTACCGCTTGGAGCCAGCTAAGCCTGCACCACATGTTTCTTAGGAAAATTCTTAGCAGTAAGGCAGCATCGCTGGTATGCTAAAGATTGTTTACCTGTATACCTAGTAGACATTTGTTTATGTAAATCTTATATGTTAATTTATCTGTTAATTTCTAGTTTCACTGCATGTACATCCTATTCTTATATGACCACCACCTGTTCATTGTAATAAAGATCCAAAGTTACAGACAGTCTGGCTATTTTAAGATTCAAGGTATAAACTGCCAGGGGCAAACGTGTAGCGAGAACAGAACATTGAAACAGCAGCTATCCAGCAAGCGGGATTTGGGACAGTGACTACAAAGAGGCCTGCTACCCTATGTGCAGTCAGTCACCTGCATATGTCAATACAGCAGTCTCTACACTGTCAAGCATTCCTGCAAGCAACATGTCACATAGCCAGGCATCCTCACTCAAGACAAGGTCCCAAGTTTTCGGCTCCTCTAGATCTTCCTCCGCAAGCAATCCACTCACTATCGCACGTGCAAAAGCTGAAGCCGTCAAGCCCAGGCAGCCTTTGCTGAGCAAGAAATGCAGATCAAAAAGGAGAAAGTGAGGCTAAAGACACAAGAGGCTGAGGAAGCCCTCCTAGAAGTAGCCCTAGAGAAACTCACTGTAGAGAAGGAAGCAGCAGCGTCCATAGCCAAAGCAGAAGCCTTAGAATTACAGTAGCTGTATACCCGAGAAATGAATGCAGTAGACGAAGCAATATTCTTGACCCAGAAGCTGAAACTCAAGATTCTCTACAACAAACTTCAGATTACATCAATCAACATTTAACCACTTAAGACCCGGACTATTATGCAGGTAAAAGGTCTGGCCCCTTTTTGCGATTCGGCACGACGTCACTTTAATTGACAATTGCACGGTTGTGCAACGTGGCTCCCAAACAAAATTGACATCCTTTTTTTCCCCCACAAATAGAGCTTTCTTTTGGTGGTATTTGATCACCTTTGCGTTTTTTATTTTTTGCGCTATAAACAAAAATAGAGTGACAATTTAAAAAATGCTATATTTTTTACTTTTTACTACAATAAATATCTCCAAAAAATATATAAAAAAAAACATTATTTTCCTCAGTTTAGGCCGATACATATTTTTCTACATATTTTTGGTATAAAAATCACAGTGTTATAGCGTTTACAAAATAGGGGATAGTTTAATTATTATTATTATATATTTTTGGTATAAAAATCGCAATAAGCGTTTATTGATTGGTTTGCGCAAAAGTTATAGCGTTTACAAAATAAGGGATAGTTTTATGGCATTTTTATTAATAATTTTTTTTTTTTTTACTAGTAATGGCGGCGATCAGCAATTTTTTTCATGACTACGACATTATAATGGACACATCGGACACTTTTGACACATTTTTGGGACCATTGTCATTTTCACAGTAAAAAGTGAAACTGATTCTGTGAAAATGGCAATGGCAGTGAAGGGGTTAACCACTAGGGGGCGTTAACGGGGTTAAGTGTGTCCTATTGTGTGTTTCTTATTGTAGGGGGGCGTGGCTGGATGTGTAACATCACTGATCGTCGTTCCCTATGACAGGGAACAGACGATCAGTGACAAGCCACAGAGAAGAACGAGGAAGGTTTGTTTACACACACCTCTCACCGATCGCGGGACACCGGCGGAGATCGGGTCTGCGGGTCCCGCAGGTGCGGTCACGGAGCTCAGGACTAGGTCGCAAGTTTAATGACTGCCCTGAAAGCCACAGAGCCTGGTGGTCTTCCTTTCAAAATGTCAGAGACTTAGGCCCCATACACACGATCGGACATATCCGATGCAAACAGTCCGTGGACCATTTCCATCGGATATGTCCGATCGGGAGTTTGATCCGATGGCGTGTACACACCATCGGATCAAATTCCCCGCCGCCGGACGGCGCGGTGACGTTGCGGTGACGCGGCGGTGACGTTGACGCCGCCGCGTCACCACCACGTCACCGCACCAGGAAGTAAAACACTTCCGCGCATGCGCCGAATCCATTCGGCAGCGGCGCGGCGGCGGTGGGGGCCGACAGGTCTGCTGGTAAGTGTACTAACCAGCAGACATGTCGGGCGGACAGATTCCCACCGGATAGATTTCAAAGCTTGCTTTGAAATCTGTCGGGTGGAGAAATCTGTCCGCTAGCCCATACACACGAGCGGAGATGTCTGCTGAAACGGTCCATCGGACCGTTTTCAGCGGACATATCCCCTCGTGTGTACGCGGCCTAAGGGGGACTTACAAGAACTCACATTCCTTGACACAGCCAGAGGTGTCAACCCCAGTGTACAAAAGTTAACCTATGACTTGCAAGCAGGGCTGCTGTTAGAAATCACGGGGCCCCATACAGCCTACCCTCAAATATATCAAAACAAATTTTTCACTAAAAATATACTAAAATCATTTTACACAAAGATATCAGACGTTGTGTGAATTAGCCCTTTTTTAATTCTTTTTTTATTACATTTTTGAACAAAAACATTTCATAAATATCGTTTTTTTTATTAAATAATGTTTTGAATAAAAGATATTTTTATTTTTTTTACAAATTATTTATTTTCCAATTTGTTTTTCCAAAAATTTAAAATATACTAAAATCATTCTTAGCGGACACAAAGATAACAGACAAGCTATGTGAATTAGCCCTTTTTTAAATAATTATTTTACATTTTTGAACAAAAACATTTCCTAAAGTTTTGAAAAAAAAGAATGGCCCAGATTCAGGTACATCTGCGCATTAATGGACCGGCGTAGCGCACCGCCTTTACGTTAGACTTGCGCAATTTTGTCGCGTAATCACCCTATTCTCGTAGCTTTTGCGCAGAAAATTGCGCATGCGTAACATTTTTTCAGAGGCGTAAGGAGGAGTAATACAAATTGGGAAGGACGTGGGCGTGTTACATTGAAATGAGCCGTGACCCCATGCAAATGAAGGGCCGGCCGGCTCGCGCATGCGCGCTTGAAGCATACCATGTCAGCTCCGCTGTGCGCATGCTCACAACTCGGGAGCGGCGCAATCAGTGAAATTGGAAATGGACTAGGGCAACGTTGTGAACTACGCAGACAGAATAAATAGACACACACAAACGCACTTGCATTGCAAAAGTACACCCCTTTGTCCCTTCCCATTTAACCAAGTGCTTTTGTCCTGTTGTTCGTTGCGGTGTGTTTTGTAGTTGTCAGATTAGTGTTCTGTGTGATCAAGTGGTTGTTAGTAGA
Source organism: Rana kukunoris (assembly GCA_029574335.1). Classification (NCBI taxonomy): domain Eukaryota; kingdom Metazoa; phylum Chordata; class Amphibia; order Anura; family Ranidae; genus Rana; species Rana kukunoris. The sequence goes on from CM056052.1 coordinate 391,170,110, forward strand.
TTTTTGAAAGTGGTTTTTGATAAGTGTTTGAGAGACTGTTTGTTTGATTGATATATTTGTGTTTATTTCTTTTCCTGCTGTATTTTTGTTTTGTTTTTTTGGTGACTGTTTCTTGCTGAGTAGTTTTCTCTGTGTGTGTGTGTTTTTGTTTGATTGGTTGTGTTTGTTTGTGTGCGTGAATTTTGTTGACTGGGACTGTTTTTTTTTGGAAGGATGACTGAGAGAAAACGCAAGCTGAATTTTACACTTGTGGAAAAACAGATTCTTGCCCGGGCCATTAGCGAGTATGGGCGTTACCTCCACGGCCCACAGAGTGCCAACACCACCCCGGGCAGGAGGAGGGAGATTTTGGATAGGATCACTGACCAGGTGAATTCAGCGGGGCAGGGGGAGACATGGACCCGGTCTGGGATTGACAAAAAAAAAATAGATTTTTTAATACAGCTTACCTGTAAAATCTTTTTTCTTGGAGTACATCACGGGACACAGAGCATCATATTCATTACTATATGGGTTATATGGAGTACCTTCAGGTGTGGACACTGGCAATCTCAAACAGGAAGTCCCCTCCCTATATAACCCCCTCCCAAAGAGGAAGTACCTCAGTTTTGTAGCAAGCAGTATGCCTCCCAAAAATGTTCCCCAAAAGAGGGGTGGGAGCTCTGTGTCCCGTGATGTACTCCAAGAAAAAGATTTTACAGGTAAGCTGTATTAAAAAATCTATTTTTCTTTCTCGTACATCACGGGACACAGAGCAGCATATTCATTACTATATGGGATGTCCGAAAGCAGTGCTTTAATGAGGGGAGGGAGACATCTTCCAATTTTTCCTCTTAATTTAGAGGTATACTCAAATACTAATAAATCCAACTTAGACAAAAATGTAAATCTCAAATCTAAAACAAAGGGAGCCCCCTCAGATCCTGAGGAGCTTGAATCGCGGCCTGCAGTACTGCCTGCCCAAAGGCTGTATCCGCATTCCTTCTTACGTCCAATTGATAAAAATTTTGTAAACATGTGGACTGACGACCACGTTGCTGCCTTGCATATTCGAGCCATAGAGATCTGATGATGTGCTGCCCAGGAGGTGCCCATGGCCCTGGTAGAATGGGCCTTTACCGACAAAGGAGGAGGCAACCTCTTCAAACCGCAGGCCTGAACGATTAATTGTTTAATCCATCTTGCGATGGTGGATCAAGCAGCTGCCTGACCCATCTTGGGCCCTTCCGGTAAAACGAACACCACATCTGTTTTCCGAACCTTCTCTGTAGCTTTAAGATAGGCCTTTATGGCCCTGACAATATCCAACGTATGCAGCAACCCCTCCTTTCTAGAGGTGGGTTTTGGAAAGAAGGATGGAAGTACCACATCCTGGTTCAAGTGGAAACTGGATATAACCTTTGGTAGAAAGGAAGGATGAGGACGGAAACCCGCCCTATCCTTATGTAAAATGAGATATGGTTCCTTACAAGATAAGGCTGCCAATTCCGATACTCTCCTGGCCGAAACTATGGCGATCAGAAATACCGACTTTCTAGTCAGTAACCAAAGGTACCTCAGCCAACGGCTCAAAGGGTTGTTTCTGTAGAGTTGACAGAACAAGATTTAAGTCCCATGGACAAAGTGGTGATTTGACCGGAGGATTAACACGTAAGACTCCCTGTACGAAGATCTTAACCAGCGAGTGGGCGGCCAGCGGCCTCTGAAACCACACTGATAAGGCTGAAATCTCTCCCTAGATCGTGCTTAATGCCAGGCCTTTATCCACTCTTAGCTGGAGAAAACTTAATACTCTATCAATGGTATACTTGCGGGAAAACCATCTCTTAGACTCACACCAGCCTACGTAGGCCCTCCAAACCCTGTAACAAATTACCCTGGAGGCCGGCTTTCTAGCCTTAATGAGGGTAGGGATTACCTGCCTAGACAGACCTCTACCCCTGAGAATCAGGGATTCAGCCGCCAGGCCGTCAATTTTAGACGCCGTAATGCAGGGTGGAGGATCGGGCCTTGTGAGAGTAGGTCTGGCCATAGAGGAAGAGTCCAAGGGCCTCCCGCTGCCAATTTCAGGACTAGTGAGTACCATGCCCTCCGGTACCAAGCTGGGGCTACCAGGATAACCGGCCTGTGCTATGATCCTGCGCAACAGGCGGGGTAGTAACTGCAGCGGGGGAAATGCATATAGAAGTTATGATTGATGCCAAGGGCAAACCAACGCATCGGTTCCGCAGGCCATAGGGTCCCTCGTTCGAGACATAAACCTGTCTAGCTTCTTGTTGAATCCTGATGCCATGACGTCCACGTCTGGCACTCCCCACTTCTGGGAGATTGTCTGAAAGACCTGTGGATGCAGAGACCACTCTCCCGGCGACAGGGTTTGGCGACTTTAGGAAGTCCGCCTGCAGGTTGTTCACCCCGGGAATGAATATCGCCGATATGCAGGGTACATAAACCTCTGCCCACCGAAAAACCAAGCTCATCTCTCTTGGCTTGACTCTTGGTTCCCCCTTGGTGGTTCACCTATATGCCACTGCTGTGGCATTGTCTGAATGAATTTTCACCGAGGACCCCTGTAATCTGGATGTCTATGCCAGGAGGGCTAGCCGAGCCGCTCTGACCTCCCAGACATTGACGGGCAGCTGCCTCTCCGCCTCTGCCCAAGTTCCTTGACGAGTGAACCCGTTCAAGACCGCTCTCCAGCCTTCCAGACCACTGGGCAGAAAGACTCCCCTTCAGAAAGTTCTGAGGGTTTAACCATCAGCATAGACTTTTGCCGGACCTTTAATGACGGCGTCAAAGGAAACTCCAAGGCCTTTGCTCCCTTGCTCCAAGCTGCTAGAATTGCTGTCTGTAGGACGCGAGTGTGGAAGCGTGCGGTACCGCCTCGAACATGGCCATTAGTTTGCCTAGTAATCGCATACATAGGCGAATAGTTGGTTTTCTTTTGCTTAGAACCAACTGAATCAATTTTTTGATAGCCTCGACCTTTACCAGGGGCAGGAACACCTTTTGTGGTGTCAGAAGTGGGATCTGAACCCATGCCTCCAGCCGAGACTGCGACCTGAACGCAGCCTGCTTTGTAGGTTGAAATGCTGATTTTTCCCCAGTTTAGGACCCAGCCGAACCTCTCGAGGTACTGAATCATGAGGGCTACTGCGCATTCCAGCCAAGGAAGTGAGTGATCTATGATTAAGAGGTCGTCCAGGTATGCTAGGACCGAGACCCCTTGGATCCTTAGATTGACTAGAATTGGAGCTAGGACCTTCGTGAATACCCCGGGGCCGTAGCCAGCCCGTAGGGGAGTGCCACGAATTGGAAGTGACGCTGTATCAATGTGAAGCGTAAAAAATCTTTGATGTGGCTGAAAGATTGGTACATGAAGGTAACCCTCCTTTATGTCTATAGAAGCCAGAAAGTCGTCCTTCTGGAGTGTGGCGGCTGCTGACCGACCGGATTCCATCCGGAAAGAGCGAACCCTTAGGTCAGCATTTAAACCTTTAGGTCCAAAATTGGTCCGACATCGCCGATGGGCTTTGGTATGACAAACAGATTGGAATAGAAACCTAGCCCCTGTTCTTGGGCTGGTACCTCTACCATTATGCCTTGGTAAGCAGATGTCCAATGCCGCCCGCATTGAGGCCTTCCTTGTGGAGGAACCTTAGAAATTCTAATCTGTAGCCTGTGGCCACAGATGATCGGACCCCCTCTGTCGGGGATCGATACCATGGCCTCTTGCCCCCAGAGGCCTGTCCTTGCGATCCATTGTTAAAAGTTTGATCGCGCAGGAGGCCTGATACTGCCTGGAATTTGAGGGCTGCCTTTTAAACGCAGGACCCCGGAACTTCTTTTGACTGGTAAAAGGGGTACTTTTGCCACTTGAAACAGTCTGAATGTATTTATCCAGATCTTTCCATGGAAGGGAAAACCTGCCAGTAGTCTTTTGCATGGGGCTCGGCCGCCCAGTTCTTCAACCATAAGAGCCTTCTCATATGCACTAAAAATAGTGACAAACGAGACGCCTGCTGGATGGAGTCTTTTATAGCCTCTACCGCAAAGCACAGAGCTCTGGGAATATCCAATAACTCCTCTGCCTATTGGGCAGGGATGTCTTTAAGCATCTGTTTTGTCTGGTCCTTTAACGCCTGACAAACTCCAATTGCAGCCACTGCTGGTTGTACCACTGCTCCTGCCGTAGCAAAGGATGCTTGAAAAAGTGTCTCTAAACGTTTATCGACCGGGACCTTAAACATTTGTATGTTTTCCCCCGGGCCAGTTAATGATTTATTCACACATGAGATGGCTGCGTCCACAGTTGGGAGCGCCCATTTCTTAGAAAAATTTCTCTTCCATAGGGTAAATAACAGAAAACCTTCCAGGCGGTCTCCCATCCAGGCACTAACCAGGCCCGACCCTGCTTAGCCTCCGAGATCAGACGAGATCGGGCGCTTTCAGGGTGATGTGGCCGTAGGCTTTAGGCGGCAGAAAAAGTTCTGTCCGGTCGTCCCAATCCTGGAAAAACCAATTCCTCTAACAGAGGATGGACCGGAAAAGCTGCGCTGCTTAACCACTTTCCGACCAGCCGCCGCAGTTATACGGCGGCAGGTCGGCACGGGTGCGCGAGAGCCCGTAGCTCTATGTCGCGCCCTAGTAAGTCCCCCCCCCATACAGTTAGAACACAAATAGGAACACACTTAACCCCTTCCCCGCCCCCTAGTGTTAACCCCTTCACTGCCAATGGCATTTTTATAGTAATCCAATGCATTTTTATAGCATTGATCGCTAAAAAAATGCCAATGGTCCCAAAAATGTGTCAAAAGTGTCCGAAGTGTCCGCCATAACATCGCAGTACCGAAAAAAAACGCTGATCGCCGCCATTACTAGTAAAAAAAAAATAATAATAAAAATGCCATAAAACTACCCCCTATTTTGTAAACGCTATAACTTTTGCGCAAACCAATCAATAAACGCTAATTGCGATTTTTTTTTACGAAAAATATGTAGAAGAATACGTATCGGCCTAAACTGAGGAAAAAATATTTTTTTTTTATATATTTTTGGGGATATTTATTATAGAAAAAAGTAAAAAATATTGCATTTTTTTCAAAATAGACGCTCTGTTTTTGTTTATAGCGCAAAAAATAAAAACCGCAGAGATGATCAAATACCACCAAAAGAAAGCTCTATTTGTGGGAAAAAAAGGACGCCAATTTTGTTTGGGAGCCACGTCGCACGACCGCGCAATTGTCAGTTAAAGCGACGCAGTGCCGAATCTCAAAAAGTGCTCTGGTCTTTTGACAGCAATATGGTCCGGGGCTGAAGTGGTTAAAGGCGCTTTAAAAAGAACCCAAAGAGGATACCGCAGGAACCTGAGGCTCTGGAAATGGCAAATTAAATGCCGAGCGGACCATGTCTGTCAAAGACTGGACCCACAGACTCTCCGTCTGGGAGGCTGAAAACGATTCTTCAGTGGTAGATCCTTCCTCTAGGTTCTGGTCCAACCGATCCTCCTGAAATTCTAATTCCTCCGGAGAGAGAATCTCAGCATCCGAGGATACACCTTTTGGCGATGGGGATCTAGTCCGCTTCTTGCCAGAAAAAGAGCCAGCGATCATAGCTGTTAACCTTTTTTCTCTAGCCCCCCCTAGGGTGACGGCTAGCATCTCCTCTGTGATAACACAGGGTTGGGCCGATCTGGGCCAGCCTCAGCACCAGACCCCCTTAATGGCTTATCCAAGGTGACCCCTATAGGAATAACCTGTGGGGAAAGTATTGGCATATCATCAGAACCAGAGGAGGAACCCCTTTGTCTTTGCCTTTTCTTTTTATTTTTAATTTTTTGTGTTTTGATCCTGAACCTTTGGAAGCCATAATACAAAACCGAGGGACTCCGCCTACAACAACAGACTGTTATAGCCAGGAGTACAAAAAAATAAGGTTTAGGGGACAATAGGATCACTAATGCCCAAAAACGGTGGGGCTCAGTATGTTTTCCCTTATAATTGTTTTTCACAACATACAGCCCCACCCCCAACATGTTTGCCAGCATTCAACCTGTTGCCAAGGGGATGTTTGGCTTAACAAAAAGTATTGGAGCTGACTCCAGCATGTAGTACCCCTTCTCGCCACCGGGATTCACTGTGCTGCCAGCTCTGCGTCCTCTCTCTTCCAGCTCAGTTCTGAACTGAGCCAAGATCGCACCTGCTGTGTATAACAGCAATTGAAGGCACGCCCACTCTACACAGCAGTCACCCTCATCGCCCCCCCCCCCCCTTCCGAACGGCGCGAAAATTTCCTATGTGCGCGTGCGCGCGACTGTCGGGGGAGGAGAGCCCAGGAGGAGACACACTCTGGAGCCCAGGAATGCAGGCTGGAGGACGCATCAGGCGGCAGATTTGAATCCCGGCTAGGTAAGGCTTAAAACAGGCCCCTAAGGAGTCCCTTTAGCCTAAAGACAGATCTCTCTTTTTTTTTTTAAAAGACCTTCAACCAGCGAGCAGCAGGTAGCTTGCAAACATACATAGATAGGTAGGGGGATCAAGTGATGGGGGGGGGGGGACATTTCAGGCCATCCTGTCCATCAGACATAGTGACCATGGTGCCAATGCAGAGCATACTCAGGCTACCCCCCTTAAGATCTCCCCTGGAGAGCCTGCTGTCGAACCAAGTCCCGCAGGCTCCCCTCTTACCTGCTCCATGCCGCAGGACGTTTGCAAAACGGTCCAATCTTCTCCCATCTCCGTGGGTAGCGTAGTAGACCTTCAGGCACTGGGGTCCTGGAAGGAACCGACTGTCCTGGACCTATACAGCACCCTGGCAAACAGGATCTTTTGGTTTAGAAAACTCCAAGTCCTGGGCCCAGCCCTCTAGAGAGGAGCATTATAGGCAAAACCCCACGGTTTGGGGCCCGGGTACTGTCCACTTTGGCACTGAGGCTCCTTGGACAGATCCGGTTAGCCCGCCTTAATCCCAAGGATGTGGAGGCAAAGCTATTCCGTGACCAACACCTAAGACACTGGCGAAAAAACTGAGGTACTTCCTCTATGGGAGGGGGTTATATAGGGAGGGGACTTCCTGTTTGAGATTGCCAGTGTCCACACCTGAAGGTACTCCATATAACCCATATAGTAATGAATATGCTGCTCTGTGTCCCGTGATGTAAGAGAAAGAAATCAATGACCTCCGGCGTCTGGTCAATAAGAAGCTGGCCAGAATGCATGCCCATGCCAGGGGCACAGGAGGGGGCCCACCATGCCGTTTTAGCCTGACAGCGGAGGAGCGTGCGGTGGCCCTGACCTTTCATCGGCATGAAGTTGCGGGCCTGCCCGGCTTTGACTCAAGTCCGGAGCCCGTGGTGCCAGGTACGTTTTTTTTTTTTTAATATCAGGTGTGTAGCATGTGTGGGGGAGGGGGTGAAAGGGAATATGTGGCAAGTGTGTGGATCCTCCAACCTGTGAATGTTTTGTGTCATCCACAGATGTGCAGGAGGGTGCAGGGCCATCTGGCCTGACCGCACCAACCCCAGGACAGCAGCCTAATGAGGCCCCCCCAACAAGGCCGGAGTCCGCGGAGGAGGTTCAAGAGGAGCAGGAGAATCATGAGGAGGAGAATCATGAGGAGGAGGAGTCCATGTCAGGCACTGGACGTTTGGGTTTTGAGGACTCTTCCCCTCTGGCTGGCAGCAGGCAGGCCTCCCTAAGGGGGAGCCCCCCCCTCCTCCCCCAACATGGCTCCCCTCACAAGGGCCTCCCCTTCTCCCCAGCCACAAGCATCAGCTGGAGGCAGGATGTCATCCCAGACCACCAGGGGGGTGGCCGATCTCCTGCCCGCCACTCTGAGAAGGGACCAGTTCCTCCAGACCCGCCATCTGGGACAGGTCAGCCAGACATTGTTGCGGATGGAGGAGAGCCTGTCCTCCATCAAGGATACGCTGGGGAACCTGGACTCCCACTCCCGGGCTTTCACAACCTGCCTAAATGAACTGCAGACGACATCAGCAGGCGTTGGGCAGGATGTGAGGGCCCTTACCCTGGATATCCAGGCCAACATGGCAACACTTGGTGCTGCCCTGGACAGAATAGCGGTGGCTTTGGAGGGCAGGCCGCCAGGTGGGCAGAGATCAGGGGCTGCTCCTCCTTCCCCGGTTTTACCCCTTCCCCATGAGTCTCCCCTGAGAAGCCGGGGCCGTGGCCGGGGGCGCCCCAGGCGTGGCTCACGCAGAGGGCAATAATTTGTTTTTCCCCATTTTTTTTTTTGGAAATTTTTTGCTCTTGCAGGTCTTTTTTTTTTTTGGGTTGTGAATGCTGTGTGAATGTGGGGGTGACATTCCTGCCAGAAAAGGGGTGTCACCCTCAATTTTGGTGGAGAAGGGTTCCCCAGGACCAGGGAGAAGTGATCCCCAGGTCCGTGTGAATGGTGTATGAATGTACAGTGACATAATTGGAGCCTTGGCGTGGCGTTGCTGCTCACAAGTCCAGCATGGTGGACTGGTGCCAATCCAATTTGATGTGGATGTGGGGTGTGTGTGCTAGGGACCACAGTGTTGTGCATGCATGCATTCTCATTGTGCCATGATTAATGTGTATGTTTAACGGGCAAAGATGCCCAATGTGAGCTGTCTCCTGGCTGCTCTTCCCTCAGAAGACGGGGTAGCCTCGGTTAGGGCGGGATTGTCTGGTTCAGGGGTCAGGTCATCACGTAAGTCAATCTGCAGGCCCTTTCTTTCTGCGAAGTTGTGCAGCATGCAACATGCACCGATGATCTGGCACATAAAGTTTGGGGAATACAAGAGGGTACCCCCAGACTTATCCAGGCATCGGAAACGTGACTTTAGGAGGCCAAAGGTGCGCTCCACCACTGCTCGTGTTTGGGCATGTGCTTGATTGTATCTTTCCTCTCCTGGGGTTTGGGGGTTCCGGATAGGAGTCATGAGATGGGGTCCCAGTGGATATGCAGAGTCACCTGTAAGGGAAAAGACAGGAGGATGTTAGTCATGCATGTGCCCTTGTGATGTGTGCATCATGGGAGGGGATAGTCATGCCTGACTCCCATGTCACTCACCAACCAGCCAGGTGTCCCCATACACGTTCTGTTCGAATTCCATTCGGATGTGGCATTGATTGTATATGTAGCTGTCATGGCTGGACCCTGGGTGTTTGGCACGGACGTGCCATATGAGGCCTTGGGCATCGACTATCACCTGTACCTGTATGGAATGCCAATGCTTCCGATTGCGGTACATGTGCTCTGTCTCCTGGGGGGGCTGGAGTGCCACATGTGTGCAATCAATGGCCCCCACAGTGCGTGGGAATCTGGCAATTCTGTAGAAATCTGTCATTGCCTTCAGCCGCAGCTCCTCAGTGGTGGGTTTGATGATTTGGTTGGCCATGCGTCTGAGAATTGCAGGGACAACCTGGTGCACACATGGAGGATTGTGACATGCCAGCCACCACTCCACTTGTACGCTGAAAAGAGCCACTGGCAAGGAAATGGAGTGTTGCCATGACCTTGACCAGTGGCTGCACTGCATGTGAGCGGTGTGTTGGGCTGGTGATGTCCTCCTGCAGGGTTGTGGTTAATTCCACGAGTGGAAGAAAGTGAACAGAAACTGGAAAAACAAGACCTAGAATTAAAGCAACTAAAGGAACAATACCTGGGTATACAAAAGAGCCAGAGAATGCTAAAATATTACTTGGAGGACCAAGAGAACCGTAGCAGAAGGAAAAATTTAAGGATTAGATCTATAAAAGAGGAAAGAGGAGAAGACTTAAAAATAATCCTTAACAGTCTGTTTTTCCAGCTTTTTGAGCAGGGGGCCAGAGAACCCTTTAAATTTGAACGGGTTCACCGCATCGGAAGGCCTAACAATGCGGGGGAGGCCAGACCTAGAGACATAATCGCCAGGTTTAGGTATTATGAGGATAAAGAGGCCATCTGGCTCAGACTCAGGAATGTAGCCCCCCTATTATACGCAGAGTCCGCGGTACAGATATTCCCGGACTTAGCATGGGAAACCCTAATGAGAAGGAGATATATGAAACCGCTCCTGGAACAGATGAGACTCCATAATATTAAATATCAATGGGGTTTCCCGGCCTGCCTCATTGGGCAGAAAGACGGGGTGTCTGCTAGACTAACTTTTCCGGAGGATCTGCCAGGGTTCTGCTCTAAATTGAACCTCCCGGTGATAGAGGTTCCAGGATGGATAGAATAACGTAGCTAGCCTATACATACCTTACAAAAACCAACAGAGGCGAGGAGGGGTGGGGAAGGGGGCGGGTGGAGGGCTCAGGGGGGGTGGCGGGAGGGTAGGGTGTCCTCCCTACAAAAGGAGGAAGACCATCAAGGCAACATAGCTCTCAGGGGGGGGCAGGCGGGGGGAGGTCGCACCTCATATAAAAGTCCCAATGGAAGTAAGGAGGGAGGTTATCCATGGGTCTCAGGTCTCAAAGGGGCCAAGGGAAGACAAGGGGGGGAGGCGGTTCAAGGGTAGGGAAAACAATAGGGGAAAGGGATGGGGGGGGGGGGAGACGTTCCAAGGGCAGGGGGAACAATAGGGAAAAGGGATGGGGGGTAGGAATCAAGGGAGGGGGAGGGGGGGCACCAGGGAGGGAGAGGGAGGGGGGGTGGGGAAAGTGGCTCCCAGTTGTCCCAAGAGGGTACGTGAAGATAATTGAGAGATAGGTACATTATGACAGAGGTAAAATTTATGACATATAACGTAAAAGGGCTGAACTCCGATAGGAAAAGATGTATGATATTGGAGGAGATTAAGCGTTGCAGAGCTGATATTATTTTTTTACAAGAAACCCACCTCTCCCTAGGGAGGGAGAGGGAGGGGGGGTGGGGAAAGTGGCTCCCAGTTGTCCCAAGAGGGTACGTGAAGATAATTGAGAGATAGGTACATTATGACAGAGGTAAAATTTATGACATATAACGTAAAAGGGCTGAACTCCGATAGGAAAAGATGTATGATATTGGAGGAGATTAAGCGTTGCAGAGCTGATATTATTTTTTTACAAGAAACCCACCTAACTATAGACACTAACATTAAATTATCCTCCCCGCTATTCCCAAACTGGTACTATGGAGATTCTATATCAAAACGTTCAAGGGGAGTGGCAATTGGCTTTTCAAGAGGTATTAGGTTTTCCTTGGAGGCGAGAATGACGGACCCGGAAGGGCGCTTCCTATTTCTGAAAGGAAAGATTGGGTGCTCCACCTACACCCTAGTTAACATCTACGCCCCCAATAATAACCCAATTTTATATTTATGCAGAATAGTGGAGAAGGTAAAAAACTTTGCAGAAGGACACATAGTATTGATGGGCGACTTAAATCTTGTGATGAACCCAAAAGAGGATAGTACGTCTAGTGAGAGGGAGACCAATAGCGTGCAGTTCCCAAAATTAAAAAATAAGCTACATGGATGTCAACTGGTGGATGTTTGGAGGGCTCTCCATCCCAAAACACGCGACTATACGTTTTTCTCTCCCCCACACGGAACGTACACTAGGCTCGATCATATCCTGGTGGATCACAGGTTACTGGAGAGGGTTATTGAGTCGGACATAGGAATTATGTCTATATCTGACCATGCCCCCGTTACCATGAGAATAAAATTAGACTCCCAACCTACTTATCGGTCCGGTTGGCACCTAGATGACGATCTGATCCGTGATGAAGGGGTTGCATCCAGGGTGGAGGAAGACCTCAAACTTTTTTTTAGGATTAATGATACAGAGGAGATCTCTGGGGCAACCCTCTGGGAGACGCATAAAGCGTTTATCAGAGGGATTTGTATCTCAGAAGGTGCAAGAGTAAAAAGAGAAAGAAACAGGATAGCGGATACCTTGGAGAAAGAAATCCGTTTCTTAGAGAGTAAACACAAAGCACAAAAAACAAAAGAGATCCTTCTGGATTTAAATTACAAAGGGAAAGAGCTCAGGGAAATCAGGGAACAAGAAACCAATAAATACTTTAATAATATTGATAGAGAAAGATATATCTGGGGTAATAAATCGAGCAAACACCTCGCGAGAATGGCCAAGGAAAAAAAAGTCAGGAACTACATTGAAAAGATAAAAAATAAAAATGGGGAATGGGTCTACAAAACTGGGAACATCGCAGACACTTTCAAAAACTATTACAAAGATCTATATACAATCGATCAGGCGAGGTGGAAAGAAGGAGAGCGAGAATCCAGGACGTGTGAGTTCTTAGGTAAAGCCGGTCTATCTAAAATAGACGAGATAGAGAAGCTTAATCTGGATAAACCCATAACTGAAGATGAAATAAAAATTGCCCTGGGAAACACGGCTACCGGCAAAAGTCCCGGCCCTGATGGGTTTTCAGTATTCTACTATAAAAGATTTAGCAAAATCCTAATCCCTAAACTAGCCAGGTATTTTAATGGTCTGGGTGCAGACTATGAAACTAGCAAGGAAACACTCGCCGCATCGATTGTATTTATCCTAAAAGTAGGGAAGGATGGCTCGATGTGCTCGGGATATAGACCCATTTCCCTTCTCAATACTGACATCAAGCTCTTCGCGAAAATACTAGCGGAACGCTTAAAAAGGGTTATACCCAACCTGATACACTCCGATCAGGTGGGCTTCGTGCCAAACCGTGAGGGCAAAGATAACAGTATAAGAGCCCTGCTTCTGCTCCAGAAGATTAAGCAGAGTGGATCCCCTGGTCTATTCCTGTCGATAGATGCCGAAAAAGCATTCGACAGGGTAGACTGGGGATTCATGATGCAAACCCTGACAGCAATGGGAATCGGGGAGAAGCTATTCAGATGGATTAAAACACTCTATCATCACCCAACGGCTAATATTAAGGTTAACGGCTCTCTCAGAATCATTCGAGATGAAGAATGGGACAAGACAGGGGTGCCCCCTGTCCCCCCTCCTTTTTATTCTGTCACTAGAACCTCTCCTATCCTCAATACGAAACACTTCTGAGATCAACGGGGTAAAAGTGGGGGGGGAGGAACATAAATTGTCGGCGTTTGCCGATGACGTCTTGTTCTATCTCACCAACCCGGTAACCTCGATCCCTGCGCTCTCTAGGATACTACATCAATATGGCTCTTTATCCAATTTCAAGATCAACGTAACAAAATCAGAAATACTCAGCATTAACTTAAATCAAAAAGAAAGGGGGCAAGTAAAAGAAATTTGTGACTATCCTTGGTGCAGGGAATTAAAATACCTGGGCATAAAACTCGCAAATACAGTCCAGCGGATTTACAAAATTAACTATGTACCTCTGCTGAACGAGATTAAAAAAGAGCTAAAAAAAACAATTAACAAACCCATCTCATGGATTGGGCGAATAAATATGCTGAAAATGGTGGTCGTACCAAAAATTCTTTACAAATTTCTTTTAATCCCCATAGCGGTACCCCAACAATTCCTAAAAATCTTAAACTCCCTGTTGACGAACTATATATGGAAAAACAAGAAGCATAGGATATCTTTATCCATCTTAAAACAGAGAAAGCAGCAGGGTGGCCTAGCGGCACCCGACATTACAAGTTATTATAGGGCGGCGGTCCTCTCTCGGGTAGTGGAATGGGCCAGGGGTAGGAAAGACAAAAGGTGGGTACAAATAGAGAATGCTCTGGCCAATACACAATTGAATAAAGCCATCTGGAACCCGACTAAATTTCGTACACTCGATCACAACACAAATCACATGACACGGGATACCCTAAGACTATGGGATAGGGTCCAGATGCAACTCGGTTGGAAATTTAACTCACCCTTAATAAATATAAAAGAAAATGCATATTTTTCACCGGGGGAAAGGAAAACAGGGGGGAATTGGATAAAAAAAGACACAGTTCATCTAGGCGATATAATCACAGGGGAAGGGATCAAGTCGTATGAAGATTTGAGAACCAGAAGCGATTTTTGGAATTTAGATAGATGGCACTACTCATAATTATCTCACTTTGTGCGGCACCTACCGCGCCCCTTACGGACGTGGGAGGAGCTGACACCGATGGAAAAGATCTGTAGAACTGATAAATCAAAAGGCACAATCACCAAACTATATGGGATACTCACCAAAATAGGAGCAAAGGAGGAACCACCTTTTGTTGATAAATGGGAAAAAGAACTAGGAATACCCAGAGGGGAAAATACTTTTCTGAAGATTATGCAGTTAACCCACGCCTCAGCAATCGACATAAAAACTGCTGAGACAAACTACAAATGTATCTCGGGGTGGTACATCACCCCAGATAAGGCGTGCCATTTTAAAGAGGGTCTCACTGCGGAATGTTGGCGCGGATGCTCGGATAGAGGCACAATGGCGCACCTATGGTGGACTTGCCCGGTTATCCAAAAGTACTGGGATACCATCTTGAGCCAAATAGGAGAGATTATGGGAAAGGAGATTAAGAGGGACCCTTGGGCCCTTCTTTTTCACTGTAACCAGGAAGGTATAAAAAAGTATAAACAATCCCTTCTTCCACACCTACTGAATGCCGCGAAAAGGTTGATACCTAGAAAATGGAGGGAAAAGGAAACGCCTACAGTCTGGGACTGGATAAACGTTGTTGAAGAAACTTTTAAAATGGAAGGGCTCAGGGAGAGGGTCCTAGGAACAAATACTGTCTTCAAAGAGAAATGGACAAAATGGTCTGAGTATAAGAAATCATGGAGCTATGCTGAGAATCTACGGGCCCCCTAACCCGTACTCCGCAGAGAACCCAGCTTAAACTAGCCTAAACAACAAAATCTGTCTTATGCCCCTTTTAAACCCATAAAATTCGATCAGGGTAGCTGGACACGGTACCTAATACTCTTGAAGGTTAAACTGAGATCCCTGGGAGTCACTGGGAGCCACGGGGAGGGTAGGGGAGGGGAGGGATTTTCCTTTTTGTCAAAAAAAAAAAAAAAAAATAATAATAATAATAGTAAAAGAGGAGCGGAAGGCACTCCCAACAGCACTAATACCACATATGATGCAAAACTACAGATAGAGACGAAACGTGGCGCCAGGCAATGAGTTGGTCTCTGAATGGTTGGTGAAGGCTGAAGTGGTAAGAAAAAAAAAAAAAAAAAAAATTCCAGGATGGCATGAGGGGTGAATCTGAAGATGCGAAACACCTCAGAATCACTCATGCCAAACAGGTCTATGCGGGTGCGGTATATCCTCTCCCGTGCCATCCTCCGTGCCCTCATCCTTCTTTGTTCATACAGATTGTTGTGCAACACGTGTGACTGCTGAGCTGCTCACTAACAGTGTTGCTTTATCTAACAAGTAGACTTTTTTTCTCTTTTTAGACCAGCTTTTATATGCTCTAATTTTAGAGAGGACATTTTGCTGTTGCGCACACTGCGTCGCCTGCGCTGCCCCAACGTTGTTTTGTGGATCCCCGTAAGTCCCTCATTAGCATATTTGACTAGCAAATCAATGGTGTGTCTAGCGCACTTTTTTGCGTATCTCGTTCTGGGGATGCCGCGCAACGAAACGCACGCGCACATTTAGACTTACGCACGCGCATCTCCTGTTGCGCAGGCGTAATCGCTCTGTGAATCTGGGCCAATGTTTTTTGAAAAAAATATATTTTACAAATTATTATTTTTACAATTTTTTTCCAAGAATTTTATAACATTTTACAAGGGATTAAAACAATACAGGGTTACAATTTGTTAGCAGCTGAAAGTCGGCGGGAGGGAGAGAAACCGGTTTCCAGCTGCTGCAGAGAGTCACATAGGGCTTCCGGTAATTGCCCCCTCCATCCGACAGCGATGATTCCCTCTGCTGTTTGGGCCCCCTGTGAGCCCGGGCCCCCTTTGAGCCAGGGCCCCCTACAAGAGGACTGGTGGTCCCCCCTATCAGCAGCCCTGCTTGCAAGAGCAGTGGATCACGATTTAAAAGACAGCATGACATTCCATTCCCTCCGTTTTCTGTTTTTGTGGACTTTGTGTGTAAGCATGCTAAAACAAGAAATGTTCCAAGTTTAGATTTTACATTGTCATGTTCTGCTCTTTTAGGACTTAACCCTCGCAAACCTCCAGTAGCAGTACACAAAACTAACATGGCTCCTCCAGATTCTTTTCACAGGTCTGCCAGCTTCTAACTTGGAGACAAAGGTCAAAGATCCTGGTAAGCAGTGTCCCTTGCATCGGAAGCCACATCCTCTCCTAAAATGCAGAGCCTTCAGAGAGAAATCCCTGCAAGGCCTTCCTCAAGGAGAACCACATCTGCTACAGGTGCTGCTCCTCGCCAAGGACTGTAAGGTCAATTTAAAATGCACAGAATGTGACAGCTCAGATCACAACACAGGTTTACATCCTGGGCCAGCTCCAATAGACTTTACAACACACTCTCAGCACTAGTGAGCATGGCAGGGAGGAAGAGCACACTATAACAACTACACCAGAGATCACTTCAAAATGTACAGCAATTCTGGATGACCAAAGTAACACGTCTTTAGCCAGCTCAATCTTTTTTGACATCTTTGGCATTAATGGCCCCAGCATCCCCTACTCCTTAAAAACGTGTGCAGGAATAGTGGACACGGCGGGGAGGAGAGCATTCAGCTACCAAGTCGAGTCCATTGACGGACAGTCATGGTTGTCTTTGTGTTGAATGTGGGAGAGGGGACATTTTTTTTTCATTAAAAGATTTTATTGAATTATAATTCAAAAGAAACAAGACAAATACAAATGTTGGCTCATCACAGATGCAACTGTGTGAAAAACATGCCAGATAGTAGTACAAATATGAAACTCCATAGACTAGCAGTGTAAACTGGTTACAAATAAGATTGCAAGAGTAGTCACGGGGTCGCGGATACTGTGAAAGTAGAAATTATAACAAATGCAATATTAAATCATCAGTTATTCATGTTAGTAACGTATCTATGCATAGGGACATTTCCCAGGAGTGGTCCGGGAGCCAAGCGGATATAAGGCCATCAAGAGGGATGTCTCAGATGGAGTGGGTGTAGAAGAGCATGAAAAGGAGAAAAAGAGGGGAAGAGAAAAGAGAGGGGGGGGAAGGGGGGGTGGTGCAGGGTGGCGGTGTTATCTGCGGCATAACGTTTCATCTGATCCTCAGTATGGGCGGCCGAGGCCCAGTTGCGGAGCCACCAAGGTTCAACTGCGTCCTCAGAGGGACATCATTGCATGATAGACTCATATTCCTGCGAGAATCGAAAAACAGACCAAGGTCTCCAGGTGTCAAGAAATTTCTCAGCTGTCCCCCTGTCTTGAGCCAACGTGTCCTCCATCTCGCGAACCTCCGCCACTCTACGAAGCCATTCCTGGATCGAGGGCGTTCTGGTGGTAAGCCAGTGGAGAGGGATTAGAGACTTAGCTGCGTTCAGCAAGTGTTTAGTTAGCGAGTTCTTGTAGCGGGAAAGCGAGAGGGAGGACAGGTGTAGCAGACAGCATGCAGCAGACAGTTCTATGGACGTGTCAGTGATCCGCTTGGTTGTGTCACAGACCTCCTTCCAAAAGGTAGAGATCATGGGGCAGGTCCACCATATGTGGATCAGTGAACCTACTACAGACTGGCACCTCCAGCAAGTGTTTGGCTTCGAGGGGTCCCAGCTGTGGAGTCTCTCTGGCGTGTTGTACCATCTGGTTAATAGCTTGTAGCTTGTCTCCTGCAGTTTCGTACTGATGGAGCACTTGTGTGCTAATATGCAGGCCTTTTGCCACTGTTTGTCTGTAATGCCCAGATCAAGATCCTCTGACCAGTCTCGCTTCTGTTTACCAGACTCTCCGTGCTCGTGCATTTCAACCATGAGTACGCCACCGAGGTGGCCCTGTCCACCGGTTTCTGGGCGTGGCAGGTAGATTTCAGAACCGACTGTGGTCTGAATAGATCAGGCGAGTTCTTCAAACCAGTTAGGTAGCTGCGCAGTTGAAAGTATGACCATTGTTTCATGTCGGTGAGAGCAGTGTCCAGTTTGAGTGAGGGCCAGTCTTTAAGTTTGTTCCCCACATAGCAATCTCCAGCCAACAGCGGGCGATGTGTGCTCGGGGATCTAAAAGTCGGTGTGTTCAAACCGGGAACGAAGTCAGGGTTGTCAGCTAGAGGGGTGAGCGGGCTGGGGAAGGTGGAAAGTGTCTGATTTGGAAAGTGAGTGGAAGATTCCGAGGGTGGTTCCCGTGATGGGATTTTTGCGCAGTGGAAGGGGGCACCTGGGCCACGATATCCATGGTGAGTATAAAAGAGACACAGGGCTAAGTTCATTCTCCAAAGCCACCCAATCTTTTGCGTGGCCATGGCAATGCCAGTCTATAATCCTTGCTAAATGGGCTGCCTGGTAGTATTGTTTAAAGTCAGGGAATCCTAACCCTCCTCTTTCCTTGGGTTGCGTTAAGCTAAGCAGTTTGATCCTAGGTTTCTTCCCATTCCACAGGAATCGGAGTAAAACTGAGTTCATTGCCGTGAAAAAGCGACGTGGGATCAAAATCGGGAGAGTGCGTGCCAGGTAAAGAAATCTAGGTAGAATAACCATTTTAACTATGGCCGCTCCTCCGAACCACGAGAAGCGTCCCAGGCCCCAATGGCCGAGGTCCCTCCCGCAGTCCCTGAGGAGCGGTGAAAAGTTTCGTTCAAAAGCATCCCGGGGGTGCGGGGTGAGCCACGTCCCCAGATACTTGAGGGCCCCACTCTCCCAACGAAAAGGCAAATTCGCTTTAGTTAGGAGTAATAGTCTATCCGGAAGAGTTATGTTGAGAGCTTCCGATTTTGCGTAGTTAATTTTTAGATTCGACATGTAGCCGTAGTGGGCAAATTCCTTCATTAAGTTGGGTAGTGATATGTGAGGGTCGGTCAGAAAAAATAAGAGGTCGTCAGCGTATGCCGCGACTTTGAACTCACTGCCCCCCACACGAAACCCATTCACCGCCGTATTCAACTTAACCATCCTAATGAAGGGTTCAAGCGTCATGATGAAGAGCAGGGGTGACAATGGACACCCCTGTCTAGTCCCATTAGCGATTTCCACTTTTTCGGAGAGTTTGCCATTTATTTTCAAACGGGCCGTTGGGTTTTGATATAGCGCGCCGACCCACGCCATCATGTGCGGGCCGAATCCCACTCGATCGCATACCGCCATCATGAAGTCCCACGCCACCCGGTCGAAGGCCTTCTCCGCATCCGTAGAGAGGAGAAGGGCCTCGATCTTCCGCACTCTCGCCGCATGGGTCAGCAGCAATGCCTTGGTGACATTGTCCTTAGCCTCCCGACTCGGCATGAACCCCGCCTGTTCGAGACCAATGAGCCCGGGGAGTAGCGGGCCAAGTCTGGTGGCAAGGATTTTGGCAAATAGCTTCACGTCCAAGTTGAGGAGTGAGATGGGCCTGTAACTCGAACACGACGCGGGATCCTTACCAGGCTTCGGAATGACCGCTACGTGGGCTGTGAGGAAATCTGGGGTAACCTTTCTGGGTGCAGACAGCGAGTTCAAAGCCTTTTTAAGGGGTTCCACGAGACGTTCAGCGAAAGTTTTATAATAAATAGCCGAGTATCCGTCTGGCCCCGGACTCTTATTAGATTTTAACTGCCTGATCGCTACTGCTAACTCCTCTTCCGAGATTGGTTTTTCCAACAGGGCGGTATCCGAGTCTGAGAGTGTCGGAATGCCACTCTCGACTAGGTAATCTCGAATGAGCTGCAGTCTGTCTCCTGTCATGTGGGGCTGTCTATGTTGAGGGGGCAGATTATAGAGTTTCGAGTAGAAACTGTGGAAGTGGTTTGCAATCTTTTCAGTTGTTACGTCTAATCCCCCATCCTTTCGTTTTATGGCAGCAATATTGTTGGCGGATGAGCATTCCTGAAGTGCCCTCGCCAGCAATCTACCGGTCTTGTCACCCGATTCGTAATAGAGTCGTTTTTTGAAGAACAACATACGTCTAGCTGAAGTGTCCATGAGCTGTTGCAGTTCACGTCTCAATTCAAGCAGCTGTCTGGCCGAGTCAATGGAGAGTGATTGTTTGTGTAAAGTTTCCAAATCGTTAATTTGGGTGGTCAGTCGAAGCACTAAGGCTTCTCTTTCCCTTTTACGTTTGGAGCCTATTCCAATCAATATTCCTCTGACCGTACATTTGTGTGCCTCCCAGACCGCGAGCGGGTCTGATCCAGGTGTGGCGTTGAGCGTAAAAAACTCTGTCAGGGTTTCGGTCAATGAGGAAAGCGTGGTTGAGTCAGCCAAAAAGGGACGCATTAAGTCTCCACGACGGCGATCGCGTGGGCGGATGCGTCATGTCCAAGGACATGGACACCGGGGCATGATCAGAGAACATCTGTATACCTATGTGCGCGCCCGTCAGTCTCGAGAGATCACGTTGTGTGACGAAGAGATAGTCTAATCTAGCATATCTCGCGTGAGGGATTGAAAAGTGGGTGAAATCTCGCCCCTCAGGGTGCGAAAAGCGCCAAGTGTCAACCAGGTGGAGAGACTGCAGCATCACCTTGAGTCTCTTTAGGAGTCTATAGGTTATACACGACTTCCCGTTGGAGGTGTCCTCAAGGGGGTTCAGGGGTACATTAAAATCTCCTCCCATGATAATGCACCCATTGGCAAACCCAGCCAGTTCCTCCACAACTCTCCGGCAGAAGGTGCCATGAGCTTTGTTAGGAAAGTAGACGTTCGCGAGGGTCATCGGGGAGCCCCCATATGTGCCTTTAATAAAAATAAATCTGCCCCCAGGGTCGCTCAATTGGGCAGTGTACTGGAAAGGTGCGTCTTTACTAATCAGTATCGACACTCCTTTGGATTTTGAGTCGTTATTGGTTGAGTGAAATACACCTGGAAAATGAGCACTGGAGAGTCTAGGAACATGATCGGTCTTAAAATGAGTTTCTTGGAGGAAGACAAAATGGGGCCTACCTTTTTTTAATTCCCTCAATAAGGAAGATCGACGTTCTGGAACGTTCAAGCCCCGGACGTTGTGAGAGATTATCAGGGGGTTGTTCCCCAGCGAGGAATAGGCCATGTTGGGCGTCTCTGTAGGCGAGGCCGTCTGGGAAGGAAATCTGGAAGGGTATAACTGCAGGAGACAAGTTAGCAACAGCACCCTAGAGCCTAGTAACATCACAGTATAACATGTAAATTAACACACCCTGAGGACACCGGGTAGGGAGGGGAGGGAAGGGTAGGGAAAAAATCAGGGGATAGCAGAGAGGAAGGGAGGGAAAAGATTAGTAAGAGATGAAGTGAGGAGGAAGTCAGGAGAAGGTCACCTAGCAGAGGGTCTCCCCCACGAGGCCGAAACCGGTCCCGCTGGGGAGAGTCTGTATGTAGTGAGTGGTGTGCCCTGTACCTCTGAGAAGAGATCAGGGCACCTGGTGGGGAGATTGGGAGGCAGCAGCAACGAGGTGTCAGCGCCTCAGACAATCCGCTGTCCGAACAACAGAGAGAAACCAAGAAAGAAAAAAAAAAAAAACACACACAAAAAAAAAAAAAAAAAAAAAAAAAAAAAGAGAAAAAATATATAGGTTCGGACAGAGATTGTCAAGCCACGGGCGGCACACACAGCCCTATAAAGCTAGATTGAGCGAGCAAACATAAATGATGATGAACATATACCCAACTTAGTTATGCAATAGCCTGGTGTGCTGTTATGAAAGGATTATACTGAAAAATAGTAACATGGTCCCTGACTCCGTACAGTCAAGAGCAACAACTTTAAAGAGGTTCCCCCCACCCTTCAGTAAACCTATGGAGACCTGCCGTGGAATATAAGACATAAAAGGAAAATGAAACAACAAAACAACAGCAAGAAAAATAATAAACCACGGCACCAATCAGTATTAGTTTCCCCGCTGACCAGAGGATAGATATAGTACGGGGCACCCGGGTTAACAGGCTTCTAACGCTGCACCGATGACGGAACAATGTCCTGGTGGGATCCCACTCTTGTGCTCCGTTGGAGCTCAGGTCCTGGTAGGCAAATACGCTCCTGTGCCTGAAAGAGAGCCACGTCCAGGGCAAGGCACAAACCGAGCAGTAGGCCCACCTTGTATGCAGGCCGCAGGTAACAGCAGTGGCCGCAAGAGACTCCAAGTAACTGGCGTGTCAGCCTGCAGGTCAGCGACGGGAGTCAGGATCGGTGGGCTGAAGCCAAAGGGGTGTTAGGGTACATAATGAGAAAGACAACGATTGGGAGCATGTACGGGGGTCAGTGGAGTGTAGCAGGGGGGGGGACTTGGAGCCATCAGTTGCACGGGACGGTTCTCTGGGAGCACAATCCAAACATTTCAGGAGAAAGTGAAGGAAAACAGTGAAATGTCAAAAACTCACGGTTAGTCCTCGGCCCGGTTCCCGGATGCAGCTGCGGAGCGACTCGGTGTGTCATCCCTCAGGCCTCCATGGCGGGTTTGCTTGGGCCGCTTCGCCTGTATCTTGTCTGGAGTGGAGAGAGGCGAGACCGGCGGGCTGTGTGGTGGAGGCGGCAGAAAAAATTCTGCATACCAATCGGGAAGATCGATCTGTCCCAGGTCAAGGGCCTCACAGAACTCGGGGAGATCAGCCGGAGTGCGGAGCGTGAATTGTCCTCCATCATGAGAGACGTGTAAAGCAAAGGGGAAGCGCCATGTGTATCTGAGCTCTTTCGCCCTCAGTTTCTCCAGCAGGGGGCGTAGGGCTCTTCTATTGCTTAGGGTTATCTGAGACAAATCGTGGAACAGCATGATGGTGGAGCCGTTAAAGATAATGTTGTCAGTCCTTCTAGCCTTGCGCATTATGTCCTCTTTAAGGGCATAGTTTTCCAGGCAGCAGATTATGTCTCGGGGTGGTGCTGTATCAGGGCCTCTGGGCCGCAGCGCTCTATGGGCCCTCACAAAGCCGATTTCGGCATCCTCCTGCCGCTCCAATAAGCTGTTGAAGACACTTCTCAGCGTGACAGCGATTTGGTCCGGGTCCACCGATTCTGGGATGCCCCTCACACGCACGTTACACCTGCGACCTCTGTTGTCAAGGTCCTCTATACGACGGTTCATGTCTATCAGGTGGTGGGCATGAGCCATAGTAACCCGTTCTATCTTGTGGATCGCTCTATCCCTGCGTTTCCCAGCCGACTCCGTGGCCGCCACCTTCTCATTGAGCACAATCATGCTTGTTTTCAGGTCTGTGAGAGCCGCCGAAAAGGTGGCTTTGATATCAGCAGCAATTAGTGACATGTCTGCTAGGGTCAATGGATGATCAGGAGAGGACTTACTCTGTGTCAAGCTCTCAGGAGCAGATTGTGAGTCGTCACTGTAGTCCTCCTCGTGATGGATCGGCGCCATCTTGGAGCTAGCAGCAGCAGCGTGGCCCGATTGTCTCGGCTTGAAGAGCTCTGCTATGTTCTTGGCCGATGAAGGCACCGAATTCCGCCGTGTGCGGGATGAGGGCGTTGAGTGGAGCTTTTTGCCAGGCATCTGGGGGCCTGCGGTCGGGTATAGGTTGCTAATGGGCCGTGTGTGCCGGAGAGCCTTCTCAACAAGCTGCCATTCCCGTCGCGCGCCAAGCCACGCCCTGAGAGGGGACATTTTTAACATGTGTCATGTGATATGTCAAAAAGTCTCCTTCCCAGGCACACTTCGCTCCCAATATTACAGACTCAGGTTTTCTTCATAAGTACGACGTTTATTCTTTCAAAGCAGGACAAGCAAAACAATAATGCTTACATAGTTACAGCTGATAACACATGGCATGATGGTAATTAAGAAGGTTTCAGACGGAGGAAATATATGATGGTACATCTTCTACTGGATAGGGTCCCTTTCCCCCATCTCCCTGCAGGGTCCGGTGACCCTGAGGTCCGCTCTAGCTACCCAAATCACATGGATACTTATACTGTTTTAAAAGCAGAGATAAGTATAATTTACATTTAGAACAGTTTCAAGGAAGGTGATGATCCTCCTGTCCCAAACGTAACACCCACTTGTGTATATTTAAGTAACATATCTCCACCCACTGTCTTGACGTAGAACTTCAAGAATGGATGTAGTGTCCTCTAACTGACCTTGTCTGTCCTCAACAACCCTCAAAACTACCATGTTTAAATATTGATTCAGAAAGGTTTGTCACATAAAATAATTTAAAAATCTAATAATTTGCCAATTCTTATTGAACGCAACCAGATCCCTGACTAGGGATGAGCCGAAACACCCCCCTGTTCAGTTTGCACCAGAACTTGCGAACACACCAAATATTCATGTGAATTTTAGAACCCTGTTAAAGTCTATGGGACTCGAACACTTGAAATCTAAAGTGCGAATTTTAAAGGCTAATATATACGTAATTGTTCTAAAAAGTGTTTTTTTTTTACAAATTATTTATTTTCCAAATTGTTTTTCCAAGAATTTAAAATATACTAAAATCATTCTTAGCGGACACAAAGATAACAGACAAGCTATGTGAATTAGCCCTTTTTTAAATATTTTTTTTTTACATTTTTGAACAAAAACATTTCCTAAAGTTTTGAAAAAAAATTATGTTTTTTGAAAAAAATATATTTTACAAATTATTATTTTTACAATTTTTTCCCAAGAATTTTATAACATTTTACAAGGGATTAAAACAATACAGGGGGCGCGGCTGTTAATGCCCCTTTGACCGTCGACCTCTGTGGAGACCCCTGCGGGTTTAACTACCTTCATTGTTAACGTTATTTTTCTCTCATTATATGTTTATGGTCGTGGCCCTCTGACTGAGAGTGATGTGGATCACATAAACACGCGACAAGACTTACAACATAAATAGACCTGAAGTGTGCCTTGGTGGTCTGGTCAGTATGCCAAGAAAAGGGGGCATACCCAAAGTAAGTAATGGGTAGTTAATTGAAGAAGGATATGCTGAGAAGTGCCCTGAAAAAGGGAAGGGCGGGAGGGTGTCGAATGCGCAGACTCACGGACATGAGGTGAGCTGGGAAGAGTCGGCCCAGTGACGTGTAGTACTGCACACTGAACCGACAAAGAGCATGTGTGAGTGGGCTGCTTAAATACCCTCCGGGCTCCTCCCATAAACTCAGGCCACCATACTGGCCTTCTTATTTATGGTCGTGGCCCTCTGACTGAGAGTGATGTGGATCACATAAACACGCGACAAGACTTACAACATAAATAGACCTGAAGTGTGCCTTGGTGGTCTGGTCAGTATGCCAAGAAAAGGGGGCAAAAGACTCAGATAGGGAAATAGCTTATATTGATTTCTTGTATTTATTGAGCCAGCTTGGTAAAGGCTTGTGCCATTTCTTCCTGAGGATTTGGGATGTATGTGGCAAAACAAGGAGACTTCCCATCAGCCTGGTGTCTTGATTACGTGGTCTGGTACTCCCTGTTGTGAGGCAGTTGAGGCTGCTCTAATTCGGAAAGAATGTCCTGAGAACAGACTGGGATTTGAAGCCCAAGTTGCTTAGGATTCTGACATGCTTGACAAACTGGCTGCCACTCTGGAAGCTGGTTTAGAAAGGGTAGCAACAAGCTACCATCAGATTGGCTGGGTAGATGGAGCAGTAGTTGGTCGAGCACCGTCACTGGGCGTCAGGCATTGTTAGTCTGAAACAGATTGATGTCAACCCCCGGGGCTGGTTTGTTGCGTTTGCAAACTGAGAGTGTAGGGGTTCGAAAGCGAGTCGGGTGGCGTCGGAGCAGTGTCTGACTGCCGGAGCCACTGATTGTAAATTCACTAGGCCGTAGGGACCATAGAAGGCCTGGTAGATGGCTGCTAGGATGACTATGCTGGGCAAGGCCCTAAATGGGGAACGAGTAAGGATTTCAGACATGTGCCTAAAGAGGGCACTCTTGAAAGTTAGGCGCTTGCTACTGACTACAGGTTGGTGCTTCTGTATGCTCTGTAGGAGGGACTTGACTGCATGGGCTCGAGAATACTGACAGTTTACTGGGGTCCTGCAGGGACAGGAAATGCTGGACGCCATCTAGATATGGCGTGATAGTATTGTGAGAAAGGGTCAGCTGCGTGTGGCAATACGATATGAAGGCTAGGACGTGTCCAACGTTGCCTATTGCTGCTCGGAGGCAAGTGGCCAAAAATTAGCAGTTAGTATTCCAAGCAGTGTATTAGGCCTTCAGTGTGTTGCGTGCCAAGGAGTTAATAAGCTGGGTTGAGTTGGTGAGATGCTACTTCAGTCCATCGTCAGCAATGACCAGGGTGGGACAGGGATGGTTATTGGGTCAGCTCCAGGCTCTTGCTGGAAAAACAAATAAGGTTAAAATGGGACAGAGCATCAGCTGCGATTTTGCATTTGCCTGGAATATGACTACAGAAGATATTAAACTGGTGACGGAGTGACAGCTGCGCGAGCCTGCGCAGGAAGGACGTGATGGGGAGAGGCTTGATCTACCTTAATTGATGAAGTCGGCTGTGGCCTGATTGTCTGTGGTGAAGAACACTGTCTGTCCAGTTCAAGTGTGGCCCCAAACCTGGGCAGCTGCCACAATGGGGTACAGCACGAGACGTGATGAAGACTGGGTGAAGCAGAAATTTAAGAGAATTTCTGGGGGCCAAGGTTTGGAGAACCAGTGGCGGACGAAAAATGCACGCAAAAGCCTGTGGTGGCTCGGCTGACACTGCCGGGATGAAGATTGAAATGCTGTTCTATCAGGTGGGGAAGTTGTCCCACATAGCTAAGTCTGCTACTGATGCTTGGTCTAGTTTGAGAACTTGGACTGGATCTTGCATTGGTGTGAGAAAATCAAGACAATACACAGGTGCTCAACAAGATGATATACGTGCACTCACTGACCAACGTGCACTCGCTGACCAACGTGCACTCGCTGACCAACGTGCACTCGCTGACCAACGTGCACTCGCTGACCAACGTGCACTCGCTGACCAACGTGCACTCGCTGACCAACGTGCACTCGCAGACCAACGTGCACTCGCAGACCAACGTGCACTCGCAGACCAACGTGCACTCGCAGACCAACGTGCAAGTTTAGTTTGTATTCGGGTTTGCACGTAGGTGCATGCTGCAAAGTGTTTTATACTGCTGCAGACAATATTGTGTGGTTGCAAGGGTCTCAGTCTGGTTTGCTGAGACGATATTGCGTGGTTGCAAAGGTCTCGATGATTACGAGGTTTGTTTTGAGATGGCCTTGTGTGGTTGCACGGGTCTCAACAAGTGAGGGGTTGCTGAGACGATGTTGCGTTTGCAATGGTCTCAAGTGAGTGTCGGGCTGCTGAGATGACTATGTATGGCTGCAAAGGTCTGAACGGGTGTCAGGTTGCTGAGACGATATTGCGTTTGCAATGGTGTCAAATGAGTGTCAGTTTGCTAAGACGACTTTGTATGGCTGCAAAGGTCTGAACAGGCGTTAGGTTGCTGAGACAAGATTGTGTGGTTGCAAAGGTCTAGACGAGTGTGAGGTAGCTGAGATGATATTACATTTTGCAAGGGTCTCAAATGAGTGTCAAGTTGCTGAGACAATATTCCCCCCTTTTTTTTTTTTTAAAAAAACGACTGTAAATGAAACGCTGGTAAACATGAGTTACCACATGTGGCTGTGTTTACAAGCTGTTACAGGCATCAGCGTTTCGAATGCCGTCTGAACCCAATTTTTTTTTTTCGAGAAGGTTTCTGAACTCAACTGCCTAGAAATTACTATAAATGCTCCTGTGTACATGTACTGATAAGATAACATAGAGGAGTAATTGGGGATCCTGTGTAGACGTACTGGTAAGATAACATAGAGGAGAGATCAGGGGTGGCTGAAAAACACCCATTTTTCTGGCTGCAAGGGTCTCAATGAATGCCATGTTGCTGGGGCGAGACTGCGTGGTCACAAAGGTCTTTGATGAGTGGGAGGTTGCTCGAGACGGTATTGCGTAGTTGCAAGGCTCTCGATGAGTGTGGGGCTGCTGAGACGGTATTGTGTTTGCAAGGGTCTCAACAATGGTGTGAGGCTGCCGAGACGGTATTGCGTGGTTGCAAGGGCCTTGATGAATGTGGGGCTGCTGAGACGGTATTGCGTTTGCAAGGGTCTCAACAATGGTGTGAGGCTGCCGAGACTGTATTGCGTGGTTGCAAGGGCCTTGATGAATGTGGGGCTGCTGAGATGGTATTGCGTTTGCAAGGATCTCAACAAGGGTGTCAAGCTGCTGAGACGGTTTTGCGTGGTTGCAAGGGCCTTGATCAATGTAGGGCTGCTGAGACGATTTTGCAAGGTTGCAATGGTCTCAACAGGTGTCAGGTTGCTGGGCCGAGATTGCTTGGTGGCAACGTTTTTTTTTTTTTTGCGTTTTTTTTTTTCTTCAAATTTTCCTTTATTGTTTTCCAAACAGACAAGGTGATATACATATAAAGGGTCATCCATCTGACCGTAAAGTCATTACAACATTCAGAAATATAAACAGTAAAAAAAAAGAAAAAGTGAATACCCACAGAATACAAAATCAAATCATTTAAACAGAGATAAAAGAGAGATGTTCCCCAGGACATATCTTGTCACCTCTCTCTTGGGCTATGGTTCATCCTCCGTACTTCTAATTACCTTAATATCTGTGGGTACCTTCCCCTTGCTACATCAGGCCAGTAGGCCCCTCCTCCCTAGAGGGCGGGGCAGTTGGACCACCCCCTGTAGAATCACCCTTTGCATTATCATCCCAAACCCTCCCCCCCTCGAACAAACCACCCCAAAAAAAAAAAAAAAAAAAAAAAAAAAAAAAAAAAAAAAAGGGGGAAAGGGGCCCCCCTCCTCCGTCCATCTCCTCTCCTCCGCCAATCCGGATTCCTCTCCTATCAGAGAACTACTCATCTATCAAGACCCTTCCTTCTTCTGAATATTTGAACGTGTTCCATTCAGTCCATGTATCAAGGTACACCTTACGTTTCTGTCTGGAGGTCCATACAAGGTCCTCCATTCTGTTTGTATCCTCTACTCTATTAAGCCACATCTTTACCGTTGGAGGTTGTGTCTGTTTCCACATTCCTGGAATACAGGCACGGGCAGCATTTAGAAGGTGGCAAACCATGGATTTCCTATAACATTTTACAGAGAACTCGGAGTCCTGTAATAAATAATAAGACCATTCATCTGGTAATTTTTCTTTGCTAAATTTCTGTACAATTCCTTGAACCTTTGTCCAGAAGCTTAAAATCTTGGGGCATGACCAGAAAATGTGTAACAACGTTCCCTTTTTCTTTCCACACCTCCAGCATCTATCCGAGATGTCTGGGTAGCACTTTTTTAATACTACCGGAGTACGATACCACTGAGTTAATATCTTATAATTCATCTCCTGTGTCTTCACACAGACCGATGATTCAAATATATTCCGGAGTATTTTATTCTTTTGTTTTTCTGTAAAGGGTCTTCCCAACTCCACCTCCCACCTATTAAAGAAAGGAATTTGGGAGTCCTCCATTGATACGTTTAATGATTCATTAATTCTTGAGAGGGCGTGTCGAAGCACTCCACTCCCACTACAATATCCCTCAAATCGTGTTAGTTTACGCCCATATCTTATAGGGGGTTTCAAAGTGTTTAAGAAATGCCGTATTTGTGTTGCCCTCCATGTATCCAATTGGTAGGGTATCTCACCCGATACCATCTCCTGCGTAGTGTACCATAAGTCTTCCTTAACAAAATGAGATGCCTGTACCAGGCCCTGATCTATTAATCCACTGAAAGGTCCCTTCATCAACCCTGGTATAAACAGGGGGTTCCCCAGAATTGGATAGAGTGGTAAATCTAAAGTAGACAAGGTCCCCTTCACAAATAGCCCGTGGGCAACTTTCAAAGTTGGGCCTATCAGTGGATGTTTCTTGATAGTTATCGGCAGATCTCTGTAACACCATGCTGCTAGATGGAGTATACTGCTACACTGGGCTTGCTCCAAACCTGGCCATATTTTCTCATCGCCGTGTCTACTCCAATCTATCAGGCGGATCAGCGTGGCTGCCTGATAATATCTCTGGATATCTGGGGCCGACACGCCTCCGTCTCGCTTTGATAACGATAGTATGCGCCATTTGATTCTTGGGGATTTGTTAGCCCAAATAAACTTATTAATGAGAGTTTGCGTCTGGTTAAAGAAGGATTTTGGTATAGCAATGGGGAGTGTCTGGAAGAGATACAAAAATTTCGGCAATATACTCATTTTGACGATATTGACTCGCCCAAACCAAGAATGGAACCCCCTCTTCCAACCATCCAGGAGGACCCGTGTTTCCACCAATAGTGGGACAAAATTAAGTTTGAAAACCTGTGTCAGGTCCGCCGGGATGGAGGTACCCAAATATTTAAGTGACCTGTCAGACCATTTAAATCTATGTTTAGCCTTCAGGGTCCGCAGATCCTCTTCCGGGATCGCTACTCCCATTGCTTCTGACTTGTCATAATTTATCCTAAAATTTGATAGACTTCCATATAATTGCAATTCCTGTATCAATTTAGGGAGGGATTCCATCGGGTTCGTCAAAGAATACATCATATCGTCTGCGTAAGCTGAGATCTTATATTCTGCATCTCCAAAAGACACTCCTTTAATATCTGGATTTACTCGAATCCTGTTTAATAGAGGTTCTACAGATAATGCAAACAAAAAAGGGGATAACGGGCATCCCTGTCTTGTCCCGTTGGACAATTTAAAGGGTGGGGACGGTATTCCATTCACTCTAACCTGTGCCGTTGGATGAGTATAGTTACTTGTAATCCATTGTAGCATCTTATTGCCAAACCCCATGTGTCTCAAAACCATAAACATAAATTGCCAATCTATCCGATCAAAAGCTTTCTCGGCATCAGTACCGAGAAAGACACACGGGGTTTGGGAAGTTTCAGCCAGATGGATCAAGTTCAGAGTCTTAATCGTGTTGTCCCTGGCTTCCCGCATCTGGACAAATCCCACCTGGTCTTTGTGTATAAGCCCGGGTATATATTGTTGTATACGGGTTGCTAAGATTTTTGCGAAAAGCTTCAGGTCTTCATTAAGTAATGAGATGGGTCTGTAGCTCCCACATTGGGAGGGATCTTTACCTTCCTTTGGTATAACTGCTATTACCGCTTTCAGGGTTTCCGTATGAAAGGAACATGAATCACCCAGGCCATTAAACATTCTGACCATAAAGGGGCCTAGAACAGGAAAAAAAAGTCTATAGTAAGCAATGGTAAATCCGTCTGCTCCCGGTGATTTCCCTGCTTTCCCCTTTTTCACTGCCTCCTGCAGTTCCTCTAAGGTTATAGGTTTTTCCATTTCTTGGCTCATCTCTACTGTTAGGGTCGGGATACCTGAGGTTTCTATATATTTACCCATTTCCTCATATTGTTGTTGGGGACTTGTTTGTAAGTTATATAAAGTACTATAAAAGTCACTAAATCTCTGTGCAATTTCTCTGGGTAACATATGTTCTTCGCCTCCTGACCCCTTGATCATGGGAATATAAGTCTTAGTATGTGGTTCCCTCAGTGAGTTCGCCAATTGCTTCCCACATTTATTACCATATTCATAGTTCTGCCTTTTACCATTTTGTATCGCCCTCCTTGCTCTATGTAAAAGCAGTTCAGTAATTTGTCTACGTGCCATCCCGAGCTCTCTCTCTACTTCTGGATTAGGACCCTGTTTATGCTTCCTTTCTAAGTTTGTAATCTTCGTCATAAGGGTTGATATATGCCGCTCCCTATCCCTTTTAACCCTAGCACCATGCTTCATCAGGACTCCCCTTATGACTGCTTTATGGGCCTCCCATACTACTCCCAAGTTACTTTCTGGGGTGTCATTGGTCTCAAAGTACCATTTTAATTCCCTCTGGACATCTTCCAGTACCACCTCATCCTGTAACAGTCTCTCATTTAGTCTCCAGCCCCCCGATCCAGAAGGACTGGAGTCCCCTATTTTATATTCCAAAAGGATTGGGGCGTGATCGGTCCAAGAAATTTCACCTATTCCAACTTCTGTAACTGCATGAAGCTGGCTATGCGGCACAAAATAATAGTCAATACGTGAATATATCTTATGTGGGATAGAGTAAAAGGAATAATCTCGCTCTCCCGGGTGCATCATTCTCCATATATCTATCAGTGTTTCTTGTTGTAGCAACTGTCGGATTCGCTTCCGTATGCCCCCTGCAACTGAGGAGGCACCGGTTGACGTATCCAGAGTAGGGTCCAAAGGGACACGCATGGCTGGGTGAGGAAGTGAACTGGCGTGCTCCTGCCGTACCTCCGCGAGCTCCGCTATGTGCTAGCTGATGCCCGCTCTGTTCGCCGGCTGCCTGTTGGTCTTCGGCCGACATCCACGGCATCTGCGGCTCCCCCCTGGTCTTCTCTATCTTCTCTGTCCTGGCTCTCCCCCGCTGGGAGAGACATACTTACTGCTGGAACGCCGGAATGCCGCTCTAAAACTTTGGATGGACGTGGGGCTGGAAGCCGTGACCCGTGACCTGTGACCCGGAACAGCTGCCGCAGAGACACATAGACCCAGAGACCCAGGGACACGATACTGCGGGCGGCGGCTGCGGCTGGAACAGGTGCTGAGAATTGCTGCTGGCAGATCTGGCGGCGTGCTATCTACTCCTATTTTCTCCTCTCCACGCCTCACTCCTTGCCCCTCGTTCTCCCCCCTCCCGGAGGATTCCTGAAAGGCAACCTAGGAATCAGAAGCCAACCGCCAGAAGATAACACCTAAAGGTACTCTGTTGGATAGTGGAAGGGAGGGGGTGTCTGTTATCAGAGGAGGCTAGAGAGGAACACTGACAGCTGCTATAAGCCTCTTTATTTCTCCCTGCCGTTTTTCCTTTTGTTGTCGATCAGCTGTAAGATAACAGGGAAAAAAAAAAAAGGACGTCTAAAGGGGGTCAGTGAATATGATTATAACTGTTTTTCTGGGAGTGGATAGAGATATAGGATACAGGACTCTCTGTGGACTCTCTGTGGAAATTGTTAGACTCATTGGACTATCTTAAACTCCAAGGGGATTGAGACTTGACTGTCTGAACTGTTTAAACTGAACCAGGCACACAGTGGCATACAGGGTACGTGAGGGATGCGATCTCTGAGACAGCGGGAGAGTCGCACCTCACGTAAGGCAGCAGGAACACAAGCATCACAGACAATAAAGATACCTGTACCCAGACTTACTGAGCAATTGGAGATCTCCCGGTACTTCTCTATCCCACAAGGCACGGTACGACCCACTGGTCGCAAGAGCGGGTCACTGAGGGCTGAGTTGGAGACAGAAGGGGGTGACACTAGCGGTGACACTAGCGGCTCCTTGGAGATAGTATCTCAACCCCCTATGGCAGTGAGAGCAGATGTAGAGACCCTGCAGACCACACCACAGAGCTCACGTATGTATAATATGTTGGCAGGATCCGCCACCCCCCCCCCCTATCCGGGAAGACTTCAAAAATGAAATGGAGACTCTGAAAGTCCTAATTCAAGCACTCCCTACAAGGGCTGACATAACTGAACTAATTTCAAAAGTGGAGGAAGCACACTCCAGGGACCTGGAGATTGTTAGAACTGAACTACAGGGTCTGGAGGTCCGCGTGGGAGAGGGGGAGGCTGGGTTAAAGACCCTAGAGCAACGTGTTGAGGCGATCGAGAAGGAGAATCACAACCAGATAGATGTCGCGGTGTCCCTGCAGTTACAGATAGAAGATCTCCAGGACAGGGAACGCCGGGGTCCCCGAAATGGAAGGACAGGAAGATCTTCAGGCCGTGGCTCAAAAAATTTTTCAAAGTCTTATGCAAGACACGAGTTCATCAAATTTTGAGATGGACAGAATCCATAGAGCCTTGGGCCCAAAACTGAAAGACAAGGGTCGTCCGCGGGATGTGATATGTCGATTACATTATTTTTCACATAGGGAGGCAATTTTACGGAAAGCATGGCAGGCCGGCTCAATAGAATTCGAGGGGGCACAGCTTAAGATTTTACCGGACTTATCTGGGGCTACCCTTCAACGTAGAGCCCTACTTCGCCCTATATTAGATCGTGTAAGGGCATGGGGAGGGACATATAGATGGAGGTTCCCCATCTCCGTCCTTATTAAGAAAGCCTCACTCTCATTTTGGCTCCGCTCTAGAGCGGACCTCCCTGATTTGTTTTTATTTTTGGAAACGGAACCATTTCCAGTCCCGAACTGGTTACAGTTAAATCCGAGATCTATAGACCTTAAGAATGTCTGATTTTTTTTTTCCCGTTTCCTGTTTGTGTTTAAAGGTCTAAAGGGTTAAATGGAGCCCGGTTTGAATTGGAGCAATGGAGCAATGGATATATTTATTTATCTATTTATTTATTTATTTTTTTTTTTTTTTTTATATTTTTTATTTTTTGCTCCTAAACATTTTTATTTTTATCTCGGATGATACTGGGGACCTTAGGATATCTTAGCACGCTATATATATGGTGGTGGTTTGGATACCTGTTTCGCCCTTTCCCTGCGCCCCCCATGTAGAGGTCGCAGGGAACCGGGCAACAAGGTCCAAATAGGGGGACCTATCTGGTGCCTGGGGCAGTGCTACGGGGGGGGCGGGATGGCAGGGGAGGGAAGGGCAGGGAAGGGTAAGGTAGGTTTGCTTGGGAAGGAGGGATAAGAGGACTCACTATTAGATTTACAGGCAGCAGCCTGCTTATTGTTTTTCTCTCACTGTGTATATAGGGGGAGAGGGGGGGTTTGATATTGCAGATTTGGGGGGGGGCTAGGGAGGGGGGTATGTATGGGTTCACCCATCATCTATGGGAGTTCTCGGCTTCTGGGGGGATGGGGGGGAAATGGGGTAGGGAACGACACATTGTGCACCCTAGAGTGCTCAACCTACACTGACACTGGGAGCGATTTTTTGAAGTATACCTTTTTTTTTTTTTTTTTTTTTTCTGTATGTGTTTTTCATCCACTGCAGTCCCCTGCAATGGTCATTGGGGTTAATGGGGTCACATGGGCATGGCAAAGGTTGGGGAGGGCAAGGGGGGAGTTTGGGTTGGGGGGGGTTAGACCCATCCCCTTAAGGGTTGGTGTCGTAGGGGGAAGGGGAGGGGGGGTGGTGTAGCGCGGCGGCCAGGTACCATGGTATAACCACAGGATAATCACTCGAAAGGATGAGCCCCCAAGAGGGCCCAAGTGGTTCCAAGATAAGATATGAATTAGGGGATATCTGTCAAGAGACCTGTGGTTGGATGTGTTCACCCGGTATGATATATTAGAGGAAGTCTTACCCCTGATAGGCAATTTAGTCCAGAGCGAGTTTATGCTTTATATATGTGGATAGAAGGAGCGAGTGGAGGCGGCGGGAGCCCCCTCACCGGGGGAGGCGTGGGTCAATAACCCCGATTAGGCCATCACTCAGGGGGTTGGGTTTCTGAGTGACCAAAGCTTTTGCTTTGGGATACCCTAGAAGAGGAGGAGGACAATCCAGTTCCTCTCTTCTCTTTCTTAGGGTTCCAGTTTAGAGTAGGGGTCAAGGGCTAGGGAGGGGGGTTTGCGGGGTGGGGGGGTTGTGTTTTTTTTTTTTTTTTTTTTTTCCTCTTTCCTCTCTCTTCTCCCTCTCTCCCCTCCTCCTCCCCTATTGCAGGGTCCGGGTACTTGGACCCCTCATAGGGACCGGAGGTGCGCCCAGGAATGGACGCCCTCTCAGTGATTACAATCAACGTTAAGGGATTAAATATTCCGGAAAAGAGACGTATTTTACTGCAGGACTTAAAAAAAAGAGGGAGGAATATAGCTCTGATACAAGAAACACACTTCAGGAAAGGGGGGTTCCCCTTTCTTAAGAACCGACACTTCCCGACAGTATATCATGCGACGAATCCTGCGGCAAAGAAGGGGGGAGTATCAATACTTATATCTACTAACACGCCATGGTCCTTAAGAGACTCCCTGGTAGACATCGAAGGGCAGTATTTAGCGGTAAAGGGGACGATAAGAGGAGCGATATTTACGTTTGCTACTTTTTACGCCCCCAATGTACAACAGGATCAGTTCCTACGGAACTTCCTGGATAAGCTAACAGGTTTTCAAGAAGGCCAGCTGATTATGGGAGGGGACTTAAATGTCCCTTTGGACCCTACTCTGGATGCGTTTTTTTTTTTTATATATATATATTTTTCTTTGCGTTTTTGTAAGGGCCTTGTGTTGCAAGGGTCTTAACAAGGGTGTCAGGCTGCTGAGATGATTTTGTGTGGTTTCAAGGGTCTCGATGAGTGTGGGTCTGCTGAGAGGGTATTGCGTTTGCAAGGGTCTCAACAAGGGTGTCAGGCTGCTGAGACGATTTTGCTTGGTTGCAATGGTCTAAACAGGTGTCAGGTTGCTGGGCCGAGATTGTGTGGTGGCAAAAATAATTTTTTTTTTTTTTGCACTTTAATGTTTAATTTTCCTTTTTTTTTTTTTTTTTTTTTTGCGTTTTTTTATATATTTTTTTTTGCCTTTTGTAAGGGTCATGTGTTGCAAGGGTCTTAAGGGTGTCAGGCTGCTGAGACGATATACGAGTGGTTGCAAGGATGTCAATGAGTGTGAGGGCTGCTGAGACGATATTGCGTTTGCAAGGGTCTCAACAAGGGTGTCAGGCTGCTGAGACGATTTTGCGTGGTTGCAACGGTCTCAACAGGTGTCAGGTTGCCGAGATTGCGTGGTGGCAAAGGTTTTTTTTTTTTTTTTTGCGTTTTTTTTTTTTTTTTGCGTTTTTATATTTATTTTGTATTTTATTTTGCGTCTTGTAAAGGTCATGTGTTGAAAGGGTCTAACAAGGGTGTCAGGCTGCTGATTTGCGTGGTTGCAAGGATCTCAATGAGTGTGAGGGCTGCTGAGACGATATTGCGTTTGCAAGGGTCTCAAAAAAGGTGTCAGGCTGCTGAGACGATTTTGCGTGGTTGCAAATGGTCTCAACAGGTGTCAGGTTGCCGAGGGGCTGAGACTGCGTGGTGGCAAAGGGTTTTTTTTTTTTTATTTATTTTTTGTTTTTGCGTTTTTATATTTATTTTTTATTTTATTTTGCATCTTGTAAAGGTCATGTGTTGCAAGGGTCTAACAAGGGTGTCAGGCTGCTGATTTTGCGTGGTTGCAAGGATCTCAATGAGTGTGAGGGCTGCTGAGACGATATTGCGTTTGCAAGGGTCTCAACAAGGGTGTCAGGCTGCTGAGACGATTTTGCGTGGTTGCAAATGGTCTCAACAGGTGTCAGGTTGCCGAGGTTTTTTTTTTTTTTTTTTGCGTTTTTTTTGCGTTTTTTTTTTGCGTTTTTATATTTATTTATTTTTTTATTTTGTGTTTTGTAAGGGTCATGTGTTGCAAGGGTCTTAACAAGGGTGTCAGGCTGCTGAGATGATTTGCATGGTTGCAAGGTCTCAATCAATAAGAATTGGGTTACTGAGAAAGGATAGAAACACCTGGTTTGTTTGTACCTTAAGCAAGCAGTATAAGGTAGAAGGACAACGCCTGTTTGAATCGTGGTTCTGTAGGGGCCACTAATGAACGATATGGGAGACAACAAATGGTAGCAAATTGATAGGACATAAAGAATGTAATAACAAATCTTACTTGCGACAGTGGGCCATGCAAGTGAGTTTGCGGCAGACTGTGGCTGGAGTGAAACATGTCTGGAAGGTGTAGCGTGATGCCGTGCATGGGGCAAAACAATGAGGTTTGGTGTAGAAAATAGAACACGAGAAGTGCGTATCAATGCTTTGTAAGTTCCACTGCGGGAACCAAACATATGGTACGGGTGACACCATGAGTCGCCACAAATTTGACGTGACAAACAAGCTAACGAATCCTACCTGGGACAGTGAACTTGCGACTGGGTTTGCTTTGGACTGGAGTGGATGTGCAACACATCCGAAGAGTGTGGTGTGGCGCCATGCATGACGCACAGGCAATAACTTTGGTAAATAAATGAGAGAGAGGAACCGTGTACAAACAATTCGTAAGTTCCGCTGCGGGAACTAAAAACACACGGCATGGGGGAACAATGAATGACAACGGTAGAAAGCATGCAATGTATCTGATACAAAACGGTTGTAAAAATGCATGAAACAAATTCGATACGAATCGGTAGTAAGGAGTATTGAACGAATCTGATACGATTTGGTTGTAGAGTGTATGCTACCCCTTGCTTTGAAACCGAACACCTACCAACCACCCATCCCCCAGGCTAATCAAGTGCAGACAAGGCACCATGTGAGTCCAATTACCACCTCAATCTGCCAAAGAACCCATACAAACACATGCTAATCTCCAAATGGATTTACAAATGAATCGTATGTTTGGCATAAGGAAGTTACAAATGTACTACGCCTGAGCCAAATGATGTTGGAACATAAGCAACAGTAACTCAGAGGCAGATTTTTTTTCCAAAAGAGATGCAGGATTTGCAAGATTGCACAAGATACGAAAAGGTTTGAATCCTACCTGCGACAGTAAGCGGGAACCGGCGGCGAAGACCATGAAGGGAGAAGCCACAAAGCGATTGCGATGTCGAATGCGATTGAATGCGCAGACTCACGGACATGAGGTGAGCTGGGAAGAGTCGGCCCAGTGACGTGTAGTACTGCACACTGAACCGACAAAGAGCATGTGTGAGTGGGCTGCTTAAATACCCTCCGGGCTCCTCCCATAAACTCAGGCCACCATACTGGCCTTCTTATATATACACAGTGTGCTATCTTTGATGTCTGCCTTTTATAGTTTATAATTTGGCGGCCCTGTGAGGCTAGCTCTTTGGCATGCAATACTTGATTGGCCATGTCGGCCCTACGTTTTACATGTCTTCTTCCCCACCCCCTTTTTTTTTTCTTTTCATTTGTTATTCTTTTAATAAATACTGATTATACAAAAAAAAAAACAATACAGGGTTACAATTTGTAAGCAGCTGAAAGTCGGCGGGAGGGAGAGAAACCGGTTTCCAGCTGCTGCAGAGAGTCACATAGGGCTTCCGGTAATTGCCCCCTCCATCCGACAGCGATGATTCCCTCTGCTGTTTGGGCCCCCTGTGAGCCCGGGCCCCCTTTGAGCCAGGGCCCCCTACAAGAGGACTGGTGGTCCCCCCTATCAGCAGCCCTGCTTGCAAGAGCAGTGGATCACGATTTAAAAGACAGCATGACATTCCATTCCCTCCGTTTTCTGTTTTTGTGGACTTTGTGTGTAAGCATGCTAAAACAAGAAATGTTCCAAGTTTAGATTTTACATTGTCATGTTCTGCTCCTTTAGGACTTAACCCTCGCAAACCTCCAGTAGCCGTACACAAAAATAACATGACTCCTCCAGATTCTTTTCACAGGTCTGCCAGCTTCTAACTTGGAGACAAAGGTCAAAGATCCTGGTAAGCAGTGTCCCTTGCATCGGAAGCCACATCCTCTCCTAAAATGCAGAGCCTTCAGAGAGAAATCCCTGCAAGGCCTTCCTCAAGGAGAACCACATCTGCTACAGGTGCTGCTCCTCGCCAAGGACTGTAAGATCAATTTAAAATGCACAGAATTTGACAGCTCAGATCACAACACAGGTTTACATCCTGGGCCAGCTCCAATGGACTTTACAACACACTCTCAGCACTAGTGAGCATGGCAGGGAGGAAGAGCACACTATTACAACTACACCAGAGATCACTTCAAAATGTACAGAGGTCTGCAAAGGAGTCATCGGGCCAGATTCACGAACACTTGCGCTGGAGTATTTGGATATGCGCCGCGTAACTGTGCTGATGCGCCGACGTTTCTATGTGCCCGTACCCACCAAACTAGATGCGCCCAATAACGGCTCATTTGCGACCGGCGGAACGTTCCGACGCCAGAGTATCGTCAGCGTTTATTTTCGCTGGGCGCATCAGTCGCGCCCATTGATTTCCCCTGCAAATATGCAAATGAGGGATTTTTCACAATTCACGAACGGATTAGCACCATACGCTGGCTACATGCGCCGCGCGTATCTGATCCGTCCGGCGCAAAGTTATTTCTACAAAAGGCTGCTTTATCTTTACTCCAGACGGTCACAGGTCAGCAGGAGAGCAGCTACAGCAGCGTTACCGACGAAAAGAGCTAGCTGAGCACCCCCACTTGCAAGGACAACACCTCTGTGTGCCAACATGCCAGGGGCACTCGTGGTCCTAGAACTACTGATGGGTCCCCTGGAACCAAGAAGGCGGGCACGTGAGAGGATATACCGCACTCGTATGAACCTCTTTGGCATGGGGGAGGAGGAGGTGTATCGCCTATTCAGATTCAGCCCAGATGCAATACTTGAACTAACCACAACCCTGCAGGATGACATCACCAGCCCAACACACCGATCACAAGCAGTGCAGCCACTGGTCAAGGTCCTGGCAACACTCCATTTCCTTGCAAGTGGATCATTCCAGCGTACAAGTGGAGTGGTGGCTGGGATGTCACAGTCCTCCATAAGCAGATGTGTGCACCAGGTTGTCCCTGCAATACTCAGACGCATGTCCAACCAGTTCATCAGACCCACCACTGAGGAGCTGCGGCCGAAGGCAATGACAGATTTCTACAACATTGCCAGATTCCCACGCACTGTGGGGGCCATTGATTGCACACATGTGGCCCTACAGCCCCCCAGTGCCACAGAGCACATATACCGCAATCGGAAGCATTGGCATTCCATCAACGTACAGGTGATAGCTGATGCCCAACGCCTCATATGGCACGTCCGTGCCAAACATCCCGGGTCCAGCCATGACAGTTTCATATACCGTCAGAGTCCCATCCCAGCAGAATTTAACCAGAACATGTATGGGGACAGCTGGCTGGTTGGTGAGTGACATGGGAGTCAGGCATGACTATCCCCTCCCGTGATGCACAACAGAAGTCGCACATGCATGACTAACATTCTCCTGTCTTTTACCTTACAGGTGACTCTGCATATGCATTGGGACCCCATCTAATGACTCCTTTCCGGAACCCCCAAACCAGAGGAGAGAGAAAATACAATGAAGCACACATCAAAACCCGTGCAGTGGTTGAGCAAACATTTGGGCTCCTGAAGTCCCGTTTCCGCTGCCTGGATAAGTCTGGGGGGGCCCTATTGTATTCCCCTACCTTTGTGTGTCAGATCATCGGTGCATGTTGCATACTACATAACTTTGCTATGAAAAAAGGCCTGCATATTGACATACGTGATGACCTGACCCCCGACCCACACATTCCCCCCTGCCAGAGGACACCCAGTCTGCTGATGGAAGAGCAGTCAGGAGGGTCCTCGCCGTAGGCATCTTTGGACACTAAACAAAAACATTAATTACACAGACAGTGCACGCGTGTACACCACTGATGTCCCTAGATCACACACACCACATGCACATCGCATTGGATTAGCCCAAGTCCAGCATGTAGGAGTTGGGAGCAGCAACGCCAGCGTCAAGGCCCCAATGATGTCACTGTCCATTCACACA
Organism: Rana kukunoris; assembly: GCA_029574335.1. Taxonomy (NCBI): domain Eukaryota; kingdom Metazoa; phylum Chordata; class Amphibia; order Anura; family Ranidae; genus Rana; species Rana kukunoris. The sequence continues at coordinate 391,211,432 of CM056052.1, forward strand.
CCTTTCACACGTGATTCATTCAGCCGTGGGGTTAACTTCACCACCACGGCCGAGGGTGACACCCCTTACTTTCAGGAGTGCCACCCTCTCACATTCACACACCATTCACACTGTCCCCTGCACTCCTGACCGTGTGCAGTACAAAAAGAAATTAGAAAGATCATATCCTGATCATTAAAAGAAAAATAATCTCATAAACTCATGACCTGAGTATGTCAAAAACAATAATATAAAACCAGAAAAAATAAAAGGCCTCATCGGGGATGCCGGGGGCTTCTTCTGGGGGCCCCTCTCTGGCTCCGCAGCTGCCTGGATGGAGTGGGTGGGGGTGGGGGGGCATCTGGAGGTGGCTGATCCCCAGGTGGGCCACTCCTGGCAGGTGTGGCCTGCGTGCCCTCCAAGGCCCTGGCTATCCGTCCAAGGTAATTGTTCGTCTGGGCCTGCATCCGGAGCTGACGGGTCACCTGGTAATGCTGGGCCCGCCGACTCAGCCTCCCCTGCTCCCGGATGGCAGCACTGTTCCCATGGATGGCAGCAGTGTTGGCCTGGACGGCTGCAGTGAGGTGCTGGATATCCCCCTGCACCTCCCCCAAAGTGGTGACCACTGCAGCGCAATTAGAGCTGACATCCTGCACTGCGTTGCTGAGGTTGGCAACGGAGCCCAGGCTGTCAGACACTTTCTGCAAGTGGACCGCTATGGCCCCCATTTGTTCAGTCTGCCTGGCGTGATCCCTCGCCAACTGGTCCTGGACACCATCAGACACCCCCCTGGTCTTCTGGGTCGCCTTCCTGGGGCCAGAAGATGGATGTCCTCGGGTGGAAGGAGTCGCCCTTGAGGGGCTTCCAAGGATGGGGGAGGGGACGACAGACGGGCCAGGAGAAGGGGAGGAGACAGACAAGACTAATGAAAAGTCCTGCTCTGCCACAGCAGGATCCTCCACAACCACCTCGGCAGGTGTGGTGTGGCCACTCTCCTCCTCCACAACCTCTTCACCACCCAGTGGCTCGGGCACATGATGGCGTGGGGGGGATGGGGTGGAATGCAGGCTGACAGATGATGGCCCAGCTCCGTCATCTGTGGATGACACAAAGCAGACACATGTTGGTGGTCCCACACACTTGGCACATGTACCCCCCCCCCCCCAAATGCAAAACAACAAATAGGGGATTAAAAAACACTTACCTGTCCTTGTGCCTTCCTCCACGGAGTCATAGCCTGCGACCCCCTCTACCTGCTCCCTCTCCAGGCAGCGAGCAACCACCTCCTCCTCTGCGGTCAGGGTGACAGGACATGGGGGACCACCACCTGTGCCCCTCTCATACCTCCTGATGGAGGCCACCTTGTCCCTCACCTTGCGCCGCAGGTCATTTATTTTCTTTTGTATGTCCCCAGCAGTCCGGGTGGAGTAGCCCAGGACATTGACCCTGGCAGCAATCGACTCCAGGATGCCCTGCTTCCTCTCCCGGCTGGTCTTGCGGCTTTTTTTTGCCATGGAGAAATTCATTCTCCGTCTCCATAGCCGAGATAATCACTGAGACCTCCTGGGTATTAAAGTTGAGGTTCCTCCTCTCTCTGGGGGTAGCGGGAGCAGCCATTACAGTGCAAAAGTATCTTCCCTGGGGTGGGGGGAAACGGAACTACTTTTGCGCCGGAATGGCGTTTCCGCCAGCGCTTTTAAGCGCCCAGCGGAACGCATTGCGCTGACGTTTCCCAGGAAGTGGTGCCGACGGAAGTTGTGAGCATGCGCACAAGGGGGCGAGTGGAGCCGCACTCACTGCGCATGCTCCGTGGATGATGCGCTGAACGTAAGCCTCTGCGCCGGGCTCCGCCCATCATTTACATATGATCACACCCACTTCCACTTGCGTCGGGTTACGCCAGCGCATTATCGTTACTCTGGCGCAAGTTTACGCGCAACTGCTATGTGAATTGCAGGAATTGCGCTGAAAGGGTCTTCAGAGTAACGTAAATGAGAAGCGTTACTCCAGAGGAAAGATACTCTCATCTACCTGAATCTGGCCCATAGGTGGCAGGTCCTGCTCCAAAATCTGCCAAGTCAGAGTCTACTTAGCGGGCTAAAAAGACAAAGCTATTAAGCAATTCTGGATGACCAAAGTAACAAGTCTTTAGCCAGCTCAACCTTCTTTGACATCTTTGGCATTAATGGCCCCAGCATCCCCTACTCCTTAAAAACGTGTGCAGGAATAGTGGACATGGCGAGGAGGAGAGCATTCAGCTACCAAGTCGAGTCCATTGACGGACAGTCATGCTTGTCTTTGTGTTGAATGTGGGAGAGGGGACATTTTTAACACGTGTCATGTGATATGTCAAAAAGTCTCCTTCCCATGCACTCTTCGCTCCCAATATTACAGACTCAGGTTTTCTTCATAAGTACGACGTTTATTCTTTCAAAGCAGGACAAGCAAAACAATAATGCTTACATAGTTACAGCTGATAACACATGGCATGATGGTAATTCAGAAGGTTTCAGACGGAGGAAATATATGATGGTACATCTTCTGCTGGATAGGGTCCCTTCCCCCCCATCTCCCTGCAGGGTCCGGTGACCCTGAGGTCCGCTCTAGCTACCCAAATCACATGGATACTTATACTGTTTTAAAAGCAGAGCTAAGAATGGATGTAGTGTCCTGTAACTGACCTTGTCTGTCCTCACCAACCCTCAAAACTACCATGTTTAAATATTGATTCAGAAAGGTTTATCACATAAAATAATTTCAAAGTCTAACACTTTGCCAACTCTTATTGAACGCAACCAGATCCCTGACTAGGGATGAGCCGAAACACCCCCCTGTTCCGTTTGCACCAGAACTTGCGAACACACCAAATATTCATGTGAATTTTAGAACCCTGTTAAAGTCTATGGGACTCGAACACTTGAAATATAAAGTGCTAATTTTAAAGGCTAATATATACAAAATTGTCCTAAAAAGTGTTTGGGGACCTGGGTCCTGTCCCAGGGGACATGTACAGGGGACATGTATTAATGCAAAAAAAAGTTTTAAAAATGGCAGTTTTTTTAGGAGCAGTGAATTTAATAATGCTAAAAGTGAAACAATAAAAGTGAAATATTACATTATATTTCGTACTATAGGGGGGTGTAAAGTTAGCATGTGAAATATCGCATGTTTCCTGTGCATAGAACTGTCCCTGCATTTCTGAAAGGAAAAAAAGTATTTTAAAACCGGACTTGCGGCTATAATGAATTGTCGGCAATTCAGAGAGAATTCATTCATAAAAAAAAAAAAAAAAAAAAAAAAAAAGCATGGGGATCCCCCCAAATTCCATTACCAGGCCCTTTAGGTCTGGTATAGATATTAAGAGGAACCCTGCCGTCTATTTTACAAAAAATTACGTGGGGTTCCCCCCAATTATACATTCCAGACCCTTCAGGTCTGGTGTGGATTTTAAGGGGAACTCCTCCCCAAATAAAAAAAAATGACCAGACCCCTTATCCGAGCACGTTAACCTGGCCGGCCGCAGAAAAGAGGGGGGACAAAGTGCGCCCCCCTCTACTGAACCGTACCAGGCCACATGCCCTCAACATGGGAAGTAGAGATGTTCGAACATTGCACGTTCGATCTTTCGGCGAAAAAAACAAACAAAACGGGTCGTTCGCGCCAAATTCGAATGACGCGCAACGGCTCATAGTTCACTGCGGCGTTGCGCACTGATGATTGGCCAAGCATGCACCATGACCCCGCGTGCTTGGCCAATCACAGCGCCCAAAAACGGTTTTCAGCCTGCGCTGACACTGAAGGGGAACTCCGTGGCAAATTTCAAACTTGAAACCGGCGCGGGTCCCCCTCCAGGGGTACAGTAGGCTCTTTGGCTTGGTCCGGAACGTGAGGGGTTAAACCCACGCCAAAAACTGCGTGGGGTTCCCCCCCCCAGATCCAGACCAAGCCCTCATCCCAGGCACGCAGTCTGGCCGGAAAGGAATGGGGGACGAGCGTCACCCCCCCTCCTGAGCCGTACCAGACCGCATGTCCTCGACATGGGGGAGTGTGTGCTTTGAGGGAGGGGGCATTGCCCCCCCACCCCAAAGCACTCTTGTCCCCATGTCGATAGGGACAAGAACCTCTTCCCGACAACCCTGGCCATTGGTTGTCGGGGTAGCGGGCGGGAGCCAATCGGAATCTGGGAGCCCCTGTAATAAGGCTGCCCCCAGTTTCCGGCCCCCCACCTTATGTGAATGAGTATGGGGTACATCGTATGGGGGAAAAGTGTATGGGGGAGGGCGGCGGGCTTCGTCGTTTTCTGCCGCGACCCCCTTCACCACGAAGCTCCTTTGCTTATGGGGAGAGCTTCTCGTCGCTGTCTTCCGCTGGAGGGTGCCACTCTCCGGGCTTCTCTCCGCTGTCTTCCGCCGCGATGGCGAAAAAAAGCGACGAGAAGCCCTGGCCCCCGCCGAGGAGCCAGGCGGAAGCCGGCGAAGCCCGCGGCCCTCCCCCATAAGCACGGAAGCTTCGTGGTGAAGGGGGCCGCGACAGAAGACGGCAACACAGCGACGAGAAGCCCTGGCCCCAGCGGAGGAGCCAGGCTGAAGCCGGCGAAGCCCGCGGCCCTCCCCCATAAGCACGGGAGCTTTGTGGTGAAGGGGGCCGCGGCGGAAGATGGCGACACAGCGGAGAGAAGCCCTGGCCCCAGCGGAGGAGCCAGGCAGAAGCTGACGAAAGGAGGAGCCTGCCGGTGGCACCCCGCGGCGGAAGACAGAGGAGAGAAGCCCGGGGGGGGGTGCTGGATTTTTTTTTATATAAAACTACGACCAAAAACATTTAACAAATAGACAAAATAAATAAAGTAACATAAAACAAACAACAAACACCATACCACCGACATCCACCCTCCAAGAAAATAACTTAAAAAACAAAAAACAGAAGAGGTATTTACAACAGGCTCACTGGTACAAGAAAAAGTTCTTTATAGTCCTCAGAAAAAGCTTGTCCAGATCATTGCCAACGAAAAATATCAAAACCAACTTAAAACGGCTCACTGGATAGTAGGGAAATATTAAAGTCCATAGAAACCACTACAGCCCAGATCATCATCAACCCACAACACACCCCACCACAAAAACAAATAATACATACAACCCACGTATGAGCGAGAGCATGATAATCAGACATGTCTGTAGCCTTATTTCAAAAAGTATTCTGTAAACAAAATCTAAGGGGGTGAAAAGAATAGTTGCCCCTACCTATGGAGAGGGGCAGAGTCGTGACCTAAGGGGGCTGGAAGAGGAACCCCCTCCATAAATGGGCACACCTCTCAGGCCTGACCCTGCTCCTTTCCCGATCCCGCACCTTCACCAACTCCCGAAAGATATCGCCCACCACCTCATGCACAGACATGATTTTGTCCCTAGTGGACACCAAACACCGAGCGTGCCAAGTGTAATAAAGCACAACTACGCTGACTAAATAAAGTGACGATAACTCAAAACCCTTGCGGACCCCGAAGTCACCGTACACTCGCTCAGCATAGGTCAGGGCCGGAAGGCGGGGGTAGCCAATGGCACTCCCTACCCCCGTAAGAACCTCCATGTTGAAGGGACATTGGACCAGAAAATGGTCCATGGTCTCCAATGTCCCTCCACATTCCCTTCGGGGACAGCCCCTGTACCCTAGGTTCAGATACTTGACATTTGCACGAACGTACAGTCGTCCATGGAAAGACCTCCATGCAAGATCCCAAAATGTATTCGGAAGAATTCAAGAGGGCTAACCCCTCCGTGAGGACCCTCTCAGGACAGTCCCTTAAAGACAGAGGCTTCAAAATGTCCGAGGCCATGACCCTCAGGTACAGCTCACGCCGACCCAGAGAACCCATCTCAAGGGCAGTTATCCGCCACTGCCTCAGTACCTTCAATGCCAGGGGGACGTAGGATGGGAGATACCCATGCGATCTCCTCAGATTGCCGGGCCTCCCCCCTCCCCCCACTCCCTCAAGAACAGAAATAGCCAGTCCTTGCATGAACATTCCCACCAGGAAGGCGGGCCCACAAAGATGGACTGCAAGTTGTACTTCACAAAAATGATGATGAAGAACACCACCGGGTTGACCATGTCTAACCCACCTTGCCTTCGCTGGCGGTATGTGATCAGGTTCAGTCTGTTACCCCACAACAGCAGGAAGAACAGACCATAGACCCGAGCGTAGAGAGATGCTGGCAAAAGACACACGTAGTTCACAAAGAGAAACTCAGGCAGTAAGTACATCTTGACCAAGCTTACCCTTTCCCTCAGGGAAAGTTTCCAACCTTTCCAGGCCTTCACCTTCCGAGTGGCACTCACCAGCCTGTGCTCCCAGTTTAGCTTGGGATAATCACCTGGGCCGAAATGAATGCCAAGGACTCGAATCTCTGGTACGGGCGTGGGGAACGCGTCCGGAAGGGGGAACTGCTCCCCCTCCTTCCCCATCCAGAAAACTTCACTCTTGTCCCAATTGACCAGCGAGCCCGACACCTCAGAGTAGCACCCGATCTGGGATTCCACATAATGGGCCTCCTCACGACCAGATACCACCACCGAGACATCGTCCGCATAGGCCACGTACCTCACTGCCGAAACCGGACGCCCAACAGGTCCCACCGGAACCCCCCCCAGACGCTCGCAGTCTAGCCTCCTTACGAAGGGGTCGACCGCAAAGACGTACAGAAGGAGGCTCAGCAGGCACGCCTGCCAGAAGCCAGAGTCCACACCAAAGGCCCGACCCACCCAATCGTTGACAAGAGGGAAGCTCTCAGCTCCCCTATACAATACCTGTAGCCAATCAACAAATTGATCAGGCAGACCGTATCTCCTCAGAAGCAGCCAAAGGTACTTGTGGTTCACCTGATCAAACGCCTTAGCCTTATCCAGTGCAAGCAGATACCGCTCGCTGCCATCAGCCCTGCACCTTTCCACAGCCTCCCGGATGTTCAGAGCGGCACTAAAAGTGCCCCGGCCAGGAATTGTGCAGTGCTGAGAGGGAGACAGCATCCTGCCCGCCAAAGCAGACAGACGTGTAAACAAGATCTTTGCCAGTATTTTCCTATCTGTGGTAAGAAGGGCGATCGGACGCCAATTCTTCACCACAGGCGGGTCTTTCCCCTTTGACAGAAGGATCAGAGCTGACCTTCTCATTTATGGAGGCAGCAGGCCATAGGCCAAACATTCACGGTACACATCCCTCAAATGAGGAGCCAAGAGGCTCTTAAAGGTTTTGTAAAATTCTGCCGTGAGCCCATCGGGCCCAGGCGACTTTTTAGATGCTAAAGAGCTCATAGCCTGCTCGACTTCAGATACCGAGATCTGTTCTGTCAGAGAGTCAGGAAGGTCAGACCCCACTTCCAGCGGGGTCTCATCAAGGAATTCCCTGACTTTCTCCAAGAGGTCCGAAGAGTGGAAAGGATCAGAGCTAACCTTCTCATTGAGGGAGGCAGCAGGCCATAGGCCAAACATTCACGGTACACATCCCTCAAATGAGAAGCCAAGAGGCTCTTAAAGGTTTTGTAAAACTCTGCCGTGAGCCCATCTCACTGTCAGAGAGTCAGGAAGGTCAGACCCCACTTCCAGCGGGGTCTCATCAAGGAATTCCCTGACTTTCTCCAAGAGGTCCGAAGAGTGGAAAGGATCAGAGCTAACCTTCTCATTGAGGGAGGCAGCAGGCCATAGGCCAAACATTCACGGTACACATCCCTCAAATGAGAAGCCAAGAGGCTCTTAAAGGTTTTGTAAAACTCTGCCGTGAGCCCATCTCACTGTCAGAGAGTCAGGAAGGTCAGACCCCACTTCCAGCGGGGTCTCATCAAGGAATTCCCTGACTTTCTCCAGGAGGTCCGAAGAGTGGTCTCTGACGACACCCAGGATCCCCGATCTGGACCGGACCAGAGATCCGAGGCATCCTTCAGGCCGTGTACGACCTTCGAACTCGCCGCCTCACCACAGCTCTTGTAGAGATCAGGAGAGATAAACTTCCTGTAATCCCTCTCAAAAACCAGGGAGGCGAGACGGTCGTACTGACACTCCTTCTGTCAGTAACACAAGTACTTACCAAGGCCGAGATGCTGAGGACGGCTCACCTTTACGACCAAGCGCACCTGCCCCCTGGAGTTAGAGACAGGAGGCAGAGGCACAAGGAGGTACCGGTACCAGCGGAGTCGCAGATGGGATGTGGGTTGCTGAAGATTAGCAGCAGAGATGGGATGCAGGAGCTGGATGGTCACCAGGGCAGGTCAGAGTGGTACAGTCCCAGTACACAGTTCAGAAGGGAGCAGACTGACGGTAGCAGATCCGGGGTACAGATTAAAGTCCGGGTTCAGGGCAAAGCTGAGACAAGTCCAGGGGTGCAAGCCAAAGTTCAGGGTCAGTAGACAGAGGCAAATCCAGGTCACGGTCCGAGGTCAGAGAGGTAGAGAAGGCAGCAAAATCCAAAAACAAGCCGAGGTCAGGTTTCCAGGCGAGAGCTGAGTCGGGAAGCAAATCCGGGTCAAAGGGCACAATTCAAACTGTCCAAACTTTACACGGAGCTGACGATAAACCAGCAACCTGTTCAAAGACAGGAGCTGGTTTAAGTAGGGCTGTCAGGCCTCCGATTGGTCCCACGCGGGCACGCGCCGTGATGCAATTCTGATGTGCCTGTGCACAGATTGAGCGCTGTGAGCGCTGGGACCCTGACACCTTCATCTGCGCCTTCAGACCGGATATCTGTTCCCGAGAGCCCCCAGAGGACACCAGGCGGTCAAGCTGCCTGTGTAGTCTTTGGTAGGCTTGGTACTTGGAAGCTGCCCTGTACCCAGAGATTTCCCGGGAAAAGTCGCCAGACCTCTTTTTAACTACTTCCCACCACTCAAGGCGGGAGCAGTTGCCCTCAAGGAGCGAGGTCTGGTCCAGGAAGAAACCCTCATAGGCTTCCCTAACCTCAGGATCCTCCAGTAGCCACCCATTCAGGCGCCACAAACCCCTTCCTTTCTGAGGAGTGTCGGCGACATTCAGGGCCACAGATACCATACAGTGATCGGAGAACTCTACCGACTGCAGCTCGGGAGCCGAGCAGGCAAAGTCCTTCTTTAAAAAAATCTAATCTACTCTTACTACTACCTCGGGCAAATGTGAAACCAACCCGGCCTCCCTCACTACTGTCATGGACGTGGTTGACCACCAGGTGGCGCTAGCGGCACTACGGCGCGCACGGGGGCGCGCACGGGGGCGCGCACGGGCACGTGCAATCGCGGGAGCGGCGCGCGGGCACGTGCTGACGCCATTTTGGCGCCAGTCCAGGCTATTTAATGGGGCTCATCCTACAGCCTCTTGCTGCCCGATCGTTAGTGTTCCTGTTGCCCACCTGAGACCCGTTACCTGTTGTCGTCTGTTCCCATGATCCCGGCTCGTCTCTGACCCTTCTGATCTCCGCCTGCCCTGACCTCCGGCCTGTCTGACTCTGCCTCTGCCTTAACCCTTTAACTGATTGTTGCCCGCCTGCTGCCGACCTGGCCTGGACTACGACTCCGCTATTGCTCTATCCACGAACCTGATTTGTCTGACTGTATCCGACCCGGCCTGCCTGACCCTGCCTCCGTACTACAGTACACCTCCCTCCTGCCGATGGCTCCAGTCATCCGCACTAGCTCCTGTTACCTGTCAGCACCGGAACTACAGCACACCATCCTCTGGCTAACTACTCCAACGATCAGCGCCCAGCACTACAGAACACCTCCCTCCTGCCGCCTGTTCCAGTCAGCTGCACCAAGCGCCTAAACCCAGTCTACCTGCTGATCCGGGTCACCTGTATCCAGCTCCCGCTGTCTACGGACCTGCTGTTCCAGCTCCTCTGCCACCTTCCTGAGACTACAGGAGACCTCCGGAGTTCCTGCACAGCATCACCGCCAGGCGTTAGTGCGACTCTGAACTTCAGCGCTTCCTGTCCACACTACCAGGGGTTCCGGAGTCAGAGGAGCAAGAGTGGCCACTCCCGCACGTCAGCAAGTATAGAGCCTTCCGGAATGCATGTGAACTCTATTTTGCACTTCAGCCGCGGACTTTCTCATTAGAAGCCACCAAGGTTGGTTTTGTTATTTCTCTGCTATCTGGTGAACCGCAGGCGTGGGCCCACCGTCTCTTGGAGCAAAAAGACTTATGCCTCGATCGACTGGAGATGTTCTTTCAGGCCATGTCCTTGCTGTACGAGGACCCCCACCAGGCCGCTACCGCAGAGGCTGCCTTGCATGCCCTCCAGCAAGGTCGCCGACCCGCGGAAGACTATGTATCCGAGTTTAGAAGGTGAAGTGCGGACACTAACTGGAATGACGCGGCTCTCTGTTACCAGTTCCGTTTGGGCCTATCAGAAACACTTAAAGACGAGCTTGCTCGAGTGGGGGTCCCCGGAACTCTGAAAGACCTCATTAACCTGACTATTCAGATCGATCGGCGCTTAAGAGAGCGCAGGACTGAATGTGCCACGGGTCCGACCCGTCCGACATGGATGCTACCGCGGGTACCCACCTTTCCTAACCCGACTTCTCCGGCTCCAATCGCCACCGATAGAGACATTCCAGAACCCATGCAGCTGGGCCTGATCCGCCCTTCCCTCACCTCTGAGGAACGACTCCGTCGCCGAATTAACAACCTGTGCCTCTACTGCGGAGAGCCCGGCCACTATGTGAGGACCTGCCCAGCAAAGTCCTGTAAGTCCACTTCCATGTCTTCTGTCCACACACCTGTTGTCCTCAACAACCCCACTCATCTGGCTGTTCCTGTCTTATTGCAGCTTCCAGGAGGGGCCATCCGGACCAGCGCCATACTTGATTCCGGGGCGTGCAGCTGCTTTCTGGACTCTTCCTTTGCCACCCTACACCAAATTCCGTTGCGCCCAAGGGCCATTGGACTGTCTGTGCACCTGGCTGATTGGTCAGTTCTAAAATCTGGCCCAGTTACCCAAGAAACCTTGCCTATTGCCACCACTATCTCAGACATTCATCGAGAGTTTCTGTGCCTGGACGTTATTGAGTCTCCTTTATTCCCTATAATTCTGGGCATACCCTGGCTCTGGGCCCATAACCCTCAAGTAAACTGGATTACCGGTGAAATCCGCTTCAGTTCTGTCTACTGCCAAGAGCACTGTCTGCAGGTAACCTCTTGTCCTCCTTCTTTGCTTTGCATGGACGCTGACATTGAGACCCGCCAATCCGTTCCCGAAGTTTACCATGAATTCCTGGACGTCTTTAGCAAGAAAGGGGCTGACACCCTTCCTCCACACCGGCCCTATGACTGCCCGATCAAGCTTCTTCCTGGGGCTGAAATCCCTTTCGGCAGGATTTTTCCCTTGACAGAGCTGGAGCTGGAAAATCTGAAAACCTACCTCGGCGACAACCTCAAGAAGGGGTTTATCCGCCCCTCCACCTCACCAGCAGGAGCAATTAATTTTCTTCGTCGAGAAGAAAGACCATACTCTCCGCCCCTGCGTGGATTACCGCGAACTTAACAAGGTGACGATCAAGAATCGGTATCCCCTTCCCTTGGTGCCGGAACTATTTCAGAGACTTGGAACAGCAGTCATCTTCACGAAACTTGACCTGCGGGGGGCCTACACCTGGTGCGCATCAGGGACAGCGATGAGTGGAAAACTGCCTTCCGCACCCGCTTTGGCCACTTCGAGTACCTGGTGATGCCATTCGGGCTCTGTAACGCCCCTGCCACATTCCAGCACTTTGTGAATGACATCTTTAAAGACTACCTTGATCTGTTTGTTGTTGTGTATCTCGATGATATCCTCATCTTTTCCCCCTCTATCGACAGGCATCGGGAGCATGTTAAGAACGTACTCAAGCGCCTCCGAATTCACGGACTATACGCCAAGCCTGAAAAATGTGAATTCGAACGGCGAAAGCATACAATTTCTGGGACTTATTATTTCCGTAAACTGTATCGAGATGGACCCACAAAAGGTCGCGGCAATCCTTGATTGGCCTGCTCCCACAGACAAGAAGGGTGTGCAATGGTTCATCGGGTTTGCAAACTTCTATAGGAAGTTCATCAAGGGATTCTCCAACATTATCTCTCCCATAACCAGCCTGACCAAACAAACGGTCCGTTTCCATTGGTCCCCTGAAGCCCAAGTAGCCTTCGAAACCCTAAAGAAGCTGTTCACATTGGCACCTGTCCTTAAACACCCTGATGCCAGTCTGCCCTACATCCTGGAGGTGGATGCCTCAGAGACGGCGGTGGGAGCCGTTCTCTCCCAGAGACAGGGGCCGAAGGCCCTTCTGCATCCGGTCGCTTTTTTTTCTCGTAAATTATCTGACGCTGAAAAGAACTATGATGTGGGGGACCGAGAACTTTTAGCGATCAAGGCCGCACTGGAAGAATGGCGGTACCTATTGGAGGGTGCAGCTCATCCGATCCTGGTTTACACGGACCATAAAAACCTAGAATACTTGAAAATAGCTAAGAGACTAAAGCCACGGCAGGCCAGATGGGCGCTTTCCTTTACTAGGTTCACCTTCCACATAACGTACACGAACACCAAACCCGATGCCCTTTTGCGGATGTTCTGCGATTCTGAAACCCCCGCCCCCCCGGACACTATTCTATCCACTGGGAATTTTCTGCTGCTACAAGACGACCTATTGGCTCGGATCAAGCAAGCCTCTGCAGGAATTTCCTCCCCTTCTGATACAAATTTGCAAGCCAGGGACGGTCTGTTGTGGCATGGGAACAAGATCTTTGTGCCAGAAGACTTGCGGGTCATTGTCCTGAGCCTCTGCCATGATCACGCACTGGCTGGTCATTTTGGGGCACAGAAAACCTCGGAACTTCTACAGCGCACGTTCTGGTGGCCCCAACTTGTGAAAGATTGTAGAAGTTACGTGGAGTCGTGCACCACGTGCATCCGAAATAAAGGGAGCAAATCCAGAGCTTGGGGATTGTTAAGACCTTTGCCTGTACCAGAGAGACCTTGGCAAATGATCTCCATGGATTTTATCATTGAGCTGCCACCCTCTGAGGGTTTCACGACCATCTTTGTAACGGTGGATAGACTGTCTAAGATGGCACACTTTCTGCCTATGAAGGGTACACCCTCTGCCCCAGAGACTGCCAAAATCTTCATTAAAGAAGTCGTGCGACTTCACGGCATCCCCGCAAACATCGTTTCTGACCGCGGGGTGCAATTTACCTCCAGGTTCTGGAAAGCGCTCTGCGAATCTCTCAAGATTGAGCTGTCCTTCTCATCCGCCTATCACCCTCAGTCAAATGGCCAGACCGAGAGAACAAATCAGACATTGGAGCAATACCTACGCTGTTTTTCTTCGTTCTCTCAGGAAGATTGGGCCTCTCTATTACCACTGGCCGAGTTTGCATATAACAATTCAGTCCATTCTGCTACCAAGCAATCCCCTTTTTATGCAAACTACGGCTACCACCCGCTATTTCTGCCTAACTGTGCCCCGGAGTGTATGGTGCCCGCTGTACAAGAGACACTGGACTTCTTTAGCGCTAACAACAAGCTACTGCAAGAAACCATGGCAAGGACTCAGGAGCATAATAAAGAGGTGTTTGATAAGAAGCGGAGGGGTGAACTCAATCTGGAACCCGGAGACCTGGTGTGGTTGTCTACTGTCAACTTGAAACTTGCCTGCCCATCTAAGAAATTGGGGCCTAAGTTTATGGGGCCCTTCCCGATCAAGAGGAGGATTAATAGTGTGGCCTATGAACTTGAACTGCCAGACTCACTCCGTGTTCACCCAGTTTTTCATGTCACCCTCCTTAAACCCGATGTCGCTAACCCCTTCCCGGGGCGAAGCACTGACCCGCCCGAACCAGTCTTAGTGAACGGTGAAGAGGAATTCGAAGTGGAGTCTATTGTAGATTGCAGAAGGAGGCACAATCAGGTCCAGTTCTTGGTGAAATGGAAGGGCTACGGCCCTGAAGAAAATTTGTGGGAACCTGAGCGCAACATCCACGCTAAGAGACTGATTCGGTCCTTCAAGGAGGCTCACCCACTTAAGAATGGCCCGGCTGGGCATCCGGGGCAATGTCATGGACGTGGTCGACCACCAGGTGGCGCTAGCGGTACTACGGCGCGCACAGGGGTGCCGGGAGCGCGAATTTGCGGCAAATCGGTGCGCACGTGCACGGGCACGCGCAATCGCGGGAGCAGCGTGCGGGCACGTGCTGACGCCATTTTGGCGCCAGTCCAGGCTATTTAATGGGGCTCATCCTACAGCCTCTTGCTGCCCGATCGTTAGCGTTCCTGTTGCCCACCTGAGACCCGTTACCTGTTGTCGCCTGTTCCCGTGATCCCGGCTAGTCTCTGACCCTTCTGATCTCCGCCTGCCCTGACCTCCGGCCTGTCTGACGCTGCCTCTGACTTAACCCTTTAACTGATTGTTGCCCGCCTGCTGCCGACCCGGCCTGGACTACGACTCCGCTATTGCTCTATCCACGAACCTGATCCGTCTGACTGTATCCGACCCGGCCTGCCTGACCCTGCCTGCATCCGTACTACAGTACACCTCCCTCCTGCCGACGGCTCCAGTCATCCGCACTAGCTCCTGTTACCTGTCAGCACCGGAACTACAGCACACCTTCCTCTGGCTAACTACTCCAGCGATCAGCGCCCAGCACTACAGAACACCTCCCTCCTGCCGCCTGTTCCAGTCAGCTGCACCAAGCGCCTGAACCCAGTCTACCTGCTGATCCGGGTCACCTGTATCCAGCTCCCGCTGTCTACGGACCTGCTGTTCCAGCTCCTCTGCCACCTTCCTGAGACTACAGGAGACCTCCGGAGTTCCTGCACAGCATCACCGCCAGGCGCTAGTGCGACTCTGAACTCCAGCGCTTCCTGTCCACACTACCAGGGGTTCCGGAGTCAGAGGAGCAAGAGTGGCCACTCCCGCACGTCAGGCTCTGCTCTGTACCAGGTACGTGACAACTACGCTATTCAAAAAAGTACTATCATATCCCAGAGGGTTGGCGGCACCTGCCCGGTCTTTGGGCCTAGTGATCATATTGAAATCACCACCAAAGATCACCTGCTGGGACATAAAAAGATAAGGCTTAACCGCCGTAAGAAGGCTCTTCCTCTCCCTCTTAGTTTGAGGCCCATAAAAATTGAGCCGGAGAAATTGCCCCCTCACGACAGCGTCCACCACCAGACATCTACCAATCTCCACTTCAATCACTCGCCGGCAAGCCACCGGTCCAGTCTTAAAAAGGACCGCAACCCCCCTGCAGGGCTCGGCCGCAAGAGACCAGAGGGAGGGCCCACATCTCCACTCCCTCTTTGCTAGATGCATCTCTGCCACAGATGCCAGCCAAGTCTCCTGCAAAAACAAAATATCAGCTTCAACACGGCTGAGAAAATCTAGGGCCATAAAACGAGCTCCTACAAAACGAATACTTGCGACATTAATGGTCGCAAGCCGTATTGGAGAGGGTACCGCCATCAGAATGATTGAAAGTGGTCACGTTCTCCTTCATACTACAAACACAAAAACATATTTACATATTTACACTCCGTCCTCCTCGGAGTCCGAGGAGGAGAGGATACCAAACGGGTTCCCCAGGGACACCCCACTTCGTGCCCCTGGGGGAACCCCACCCTTCACAGGGGACTTCCCGCCCCCAGATCTAGCAGCCTTCCCCTTCTTTTTGCGTCTCACCTGCTCCCACTCCTGCCATCTCCCCGAGGTAACTACGCCACCCCCCCGGGGGGCTGGAGCACCCCCCGGCAGAAAACGGCGAAGCCCGCGGCCCAATGGTGGGGAGCCCCGGCAGAAGACCCCCAGCTGACTAATAAATGACTTTAAAAATGTGTGGTGTATTTTTTTCCTTTAATTTTTCCCCAGGTGAATGGGTAGGGGTACTATGTACCCCATACTCATTCACATAGGGTTGGGGGCCAGAATCTGGGGGCCCCCTTATTAAAGGGGTCTCTCCGATTCTGATAAGCCCCCGCCCGCAAACCCCGACAACCAACGGCCAGAGTTGTCGGGAAGAGGCTCTTGTCCCTATCGACATGGGGGCAAGAGTGCTTTGGGGTGGCGGGGCAGTGCTGGATCTGGGGGGGAACCCCACGCCGTTTTTTTTGGTGTAGGTTTAAACCCTTACGTTCCAGACCAAATCGAAGAGCCTGTTGTGCACCTGGAGGGGGACCCCACGCCGTTTTTTTTCAAAATTTGGTGTGGAGTTCCCCTTTATCCCGGTCCTGTCAGGGGGGGATGCCTGCTTGTCTGTTCATACAATGTATGAACAGCGATCTGTCATTTCCCCTAGTCACTCCCACCCCCTTTACAGTTAGAACACACCCAGGTAACATAATTAACCCCTTCCTCACCCCTAGTGTTAACCCCTTCCCTGCCAGTGACATTTTTATAGTAAGCAATGCATTTGTATACCATCGGTCGCTCGAAAAAAGCCAAAGGTCCCAAAAATGTGTCCGCCATAATGTCACAGTAGACATAAAAATCACTGATCGCCGCCATTACTAGTAAAAAAATAGATATTCATAAAAAAAACATAAAACGAACCCCTATTTTGTAGACGCTAAAACAATCAAACGCTTATTGCGATTTTTTGTAACCAAAAATATGTCAAAGAATACGTATCGGCCTAAACTGAGGGCAAAACAGTTTATTAATATATATTTTTGGGGAAATTTATTCTAGCAAACAGTAAAAAAGTTGTCTTTTTATTTACAAAATTGTCGCTCTATTTTTGTTTATAGCAAAACTACGAAAAAACGCAGAGATGATCAAATACCACCAAAAAAAATATATTTGTGGGGAAAAAAAGGACCCCAATTTTGTTTGGGAGCCACGTTGCAAGACCGCGCAATTGTCAGTTAAAACGACGCAGTGCCGAATCGCAAAAACTGGCCCGGTCAGTGACCAGTAATATGGTCTGGGGCTCAAGTGGTTAAAAATTAACAAAACACTAAAGTTAGCCCAATTTTTGGCCATAATGTGAAAGATGATGTTACACAGAGTAAATAGATACCCAACATGTCACGCTTTAATATTGCACACACTCATGGAATGGCGCCAAACTTCAGTACTTGAAAATCTCCATAGGCAACACTTTTTTCCCCCCAGGTTACCAGTTTAGAGTTACAGAGGAGGTCTAGTGCTAAAAGTATTGCTCTCGCTCTAACACACGCTATGATACCTCACAGGTGTGGTTTGAACAATGTTTACATATGTGGGTGGGACTTAAACATGTAAGTCCTGCCCACATATGTAAACACCATTCAAACCACACATGTGAGGTATCATAGTGTGCGTTAGAGCGAGAGCAATACTTTTAGCACTAGACCTCCTCTGTAACTCTAAACTGGTAACTTGAAAAATAATAAATGGTGCGTGTTCGCTTCTGACTGCAAGCTACTAGGGACAGGGGCGTTTTAATTATTATTATTTATGTTTGTTAGGTAAAAATTCAATAAGACCTCCCCTTCAGGTTGTAAAGCATGCGTTCGGGGAAAAAAAAAATACAGCTCTCATGCTTTTCATCCGCCATTGCAGCTTTGATTATGCTTCTGCATCTCGGATGAACTGGGCATGCTCAGAGACTTAGAAAATGTAAGCTGGCTTCTTGTGCTTCAAAATTACTTGCATGCTCAGAAAGCGTGGTTTTTGGGTTAGTAATTTAAGGACATCATTAACAGGTGTAAGCAGTTACAAGTGCACACAAACAGAGACTGACATTTCTTCATGTGTTTCCAATTGGTTCATTAGCACACATGTTATAAAAAGCATGGATAGAGCACATGTCAGCTGCCCTGAGAGGGGGCTGACTGGCTGGCAAGAATGGCGGTGCGAAACAGAGATGTTTTGGAGCAAGGGTCTTTTTTTGGGGGCAATTGTTTTATTTGATGATGTCCACTTTGATGTTTTTGTCTGCTGCATAATTTCGAAAAATGTTTCAAGACGTTAATAACTAATGTTTTAATCCTGTGGGTCTATCCTGTTATTTCAAAAGCATAAACCATATTCTGCTTACTTTCTGAAATCAACCTAGGTATATTTTTGTGTTTTATGTTTATTTTTGTTTGTGTGTGTGTTTACTTTTTTTGTTTTTTGTTTTGCTTTCCTTGTTTTGTGGACCAATAAAATTACTTTCAAATTTTGAAGTTTGTTTTGTGATTTATTTTATTTTCATGCTACGGATTTTGACAGCTGCAGATGAAATAGTTTGGGCCTAAACAATCAGCTGTGATTTGTCTCTAAGCTTCAAGCTTCTTTCCTGGTGTGCATTCATGAAATGTTTGCTGCCATGTTTAGTCACCAGAAAAAGAAAGACAAAGTGGTGAGGTGAGTAATGTTTCCTCTCTACTGTAAGTACCCCCGCCAGGACATGTTTGGTGGAATTGTCTTATGAGAATTGATGTCCAGACTGTCTTTTTAAAGCACATGTGCAAGATAAAGGAAAACCTGCACTGTGCTTGAATCTAGCACAAGACAATCCTATTCTAATTGTGGGTGTTTGAGGGAAGCAAAGTGAGTGTTCAAACCCCTGCTTGTGTTTTTAGGTTGGGCTTTGTGTCCCTTTTCTTAAAATTGGCTTCACTTCCTGTCACACAGCTGAACAGGAAGTGAGGTTAAAACCCTACCAATGATCTTTTCTTGGGGACATGGGTCCGCTGGCGTTCTTGTCCACATCTTTTCCTTCTTCTTCTTCGCCGGAGGCGCCGCTTCCAATTGAAATCCCTGCCGTGTGCTGGACCACGCCCCCCTCTGACATCACGGGCAAACTCTTAGGAAAGTCCCCGTGTAGTGCATGTGCGTCAGAGGGGGGCGTGGTCACATGAGCGTCAGACAGCGGGCAATTCAATTGGAAGCGGCGCCTCCGGCGAAAAAGAAGCAGCGCACAAGCTTCCAATTAAATTCCCCGCCGTCTGACATGGGACCACGCCCCCCTCTGATGCACATGCAGCACACGGGGACTTTCCTTAGAGTCAGAGGGGGGCGTGGTCCGGCACACGGCGGGGACTTCAATTGGAAGCAGCGCCTCCGGCGAAGAAGAAGAAGAAGAAAAAGATGCGGATGAGAACGCCAGCAGAAGGAGAAGAAGATGGAAGAAGACGCCAGTCAAGATGCGGCACTACAAGACCCAAGAAAGAAGCAGAGGAAGAAGAAGAAGAAGATGGAGGAAGAAACCCGAAGGAAAGAAGAAGATGGAAGAAGAAGCGGAAAGAAGATATTAATAAAAGACTTGTCAAAAACCGGCTCTTGTCTTTTTTTTACACTTTTTTTCGTGAAATGGTTGAGGTACAATGTACCCCATTACCATTTCACACAGAGGGGGGGCAGGATCTGGGGGGGCCCCTTTGTTAAAGGGGTCTTCCAGATTTCGATAAGCCTCTTGCCTGCAGACCCCCACAACCACCAGGCAAAGGTTGTGGGGATGAGGCTCTTGGGGCACCCCAAAGCACACTCCCAATGTTGAGGGCATGTGGCCTGGTGTGGTTCAGGAGAGGGGGGGGGCCGCGCTCTGTCCCTCCCTCTTTTCTGCGGCCGGCCACGTCAATGTGCTCAGATAAGGGTCTGGTGTGGATTTTGGGGGGGACTCCACGCCATTTTTTTTTAATTTGGCGTGGAGTTCCCCTTAAATTCCACACCAGACCTGAAGCGCCTGGTATGGATATTTGGGGGGAACCCCACGTCATTTTTTTTTTTAAATTGACGGCGGGGTTCCCCTTTATACCTATATCAGACCTGAAGAGCCTTCTAATGGAATTTGGGGGGACCCCCACACTTTTTTTTTGTTTTATGAATGAATCTTCTCACAATTGCCGGGAGCTGACAATTCATTATAACCGCAAGTCAGTTTTAAACGACTTTTTTTCTTTTCAGAATGTCATTTTATGCAGGGACAGTTCCAACCATGGGAAACATGCGCTTTTTCACATGCTGACTTTACAGCCCCCCATGGTACGAAATTTAAAGGAATATTACACTTTTATTGTTGCACTTTAAGCATTAATAAAATCACTGCTCCCGAAAAAACTTCCATTTTAAAAAATAAAAAAAGCATTGATACATGTCCCCTTAGGCAGGACTGAGGTCCCCAAACACTTTTTAGGACAACACTTGCAGATTAGCCTTTAAAATGAACACTTAAGATTTTTCCCCCATAGACTTATACAGGGAGTTCGGCGGCGGCTTTACTTATCAATTGCATTGCGCTGCTGCTGCGACCGGCGCAGCGCAGTGACAATAGTATATCAGCCCCACAGTGTCTTTTCAGATAGATAAATAGATAGATAGATAGTTAGATAGACAGGCTATAAGTCAGTATAGTTGATTTTACAGTGTGTAGAGAATATATATAAGTCAGTATAGTTGATTTTACAGTGTGTAGAGAATATATATACATCCTTAGGAGTTGTACATATATTTATACACTGTTTATGGTCGTGGCCCTCTGACTGAGAGTGATGTGGATCACATAAACACGCGACAAGACTTACAACATAAATAGACCTGAAGTGTGCCTTGGTGGTCTGGTCAGTATGCCAAGAAAAGGGGGCATACCCAAAGTAAGTAATGGGTAGTTAATTGAAGAAGGATATGCTAAGAAGTGCCCTGAAAAAGGGAAGGGCGGGAGGGTGTCGAATGCGATTGAATGCGCAGACTCACGGACATGAGGTGAGCTGGGAAGAGTCGGCCCAGTGACGTGTAGTACTGCACACTGAACCGACAAAGAGCATGTGTGAGTGGGCTGCTTAAATACCCTCCGGGCTCCTCCCATAAACTCAGGCCACCATACTGGCCTTCTTATTTATGGTCGTGGCCCTCTGACTGAGAGTGATGTGGATCACATAAACACGCGACAAGACTTACAACATAAATAGACCTGAAGTGTGCCTTGGTGGTCTGGTCAGTATGCCAAGAAAAGGGGGCAAAAGACTCAGATAGGGAAATAGCTTATATTGATTTCTTGTATTTATTGAGCCAGCTTGGTAAAGGCTTGTGCCATTTCTTCCTGAGGATTTGGGATGTATGTGGCAAAACAAGGAGACTTCCCATCAGCCTGGTGTCTTGATTACGTGGTCTGGTACTCCCTGTTGTGAGGCAGTTGAGAAAGAATGTCCTGAGAACAGACTGGGATTTGAAGCCCAAGTTGCTTAGGATTCTGACATGCTTGACAAACTGGCTGCCACTCTGGAAGCTGGTTTAGAAAGGGTAGCAACAAGCTACCATCAGATTGGCTGGGTAGATGGAGCAGTAGTCGGTCGAGCACCGTCACTGGGCGTCAGGCATTGTTAGTCTGAAACAGGTTGATGTCAACCCCCGGGGCTGGTTTGTTGCGTTTGCAGACTGAGAGTGTAGGGGTTTGAAAGCGAGTCGGGTGGCGTCGGAGCAGTGTCTGACTGCCGGAGCCACTGATTGTAAATTCACTAGGCCGTAGGGAACCGTAGAAGGCCTGGTAGATGGCTGCTAGGATGACTATGCTGGGCAAGGCCCTAAATGGGGAACGAGTAAGGATTTCAGACATGTGCCTAAAGAGGGCACTCTTGAAAGTTAGGCGCTTGCTACTGACTACAGGTTGGTGCTTCTGTATGCTCTGTAGGAGGGACTTGACTGCATAGGCTCGAGAATACTGACAGTTTACTGGGGTCCTGCAGGGACAGGAAATGCTGGACGCCATCTAGATATGGCGTGATAGTATTGTGAGAAAGGGTCAGCTGCGTGTGGCAATACGATATGAAGGCTAGGACGTGTCTAACGTTGCCTATTGCTGCTCCGAGGCAAGTGGCCAAAAATTAGCAGTTAGTATTCTAAGCAGTGTATTAGGCCTTCAGTGTGTTGCGTGCCAAGGAGTTAATAAGCTGGGTTGAGTTGGTGAGATGCTACTTCAGTCCATCGTCAGCAATGACCAGGGTGGGACAGGGATGGTTATTGGGTCAGCTCCAGGCTCTTGCTGGAAAAACAAATAAGGTTAGAATGGGACAGAGCATCAGCTGCGATTTTGCATTTGCCTGGAATATGACTACAGAAGATATTAAACTGGTGACGGAGTGACAGCTGCACGAGCCTGCGCAGGAAGGACGTGATGGGGAGAGGCTTGATCTACCTTAATTGATGAAGTCGGCTGTGGCCTGATTGTCTGTGGTGAAGAACACTGCCTGTCCAGTTCAAGTGTGGCCCCAAACCTGGGCAGCTGCCACAATGGGGTACAGCACGAGACGTGATGAAGACTGGGTGAAGCAGAAATTTAAGAGAATTTCTGGGGGCCAAGGTTTGGAGAACCAGTGGCGGACGAAAAATGCACGCAAAAGCCTGTGGTGGCTCGGCTGACACTGCCGGGATGAAGATTGAAATGCTGTTCTATCAGGTGGGGAAGTTGTTCCACATAGCTAAGTCTGCTACTGATGCTTTGTCTAGTTTAAGAACTTGGACTGGATCTTGCATTGGTGTGAGAAAATCAAGACAATACACAGGTGCTCAACAAGATGATATACGTGCACTCACTGACCAACGTGCACCCGCTGACCAACGTGCACCCGCTGACCAACGTGCACCCGCTGACCAGCGTGCACCCGCAGACCAACGTGCACCCGCAGACCAACGTGCACCCGCAGACCAACGTGCACTCGCAGACCAACGTGCACTCGCTGGTGCTGGATGGAAACCTGAACTAACTGCAGGGAAAAAGACAGGGAAAAGATGAGTGGCCCGCGTGCCACTAAAGATGAATGGCCAACTGGGTGCCACTGTGTGTTTGTTTGGCTGATTGTCACTGAGGTGTGTTTGCAAGTTTAGTATGTATTCAGGTTTGCACGTAGGTGCATGCTGCAGACAATATTGTGTGGTTGCAAGGGTCTCAGTCTGGTTTGCTGAGACGATATTGTGTGGTTGCAAAGGTCTCGATGATTACGAGGTTTGTTTTGAGATGGCCTTGTGTGGTTGCACGGGTCTCAACAAGTGAGGGGTTGCTGAGACGATGTTGCGTTTGCAATGGTCTCAAGTGAGTGTCGGGCTGCTGAGATGACTATGTATGGCTGCAAAGGTCTGAACAGGTGTCAGGTTGCTGAGACGATATTGCGTTTGCAATGGTGTCAAATGAGTGTCAGTTTGCTAAGACGACTTTGTATGGCTGCAAAGGTCTGAACGGGCGTTAGGTTGCTGAGACAAGATTGTGTGGTTGCAAAGGTCTAGACGAGTGTGAGGTAGCTGAGATGATATTACATTTTGCAAGGGTCGCAAATGAGTGACAAGTTGCTGAGACAATATTCTCCCCTTTTTTTTTTTTTTTTTTATAAAAACGACTGTAAATGAAACGCTGGTAAACATGGGTTACCACATGTGGCTGTGTTTACAAGCTGTTACAGGCATCGGCGTTTCGAATGCCGTCTGAACCCAATTTTTATTTTTTTTTTGCGAGAAGGTTTCTGAACTCAACTGCCTAGAAATTACTATAAATGATCCTGTGTACATGTACTGATAAGATAACATAAAGGAGTGATTGGGGATTCTGTGTAGACGTACTGGTAAGATAACATAGAGGAGAGATCAGGGGTGGCTGAAAAACACCCATTTTTCTGGCTGCAATGGTCTCAATGAATGCCATGTTGCTGGGGCGAGACTGCGTGGTCACAAAGGTCTTTGATGAGTGGGAGGTTGCTCGAGACGGTATTGCGTGGTTGCAAGGCTCTCGATGAGTGTGGGGCTGCTGAGACGGTATTGCGTTTGCAAGGGTCTCAACAATGGTGTGAGGCTGCCGAGACGGTATTGCGTGGTTGCAAGGGCCTTGATGAATGTGGGGCTGCTGAGATGGTATTGCGTTTGCAAGGATCTCAACAAGGGTGTCAAGCTGCTGAGACGGTTTTGCGTGGTTGCAAGGGCCTTGATGAATGTAGGGCTGCTGAGACGATTTTGCGTGGTTGCAATGTTTTTTTCTTTTTTTTTTTTTTTTTTTTTTTTTTTTTTTATATATATATATATTTTTCTTCACGTTTTTGTAAGGGCCTTGTGTTGCAAGGGTCTTAACAAGGGTGTCAGGCTGCTGAGATGATTTTGTGTGGTTTCAAGGGTCTCGATGAGTGTGGGTCTGCTGAGACGGTATTGCGTTTGCAAGGGTCTCAACAAGGGTGTCAGGCTGCAGAGACGATCTTGCTTGGTTGCAATGGTCTAAACAGGTGTCAGGTTGCTGGGCCGAGATTGTGTGGTGGCAAACATTTTTTTTTTTTTTTTTGCACTTTAATGTTTAATTTTCCTTTTTTTTTTGCGTTTTTTATATATATATATTTTTTTTTTTGCCTTTTGTAAGGGTCATGTGTTGCAAGGGTCTTAAGGGTGTCAGGCTGCTGAGACGATATACGAGTGGTTGCAAGGATGTCAATGAGTGTGAGGGCTGCTGAGACGATATTGCGTTTGCAAGGGTCTCAACAAGGGTGTCAGGCTGCTGAGACGATTTTGCGTGGTTGCAACGGTCTCAACAGGTGTCAGGTTGCAGAGGGGCTGAGATTGCGTGGTGGCAAAGGTTTTTTCTTTTTTTGCGTTTTTTTTTTTGCGTTTTTGTATTTATTTTTTATTTTATTTTGCGTCTTGTAAAGGTCATGTGTTGCAAGGGTCTAACAAGGGTGTCAGGCTGCTGATTTTGCGTGGTTGCAAGGATCTCAATGAGTGTGAGGGCTGCTGAGACGATATTGCGTTTGCAAGGGTCTCAACAAAGGTGTCAGGCTGCTGAGACGATTTTGCGTGGTTGTAAATGGTCTCAACAGGTGTCAGGTTGCCGAGGGGCTGAGATTGCGTGGTGGCAAAGGTTTTATTTGTTTATTTTTTTTTTTTTTTTTTGCGTTTTTATATTTATTTTTTATTTTATTTTGCGTCTTGTAAAGGTCATGTGTTGCAAGGGTCTAACAAGGGTGTCAGGCTGCTGATTTTGCGTGGTTGCAAGGATCTCAATGAGTGTGAGGGCTTCTGAGACAATATTGCGTTTGCAAGGGTCTCAACAAGGGTGTCAGGCTGCTGAGACGATTTTGCGTGGTTGCAAATGGTCTCAACAGGTGTCAGGTTGCCGAGGGGCTGAGATTGCGAGGTGGCAAAGGTTTTTTTTTTTTTTTTTTTTGCGTTTTTTTTTTTTTTTTTTGCGTTTTTATATTTATTTATTTTGCGTTTTGTAAGGGTCATGTGTTGCAAGGGTCTTAACAAGGGTGTCAGGCTGTTGAGATGATTTGCATGGTTGCAAGGTCTCAATCAATAAGAATTGGGTTACTGAGAAAGGATAGAAACACCTGGTTTGTTTGTACCTTAAGCAAGCAGTATAAGGTAGAAGGACAACGCCTGTTTGAATCGTGGTTCCGTAGGGGCCACTAATGAACGATATGGGAGACAACAAATGGTAGCAAATTGATAGGACATAAAGAATGTAATAACAAATCTTACTTGCGACAGTGGGCCATGCAAGTGAGTTTGCGGCGGACTGTGGCTGGAGTGAAACATGTCGGGAAGGTGTAGCGTGATGCCGTGCATGGGGCAAAACAATGAGGTTTGGTGTAGAAAATAGAACACGAGAAGTGCGTATCAATGCTTTGTAAGCTCCACTGCGGGAACCAAACATATGGTACGGGTGACACCATGAGTGGCCACAAATTTGACGTGACAAACAAGCTAACGAATCCTACCTGGGACAGTGAACGTGCGACTGGGTTTGCTTTGGACTGGAGTGGATGTGCAACACATCCGAAGAGTGTGGTGTGGCGCCATGCATGACGCACAGGCAATAACTTTGGTAAATAAATGAGAGAGAGGAACCGTGTACAAACAATTCGTAAGTTCTGCTGCGGGAACTAAAAACACACGGAATGGGGAACAATGAATGACAACGGTAGAAAGCATGCAATGTATCTGATACAAAACGGTTGTAAAAATGCATGAAACAAATTCGATACGAATCGGTAGTAAGGAGTATTGAACGAATCTGATACGATTTGGTTGTAGAGTGTATGCTACCCCTTGCTTTGAAACCGAACACCTACCAACCACCCATCCCCCCAGGCTAATCAAGTGCAGACAAGGCACCATGTGAGTCCAATTACCACCTCAATCTGCCAAAGAACCCATACAAACACATGCTAATCTCCAAATGGATTTACAAATGAATCGTATGTTTGGCATAAGGAAGTTACAAATGTACTACGCCTGAGCCGAATGATGTTGGAACATAAGCAACAGTAACTCAGAGGCAGATTTTTTTTTTTTCAAAAAGAAATGCAGGATAGGAATCATAACGAATTGCAAGATTGCACAAGATACGAAAAGGTTTGAATACAACCTGCGACAGTAAGCGGGAACCGCCGGCGAAGACCATGAAGGGAGAAGCCACAAAGCGATTGCGATGACGAATGCGATTGAATGCGCAGACTCACGGACATGAGGTGAGCTGGGAAGAGTCGGCCCAGTGACGTATAGTACTGCACACTGAACCGACAAAGAGCATGTGTGAGTGGGCTGCTTAAATACCCTCCGGGCTCCTCCCATAAACTCAGGCCACCATACTGGCCTTCTTATATAGCTTAGCTAGATCTGCTATTAGTTTTTGTTAGGCAGGAGATTGTGCTGTGCTATACGTTTGCTGTGTCTTTGGCCATAAAGAGAGGCGATCAGACTGCACGTTGCACGTTTGCGGTGTTTTTTGCCCATAAAGACAGGCGATCATACTGCACGTTGCACGTTTGCGGTGTTTTTTGCCCATAAAGACAGGCGATCATACTGCATGTTGCACGTTTGCTGTGTTTTTTGCCCATAAACACAGGCGATCATACTGCACGTTTCACGTTTGCGGTGTGTTTGGCCATAAACACAGTAGATCATACTGCACGTTGCACGTTTGCTGTGTTTTTTGCCCATAAAGACAGGCGATCATACTGCACGTTTCACGTTTGCGGTGTGTTTGGCCATAAACACAGTAGATCATACTGGACGTTGCACGTTTGCTGTGTTTTTGCCCATAAAGACAGGCGATCATACTGCACGTTTCACGTTTGCAGTTTTTTTTGCCCATAAAGACAGGCGAGCATACTGCACGTTGCACGTTTGCGGTGTTTTTCGCCCATAAAGACAGGCAATCATACTGCACGTTTCACGTTTGCGGTGTGTTTGGCCATAAACACAGTAGATCATACTGCACGTTGCACGTTTGCTGTGTTTTTTGCCAATAAAGACAGGTGATCATACTGCGCGTTGCACGTTTGCAGTGTTTTTTGCCATTAAAACAAGCGATCATACTGCACGTTGCACGTTTGCGGTGTTTTTGCCCATAAACACAGGCGAGCATACTGCACGTTGCAAGTTTGCTGTGTTTTTGCCCATAAACACAGTAGATCATACTGCACGTTGCACGATTGCTGTGTTTTTTGCCCATAAAGACAGGCAATCATACTGCACGTTTCACGTTTGCGCTGTGTTTAGCCATAAACACGGTAGATCATACTGCACGTTGCACGTTTGCTGTGTTTTTGCCCATAAAGACAGGCGATCATACTGCACGTTGCACGTTTGCGGTGTTTTTGCCCATAAACACAGTAGATCATACTGCACTTTGCTGTGTTTTTTGCCCATAAACACAGACGATCATACTGCACGTTGCACGTTTGCTGTGTGTTTGGCCATAAACACAGTAGATCATACTGCACGTTGCACGTTTGCTGTGTTTTTTGCCCATAAAGACAGGCGATCATACTGCACGTTTCACGTTTGCGGTGTGTTTGGCCATAAACACAGTAGATCATACTGCACGTTGCACGTTTGCTGTGTTTTTTGCCCATAAAAACAGGCGATCATACTGCACGTTGCACGTTTGCGGTGAGTTTGGCCATAAACACAGTAGATCATACTGCACGTTGCACGTTTGCGGTGTTTTTTGCCCATAAAGACATGCGATCATACTGCATGTTGCACGTTTGCTGTGTTTTTTGCCCATAAAGACAGGCGATCATACTCCACGTTTCACGTTTGCGGTGTGTTTGGCCATAAACACAGTAGATCATACTGCACGTTGCACGTTTGCTGTGTTTTTTGCCCATTAAGACAGGCGATCATATTGCACGTTTCACGTTTGCGGTGTGTTTGGCCATAAACACAGTAGATCATACAGCATGTTGCACGTTTGCGGTGTTTTTGCCCATAAAGACAGGCGATCATACTGCACGTTGCACATTTGCGGTGTTTTTTGCCCATAAAGACAGGCGATCATACAGAACGTTGCACGTTTGCGTTGTTTTTTGCCCATAAAGACAGGCGATCATAGTGCACGTTGCACGTTTGCGGTGTTTTTGCCCATAAACACAGTAGATCATACTGCACGTTGCACGTTTGCTGTTTTTTTTGCCCATTAAGACAGGCGATCATATTGCACGTGTCACGTTTGCGGTGTGTTTGGCCATAAACACAGTAGATCATACTGCATGTTGCACGTTTGCGGTGTTTTTGCCCATAAAGACAGGCGATCATACTGCACGTTTCACGTTTGCAGAGTTTTTTGCCCATAAAGACAGGCGATCATACTACACGTTGCCTGTTTGCTGTGTTTTTGCACATAAACACAGTAGATCATACTGCACGTTGCACGTTTGCTGCGTTTTTGCCCATAAAGACAGGCAATCATACTGCACGTTTCACGTTTGCGGTGTGTTTGGCCATAAACACAGTAGATCATACTGCACGTTGCATGTTTGCTGTGTTTTTTGCCCATAAAGACAGGCGATCATACTGCACGTTGCACGTTTGCGGTGTGTTTGGCAATAAACACAGTAGATCATTCTGCACGTTGCACGTTTGCTGTGTTTTTTGCCCATAAAGACAGGCGATCATACTCCACGTTTCACGTTTGCGGTGTGTTTGGCCATAAACACAGTAGATCATACTGCACGTTGCACGTTTGCTGTGTTTTTTACCCATAAAGACAGGCGATCATACTGCACATTTCACGTTTGCGGTGTGTTTGGCCATAAACACAGTAGATCATACTGCACGTTGCACATTTGCTGCATTTTTGCCCATAAAGACAGGCGATCATACTGCACGTTTCACGTTTGCGGTGTGTTTGGCCATAAACACAGTAGATCATACTGCACGTTGCATGTTTGCTGTGTTTTTTGCCCATAAAGACAGGCGATCATACTGCACGTTGCACGTCTGCGGTGTGTTTGGCAATAAACACAGTAGAGCATACTGCACGTTGCACGTTTGCGGTGTTTTTGCCCATAAAGACAGGCGATCATACTGCACGTTGCACGTTTGCAGTGTTTTTTGCCCATAAAGACAGGCGATCATACTGCACGTTGCACGTTTGCTGTGTTTTTCGCCCATAAAGACAGACGATCATACTGCACGTTGCACGTTTGTGGTGTTTTTGCCCATAAACACAGTAGATCATACTCCACGTTGCACGTTTGCTGTTTTTTTTGCCCATTAAGACAGGTGATCATATTGCACGTTTCACGTTTGCGGTGTGTTTGGCCATAAACACAGTAGATCATACAGCATGTTGCACGTTTGCGGTGTTTTTGCCCATAAAGACAGGCGATCATACTGCACGTTTGCGGTGTTTTTTGCCCATAAAGACAGGCGATCATACTGCACGTTGCACTTTTGCTGTGTTTTTGCCCATAAACACAGTAGATCATACTGCACGTTGCACGTTTGCTGTGTTTTTTGCCGATAAAGACAGGCGATCATACTGCACGTTGCACGTTTGCTGTGTTTTTGCCCATAAACACAGTAGATCATTCTGCACGTTGCACGTTTGCTGTGTTTTTTGCCCATAAAGACAGGCGATCATACTGCACGTTTCACGTTTGCGGTGTGTTTGGCCATAAACACAGTAGATCATACTGCACGTTGCACGTTTGCTGTGTTTTTGCCCATAAAGACAGACGATCATACTGCATGTTGCACGTTTGCTGTGTTTTTTGCCCATAAAGACAGGCGATCATACTGCACGTTTCACGTTTGCGGTGTGTTTGGCCATAAACACAGTAGATCATACTGCACGTTGCACGTTTGCTGTGTTTTTTGCCCATAAAGACAGGCGATCATACTACACGTTGCCTGTTTGCTGTGTTTTTGCCCATAAACACAGTAGATCATACTGCACGTTGCACGTTTGCTGCGTTTTTGCCCATAAAGACAGGCAATCATACTGCACGTTTCACGTTTGCGGTGTGTTTGGCCATAAACACAGTAGATCATACTGCACGTTGCATGTTTGCTGTGTTTTTTGCCCATAAAGACAGGCGATCATACTGCACGTTGCACGTTTGCAGTGTTTTTTGCCCATAAAGACAGGCGATCATACTGCACGTTGCACGTTTGCTGTGTTTTTCGCCCATAAAGACAGACGATCATACTGCACGTTGCACGTGTGCGGTGTTTTTGCCCGTAAACACAGTAGATCATACTCCACATTGCACGTTTGCTGTTTCTTTTGCCCATTAAGACAGGCGATCATATTGCACGTTTCACGTTTGCGGTGTGTTTGGCCATAAACACAGTAGATCATACAGCATGTTGCACGTTTGCGGTGTTTTTGCCCATAAAGACAGGCGATCATACTGCACGTTGCACATTTGCAGTGTTTTTTGCCCATAAAGACAGGCGATCATACTGAACGTTGCACGTTTGCGTTGTTTTTTGCCCATAAAGACAGGCGATCATACTGCACGTTGCACGTTTGCGGTGTTTTTGCCCATAAACACAGTAGATCATACTGCACGTTGCACGTTTGCTGTTTTTTTTGCCCATTAAGACAGGCGATCATATTGCACGTTTCACGTTTGCGGTGTGTTTGGCCATAAACACAGTAGATCATACTGCATGTTGCACGTTTGCGGTGTTTTTGCCCATAAAGACAGGCGATCATACTGCACGTTTCACGTTTGCAGAGTTTTTTGCCCATAAAGACAGGCGATCATACTACACGTTGCCTGTTTGCTGTGTTTTTGCACATAAACACAGTAGATCATACTGCACGTTGCACGTTTGCTGCGTTTTTGCCCATAAAGACAAGCAATCATACTGCACGTTTCACGTTTGCGGTGTGTTTGGCCATAAACACAGTAGATCATACTGCACGTTGCATGTTTGCTGTGTTTTTTGCCCATAAAGACAGGCGATCATACTGCACGTTGCACGTTTGCGGTGTGTTTGGCAATAAACACAGTAGATCATTCTGCACGTTGCACGTTTGCTGTGTTTTTTGCCCATAAAGACAGGCGATCATACTCCACGTTTCACGTTTGCGGTGTGTTTGGCCATAAACACAGTAGATCATACTGCACGTTGCACGTTTGCTGTGTTTTTTGCCCATAAAGACAGGCGATCATACTGCACATTTCACGTTTGCGGTGTGTTTGGCCATAAACACAGTAGATCATACTGCACGTTGCACGTTTGCTGCATTTTTGCCCATAAAGACAGGCGATCATACTGCACGTTTCACGTTTGCGATGTGTTTGGCCATAAACACAGTAGATCATACTGCACGTTGCATGTTTGCTGTGTTTTTTGCCCATAAAGACAGGCGATCATACTGCACGTTGCACGTCTGCGGTGTGTTTGGCAATAAACACAGTAGAGCATACTGCACGTTGCACGTTTGCGGTGTTTTTGCCCATAAAGACAGGCGATCATACTGCACGTTGCACGTTTGCAGTGTTTTTTGCCCATAAAGACAGGCGATCATACTGCACGTTGCACGTTTGCTGTGTTTTTCGCCCATAAAGACAGACGATCATACTGCACGTTGCACGTTTGTGGTGTTTTTGCCCATAAACACAGTAGATCATACTCCATGTTGCACGTTTGCTGTTTTTTTTGCCCATTAAGACAGGTGATCATATTGCACGTTTCACGTTTGCGGTGTGTTTGGTCATAAACACAGTAGATCATACAGCATGTTGCACGTTTGCGGTGTTTTTGCCCATAAAGACAGGCGATCATACTGCACGTTTGCGGTGTTTTTTGCCCATAAAGACAGGCGATCATACTGCACGTTGCACGTTTGCGTTGTTTTTTGCCCATAAAGACAGGCGATCATACTGCACGTTGCACGTTTGCGGTGTTTTTGCCCATAAACACAGTAGATCATACTGCACGTTGCACGTTTGCTGTTTTTTTTGCCCATTAAGACAGGCGATCATATTGCACGTTTCACGTTTGCGGTGTGTTTGGCCATAAACACAGTAGATCATACTGCATGTTGCACGTTTGCTGTGCTTTTGCCCATAAAGACAGGCAAACATACTGCACGTTGCACGTTTGCGGTGTTTTTCGCCCATAAAGCCTGGCGATCATACTGCACGTTTCACGTTTGCGGTGTGTTTGGCCATAAACACAGTAGATCATACTGCACGTTGCACGTTTGCTGTGTATTTTGCCCATAAAGACTGGCGATCATACTGCACGTTGCACATTTGCGGTGTTTTTGCCCATAAACACAGTAGATCATACTGCACGTTGCACGTTTGCTGTGTTTTTTTGCCCATAAACACAGTAGATCATACTGCACGTTGCACGTTTGCTGTGTTTTTTCCCCATAAAGACAGGCGATCATACTGCAAGTTGCACGTTTGCTGTGTGTTTGGCCATAAACACAGTAGATCATACTGCACGTTGCACGTTTGCTGTGTTTTTGCCCATAAAGACAGACGATCATATTGCACGTTGCACGTTTGCTGTGTTGTTTGGCCATAAACACAGTAGATCATACTGCACGTTGCACGTTTGCGGTGTGTTTGGCCATAAACACAGTAGATCATACTGCACTTTGCACGTTTGCTGTGTATTTTGCCCATAAAGACTGGCGATCATACTGCACGTTGCACATTTGCGGTGTTTTTGCCCATAAACACAGTAGATCATACTGCACGTTGCACGTTTGCTGTGTTTTTTTGCCCATAAACACAGTAGATCATACTGCACGTTGCACGTTTGCTGTGTTTTTTCCCCATAAAGACAGGCGATCATACTGCAAGTTGCACGTTTGCTGTGTGTTTGGCCATAAACACAGTAGATCATACTGCACGTTGCACGTTTGCTGTGTTTTTGCCCATAAAGACAGACGATCATATTGCACGTTGCACGTTTGCTGTGTTGTTTGGCCATAAACACAGTAGATCATACTGCACGTTGCACGTTTGCGGTGTGTTTGGCCATAAACACAGTAGATCATACTGCACTTTGCACGTTTGCTGTGTATTTTGCCCATAAAGACTGGCGATCATATTGCACGTTGCACGTTTGCAGTGTTTTTTGCCCATAAAGACAGGCGATCATACTGCACGTTGCACGTTTGCGGTGTTTTTGCCCATAAACACAGTAGATTATACTGCACGTTGCACGTTTGCTGTGTTTTTTGCCCATAAAGACAGGCGAGCATACAGCACGTTGCACGTTTGCGGTGTTTTTCGCCCATAAAGCCTGGCGATCATACTGCACGTTTCACGTTTGCGGTGTGTTTGGCCATAAACACAGTAGATCATACTGCACGTTGCACGTTTGCTGTGTATTTTGCCCATAAAGACTGGCGATCATACTGCACGTTGCACGTTTGCAGTGTTTTTTGCCCATAAAGACAGACGATCATACTGCACGTTGCACGTTTGCGGTGTTTTTTGCCCATAAAGACAGGCGATCATACTGCACGTTGCACGTTTGCTGTGTTTTTGCCCATAAACACAGTAGATCATACTGCACGTTGCACGTTTGCTGTGTTTTTTCCCCATAAAGACAGGCGATCATTCTGCAAGTTGCACGTTTGCTGTGTGTTTGGCCATAAACACAGTAGATCATACTGCACGTTGCACGTTTGCTGTGTTTTTGCCCATAAAGACAGACGATCATATTGCACGTTGCACGTTTGCTGTGTTGTTTGGCCATAAACACAGTAGATCATACTGCACGTTGCACGTTTGCGGTGTGTTTGGCCATAAACACAGTAGATCATACTGCATGTTGCACGTTTGCTGTGCTTTTGCCCATAAAGACAGGCAAACATACTGCACGTTGCACGTTTGCGGTGTTTTTCGCCCATAAAGCCTGGCGATCATACTGCACGTTTCACGTTTGCGGTGTGTTTGGCCATAAACACAGTAGATCATACTGCACGTTGCACGTTTGCTGTGTATTTTGCCCATAAAGACTGGCGATCATACTGCACGTTGCACATTTGCGGTGTTTTTGCCCATAAACACAGTAGATCATACTGCACGTTGCACGTTTGCTGTGTTTTTTTGCCCATAAACACAGTAGATCATACTGCACGTTGCACGTTTGCTGTGTTTTTTTCCCCATAAAGACAGGCGATCATACTGCAAGCTGCACGTTTGCTGTGTGTTTGGCCATAAACACAGTAGATCATACTGCACGTTGCACGTTTGCTGTGTTTTTGCCCATAAAGACAGACGATCATATTGCACGTTGCACGTTTGCTGTGTTGTTTGGCCATAAACACAGTAGATCATACTGCACGTTGCACGTTTGCGGTGTGTTTGGCCATAAACACAGTAGATCATACTGCACTTTGCACGTTTGCTGTGTATTTTGCCCATAAAGACTGGCGATCATACTGCACGTTGCACATTTGCGGTGTTTTTGCCCATAAACACAGTAGATCATACTGCACGTTGCACGTTTGCTGTGTTTTTTTTGCCCATAAACACAGTAGATCATACTGCACGTTGCACGTTTGCTGTGTTTTTTCCCCATAAAGACAGGCGATCATACTGCAAGTTGCACGTTTGCTGTGTGTTTGGCCATAAACACAGTAGATCATACTGCACGTTGCACGTTTGCTGTGTTTTTTGCCCATAAAGACAGACGATCATATTGCACGTTGCACGTTTGCTGTGTTGTTTGGCCATAAACACAGTAGATCATACTGCACGTTGCACGTTTGCGGTGTGTTTGGCCATAAACACAGTAGATCATACTGCACTTTGCACGTTTGCTGTGTATTTTGCCCATAAAGACTGGCGATCATATTGCACGTTGCACGTTTGCAGTGTTTTTTGCCCATAAAGACAGGCGATCATACTGCACGTTGCACGTTTGCGGTGTTTTTGCCCATAAACACAGTAGATTATACTGCACGTTGCACGTTTGCTGTGTTTTTTGCCCATAAAGACAGGCGAGCATACAGCACGTTGCACGTTTGCGGTGTTTTTTTCGCCCATAAAGCCTGGCGATCATACTGCACGTTTCACGTTTGCGGTGTGTTTGGCCATAAACACAGTAGATCATACTGCACGTTGCACGTTTGCTGTGTATTTTGCCCATAAAGACTGGCGATCATACTGCACGTTGCACGTTTGCAGTGTTTTTTGCCCATAAAGACAGACGATCATACTGCACGTTGCACGTTTGCGGTGTTTTTTGCCCATAAAGACAGGCGATCATACTGCACGTTGCACGTTTGCTGTGTTTTTGCCCATAAACACAGTAGATCATACTGCACGTTGCACGTTTGCTGTGTTTTTTCCCCATAAAGACAGGCGATCATTCTGCAAGTTGCACGTTTGCTGTGTGTTTGGCCATAAACACAGTAGATCATACTGCACGTTGCACGTTTGCTGTGTTTTTGCCCATAAAGACAGACGATCATATTGCACGTTGCACGTTTGCTGTGTTGTTTGGCCATAAACACAGTAGATCATACTGCACGTTGCACGTTTGCGGTGTGTTTGGCCATAAACACAGTAGATCATACTGCACTTTGCACGTTTGCTGTGTATTTTGCCCATAAAGACTGGCGATCATATTGCACGTTGCACGTTTGCAGTGTTTTTGCCCATAAACACAGTAGATTATACTGCACGTTGCACGTTTGCTGTGTTTTTTGCCCATAAAGACAGGCGAGCATACAGCACGTTGCACGTTTGCGGTGTTTTTCGCCCATAAAGCCTGGCGATCATACTGCACGTTTCACGTTTGCGGTGTGTTTGGCCATAAACACAGTAGATCATACTGCACGTTGCACGTTTGCTGTTTATTTTGCCCATAAAGACTGGCGATCATACTGCACGTTGCACGTTTGCAGTGTTTTTTGCCCATAAAGACAGGCGATCATACTGCACGTTGCACATTTGCGGTGTTTTTGCCCATAAACACAGTAGATCATACTGCACGTTGCACGTTTGCTGTGTTTTTTTGCCCATTAAGACAGGTGATCATACTGCACGTTGCACGTTTGCGGTGTTTTTTGCCCATAAAGACAGGCGATCATACTGCACGTTGCACGTTTGCTGTGTTTTTGCCCATAAACACAGTAGATCATACTGCACGTTGCACGTTTGCTGTGTTTTTTCCCAATAAAGACAGGAGATCATACTGCAAGTTGCACGTTTGCTGTGTGTTTGGCCATAAACACAGTAGATAATACTGCACGTTTGCTGTGTTTTTGCCCATAAAGACAGACGATCATATTGCACGTTGCACGTTTGCTGTGTTTTTTGCCCATAAAGACAGGCGATCATACTGCATGTTTCACGTTTGCGGTGTGTTTGGCCATAAACACAGTAGATCATACTGCACGTTGCACGTTTGCGGTTTTTTCGCCCATAAAGACAGGCGATCATTCTGCACGTTTCACG
Source organism: Rana kukunoris (assembly GCA_029574335.1). Lineage (NCBI taxonomy): Eukaryota > Metazoa > Chordata > Amphibia > Anura > Ranidae > Rana > Rana kukunoris. The sequence goes on from CM056052.1 coordinate 391,248,027, forward strand.
TTTGCAGTGTTTTTTGGCCCATAAAGACAGGCGAGCATACTGCACGTTTCACGTTTGCGGTGTGTTTGGCCATAAACACAGTAGATCATACTGCACGTTGGACGTTTGCTGTGTTTTTTGCCCATAAAGACAGGCGATCATACTGCACGTTGCACAATTGCGGTGTTTTTGCCCATAAACACATGAAATCATACTGCACGTTGCACGTTTGCTGTGTTTTTGCCCATAAACACAGTAGATCATACTGCACGTTGCACGTTTGCTGTGTTTTTGCCCATAAACACAGGCGATCATACTGCACGTTTCACGTTTGCGCTGTGTTTGGCCATAAACACAATAGATCATATTGCACGTTGCACGTTTGCTGTGTTTTTGCCCATAAAGACAGGCGATCATACTGCACGTTGCACGTTTGCGGTGTTTTTGCCCATAAACACAGTAGATCATACTGCACGTTGCTGTGTTTTTTGCCCATAAACACAGACGATCATACTGCACGTTGCACGTTTGCTGTGTGTTTTGCCCATAAAGACAGGCGATCATACTGCACGTTTCACGTTTGCGGTGTGTTTGGCCATAAACACAGTAGATCATACTGCACGTTGCACGTTTGCTGTGTTTTTTGCCCATAAAGACAGGCGATCATACTGCACTTTGCACGTTTGCGGTGAGTTTGGCCATAAACACAGTAGATCATACTGCACGTTGCACGTTTGCGGTGTTTTTTGCCCATAAAGACATGCGATCATACTGCATGTTGCGCGTTTGCTGTGTTTTTTGCCCATAAAGACAGGCGATTATACTCCACGTTTCACGTTTGCGGTGTGTTTGGCCATAAACACAGTAGATCATACTGCACGTTGCACATTTGCTGTGTTTTTTGCCCATAAAGACAGGCGATCATACTGCACGTTTCACGTTTGCGGTGTGTTTAGCCATAAACACAGTAGATCATACTGCACGTTGCACGTTTGCTGCATTTTTGCCCATAAAGACAGGCGATCATACTGCACGTTGCGCGTTTGCAGTGTTTTTTGCCCATAAAGACAGGCGATCATACTGCACGTTGCACGTTTGCTGTGTTTTTCGCCCATAAAGACAGACGATCATACTGCACGTTGCACGTTTGCGGTGTTTTTGCCCATAAACACAGTAGATCATACTGCACGTTGCACGTTTGCTGTTTTTTTTGCCCATTAAGACAGGCGATCATATTTCACGTTTCACGTTTGCGGTGTGTTTGGCCACAAACACAGTAGATCATACTGCATGTTGCACGTTTGCTGTGCTTTTGCCCATAAAGACAGGCGATCATACTGCACGTTTCACGTTTGCTTTTTTTTTTTGCCCATAAAGACAGGCGAGCATACTGCACGTTGCACGTTTGCGGTGTTTTTCGCCCAAAAAGACAAGCGATCATACTGCACGTTTCACGTTTGCGGTGTGTTTGGCCATAAACACAGTAGATCATACTGCACGTTGCACGTTTGCTGTGTTTTTTGCCGATAAAGACAGGCGATCATACTGCACGTTGCACGTTTGCAGTGTTTTTTGCCCATAAAGACAGGCGATCATACTGCACGTTGCAAGTTTGCTGTGTTTTTGCCCATAAACACAGTAGATTATACTGCACGTTGCACGTTTGCTGTGTTTTTTGCCCATAAAGACAGGCAATCATACTGCACATTTCACGTTTGCGGTGTGTTTGGCCATAAACACAGTAGATCATATTGCACGTTGCACGTTTGCTGTGTTTTTGCCCATAAAGACAGACGATCATACTGCACGTTGCACGTTTGCTGTGTTTTTTGCCCATAAAGACAGGCGATCATACTGCACGTTTCACGTATGCGGTGTGTTTGGCCATAAACACAGTAGATCATACTGCACGTTGGACGTTTGCTGTGTTTTTTGCCCATAAAGACAGGCGATCATAGTGCACGTTTCACGTTTGCGGTGTTTTTTGCCCATAAAGACAGGCGAGCATACTGCACGTTGCACGTTTGCGGTGTTTTTGCCCATAAACACAGTAGATCATACTGCACGTTGCACGTTTGCCGTGTGTTTGGCCATAAACACAGTAGATCATACTGCACGTTGCACGTTTGCGGTGTGTTTGGCCATAAACACAGTAGATCATACTGCACTTTGCACGTTTGGTGTGTATTTTGCCCATAAAGACTGGCGATCATATTGCACGTTGCACGTTTGCAGTGTTTTTTGCCCATAAAGACAGGCGATCATACTGCACGTTGCACGTTTGCGGTGTTTTTGCCCATAAACACAGTAGATTATACTGCACGTTGCACGTTTGCTGTGTTTTTTGCCCATAAAGACAGGCGAGCATACTGCACGTTGCACGTTTGCGGTGTTTTTCGCCCATAAAGCCTGGCGATCATACTGCACGTTTCACGTTTGCGGTGTGTTTGGCCATAAACACAGTAGATCATACTGCACGTTGCACGTTTGCTGTGTATTTTGCCCATAAAGACTGGCGATCATACTGCACGTTGCACGTTTGCAGTGGTTTTTGCCCATAAAGACAGGCGATCATACTGCACGTTGCACATTTGCGGTGTTTTTGCCCATAAACACAGTAGATCATACTGCACGTTGCACGTTTGCTGTGTTTTTTTGCCCATAAAGACAGGCGATCATACTGCACGTTGCACGTTTGCTGTGTTTTTGCCCATAAACACAGTAGATCATACTGCACGTTGCACGTTTGCTGTGTTTTTTCCCCATAAAGACAGGCGATCATACTGCAAGTTGCACGTTTGCTGTGTTTGGCCATAAACACAGTAGATCATACTGCACGTTGCACGTTTGCTGTGTTTTTGCCCATAAAGACAGACGATCATATTGCACGTTGCACGTTTGCTGTGTTGTTTGGCCATAAACACAGTAGATCATACTGCACGTTGCACGTTTGCGGTGTGTTTGGCCATAAACACAGTAGATCATACTGCACTTTGCACGTTTGCTGTGTATTTTGCCCATAAAGACTGGCGATCATATTGCACGTTGCACGTTTGCAGTGTTTTTTGCCCATAAAGACAGGCGATCATACTGCACGTTGCACGTTTGCGGTGTTTTTGCCCATAAACACAGTAGATTATACTGCACGTTGCACGTTTGCTGTGTTTTTTGCCCATAAAGACAGGCGAGCATACTGCACGTTGCACGTTTGCTGTGTTTTTCGCCCATAAAGCCTGGCGATCATACTGCACGTTTCACGTTTGCGGTGTGTTTGGCCATAAACACAGTAGATCATACTGCACGTTGCACGTTTGCTGTGTATGTTTCCCATAAAGACTGGTGATCATACTGCACGTTGCACGTTTGCAGTGCTTTTTGCCCATAAAGACAGGCGATCATACTGCACGTTGCACATTTGCGGTGTTTTTGCCCATAAACACAGTAGATCATACTGCACGTTGCACGTTTGCTGTGTTTTTTTGCCCATAAAGACAGGCGATCATACTGCACGTTGCACGTTTGCGGTGTTTTTTGCCCATAAAGACAGGCGATCATACTGCACGTTGCACGTTTGCTGTGTTTTTGCCCATAAACACAGTAGATCATACTGCACGTTGCACGTTTGCTGTGTTTTTTCCCCATAAAGACAGGTGATCATACTGCGCGTTGCACGTTTGCAGTGTTTTTTGCCCATAAAAACAAGCGATCATACTGCACGTTGCACAATTGCGGTGTTTTTGCCCATAAACACAGTAAATCATACTGCACGTTGCACGTTTGCTGTGTTTTTGCCCATAAACACAGTAGATCATACTGCACGTTGCACGTTTGCAGTGTTTTTGCCCATAAACACAGGCGATCATACTGCACGTTTCACGTTTGCGCTGTGTTTGGCCATAAACACAGTAGATCATATTGCACGTTGCACGTTTGCTGTGTTTTTGCCCATAAAGACAGGCGATCATACTGCACGTTGCACGTTTGCGGTGTTTTTGCCCATAAACACAGTAGATCGTACTGCACGTTGCTGTGTTTTTTGCCCATAAACACAGAAGATCATACTGCACGTTGCACGTTTGCTGTGTTTTTTGCCCATAAAGACAGGCGATCATATTGCACGTTTCACGTTTGCGGTGTGTTTGGCCATAAACACAGTAGATCATACAGCATGTTGCACGTTTGCGGTGTTTTTGCCCATAAAGACAGGCGATCATACTGCACGTTGCACATTTGCAGTGTTTTTTGCCCATAAAGACAGGCGATCATACTGAACGTTGCACGTTTGCGTTGTTTTTTGCCCATAAAGACAGGCGATCATACTGCACGTTGCACGTTTGCGGTGTTTTTGCCCATAAACACAGTAGATCATACTGCACGTTGCACGTTTGCTGTTTTTTTTGCCCATTAAGACAGGCGATCATATTGCACGTTTCACGTTTGCGGTGTGTTTGGCCATAAACACAGTAGATCATACTGCATGTTGCACGTTTGCGGTGTTTTTGCCCATAAAGACAGGCGATCATACTGCACGTTGCACGTTTGCGGTGTGTTTGGCAATAAACACAGTAGATAATTCTGCACGTTGCACGTTTGCTGTGTTTTTTGCCCATAAAGACAGGCGATCATACTCCACGTTTCACGTTTGCGGTGTGTTTGGCCATAAACACAGTAGATCATACTGCACGTTGCACGTTTGCTGTGTTTTTTGCCCATAAAGACAGGCGATCATACTGCACATTTCACGTTTGCGGTGTGTTTGGCCATAAACACAGTAGATCATACTGCACGTTGCACGTTTGCTGTGTATGTTTCCCATAAAGACTGGTGATCATACTGCACGTTGCATGTTTGCAGTGCTTTTTGCCCATAAAGACAGGCGATCATACTGCACGTTGCACATTTGCGGTGTTTTTGCCCATAAACACAGTAGATCATACTGCACGTTGCACGTTTGCTGTGTTTTTTTGCCCATAAAGACAGGCGATCATACTGCACGTTGCACGTTTGCGGTGTTTTTTGCCCATAAAGACAGGCGATCATACTGCACGTTGCACGTTTGCTTTGTTTTTTGCCCATAAACACAGTAGTTCATACTGCACGTTGCACGTTTGCGGTGTTTATTGCCCATAAAGACAGGCGATCATACTGCACGTTGCACGTTTGCAGTGTTTTTTGCCCATAAAGACAGGCGATCATACTGCACGTTGCACAATTGCGGTGTTTTTTGCCCATAAACACAGTAAATCATACTGCACGTTGCACGTTTGCTGTGTTTTTGCCCATAAACACAGTAGATCATACTGCACGTTGCACGTTTGCAGTGTTTTTGCCCATAAACACAGGCGATCATACTGCACGTTTCACGTTTGCGCTGTGTTTGGCCATAAACACAGTAGATCATATTGCACGTTGCACGTTTGCTGTGTTTTTGCCCATAAAGACAGGCGATCATACTGCACGTTGCACGTTTGCGGTGTTTTTGCCCATAAACACAGTAGATCGTACTGCACGTTGCTGTGTTTTTTGCCCATAAACACAGAAGATCATACTGCACGTTGCACGTTTGCTGTGTTTTTTGCCCATAAAGACAGGCGATCATACTGCACGTTGCACGTTTGCGGTGAGTTTGGCCATAAACACAGTAGATCATACTGCACGTTGCACGTTTGCTGTGTTTTTTGCCCATAAAGATGTTATACCTGAAGGGTTCCACATGTACTGGCACTTTAAGGCTGGCTCCACCCAGCAGTGATGACAAGGGTCAAGGGGTACGGTGGCCATCTGAGAGTGTGCTCATGTAGGAAGCAGATAAGATGTACTGTCCTGAGATGCATGTTGCAGTGTACAGCCTGTACTGAATAAACATCCATTGCTCCAGACCAGAGTCTTGTGTCTCTCACAACACACAGGGCATCACAGTGGCGACGAGAATGGGATTTACAAAGTGTCTATCAGTCTGAGAGATAGAGAGAGACAACGACATTGTGGATTGTCACCTGGATAAAAGCAGTCACAGATCCCAGCAGGAAAATGTCATTAACCACTTCAGCCCCGGACCATATTGCTGTCCAAAGACCAGAGCACTTTTTGAGATTCGGCGCTGCGTCGCTTTAACTGACAATTGCGCGGTCGTGCGACATGGCTCCCAAACAAAATTGGCGTCCTTTTTTTCCCACAAATAGAGCTTTCTTTTGGTGGTATTTGATCATCTCTGCGGTTTTTATTTTTTGCGCTATAAACAAAAACAGAGCGACTATTTTGAAAAAAATTCAATATTTTTTACTTTTTTCTATAATAAATATCCCCAAAAATATATAAAAAAAAATATTTTTTCCTCAGTTTAGGCCGATACGTATTCTTCTACATATTTTTCGTTAAAAAAAATCGCAATTAGCGTTTATTGATTGGTTTGCGCAAAAGTTATAGCGTTTACAAAATAGGGGGTAGTTTTATGGCATTTTTATTATTATTTTTTTTTTTACTAGTAATGGCGGCGATCAGCGTTTTTTTTCGGTACTGCGATATTATGGCGGACACTTCGGACACTTTTGACACATTTTTGGGACCATTGGCATTTTTTTAGCGATCAATGCTATAAAAATGCATTGGATTACTATAAAAATGCCATTGGCAGTGAAGGGGTTAACACTAGGGGGCGGGGAAGGGGTTAAGTGTGTTCCTATTTGTGTTCTAACTGTATGGGGGGGTGGCCTCACTAGGGGGAATCACTGATCTTCTGTTCATACATTGTATGAACAGAAAATCAGCGTTTCCCCCGCTGACAGGAACGAGCGCTGTGTGTTTTCACACACAGCTCCCGTTCCCCGCTCTGTAACGAGCGATCGCGTGTGCCCGGTGGCGATCGCGCCCGCCGGGCACACGCACGGGACTCGGGGGCGAGCGGGGGGGCGCGCGCGGGCCGCCGGCGGCGCGCACGCGCCCCCTAGTGGCCGCGAAAAGCGCGACGTAGAGCTACGGGCTCTCGCGCACCCGTGCCGACCTGCCGCCGTATAACTGCGGCGGCTGGTCGGCAAGTGGTTAATCGGGACATTAAGTGAATTTGATGGAGAACAGACATCCTGGAGTTCCTGGGTTGAGAGGCTGGAACAGTATTTTAATGCAAATGACATCACAGACAACAGGCAAGTGGCAGTTTTTCTTACATTGGTTGGATCCAAAACGTATGACACTCTTAGGCCGCGTACACACGAGGGGATATGTCCGCTGAAAACGGTCCGATGGACCGTTTCAGCAGACATCTCCGCTCGTGTGTATGGGCTAGCGGACAGATTTGTCCACCCGACAGATTTCAAAGCAAGCTTTGAAATCTATCCGGTGGGAATCTGTCCGCCCGACATGTCTGCTGGTTAGTACACTTACCAGCAGACATGTCGGCTCCCACCGCCGCCGCGCCGCTGCCGAATGGATTCGGCGCATGCGCGGAAGTGTTTTACTTCCTGGTGCGGTGACGTAGCGGTGACGCGGCGGCGTCAACGTCACCGCCGCGTCATCGCCACGTCACCGCGCCGTCCGGCGGCGGGGAATTTGATCCGATGGTGTGTACACGCCATCGGATCAAACTCCCGATCGGACATATCCGATGGAAATGGTCCGCGGACCGTTTTCATCGGATATATCCGATCGTGTGTATGGGGCCTTAGAGATCTGCTTTCCCCTGTAAAACCTTCAGCTAAGACATTGGCAGAGCTGCTGACACTGCTAGAGGATCACTTCCAGCCCAAACCACTAGAAATAGCAGAAAGATTTTGCTTCTATCAGAGGCAGCAGCAGACAGGTGAAGAGATTAAAGCTTATGTGCTTGCCCTTCGCAGACTAGCCTCTACCTGTTCTTTTGGGCACTACCTACCTACTGCACTGAGAGATAAGTTTGTTATGGGACTGAATTGTGAGTCGACACAAAAGAGACTGTTAACAGAGAAAGACCTTACCCTTACAAAGGCAATTGAGATAGCTTCAGTGATGGAAATGGCTGTGAAAGATACAGAGCAATTGAACCCCCAGAGCAGAAGGGAAGAGTTGAAGCAGGAAGTTTTCAGAACAGCAATCAAGCCAACTGCCGCAAACTGGAAATACCGACCCTCACCAAGCCGGGAGTCAGCTTGCTACCGTTGTGGGAATACAGACCATGATCACAAAGTCTGCCGGTTTAAGGATCAGACCTGTCATAATTGCGGTAGGACCGGCCATCTGAAACGAGTTTGCCGTAGCAAGAAGGTGCGAGATAAACAACCTCTGAACCCCAAGACAAAGACATATATGGTGGGAAGATATACATCATCATCTGAGTCAGAGGCTGTGCTCCACAGGTTAGACATACATCATATGCATGCAGCACCCTCTGCAATGACTGTAGATGTAACCATTGAGGGAAAGAAACTCAAGATGGATGTAGACACAGGAGCAGCAGTTTCAGTTATCACCCAGAAACAATGGAGACAACTTCAGACCCGAAGAACTGTCCGCCCAACACCAATCAAACTGCAGACATACTCAAAGCAGATACTCCACCCACTGGGTTACGCAAAAGTAAAGGTATTGTACAAGAGTCAGACAAAGAGACTGCCATTATATATCCTAAAAAATGGGGGACCCCCTCTCTTTGGGAGAGACTGGATTGCTCACTTTGGTATGCCAGACATCGCCATAAGTCCCTTTAACACCGTTACCATGCCATTAGGAGATGATGAAGGATGGGTGGTGTCCCTGAAGCAGCGGTTCCCAAAGGTTTTTGATGACCAGTTGGGAAAAATAAAACATGACTGTGTGAGACTCAAGCTGAAACCCAACGCTCAGCCTAAGTTCTTCAAAGCTCGGACAGTACCTTTCGCACTCTGAGCAGGTGTGGAAGCAGAACTAAGTCGGCTGGAGGAACAAGGTGTCATCTCAAAGGTAGAGCACAGCGAGTGGGCATCACCAGTTGTACCGGTAAAGAAAGTGAATGGGGACTTGCGCATTTGTGGCGATTTCCGCATGGCACTGAACTCTCAACTGGAAATAGACCAGTATCCCCTACCCAGAGTAGATGACATTTTTGCCTCTCTTGCAGGGGGTGAAAAGTTCACCAAGCTTGATCTCAAACAAGCATATTTACAGTTTGAGGGCCATCCTTTTTCCCGCAAATTTCTGACCATCAACACCCACAAGGGACTATATGAATACAATCGGATGGTGTTTGGGGTAGCCTCTGCCCCAGCCATTTGGCAACGAAAAATGGACGAGATTTTGGCGGACATTCCTTTTACGCAGTGCCTGCTAGATGACATGCTCATCACGGGACGGACTGACCAGGAACACAAGCAGAATGTGGAGCTTGTGTTGGCGAGACTCCAAGAACAGGGTCTGAAAGTGAACTTAGCAAAATGCCAATTCATGGTGCCTAAATTGGAGTTTTGTGGCCACCTTGTGGATGCAGAAGGTATTCACACCACGGAAGCCAAAGTTGATGCTTTAGTCAACGCTCCAGCCCCAACCAACGTCCAGCAGCTGCGATCATACCTGGGCTTGCTGAACTATTACCACAAATTCCTGCCAGATGGGACTGGTCGGCTGCATGCCAGCGTGCTTTTGAAGTTTCTAAGCGGAAGCTGTTGGCGTCACGCATGCTCGTGCACTATGACCTCCAGAAGCCTCTCACCTTGGCTTGTGATGCCTCACCCTATGGTCTGGGGGCGGTACTATCCCACATCTTACCAGATGGGTCAGAAAAACCAGTGGCATTTGCCTCCAGGTCTTTGACAAAAGCAGAAAGCAATTACTCACACATTGACAAAGAGGCTCTTGCGCTGATATGGGCAATTAAGAAGTTTCATCTTTACCTGTATGGTAGGGAATTCACCATACTGACGGACCATAAACCACTCCTTCAGATCTTTAGCCCTGACAAAGGCATCTCCCAGACTACTGCGGCCCGCCTCCAACGCTATGCCCTATTCTTGGGGGCATACAGCTACAAAATTCAGTATCGTGGTCATGATGCCAATGCTAATGCGGACGCAATGTCCCGACTGACAGGGAGGTCCATGGACTCTTCTCCACCGGTCAAGAGTTGTCGTTACACCAGCCTGTCCTTCTTGTCTTCTGGAGAGATAGCAGCCCATACAACCAAGGATACCTTTCTGAAAACAATACTCTCCTGGGTACGGTCCGGTTGGCCTGCAACTGTCACACAGGAGTATGAACCTTATTTCCGTAGGCGTATGGAATTAACTGTGGCTGGCAACTGTGTTTTATGGGGAGACAGAGTGATCATTCCACAGACCCTCCGGAGACACATTCTGGACTTGCTACATACTGGTCATCCCGGGGGCACTCGTATGAAACAAAAGGCCAGAGGCTATGTGTGGTGGCCAAACCTAGACTCAGATATCGCAACATATGTGAATGCTTGTGCTGGATGTGCACAAACGGCAAGAGACCCTCCTCGAGGGTGCGTCCAGCCCTGGACTTGGCCCACGGTTCCTTGGTTTCGCCTACACTTGGACTTTGCAGGCCCAATCAGAGGACACACCTTCTTGATCATAGTGCACGCCCATTCAAAGCGGCCTGAGGTCATTCCTGTTACTCAGCCAACGACTAAGGCAACGGTTTCCATACTGTTACATCTCGCTGCTATGTTTGGATACCCCAGAGAAATCGTCACGGACAACGGTGCACAATTCACCAGTCAGGAGTTTCAGCTTTTCCTGACTGCCCACAACATCAAGCACAAGTTGACCGCACCTTACCACCCAGCTACAAATGGTCAAGCAGAGAGGATTGTGCAGACTTTCAAATGCTATTTCAAAGCTACAGTGACTGCAAGTAAACAACAGTCTCTGTCACCCCAGCAGCTGGACTCCTTCCTTTCTGCTTACAGAAACACACCACATGCAACCACTGGTAAACCTCCAGCAGAACTCCTTCTGGGTCGGCAGCCATGGACTGTTTTGGATATGCTCCGCCCTCAAACAGTCCAGGAACATGTATTGCAGTCCCAAGACAAGATGGTCAAACACCATGAGCTTCCCGGATTCACAGCCCAACAAAAGGTATGGACCCGACATGCGATCATACTGCATGTTGCACGTTTGCTGTGTTTTTTGCCCATAAAGACAGGCGATCATACTCACCGTTTCATGTTTGCGGTGTGTTTGGCCATAAACACAGTAGATCATACTGCACGTTGCACGTTTGCTGCGTTTTTGCCCATAAAGACAGGCGATCATACTGCACGTTGCACGTTTGCGGTGTCTTTGGCAATAAACACAGTAGATCATACTGCACGTTGCACGTTTGCTGTGTTTTTGCCCATAAAGACAGGCGATCATACTGCACGTTGCACGTTTGCAGTGTTTTTTGCCCATTAAGACAGGCGATCATACTGCATGTTGCACGTTTGCTGTGTTTTTCGCCCATAAAGACAGACGATCATACTGCACGTTGCACGTTTGCGGTGTTTTTGCCCATAAACAAAGTAGATCATACTGCACGTTGCACGTTTGCTGTTTTTTTTGCCCATTAAGACAGGCGATCATATTGCACGTTTCACGTTTGCGGTGTGTTTGGCCATAAACACAGTAGATCATACTGCATGTTGCACGTTTGCGGTGTTTTTGCCCATAAAGACAGGCGATCATACTGCACTTTGCACGTTTGTGGTGTTTTTTGCCCATAAAGACAGGCGATCATACTGCACGTTGCACGTTTGCGTTGTTTTTTGCCCATAAAGACAGGCGATCATACTGCACGTTGCACGTTTGCGGTGTTTTTGCCCATAAACACAGTAGATCATACTGCACGTTGCACGTTTGCTGTTTTTTTTGCCCATTAAGACAGGCGATCATATTGCACGTTTCACGTTTGCGGTGTGTTTGGCCTTAAACACAGTAGATCATACTGCATGTTGCACGTTTGCGGTGTTTTTGCCCATAAAGACAGGCGATCATACTGCACGTTTCACGTTTGCAGTGTTTTTTGCCCATAAAGACAGGCGAGCATACTGCACGTTGCACGTTTGCGGTGTTTTTCGCCCATAAAGACAGGCGATCATACTGCACGTTTCACGTTTGCGGTGTGTTTGGCCATAAACACAGTAGATCATACTGCACGTTGCACGTTTGCTGTGTTTTTTGCCGAAAAAGACAGGCGATCATACTGCACGTTGCACGTTTGCGGTGTTTTTTGCCCATAAAGACAGGCGATCATACTGCACGTGGCACGTTTGCTGTGTTTTTGCCCATAAACACAGTAGATCATACTGCACGTTGCACGTTTGCTGTGTTTTTTGCCCATAAAGACAGGCGATCATACTGCACGTTGCACGTTTGCTGTGTTTTTGCCCATAAACACAGGCGATCATACTGCACGTTTCACGTTTGCGGTGTGTTTGGCCATAAACACAGTAGATCATACTGCACGTTGCACGTTTTCTGTGTTTTTTGGCCATAAAGACTGGCGATCATACTGCACGTTGCACGTTTGCAGTGTTTTTTGCCCATAAAGACAGGCGATCACACTGCAAGGTTGCACGTTTGCGGTGTTTTTGCCCATAAACACAGTAGATCATACTGCACGTTGCACGTTTGCTGTGTTTTTTGCCCATAAAGACAGGCGATCATACTGCACGTTGCACGTTTGCAGTGTTTTTTGCCCATAAAGACAGGTGATCATACTGCACGTTGCACGTTTGCTGTGTTTTTGACAATAAACACAGTAGATCATACTGCACGTTGCACGTTTGCTGTTTTTTTGCCCATTAAGACAGGCGATCATATTGCACGTTTCACGTTTGCGGTGTGTTTGGCCATAAACACAGTAGATCATACTGCACGTTGCACGTTTGCTGTGTTTTTGCCCATAAAGACAGGCGATCATACTGCACGTTTCACGTTTGCAGTGTTTTTTGCCCATAAAGACAGGCGAGCATACTGCACGTTGCACGTTTGCGGTGTTTTTCGCCCATAAAGACAGGCGATCACACTGTACTTTTCACGTTTGCCGTGTGTTTGGCCATAAACACAGTAGATCATATTGCACGTTGCACGTCTGCTGTGTTTTTTGTCGATAAAGACAGGCGATCATACTGCACGTTTTCTGTGTTTTTGCCCATAAACACAGTAGATCATACTGCACATTGCACGTTTGCAGTGTTTTTTGCCCATAAAGACAGGCGATCATACTGCACGTTGCACGTTTGCTGTGTTTTTGCCCATAAACACAGTAGATCATACTGCACGTTGCACGTTTGCTGTGTTTTTTGCCCATAAAGACAGGCGATCATACTGCACGTTTCACGTTGGCGGTGTTTTTTGCCCATAAAGACAGGCGATCATACTGCACGTTGCACGTTTGCGGTGTTTTTGCCCATAAACACAGTAGATCATACTGCACGTTGCACGTTTGCTGTGTTTTTTGCCATAAAGACGTTTGCGGTGAGTTTAGCCATAAACACAGTAGATCATACTGCACGTTGCACGTTTGCGGTGTTTTTTGCCCATAAAGACAGGCGATCATATTGCATGTTTCACGTTTGCGGTGTGTTTGGCCATAAACACAGGCGATCATACTGCACGTTGCACGTTTGCTGTGTTTTTTGCCCATAAAGACAGGCGATCATACTGCACGTTGCACGTTTGCGGTGTTTTTGCCCATAAACACAGTAGATCATACTGCACGTTGCACGTTGCTTTTTTTTTTTGCCTATAAACACAGACGATCATACTGCACGTTGCAAGTTTGCTGTGTGTTTTGCCCATAAAGACAGGCGATCATACTGCACGTTTCACGTTTGCGGTGTGTTTGGCCATAAACACAGTAGATCATACTGCACGTTGCACGTTTGCTGTGTTTTTTGCCCATAAAGGCAGGCGATCATACTGCACGTTGCACGTTTGCGGTGAGTTTAGCCATAAACACAGTAGATCATACTGCACGTTGCACGTTTGCGGTGTTTTTTGCCCATAAAGACAGGCGATCATACTGCACGTTGCACGTTTGCTGTTTTTTTGCCCATTAAGACAGGCGATCATATTGCATGTTTCACGTTTGCGGTGTGTTTGGCCATAAACACAGTATATCATACTGCACGTTGCACGTTTGCGGTGTGTTTGGCCATAAACACAGTAGATCATACTGCACATCGCACGTTTGCTGTGTTTTTTGCCCATAAAGACAGGCGATCATACTGCACGTTGCACGTTTGCAGTGTTTTTTGCCCATAAAGACAGGCGATCATACTGCATGTTGCACGTTTGCTGTGTTTTTGCCCAAAAAAACAGTAGATCATACTGAACGTTGCTCGTTTGCTGTGTTTTTTGCCCATAAAGACAGGCAATCATACTGCACGTTTCAGGTTTGCGGTGTGTTTGGCCATAAACACAGTAGATCATACTGCACGTTGCACGTTTGCTGTGTTTTTGCCCATAAAGACAGGCGATCATACTGCACGTTGCACGTTTGTGGTGTTTTTTGCCCATAAAGACTGGCGATCATACTGCACGTTGCACGTTTGCAGTGTTTTTTGCCCATAAAGACAGGCGATCATACTGCACGTTGCACGTTTGCGGTGTTTTTGCCCATAAACACAGTAGATCATACTGCACGTTACACGTTTGCTGTGTTTTTTGCCCATAAAGACAGACGATCATACTGCACGTTGCAAGTTTGCTGTGTGTTTTGCCCATAAAGACAGGCGATCATACTGCACGTTTCACGTTTGCGGTGTGTTTGGCCATAAACACAGTAGATCATACTGCACGTTGCACGTTTGCTGTGTTTTTTGCCCATAAAGGCAGACGATCATACTGCACGTTGCACGTTTGCGGTGAGTTTAGCCATAAACACAGTAGATCATACTGCACGTTGCACGTTTGCGGTGTTTTTTGCCCATAAAGACAGGCGATCATACTGCACGTTGCACGTTTGCTGTTTTTTTGCCCATTAAGACAGGCGATCATATTGCATGTTTCACGTTTGCGGTGTGTTTGGCCATAAACACGGTATATCATACTGCACGTTGCACGTTTGCGGTGTGTTTGGCCATAAACACAGTAGATCATACTGCACATTGCACGTTTGCTGTGTTTTTTGCCCATAAAGACAGGCGATCATACTGCACGTTGCACGTTTGCAGTGTTTTTTGCCCATAAAGACAGGCGATCATACTGCACGTTGCACGTTTGCTGTGTTTTTGCCCAAAAAAACAGTAGATCATACTGCACGTTGCACGTTTGCTGTGTTTTTGCCCATAAAGACAGGCGATCATACTTCACGTTGCACGTTTGTGGTGTTTTTTGCCCATAAAGACTGGCGATCATACTGCACGTTGCACGTTTGCAGTGTTTTTTGCCCATAAAGACAGGCGATCATACTGCACGTTGCACGTTTGCGGTGTTTGTGCCCATAAACACAGTAGATCATACTGCACGTTGCACGTTTGCTGTTTTTTGCCCATAAAGACAGGCGATCATACTGCACGTTTCACGTTTGCGTTGTGTTTGGCCATAAACACAGTAGATCATACTGCACGTTGCACAATTGCTGTGTTTTTGCCCATAAAGACAGGCGATCATACTGCACGTTGCACGTTTGCTATGTTTTTTGCCCATAACGACAGGCGATCATACTGCACGTTTCAGGTTTGCGGTGTGTTTGGCCATAAACACAGTAGATCATACTGCACGTTGCACGTTTGCTGTGTTTTTTGCCGATAAAGACAGGTGATCATACTGCACGTTTCCCGTTTGCAGTGTTTTTTGCCCATAAAGACAGGCGAGCATACTGCACGTTGCACGTTTGCGGTGTTTTTGCCCATAAACACAGTGGGGCTGATTTACTAATGAAGCTGCGCTGCGCCGGTACATGCCTTAATACGTGCGCTGGATGAAGCCTTAATTAGGCGCATTAAACCGGCCGTAGCAGCAGCGCGATGTAATTGATTAGTAAAGCCGCCACCGAATCCCTGTTAAAGTCTATGGGGGAAATCTTAATTGTGAATTTTAAAGGCTAATCTGCAAGTTTTGTCGTAAAAAGTGTTTGGGGACCTCAGTCCTGCCCCAGGGGACATGTACCAATGCTTTTTTTTTTTTTAAACGGACGTTTTTTCGGGAGCAGTGATTTTAATAATGCTAAAAGTGCAATAATAAAAGTGTAATTTTTCTTTAAATTTCATATCATGGGGGGCTCTAATGTCAGCATGTGGAAAAGCGCATTTTTCCCGTGGTTAGAACTGTCTCTGCACAAAATGACATTTTTCAAAGCAAAAAAGCCGTTTAAAACAGACTCGCGGCTATAATGAATTGTCGGCTCCCGGCAATTGCAGGAGAATTCATTCATTAAAAAAACGAAAAAAAAACGTGGGGGTCCCCCTAAATTCAATAACCAGACCCTTTAGGTCTGGTATGGATATTAAGGGGAACCCCGCCGTCAATTTAAAAAAAAAATTACGTGGGGTTCCCCCCAAATATCCATAACCAGACCCTTCAGGTCTGGTGTGGAATTTAAGGGGGAACTCCACCCCAAATAAAAAAAAAATGGCGTGGAGTCCCCCCTAAAATCCACACCAGACCCCTTACCTGAGCACGTTGACCTGGCCGGCCGCAGAAAAGAGGGGGGGACAGAGCGCGGCCCCCCCCTCTCCTGAACCGCACCAGGCCACATGCCCTCAACATTGGGAGGGTGTTTTGGGGTGCCCCCCAAAACACCTTGTCCCCATGTTGATGAGGACAAGGGTCTCTTCCCCACAACCCTTGCCCGGTGGTTGTGGGGGTCTGCGGGCAGGAGGCTTATCGAAATCTGGAAGACCCCTTTAACAAAGGGGCCCCCCAGATCCCGCCCCCCCCTGTGTGAAATGGTAATGGGGTACCTTGTATCTCTACCATTTCACGAGAAAAAAAATGTAAAGGGTTAAAAACGACAAGAGCCGGTTTTTGACAAGTCCTTTATTATCTTCTTTCTTCTTCTTTCCTTCTTTCCTTCAGGTTTCTTCATCTTCTTCTTCCTCTGCTTCTGTCTTGGGTCTTCTATTCCCGCATCTTGCCCGGCGTGTTCTTCCATCTTCTGCTCCTCCCGCTGTCCTTCTCGTCCGCATCTTCTCCTTCTTGTTCTTCGCCGGAGGCGCCGCTTTCAATTGAAATCCCCGCTGTCTGCCGGACCACGCCCCCCTCTGATGCCACGGACTAGCTCTTAGGAAAGTCCCAGTGTGGTGCCTGTGTGTCAGAGGGGGGCATGGTCACATGTTCCAGAAAGCGGGCAATTCAATTGGAAGCGGCGACTCTGGCAAAGAAAAAGCCGCGCACAAGCTTCAAATTGAATTGCCCGCCCTCTGACATGTGACCACGCCCCCCTCTGACGCACATGCAGCACACGGGGACTTTCCTAAGAGCTTGCCCGTGGCGTCAGAGGGGGGCGTGGTCCGGCAGACAGCGGGGATTTCGATTGGAAGCGGCGCCTCCGGCGAAGAACAAGAAGGAGAAGATGCGGACGAGAAGGACAGCGGGAGGAGCAGAAGATGGAAGAACACGCCGGGCAAGATGCGGGAATAGAAGACCCAAGACAGAAGCAGAGGAAGAAGAAGGAGGAAGAAACCCGAAGGAAAGAAGAAAGAAGAAGATAATAAAGGACTTGTCAAAAACCGGCTCTTGTCGTTTTTTACACTTGACACTTTTTTTTTTCCCGTGAAATGGTAGAGGTACCATTTACCCCATTACCATTTCACACAGGGGGGGGGCGGGATCTGGGGGGCCCCTTTGTTAAAGGGGTCTTCCAGATTTCGATAAGCCTCCTGCCCGCAGACCCCCACAACCACCGGGAAAGGGTTGTGGGGAAGAGACCCTTGTCCTCATCAACATGGGGACAAGGTGTTTTGGGGGGCACCCCAAAACACCCTCCCAATGTTGAGGGCATGTGGCCTGGTGCGGTTCAGGAGAGGGGGGGCGCGCTCTGTCCCCCCCTCTTTTCTGCGGCTGGCCAGGTCAACGTGCTCGGATAAGGGGTCTGGTGTGGATTTTAGGGGGGACTCCACGCCATTTTTAAAAAAAAATTGGAGTGGAGTTCCCCTTAAATTCCACACCAGACCTGAAGGGTCTGGTTATGGATATTTGGGGGGAACCCCCACGTCATTTTTTTTTTAATTGACGGCGGGGTTCCCCTTAATATCCATACCAGACCTAAAGGGTCTGGTTATTGAATTTGGGGGGACCTCCACGCTTTTTTTGTTCGGGTTTTTTAAGAATGAATTCTCCTGCAATTGCCGGGAGCCGACAATTCATTATAGCCGCGAGTCAGTTTTAAACGGCTTTTTTATTTATTTATTTTTCAGAATGTCATTTTGACAAAGACATATTTCCAACCACAGGAAAAGTGCGCTTTTTCACATACTGACATTCCCCCCCCCCCCCACCCTGGTACGAATTGTAAAATATTTTTTCAAATGACGTGGGGTTCCCCCCAAATTCCATTACAGGCCCTTCAGGTCTGATATGAATATTAAGGGGAACCCCGCCGTCATTTGTTTTAAAAAAAAATGACTTGGGGTTCCCCCCAAATATCCATAACCAGACCCTTTAGGTCTGGTGTGGAATTTAAGGGGAACTCCACCCCAAATTAAAAAAAAAAGGCGTGGAGTCCCCCCTAAAATCCACACCAGACCCCTTATCCGAGCACGTTGACCTGGCCGACCGCAGAAAAGAGGGGGGGACAGAGCGCGCCCCCCCTCTCCTGAACCGCACCAGGCCACATGCCCTCAATATTGGGAGGGTGTTTTGGGGTACCCCCCAAAACACCTTGTCCCCATGTTGATGAGGACAAGGGTCTCTTCCCCACAACCCTTGCCCGGTGGTTGTGGGGGTCTGCGGGCAGGAGGCTTATCGAAATCTGGAAGACCCCTTTAACAAAGGGGCCCCCCAGATCCCGCCCCCCCCCCTGTGTGAAATGGTAATGGGGTACATGGTACCTCTACCATTTCACGAGAAAAAAAAAAGTGTCAAGTGTAAAAAACGACAAGAGCCGGTTTTTGACAAGTCCTTAGATTTTGTTTATGGTATTTTTTTTTAAATAAGGCTACAGACATGTCTGACTATCATGTTCTTGCTCATACGTGGGTTGTAGGTATTTGTTGTTGTGATGGTGGGGTGTGTTGTGGGTTGGCGATGATCTGGACAGTAGTGGTTTCTATGGACTTTAATATCTCCCTACTGTACCAGTGAGCCGTTTTAAGTGGGTTTTTTTTTATTTTATTTTTTTTTGGCAATGATCTGGGCAAGCTTTTCTGATGGACTATAAAGACTTTCTCTTGTACCAGTGAGCCTGTTGTAAATACCTGTTCTGGTGCTATTTTTCTTTCTTTATAGTTATTTCTTGGTGGGTGGAGGTCGGTGATTTGATGGTTTGTGTTTTGTTGTTTGTTTTTGTGTTATTTGGTTTATTTAGTTATTTTGTTTATTTTATATATTTGTTAACTTTTTGGTCGTAGTTTTATAAATAAAAAAATTACCCCTCCTCGGTCTTCGCCGCCGCCTTCCGCCGGGGGGGTACACCTACCCCCCCCCCCGGTCTTCGCCGCCGCCTTCCGCCGGGGAGAGAGACACCCACCGATGCTCTCCGCCATGTTCGGCCAGGCCCCCACCCCAAATTAAGCTCTTTCACATCCGGGGGGGGGGGGGCGGCGGAAATGGCGGAGAACAACGGGGGCGTCGCCACTCCTCGGTCTTCTAGCCGTTTTCTGCCGGGGGGGGAAACAGCGGAGAACAACGGGGGTGTCTCCCCACCTCGGGCTCCTCCGCTTCTGCCTGGCTCCTCCCGAGGCCAGGGCTTCTTTCGCCGTCTTCCGCCAGAGAGCGCCACTCTCCGGGCTTCTCGTCGCTGTCTTCCGCCGCGGGGCACCACCCGCGGGGGCCAGGACTTCTTCCGCCGCCGCCCCCTTCGATTTTTTCTGCCTGGACGAGGGTCGTACATCCCATCCAGGACTTGGACGTGGCGGGCTTCTCGTCGCTGTCTTCTACGTCTTCTACCGGGGTGAGGGTCGTACATCCCACCCCGGATTTCTTCGCCGGCTTCTGCCGGGCTCCTCCTGGGGCCAGGGCTTCTCGTCGCTCTCTTCAGCCGCGGGGTGACACTCCATTCGATGTTGACACGGCGAGGTCCGGCGCTGAAATGCCTTCTGAGCGGTGGGCACCGACTTATATTGGCATAGGGCGTGGGCGTGGTTATGGATGGTGGGCCTATCTCCCACGAACACCGAGTTCGTCCTAAGTCCTGGATGCACACCTGGCTCCTCTTCTTCTGTGTCTGAGCTGGGTGGACACTTGGAGCAGATAGAGGGGACCATTTGGATGATAAAAACTGGGCACAGAAACCAAACGGACGGCAGGGGGGTCTTGCTGCGTCAGGCGTGTGGACTCTGATGCTCCTTGATCCCTACGCGTCTCGTCATGTCACATGACTTCCTTAGGATTGTACCCCTGGGGGGGAAGCCGCGCCGGTTTCAAATTTGAAATTTGGCGCGGAGTTCCCCTTCAGTGTCAGCGCAGCCCGAGAACAGCTCGGAGCTTCCCGTGCGCCGTTTCTCGCAGTGCAAACACTGCTACGCCGCTTGGTATTTACCAAGAATTTCTCGGCGTACTGACAAGGCGCACGGCATTCCCTGAAATCTCCCTCTGCGCATGCCCAGTATGCAAATGAACCTTCCGAGGTTCTGGCGTACTTTGCAAGCGCACGGGGATTGTTTCTCAAAAGTCACTTTCGCTTTCAATTCGGCCCGCCACACACGTTTAAACACATGTCACTACACTTCCCATGCATCACCCCCCTCCCTCCCCTAATAAACTCCCGCCCGAATCCCCGATGTTTACATAACTAAATGCCGCACGCCAGCTCTGTACTGGCGTGCTGTGCGCCCTCTCCTGGGCGCATTAGGCAGTTTAGTAAATGAGGAAACACGCTGCACTGGCAGCGTGTTTCTTTTGTAAATGTCAAAAACTGTTTTACTCCTGCTTGTGCACCATGAGTCATGGCGCACAGGCTTGGTAAATCAGCCCCAGTAGATCATACTGCACGTTGCACGTTTGCTGTGTTTTTTGCCCATAAAGACAGGCGATCATACTGCACGTTGCACGTTTGCTGTGTTTTTTGCCCATAAAGACAGGCGATCATACTGCACATTGCACGTTTGCGGTGTTTTTGGCCATAAACACAGTAGATCATACTGCACGTTGCACGTTTGTGGTGTTTTTTGCCCATAAAGACTGGCGATCATACTGCACGTTGCACGTTTGCAGTGTTTTTTGCCCATAAAGACAGGCGATCATACTGCACGTTGCACGTTTGCAGTGTTTTTGCCCATAAACACAGTAGATCATACTGCACCTTACACGTTTGCTGTGTTTTTTGCCCATAAAGACAGGCGATCATACTGCACGTTGCACGTTTGCGGTGTTTTTTGCCCATAAAGACAGGCGATCATACTGCATGTTTCACGTTTGTGGTGTGTTTGGCCATAAACACAGTAGATCATACTGCACATTGCACGTTTGCTGTGTTTTTTGCCGATAAAGACAGGCGATCATACTGCACGTTTCACGTTTGCGGTGTTTTTTGCCCATAAAGACAGGCGAGCATACTGCACGTTGCACGTTTGCGGTGTTTTTGCCCATAAACACAGTAGATCATACTGCACGTTGCACGTTTGCTGTGTTTTTTGCCCATAAAGACAGGCGATCATACTGCACGTTGCACGTTTGCTGTGTTTTTTGCCCATAAAGACAGGCGATCATACTGCACGTTTCACGTTTGCGGTGTGTTTGGCCATAAACACAGTAGATCATACTGCACGTTGCACGTTTGTGGTGTTTTTTGCCCATAAAGACTGGCGATCATACTGCACGTTGCACGTTTGCAGTGTTTTTTGCCCATAAAGACAGGCGATCATACTACACGTTGCACGTTTGCGGTGTTTTTGCCCATAAACACAGTAGATCATACTGCACGTTACACGTTTGCTGTGTTTTTTGCCCATAAAGACAGGCGATCATACTGCACATTGCACGTTTGCAGTGTTTTTTGCCCATAAAGACAGGCGATCATACTGCACTGTTATACCTGAAGGGTTCCACATGTACTGGCACTTTAAGGCTGGCTCCACCCAGCAGTGATGACAAGGGTCAAGGGGTACGGTGGCCATCTTAGAGTGTGCTCATGTAGGAAGCAGATAAGATGTACTGTCCTGAGATGCATGTTGCAGTGTACAGCCTGTACTGAATAAACATCCATTGCTCCAGACCAGAGTCTTGTGTCTCTCACAACACACAGGACATCATAGTGGCGATGAGAATGGAATTTACAAAGTGTCTATCAGTCTGAGAGATAGAGAGAGAGACAAGGACATTGTGGATTGTCACCTGGATAAAAGCAATCACAGATCCCAGCAGGAAAATGTCATTAATCGGGACATTAAGTGAATTTGATGGAGAACAGACATCCTGGAGTTCCTGGGTTGAGAGGCTGGAACAGTATTTTAATGAAAATGACATCACAGACAACAGGCAAGTGGCAGTTTTTCTTACATTGGTCGGATCCAAAACGTATGACACTCTTAGAGATCTGCTTTCCCCTGTAAAACCTTCAGCTAAGACATTGGCAGAGCTGCTGACACTGCTAGAGGATCACTTCCAGCCCAAACCACTAGAAATAGCAGAAAGATTTCGCTTCTATCAGAGGCAGCAGCAGACAGGTGAAGAGATTAAAGCTTATGTGCTCGCCCTTCGCAGACTAGCCTCTACCTGTTCTTTTGGGGACTACCTACCTACTGCACTGAGAGATAAGTTTGTCATGGGACTGAATTGTGAGTCGACACAAAAGAGACTGTTAACAGAGAAAGACCTTACCCTTACAAAGGCAATTGAGATAGCTTCAGTGATGGAAATGGCTGTGAAAGGTACAGAGCAATTGAACCCCCAGAGCAGAAGGGAAGAGGTGAAGCAGGAAGTTTTCAGAACAGCAGTCAAGCTAACTGCCGCAAACTGGAAATACCGACCCCCACCAACCCGGGAGTCAGCTTGCTATCGTTGTGGGAATACAGACCATGATCACAAAGTCTGCCGGTTTAAGGATCAGAACTGTCATAATTGCGGTAGGACCGGCCATCTGAAACGAGTTTGCCGTAGCAAGAAGGTGCGAGATAAACAACCTCTGAACCCCAAGACAAAGACATATATGGTGGGAAGATATACATCATCATCTGAGTCAGAGGATGAGGAAGTGCTCCACAGATTAGACATACATCATATGCATGCAGCACCCTCCGCAATGACTGTAGATGTAACCATTGAGGGAAAGAAACTCAAGATGGATGTAGACACAGGAGCAGCAGTTTCAGTTATCACCCAGAAACAATGGAGACAACTTCAGACCCGAAGAACTGTCCGCCCAACACCAATCAAACTGCAGACATACTCAAAGCAGATTCTCCACCCACTGGGTTACGCAAAAGTAAAGGTATTGTACAAGGGTCAGGCAAAGAGACTGCCATTATATATCCTGAAAAATGGGGGACCCCCTCTCTTTGGGAGAGACTGGATTGCTCACTTTGGTATGCCAGACATCGCCATAAGTCCCTGTAACACCGTTACCATGCCATTAGGAGATGATGAAGGATGGGTGGTGTCCCTGAAGCAGCGGTTCCCAAAGGTTTTTGATGACCAGTTGGGAAAAATAAAACATGACTGTGTGAGACTCAAGCTGAAACCCAACGCTCAGCCTAAGTTCTTCAAAGCTCGGACAGTACCTTTCGCACTCCGAGCAGGTGTGGAAGCAGAACTAAGTCGGCTGGAGGAACAAGGTGTCATCTCAAAGGTAGAGCACAGCGAGTGGGCATCACCAGTTGTACCGGTAAAGAAAGCGAATGGGGACTTGCGCATTTGTGGCGATTTCCGCATGGCACTGAACTCCCAACTGGAAATAGACCAGTATCCCCTACCCAGAGTAGATGACATTTTTGCCTCTCTTGCAGGGGGTGAAAAGTTCACCAAGCTTGATCTCAAACAAGCATATTTACAGTTTTAGGTCCAGCCTCTGCCCCAGCCATTTGGCAACGAAAAATGGACGAGATTTTGGCGGACATTCCTTTTACGCAGTGCCTGCTAGATGACATGCTCATCACGGGACGGACTGACCAGGAACACAAGCAGAATGTGGAGCTTGTGTTGGCGAGACTCCAAGAACAGGGTCTGAAAGTGAACTTAGCAAAATGCCAATTCATGGTGCCTAAATTGGAGTTTTGTGGCCACCTTGTGGATGCAGAAGGTATACACACCACAGAAGCCAAAGTTGATGCTTTAGTCAAAGCTCCAGCCCCAACCAACCTCCAGCAGCTGCGATCATACCTTGGCTTGCTGAACTATTACCACAAATTCCTGCCAGATCTGGCACACACCTTGTTTCCGTTGAACAAGCTTTTGGAGAAACACTCCAGATGGGACTGGTCGGCTGCATGCCAGCGTGCTTTTGAAGTTTCTAAGCGGAAGCTGTTGGCGTCACGCATGCTCGTGCACTATGACCTCCAGAAGCCTCTCACCTTGGCTTGTGATGCCTCACCCTATGGTCTGGGGGCGGTACTATCCCACATCTTACCAGATGGGTCAGAAAAAACAGTGGCATTTGCCTCCAGGTCTTTGACAAAAGCAGAAAGCAATTACTCACACATTGACAAAAAGGCTCTTGCACTGATATGGGCAATTAAGAAGTTTCATCTTTACCTGTATGGTAGGGAATTCACCATACTGACGGACCATAAACCACTCCTTCAGATCTTTAGCCCTGACAAAGGCATCTCCCAGACTACTGCGGCCCGCCTCCAACGCTATGCCCTATTCTTGGGGCCATACAGCTACAAAATTCAGTATCGTGGTCATAATGCCAATGCTAATGCGGACGCAATGTCCCGACTGACAGGGAGGTCCATGGACTCTTCTCCACCAGTCAAGAGTTGTCGTTACACCAGCCTGTCCTTCTTGTCTTCTGGAGAGATAGCAGCCCATACAACCAAGGATACCTTTCTGAAAACAATACTCTCCTGGGTACTGTCCGGTTGGCCTGCAACTGTCACACAGGAGTATGAACCTTATTTCCGTAGGCGTATGGAATTAACTGTGACTGGCAACTGTGTTTTATGGGGAGACAGGGTGATCATTCCACAGACCCTCCGGAGACACATTCTGGACTTGCTACATACCGGTCATCCCGGGGGCACTCGTATGAAACAAAAGGCCAGAGGCTATGTGTGGTGGCCAAACCTAGACTCCGATATTGCAACATATGTGAATGCTTGTGCTGGATGTGCACAAACGGCAAGAGACCCTCCTCGAGGGTGCGTCCAGCCCTGGACTTGGCCCACGGTTCCTTGGTTTCGCCTACACTTGGACTTTGCAGGCCCGATCAGAGGACACACCTTCTTGATCATAGTGGACGCCCATTCAAAGTGGCCTGAGGTCATTCCTGTTACTCAGCCAACGACTAAGGCAACGGTTTCCATACTGTTACATCTCGCTGCTACGTTTGGATACCCCAGAGAAATCGTCACGGACAACGGTGCACAATTCACCAGTCAGGAGTTTCAGCGTTTCCTGACTGCCCACAACATCAAGCACAAGTTGACCGCACCTTACTACCCAGCTACAAATGGTCAAGCAGAGAGGTTTGTGCAGACTTTCAAACGCTATTTCAAAGCTACAGTGGCTGCAAGTAAACAACAGTCTCTGTCACTCCAGCAGCTTGACTCCTTCCTTTCTGCTTACAGAAACACACCACATGCAACCACTGGTAAAACTCCAGCAGAACTCCTTCTGGGTCGGCAGCCATGGACTGTTTTGGATATGCTCCGCCCTCAAACAGTCCAGGAACATGTATTGCAGTCCCAAGACAAGATGGTCAAACACCATGAGCTTCCTGGATTCACAGCCCAACAAAAGGTATGGGCCCGATCTTATGGGTCTTCCAACACCTGTTGGCTTCCTGCTGTCATTGCAGAGACTTTGGGACCCAAGATGTACAAGGTCCGCCTGGAAGATGGTTCCATTTGCAGACGTCATGCAGACCAACTGCGTCCTCGCTCTCAACTGCCGAATCCCTCATGCCGGCTGAACCACCAGTGTCTCAAGGTTCTGCTCCCAGCGGATCAGAATGCACAGAGACTGATGATTGTGGGGACTCTGAACTTTTGAACTCAGCTCCAGCAGAGCCCTCCAGCTCTGGTCCGGAGGTCTGTTTACCCTCAGAGTTGGGGGATCCCTTCTTGGCCCCGCCGGTACCCATTCCGGCCAGCCCTGTTTCCTCCGGTCCCGAATCGCTGGATGCCCGGCCTCAACGACACTGTCGCCCTCCTGACCGGTTGCAGTTGCAAGAGCGGTTACGAGACTTTCGACGGGGCCGACGGAAGTGATTCAATGACATATTAACCGCAACTGGCCCTGGAAGCTTGAAGTCCTGTAATTTTCCTGTGTTTGGAGGACTGTTACCGGACAGTTATCAGTTAATGTTTTGTTTCTGTTATGGTTTTATTGTGTTTTTTTTTTTTTTTTTTTTTGAGGGATGGATGGAAGGTGTTATACCTGAAGGGTTCCACATGTACTGGCACTTTAAGGCTGGCTCCACCCAGCAGTGATGACAAGGGTCAAGGGGTACGGTGGCCATCTTAGAGTGTGCTCATGTAGGAAGCAGATAAGATGTACTGTCCTGAGATGCATGTTGCAGTGTACAGCCTGTACTGAATAAACATCCATTGCTCCAGACCAGAGTCTTGTGTCTCTCACAACACACAGGACATCACATGCACGTTGCACGTTTGCCGTGTTTTTGCCCATAAACACAGTAGATCATACTGCACGTTACACGTTTGCTGTGTTTTTTGCCCATAAAGACAGGCGATCATACTGCACGTTGCACGTTTGCGGTGTTTTTTGCCCATAAAGACAGGCGATTATACTGCACGTTTCACGTTTGCGGTGTGTTTGGCCATAAACACAGTGGGGCTGATTTACCAAGCCTGTGCGCCATGACTCATGGTGCACAAGCAGGAGTAAACCCGTTTTTGAGATTTACAAAAGAGATACACTGCCAGTGCAGTGTATTTCTTCATTTACTAAACTGCCTAATGCACCTAGGAGAGGGCGCACAGCATGCCAGTACAGAGCTGGCGTACGGCATTTACTTCTGTAAACTTCGGGGATTCGGGCGGGAGTTTATGAGGGGAGGGAGGGGGTGATGCAGGGGAAGTGTAGTGACATGTGTTTGAACGTGTGTGGCGGGCCGAATTGAAAGCGAAAGTGACTTTTGATAAACAATCCCCGTGCGCTTGCACAGTACGCCAGAACCTCGGAAGGTTCATTTGCATACTGGGCATGCGCAGAGGGAGATTTCAGGGAATGCCGTGCGCCTTGTCAGTACGCCGAGAAATTCTTGGTAAATACCAAGCGGCGTAGCAGTGTTTGCACTGCGAGAAACGGCGCACGGCAATCTCCGAGCTGTTCTTGGGCTGCGCTGACACTGAAGGGGAACTCTGCGCCAAATTTCAAATTTGAAACCGGCGCAGGTTCCCTCCCGGGGGTATAATAGGCTCTCCGGCTTTGGTCCGGAACGTGAGGGGTTAACCCACGACAAAAACGGCGTGGGGTTCCCCCCCAGATCCGTACCAAGCCTTATCCCAGGCACGCAGTCTTGGCGGGCACAAATGGGGGTGGGGACGAGCGAGCGCCCCCCCCCCCCCTGCTGAGCCGTACCAGACCACATACCCTCGACATGGGGGAGTGTGTGCTTTGAGGGAGGGGGGCACTGCCCCCCCACCCCAAAGCACTCTTGTCCCCATGTCGATAGGGACAAGAGCCTCTTCCCGACAACCCTGGCCATTGGTTGTCGGGGTATGCGGGCGGGAGCCAATCAGAATCTGAGAGCCCCTTTAATAAGGCGGCCCCCAGATTCTGGCCCCCCACCCTATGTGAATGAGTATGGGGTACATGGTACCCCTACCCATTCACCTGGTGGAAAAAGTGTAAACACAAATAAACCACACAAGAATAAAATTATTTATTAGCCAGCTCTGGGGGTCTTCCGCCAACCCACCCCGGTCTTCGCCACCGCAGTCTTCCGCCGCGGCCCCCTTCAGCACGAAGCTCCGTGCTTGTGGGGGAGGGCAGCGGGCTTCGAAGTTTTCGCAGGGGTGAGGGTCGCACATCCCACCCCGGTTTTCTAGTCGTCTTCCGCCGCGGCCCCCTTCACCATGAAGCTTCCTGCCTATGGGGGAGGGTCGCAGGCTTCGAAGTTTTCTGCCGGGGGGGGGGCTCTCGATAGCCTCTTCTGCCTGGCTCTTCCGCAGGGGCCAGGGCTTCTCGTCGCTGTGTGGCCGTCTTCCGCCGCCGCCCTCTTCACCACGAAGCTCCGTGCCTGTGTGGGAGGGCAGCGGGCTTTGAAGTTTTCAGCCGGGGTGAGGGTCGCACATCCCACCCCGGACTTCTAGTCGTTTTCGCCGCCGCCCCTTCACCATGAAGCTTCCTGCTTATGGGGGAGGGCGGCGGGCTTCTCGTTGCTGTCTTCTGCCGCGGGGTGACACTCGCAGGCTTCTTCTTCCATTCGATGTTGACACGGCGAGGTCCGGCGCTGAAATGCCGACAGAGCGGTGGGCACGGACTTATATTGGCATTGGGCGTGGGCGTGGTTATGCCACCATGTGACCTTAACCCATGTGACATCACAGGACATGGGCGACACCCCTGTTGTTCTCCGCTGTTTTCGGCCGGCCCCCCCCCGGATGTGAAAGAGCTTAATTTTGGGGTGGGGGCCCGGCCGAGCATGGCGGAGAGCATCGGTGGGTGTTTCCCCCCCGGCAGAAAACGGCTAGAAGACCGAGGAGTGGCGACGCCCCCGTTGTTCTCCGCCATGTTCCGCCGCCCCCCCCCCCGGATGTGAAAGAGCTTAATTTGGGGTGGGGGCATGGCCGAACATGGCGGAGAGCATCGGTGGGTGTCTCTCTCCCCGGCGGAAGGCGGCGGCGAAGACCGGGGGGAGGTAGGTGTACCCCCCGGCGGAAGACAGCCATCAGCCCGCGGGAGGCAGGAGCCCCCCGCAGAAGGCGGCGGCGAAGACCGAGGAGGGGTTTCGCCCCCCATTGTTCTCCGCCATTTTCCGCCGGCCCCCCCGGATGTAAAAGAGCTTAATTTGGGGTGGGGGCCTGGCCGAACATGGCGGAGAGCATCGGTGGGTGTCTCTCTCCCCGGCGGAAGGCGGCGGTGAAGACCGGTGCAGGGCTGGAGCCCCCCCGGCAGAAAACGTCTAGAAGACCGAGGAGGGGCTCAGCCCCCCGTTGTTCTCCGCTGTTTTCGGCCGGCTCCCCCGGATGTAAAAGAGCTTATTTTGGGGTGGGGGCCTGGCTGAACATGGCGGAGAGCATCGGTGGTTGTCGTCCCCCCCGGCAGAAAACGGCGAAGCCCCCCCAATGGGCTGGTGGTGGGGGGTCCTGGCAGAAGACCCCCAGAGCTGACTAATAAATTATTTTATTCTGTGTGGTTTATTTGTGTTTACACTTTTCCACCCGGTGAATGGGTAGGTGTACGATGTACCCCATACTCATTCACATAGGGTGGGGGGCCAGAATCTGGGGGCCCCCTTATTATAGGGGGCTCTCAGATTCTGATAAGCCCCCCGCCCGCATACCCCAACAACCAACGGCCAGGGTTGTCGGGAAGAGGCTCTTGTCATTATCGACATGGGGACAAGAGTGCTTTGGGGTGGGGGGGCAGTGCCCCCCTCCCCCGAAGCACACACTCTCCCATGTCGAGGGCATGTGGTCTGGTATGGCTCAGGAGGGGGGGGGCGCTCGCTCGTCCCCACCCCCATTCCTGTCCGGCCAGACTGCGTGCCTGGGAGAAGGGTTTGGTCTGGATCTGAGGGGGAACCCCACGCCGTTTTTGGCGTGGGTTTAACCCCTTATGTTCCAGATCAAATCTAAGAGCCTGTTGTGCACCTGGAGGGGGACCCCCACACCATTTTTTTTAAAATTTGGTGTGGAGTTCCCCTTTATCCCGGTCCTGTCGGGGGGATGCCTGCTCGTCTGTCCATACAATGTATGAACAGCGATCTGTCATTTCCCCTAGACAGTCCCACCCCCTTTACAGTTAACATTGCCATCATCTGTACCTGACATTGCCATCATCTGTACTTGCCATCATCTGTACCTGACATTGCCATCATCTGTACTTGCCATCATCTGTACCTGACATCTACTGCTGCTGTATGTGAGACTTTCTCCCTGCTTGCCCCTGTTTCGCTGTATCTTCTGAGCGAGCGGCACACACTCCCCGGCGGCCATCTTGGGGGAGGAGTTGTGGGCGGCACCCTTAGCGCTGGGCAGAGCGTTGGGGGCGTGGCCACCGTAATTAGGGCCAGGTGAGAGACCACATAAAAGCTGTGAGCGGCGCCTCACCTGGACATTGCCATCATCTGTACCTGACATTGCCATCATCTGTACTTGCCATCATCTGTACCTGACATTGCCATCATCTGTACTTGCCATCATCTGTACCTGACATCTACTGCTGCTGTATGTGAGACTTTCTCCCTGCTTGCCCCTGTTTCGCTGTATCTTCTGAGCGAGCGGCACACACTCCCCGGCGGCCATCTTGGGGGAGGAGTTGTGGGCGGCACCCTTA
Organism: Rana kukunoris; assembly: GCA_029574335.1. Classification (NCBI taxonomy): domain Eukaryota; kingdom Metazoa; phylum Chordata; class Amphibia; order Anura; family Ranidae; genus Rana; species Rana kukunoris. Next base: position 391,278,692 of record CM056052.1, read on the forward strand.
GCGCTGGGCAGAGCGTTGGGGGCGTGGCCACCATAATTAGGGCCAGGTGAGAGACCACATAAAAGCTGTGAGCGGCGCCTCACCTGGACATTGCCATCATCTGTACCTGACATTGCCATCATCTGTACTTGCCATCATCTGTACCTGACATTGCCATCATCTGTACTTGCCATCATCTGTACCTGACATCTATTGCTGCTGTATGTGAGACTTTCTCCCTGCTTGCCCCTGTTTCGCTGTATCTTCTGAGCGAGCGGCACACACTCCCCGGCGGCCATCTTGGGGGAGGAGTTGTGGGCGGCACCCTTAGCGCTGGGCAGAGCGTTGGGGGCGTGGCCACCGTAATTAGGGCCAGGTGAGAGACCACATAAAAGCTGTGAGCGGCGCCTCACCTGGACATTGCCATCATCTGTACCTGACATTGCCATCATCTGTACTTGCCATCATCTGTACCTGACATTGCCATCATCTGTACTTGCCATCATCTGTACCTGACATCTACTGCTGCTGTATGTGAGACTTTCTCCCTGCTTGCCCCTGTTTCGCTGTATCTTCTGAGCGAGCGGCACACACTCCCCGGCGGCCATCTTGGGGGAGGAGTTGTGGGCGGCACCCTTAGCGCTGGGCAGAGCGTTGGGGGCGTGGCCACCGTAATTAGGGCCAGGTGAGAGACCACATAAAAGCTGTGAGCGGCGCCTCACCTGGACATTGCCATCATCTGTACCTGACATTGCCATCATCTGTACTTGCCATCATCTGTACCTGACATTGCCATCATCTGTACTTGCCATCATCTGTACCTGACATCTACTGCTGCTGTATGTGAGACTTTCTCCCTGCTTGCCCCTGTTTCGCTGTATCTTCTGAGCGAGCGGCACACACTCCCCGGCGGCCATCTTGGGGGAGGAGTTGTGGGCGGCACCCTTAGCGCTGGGCAGAGCGTTGGGGGCGTGGCCACCGTAATTAGGGCCAGGTGAGAGACCACATAAAAGCTGTGAGCGGCGCCTCACCTGGACATTGCCATCATCTGTACCTGACATTGCCATCATCTGTACTTGCCATCATCTGTACCTGACATTGCCATCATCTGTACTTGCCATCATCTGTACCTGACATCTATTGCTGCTGTATGTGAGATTTTCTCCCTGCTTGCCCCTGTTTCGCTGTATCTTCTGAGCGAGCGGCACACACTCCCCGGCGGCCATCTTGGGGGAGGAGTTGTGGGCGGCACCCTTAGCGCTGGGCAGAGCGTTGGGGGCGTGGCCACCGTAATTAGGGCCAGGTGAGAGACCACATAAAAGCTGTGAGCGGCGCCTCACCTGGACATTGCCATCATCTGTACCTGACATTGCCATCATCTGTACTTGCCATCATCTGTACCTGACATTGCCATCATCTGTACTTGCCATCATCTGTACCTGACATCTACTGCTGCTGTATGTGAGACTTTCTCCCTGCTTGCCCCTGTTTCGCTGTATCTTCTGAGCGAGCGGCACACACTCCCCGGCGGCCATCTTGGGGGAGGAGTTGTGGGCGGCACCCTTAGCGCTGGGCAGAGCGTTGGGGGCGTGGCCACCGTAATTAGGGCCAGGTGAGAGACCACATAAAAGCTGTGAGCGGCGCCTCACCTGGACATTGCCATCATCTGTACCTGACATTGCCATCATCTGTACTTGCCATCATCTGTACCTGACATTGCCATCATCTGTACTTGCCATCATCTGTACCTGACATCTACTGCTGCTGTATGTAAGACTTTCTCCCTGCTTGCCCCTGTTTCGCTGTATCTTCTGAGCGAGCGGCACACACTCCCCGGCGGCCATCTTGGGGGAGGAGTTGTGGGCGGCACCCTTAGCGCTGGGCAGAGCGTTGGGGGCGTGGCCACCGTAATTAGGGCCAGGTGAGAGACCACATAAAAGCTGTGAGCGGCGCCTCACCTGGACATTGCCATCATCTGTACCTGACATTGCCATCATCTGTACTTGCCATCATCTGTACCTGACATTGCCATCATCTGTACTTGCCATCATCTGTACCTGACATCTACTGCTGCTGTATGTGAGACTTTCTCCCTGCTTGCCCCTGTTTCGCTGTATCTTCTGAGCGAGCGGCACACACTCCCCGGCGGCCATCTTGGGGGAGGAGTTGTGGGCGGCACCCTTAGCGCTGGGCAGAGCGTTGGGGGCGTGGCCACCGTAATTAGGGCCAGGTGAGAGACCACATAAAAGCTGTGAGCGGCGCCTCACCTGGACATTGCCATCATCTGTACCTGACATTGCCATCATCTGTACTTGCCATCATCTGTACCTGACATTGCCATCATCTGTACTTGCCATCATCTGTACCTGACATCTACTGCTGCTGTATGTGAGACTTTCTCCCTGCTTGCCCCTGTTTCGCTGTATCTTCTGAGCGAGCGGCACACACTCCCCGGCGGCCATCTTGGGGGAGGAGTTGTGGGCGGCACCCTTAGCGCTGGGCAGAGCGTTGGGGGCGTGGCCACCGTAATTAGGGCCAGGTGAGAGACCACATAAAAGCTGTGAGCGGCGCCTCACCTGGACATTGCCATCATCTGTACCTGACATTGCCATCATCTGTACTTGCCATCATCTGTACCTGACATTGCCATCATCTGTACTTGCCATCATTTGTACCTGACATCTACTGCTGCTGTATGTGAGACTTTCTCCCTGCTTGCCCCTGTTTCGCTGTATCTTCTGAGCGAGCGGCACACACTCCCCGGCGGCCATCTTGGGGGAGGAGTTGTGGGCGGCACCCTTAGCGCTGGGCAGAGCGTTGGGGGCGTGGCCACCGTAATTAGGGCCAGGTGAGAGACCACATAAAAGCTGTGAGCGGCGCCTCACCTGGACATTGCCATCATCTGTACCTGACATTGCCATCATCTGTACTTGCCATCATCTGTACCTGACATTGCCATCATCTGTACTTGCCATCATCTGTACCTGACATCTACTGCTGCTGTATGTGAGACTTTCTCCCTGCTTGCCCCTGTTTCGCTGTATCTTCTGAGCGAGCGGCACACACTCCCCGGCGGCCATCTTGGGGGAGGAGTTGTGGGCGGCACCCTTAGCGCTGGGCAGAGCGTTGGGGGCGTGGCCACCGTAATTAGGGCCAGGTGAGAGACCACATAAAAGCTGTGAGCGGCGCCTCACCTGGACATTGCCATCATCTGTACCTGACATTGCCATCATCTGTACTTGCCATCATCTGTACCTGACATTGCCATCATCTGTACTTGCCATCATCTGTACCTGACATCTACTGCTGCTGTATGTGAGACTTTCTCCCTGCTTGCCCCTGTTTCGCTGTATCTTCTGAGCGAGCGGCACACACTCCCCGGCGGCCATCTTAGGGGAGGAGTTGTGGGCGGCACCCTTAGCGCTGGGCAGAGCGTTGGGGGCGTGGCCACCGTAATTAGGGCCAGGTGAGAGACCACATAAAAGCTGTGAGCGGCGCCTCACCTGGACATTGCCATCATCTGTACCTGACATTGCCATCATCTGTACTTGCCATCATCTGTACCTGACATTGCCATCATCTGTACTTGCCATCATCTGTACCTGACATCTACTGCTGCTGTATGTGAGACTTTCTCCCTGCTTGCCCCTGTTTCGCTGTATCTTCTGAGCGAGCGGCACACACTCCCCGGCGGCCATCTTGGGGGAGGAGTTGTGGGCGGCACCCTTAGCGCTGGGCAGAGCGTTGGGGGCGTGGCCACCGTAATTAGGGCCAGGTGAGAGACCACATAAAAGCTGTGAGCGGCGCCTCACCTGGACATTGCCATCATCTGTACCTGACATTGCCATCATCTGTACTTGCCATCATCTGTACCTGACATTGCCATCATCTGTACTTGCCATCATCTGTACCTGACATCTACTGCTGCTGTATGTGAGACTTTCTCCCTGCTTGCCCCTGTTTCGCTGTATCTTCTGAGCGAGCGGCACACACTCCCCGGCGGCCATCTTGGGGGAGGAGTTGTGGGCGGCACCCTTAGCGCTGGGCAGAGCGTTGGGGGCGTGGCCACCGTAATTAGGGCCAGGTGAGAGACCACATAAAAGCTGTGAGCGGCGCCTCACCTGGACATTGCCATCATCTGTACCTGACATTGCCATCATCTGTACTTGCCATCATCTGTACCTGACATTGCCATCATCTGTACTTGCCATCATCTGTACCTGACATCTACTGCTGCTGTATGTGAGACTTTCTCCCTGCTTGCCCCTGTTTCGCTGTATCTTCTGAGCGAGCGGCACACACTCCCCGGCGGCCATCTTGGGGGAGGAGTTGTGGGCGGCACCCTTAGCGCTGGGCAGAGCGTTGGGGGCGTGGCCACCGTAATTAGGGCCAGGTGAGAGACCACATAAAAGCTGTGAGCGGTGCTCGCGGCAGCGAGCGCGGCAGCGTGCGCTCGCGGGCGGGCGCGCCCTCTGGCGCGCCCGAAGGGCGCGACATAAGGGTGCGGCGTCTGCGGGCGTCCGCGGGAGGCTGAGGAGGTCGGGGAGGCACTAACGATTGTTTTGGTAAGATACGGAAATAATTTAAATATAATCTGTTTTAAAGAATACTAATATTTGTTAAAGAGGGACATATGGGTATCTTAGCTATTTTTTTTTAAGTATTTGTAATAAGTGTTTGATTTTTAAACTGTTTTAAAATGACACAATTTTATTATACACGGAGGGAATTACTGTTACTAAATGATGGCCGCAATGGATCACTTGATCAAAGGTCCATTGAAGCTATCATTAATAATACAATTGAGAAAAATGATAAAGGTAGCAATAGGGACGTTAAAATTAATACTAATGAAATACAAAATCAAAATAAAATACTACCCAAAAATAAAAATAAGATATACGAAATAGAAATTAGAGCTGTATTGATTAATGTACGTTCTATAGTTGCTCATGCTAGGGAATTACGAGAGTTTATTGAGCAAAATAATATTCACATTACTATGGTAACTGAAACATGGTTACAGTTACATAATCTTAATTGTTTATCTGATGCTATCCCCGATAACTATGAGATACATTATCAATTGCGGGGGAGAGGAAAGGGGGGGGGCACGGCCATTATATATAATTCTAAATTTAAAATAAAGAAATTACTGGAATTTAACCAACAAGGCTGTGAGTTCTTATTGACACAGATGATGATTAATACAAAATCTGTGATGAATATAGCTACGGTCTATATTCCACCTAATAAAATTGAAACTGGACTTAAAAGTTTGATTACTAATATAATGGAATTAGCTACTAGATCCCAGCCATTGCTTTTGGTGGGTGACTTCAATGTTTGGTTGGAGGAACCTACCAAACCAAATTCACGTTTGTTATTGGATACATGCGAAGCACTAGAGATGACAAGACTGATTACACCAAACACCCACATAAAGGGACATACCCTGGATGGAGTGTTCTTCAAAGACATCACTGTTGTATTTAGTGATGTACTTGAAGTACTGTGGTCAGACCACAATGCAGTCTTGTTTGAAATTCATCTAGATGATAATGGTATCTCTGATAGTAAACAAAGCAATCAAACCATTAAAGTTAGATCATATGTAAATTTTCCTATAGAAAAATGTAAGCAGTTACTACATATTACTCAACCTAATCTAACTAAATTGAATGTTGACCAAAAGATGACAATTATTGATAAGTGGCTTGAAACCAATTTGGAGCAAGTTGCTCCATTAAAGGACAAAAAAATTAAAAACGAAATTAAGAAACAAAATAAATGGTTTAATGAAGCACTTAACATAATGAAAAAACGTGGACGAGCATTAGAAAGACAATGGAGGAAGACAAATTCCAATTACGATAAAAATCAATGGAAGTTCCATAACCGGAATTATAAAAAATCAATCTATAATGCTAAAAAATCCTTTATTTCTGAAAGCTTATTAGATGCATTTAACCAATCCAAGGAATTATTTAGGGTGGTTAAGCAGTTGGCTGAACCTGATGTACTGAACTTCCAAATTACTAACCCCCATATTTTTGTAAATGAATTAGCCGCTCACTTTCATAACAAAATTGCGGATATTCATACAAAGTTAAAGAAAGGAAGGGATAGATACCCAAAAGAAAAATGCAATATAAATAAAAAATCATTGGAACCACCGATTAAGGTTTGGTTTCAAGATTTTAAATTAATTAGTGCAGCTGAAATCATTAAAGCAATGAGAACAGCTAATACTAACTCTCCTGTTACTGACTGCTGCCCAGGCAAACTGATAAAGGCATGCAGTGAAGAAATAGCATTGGTCTTGGCTGACCTATTCAATACTTCATATCTAGAAGGCTCATATCCTACTATGTTTAAATCATCATTGATTACTCCGATAGTCAAGAAGAGAGAGGGTGATATAAACGATAAAAATAACCATCGACCTATAGCAGGCCTACATTATCTGGCTAGACTCTATGAAGGTGATGCACGCACCCAGCTTCAACAGTTTGTCGAGGAGCAGGCATTGCTGGATGTGAAACAATCTGGCTTTAGACCACGGCACGGAACCGAGACTACATTAATTGATGTCACGGATTCCTTGCTGATGGCTAAAGATAACAACCAAGATTCCATCCTAGTAATGCTGGACCTCTCGGCGGCTTTTGACACTGTGGACCATGGGATCGTTTTACAGCGGCTGCGGGAGGTTGCGCATGTAAAGGGAACTGCCCTCAGATGGTTTTCATCTTTTTTGGAGGGCAGAAGTCAGAGGGTACGCCTGGGGAGCCACTTCTCCGAAAGTCGACCTGTTGAGTGTGGAGTTCCCCAGGGGTCCCCCCTTTCCCCGTTGATATTTAACATTTACGTGCGCCCCCTCTTGGCCCTTATTCGGTCCCATGGTCTGCAGTGTCAGAATTATGCTGATGACACCCAGCTCTATTTGAGGGTGGGAGCGGGATCACTTGATACAGCCACAAAAAAACTTACTGACTGTCTAAAAGGAGTAGAACGTTGGATGGGAGAAAACTATCTGGCGTTAAACAAATTAAAAACTGAAGTACTCGTGGTCAGAAGTTCCGTAAGCGAGATACCTCAAAATTGGACACTGCCATGGCAAGATATGGATGGTAATGGTCCAGGCTGCAGTAAAGTGGTTAAAAATCTGGGATTTTATATAGATGAGGATCTGCTATTTCTGCCACACATTAATCAAGTCACCAAGACTGTTATGTACAAATTAAAAGTACTACGTAGGATCCTTGTGTATTTAGCTCCTATGGATCGCCCTAAAGTTATTGCTGCCCTGGTCTTTCCTCATTTAGACTATGGTAATGCACTTCTAGTGGGCATCCCGGGAACATATATACAAAAACTCCAAAAATTACAAAATTTTGCAGTTCGTATTGCAACTGGACTGAGAAAAAGAGATCCAACATCAGAACAACTAAACAGTCTGGGGTGGTTAACTGTCGATAAACGCATTAAATTAAAAATAGCATGTTTAATGTATAAAACATTTAATGCTATGACGCCAAATTATATAATGGATAAGGTTGTCAAACATGTTCCAACGCGACAGTTACGCGAAGATGGATATTATCGCGTAAACATCCCAAAAATAAAGAATATCCGAATTGGTGGTCGCTCATTCTCATACCAAGCGGCGGTGCAATGGAATGCTCTACCGATTGATATTAGAAGGGCAAAAACTTTTAACCAATTCAAAAAAATGATGAAAGGTCACCTACGCAACCCTGGATCTGATTAGATTACGTAGTTTGATTGAGTACTGTATATAGAAAAATGTAGTCAGTGATATTTGGTATGTGAATTTTGTAATCTAACTCTAAAAATGAACTATTTTAGATATGGATGCCCTAGATGAATGAAAAGTTAATTAACCTAAATGTATATTAATGGACTCAATGTGACAATTTTTTTTTTTTTTTTTTTTTTTTTTTTTCCTCCTTTTAATCATGTTTTAGATTTCTATGTTTTGTGTACCTATATGTCTGAACTATGTTAATTTTGTTTCTGATGGCCTCGCAACGAAACCATTAAATTTGTTGTAAAGCGAGTAATTAAGAAATAAAAACAAACAAAACAAACAAACAAACAGTTAGAACACACCCAGGTAACATAATCAACCCCTTCCTCGCCCCTAGTGTTAACCCCTTCCCTGCTAGTGACATTTTTATAGTAAGCAATACATTTGTATACCATTGCTCGCTAGAAAAATGGCAAAGCTCACAAAAATGTGTCCGCCACAATGTCGCAGTAGCCAGAAAAATCAATGATCGCCACCATTACTAGTAAAACAAAAATATATTCCTAAAAAACCCATAAGACCAACCCCTACTTATAACTTTTGCCCAAACCAATCAAACGCTTATTGCGATTTTTTGGAACCAAAAATATGTCGAAGAATACGTATCGGCCTAAACTGAGGGCAAAAAGTTTTGGAATATATTTTGGGGGAGATTTATTATAGAAAACAGTCAAAAAGTTGTCTTTTTATTTACAAAATTGTCGCTATATTTTTGGTTCGAGCAAAAATAAGAAAAAACGCAGAGGTGATCAAATACCACCAAAAAAAAAAAAAAAAAAAAATTTGTTGGTGGAAAAAAGAGGACGCCAAATTTGTTTGGGGGCCACGTCGCACAACCACGCAATTGTCAGTTAAAATGACGCAGTGTTGAAATGCAAAAACTGGCCCCGTCAGTGACCAGTAATATGGTCTGGGGCTCAAGTGGTTACAAATTAAGAAAACACTAAAGTTATCCCAATTTATGGCCATAATGTGAAAGATGATGTTACACCGAGTAAATAGATACCCAACATGTTACACTTTAATATTGCACACACTCATGGTCTAGTGCTAAAAGTATTGCTCTCGCTCTAACGTACGGTATGATACCTCACATGTGGGGTTTGAACGGCGGTTAAATATGTGGGGGTGGGACTTACACATTTAAGGCCCGCCCACATATGGAAACATCCTTCAAAACACACATGTGAGGTATCATAGCGTGCGTAAGAGCGAGAGGAATACTTTTAGCACTAGACCTCATCTGTAAATCTAAACTGTTAACCTGAAAAAAGTGTTGCCTATGGGCATGCAGTGAACTGGGCATGCTCGATCACTTTGAAAAATAAGCTGGGTGTTTGTGCCTGAAAATGACATGCATCTTTCTGAGCATGCTCTTGCTAATTTAAGGACATCCTTAACAGGTGTAAGCAGTTACAAGTGCACACAAACTAGAGGCTGACATTTCTTCATGTGTTTGCAATTGGTTCATTAGCACACATGTTATAAAAAGCGTGGATAGTGCACGTGTCAGCTGCCCTCAGAGGGGGCAGATTTGCTGGCTGGAAGTAATGGCGGAGCGAAACAGAGATGTTTTGGAGCAAGTTTTGTTTTTTTGATGTTTTGTCTGCTGCATAATTTTGCGAAATGTTTCTCAAGATGTTAATGACTAATGTTTTAATCCTGTGGGTCTATCCTGTTATTTCAAAAGCATGATTTATTTTCCAATGACTGTGTGAAATAAACGTTGGTCTTTTTTGTTTTTATTTTATTTTTGTATTTTTTTTGTGTGTTTATTTGTAATTTTTTGTTTTGCTTTCCTTGTTTTGTGGACCAATAAAATTACTTTCAAATTTTGAAGTTTGTTTTGTGATCTTTTTTTCATGCTATGGATTTCAACCGCTGCAGCTGAAATAGTTTGGGCCTAAACCATCAAGTGTGATTTGTCTCTAAGCTCTTTCCTGGTGTGTATGCATGAAATGTTTAGTCACCAGAAAAGGAAGGACAAAGCGGTAAGTATTGTTTCCTAGAATTGATGTCCAGACTGACTTTTTAAAGCACATGTGCAAGATGTAGGAAAACCTGCAAACAGAGCCTGTTTGGAGGGGGGGGGGGGGGGTGGTGTATTGGTGGAAATTTTTTGTTTATTCAGACACGACATTAGGTACCAAATTTACAAATAACGGGGAAACATCAAGAAAATCTCACACTGCTTACAAACATTTACATATACAAGATAATCATTTAAACTACTATAACACTCCTATAAAACCAACATTGAATTTACAAACCTTGAAAACACAGACTAATAACACGCAACCAATTCACCAGTGCTAACCTCTATCAGGTTGGGCAAACTTTTATCACCCTCCATTATCCGGCTCATTGCACTTTGGGTCACTATTGGTGCATACCCATAATTAAGGTCCATAAGAAACAAAAGAAAGAATAACAAAATACTATATATGGCATATTTTACGCGGATTAGCCAACTACCTGCGCAAGCCTATTGGCATCAACTGCAGAAACCTAAAGCCTCTGCCCCATCTGGCCACTGCACCAGGTCATAGCTAGCCAAATCCATCAACAGACCACATATCTATACATCATAAACATCAAACAAAATCCTGCTATATTAACCGACTAGTAAAATAACAAATTACTCTGCGGCACCCACACCCTCATCCTGCTTAGAACAGGGCACAGAACCCACTCCCGCATCACTCATTAACACCTTTTTTACTTTTTTTCTTTTTCTTCTTATTCTTCCTAAGCACTACCCAACCAGTATCACCGGCTGCTGGGCCCACCCCACTCATACCCTCTGAGGGCTCTTCACTTGACCCGGCCTGAGGTCTTTTCTGTGACCCAAGGGCCACCTCCATATCCTCCTGGGTTACTGCACCACCCAACGCATGAGAATCCACCCGGGGGGGGGAGAGCGGGGCAAAACGGGAAGAAAGCGGGAGGGGAAACAGAACAAGAATGAGAGGAGGGGGCAACAGGAAGAGAAAGAAGGGGGGGAAAGATAGCACAGAAGGACAGACTGGCCCAACACCCCCCCCCCCAGGGGGAACCACCAAACCCTCCTCACTCCCCTCTACTTCAGAATCGGTGTCTAAGGCAGAGGAGTCCAGCAAAAACTCAGGAGGCCCCCCAAGGAAAACCCCACCACCTCCTGACACTCCACTCTGACCCGGAGGGTCAGGGGCTACTGCACTAACCCCGCCCTCCTCCTGATGAGACCCTGCCTTTGAGGCTCCTCACCCCCTCTACCTCAGATCAGAATGTCCACTCCACTCTGACCTGGAGGATCAGGGGCAGCTGCACCAACCACCCCCCGCCCTCCTCCTGACAGAACCTTGCCTCTGGGGCATAGGGGCAGCCCGACCACCAGATCTAGAAGCACCCCCGGCCTGCCCCCCCCCCCACCCCCTCCCATCCATCTCAGAATCAGTGTCCTCCGACACCCCAGATTCCTCTTGCACATTACCCTATAAGCCTGCGGACATCGACTGAAAGGGTGACCTAACTCGTTACAAGATTACATCTAATATGGGCACACCCGTCCGCCAGGTGACCCTCCCACCACACCCGCGCGTGCACTTCACAACAGTGCATTCAGCGCTCAAGTGAGTGGGGACCCGCACTTAAAACACCTTTTAGGCTGTCCAGGATAAAAAACCAAAATTCTGTCTCTCCCAATGAAAGCACTCCCAGGGATATGAGCCATGCTATTCCCCTGCCTCTTCAACTTAATCTTAACCCCCCAGGCCCCTGTCCAGATCCCCCTTTCATCCACCTTCTTCCAAAGGGGGCACTGGAGCTGGCCATGACGGGTCAACCAGGTCGCAATGTCTTCCGGAGGAAGGGATTCATTGCGCACCAGGATGGTTACATTTTTGACCTCCTCCTGCCTAGACAGGGGGGTCAAACAGAACTTGGACCATGGGTCCTGTCTTTTAACTAGTTCATAATTCAACAAAAACATTTCCATAACGATGACTGACATAAAACTAAAATCAAACTCTACTGAACCTCCCGGATGGATAACCGCAAAGAGGTCAGACGCCCTTACTCCCAGAGAGAGGACCATATCGATGACCCCTCCTCGGGACGGGCACTGACCTTCACCAATAAACTTTAGTTGCACCACATTCCTCCTCCTGCGTTCTGTACCACCACCTCCCCTGGACCATGCCCCCTCACCCCGCTGCTCTTGCGCAGGAGGAACCCTGAAATTGCGGGCACCGAACTTGCTGTAAATATGATCCAAGGGAGCACTTAACCCAGCCACTTGGGCATAAGACCTGCCCTCCCTCAAAGCATTGAGCAAGCTCTCTTCCTGAGAGGTTGTGATAACTCCCGCAGGTTGGGGTGCATCAAATGGACCAACCCCCCTCAGGACCTCCATTGACCCAACCTGGGCAGTCTCCTCATGACTCGCTGCCCTCCCCCTCACTACTGAAGGACCCGAAAGGGGGCCCGACCCCAACACAACTTCCTGTACCTGAGCCAATTGAGTATCATCCATATTAAAACCAGAGTCCCCCATCTCTTCACAGGCTCCATAGGAACCTACATGACTTCTGTCACAGCTGCAGACTGGGAACCTTCTAACTTTCTAATAAAATCCATTGCCAAACATTCATCATCTAAATGTCCCGCAGGGTGATCCCCCAAACTGGAGCCTGTTCAGAAGGGAGACCCGCAGATGGGGAAGTACTCACAAGTCCCTGGGTATTCTGTTCCAAAGCTGAGGACCGGACCTGGCCGGGAAATGGAGCTCCGGGTGTCACCACAGCCACTTCCGGTTCACCCGCCGACGTCACTTCCGGTTCCGGGTCACGTGCTGACGTCACTTCCGGTTCCGGGTCACGTGCTGACATCACTTCCGGTTGCGGCTCCGTCCCAATCACGGGAGATTCCCGCACAGCGGAAATGCCCTCCAAGTCACTGCTGATTGGTCGTCCAGAAGCAGGAGGCTCCACATGGCGTGGCGTGCCCTCTCCCTCGGCAGCCATTGCTATCCTAGCCATAGCTTCTTCCATACTAGATGTCATACAGTCCATCTCAACTGGATCCGCGGTAGATGCCTGTCCCTCACCCTGTAAACCCGCAGCGGTCGCCACCACAACGGCCGGCTGACCCTGCTGTAGGCTACTTGCTGGGTTCACAGAGGCCAAAGCACCCCCGCTTCCAGGAGCAGGCTTATCACCCTGATCTTGCTGGGAACCAGACACACTCTTCACGGTGACCAAAAGACCAGGCGGAAGACGAGGAAGACTCACCACGGGGTTGAGACCTCTCTCACTCACGCAAGTACCTCCTGCTTCGTGGGACAACCTCCCACTTGATGTTGTACCCCCTTTCTTCACAGGTTGGGGTCCGGCAGGTGCCTGGGCGCCCTCAGCGGTACTCTCCGAGATAGTCCCTGAGGTCTGAGGTTCCACTAACAGAGAACCCCCAGCCCCCTCAGCTACTAATGCTGACTTGCCTCTCCTTGCTGCCTGCTTGTTCTCCTCAGAGGCACGTTGGAGCTCCCTCCTGATTGGAAGGAGGAAAGCCTTCTCTGCAGTCCCTCTGGAACAGAGACACATAACAAGACCCCATAACTGGCCATTCTGCTCTTTCAACAGGTCTATTGCTTCCTTGAATTCAAATCTTTTTGAGCTACTAGCCCGATCTCTTCTGTTCCTTAAACTGGCCAGCACTGTAATCCTGGAATGGAGAGCTTGTGCCGCCTTCTGAATCAAACCTTTGGTTTTGCTGCGTCTTCTCAGCATTCGCTGATCATCCTCCCCTTGCTGGGGAAAAGTCCAATCTGCCAGCTTGGACTGGACCGACAAAAATTGCTTCTCTTCTTTATTTAAATCCCCAAAACTCAGGAGATCCACGGTCCTCGGAGGTACCAGGCGGGAGGTGAACTCCCCTTGCCCAGGAACAAGCCCCTGGCCTGGGCTTGATGAGGCCATAGCCTCCCCTCTCCTCCAGGGTCTGGTTCTTCACAGGAGCTGCTTCAAAGACACAACCTCTTCCTTCAAGGCATTGGTGGACAGGCTTGAAGTGCTGATTTACAGCGCTGTGCTTGAAACTAGCACAAGACAATCCTATTCTAATTGTGGGTTGTTTGAGGGAAGCCAATTGAGTGTTAGAACCCCTGCTAGTGTTTTTAGGTTGGGCTTTGTGTCCCTTTTCTTAAAATTGGCTTTACTTCCTGTCACACAGCTGAACAGGAAGTGAGGTTAAAACCCTACCAATGGTCTTTTCTTCGGGACACAGGTCAATCTAACTAGTGTCCCCATTAAGCAAATTGCACTGCAGTGTACACCCCAAATGATTAGTTACTTTGGGGTTTAGTAAAGGCAAAGCCGCTCTGCAGTAGAAGCATAGGCAATGAAAATCAGAAGGGAAGCACTGATGGTTTTAACTTCCAATCCCGTCAAGTTTTTATTTTTCTTCCTTGCTTGTCCACTTGTAGTGCAAAGTGGATTTGCCTTTAGTAAATGGACCCCAAAGTCTAAGATCTATACTAATTTGGGGTGTACACAGCAAAATGCATTTTCCAAAATGGGAAACTATTTAGATTGATCTGTGTGTCCCCAACAAGACATTACTCAGGTTTTCCCCTCACTTCCTGTTTGGCTATGTGGCAGGAAGTGAATGATTAAGTAGAAAGTGACAACATTTGTGAGGTGTCTTTACCCTATCAGGGGTGCAAGCATCCCCTAAAACAAACAAGAAAATTGTTGATTTAACATTGGGTGGGTTTGTGGGGGTCCCTAACACAAATTCATACATATTAGCAACGCTGGATCCTGGCCTATTGGCATGGTTATATTTTCTTAAGCCTCTCAATAAATGATCTGAAATTTGGGGTTAAACTGGATATAATCATCACTTTTATTTTTTTGTTTTCTTTCATTTTGGATGATAGAGTTGGGGGGGGGGGGGGGTTAGAAGCTCTGTCAGTTTATTTTGTATTATCCCTGTCCGTTTGGGGAGATTGGCCTTCACTTCCTGCCCCATAGCCAAACAGGAAGTGATCGAAAAACTAGGCAAATTAAGGGATTCCTGTGCCCCCCCCCCCCCCCACAGAAACTTTGTGTGTGTCCCCTGAAAATTCCTGGTGGGTCATAAAAAAACAGGGTGTGACCTTGACAGGAAGGGTGGGTAATTTTTCTATTAGGGGGTGCCAAAATTTGGTCAGGCCTAGGGCAGCACAAAACCTAAATATCCTACTGCATATTACGGCTTATTTAGACCGGATCCAATTTACAGCATGTTTTTAGATTGTGGGAGGAAACCCGTACAGGGAGAACATGCAAACTCCAGACAGATAGTGTTACGAGCGGGATTCGAACCAGCAACCCTTTTGCTGCTAGGTGAACATGCTACACACTACACCACTGTGCTGAACGAACATGATCGTAGCTGAAAGCATGAGATGTTTTTTTTTTTTTTTTTTTACCATTCCATGCTTTCCAGCCTGAGGACAGATGTGGGGGTCTAATTGACCCCGCCTCTCTCTATAAAGAGGACCTGTCACACACTAGTCCTATTACCAGGATGGTTACATTCCTTGTAATAGGAAGAAAAGTGAAAAAATAATA
This sequence comes from Rana kukunoris, assembly GCA_029574335.1. NCBI lineage: Eukaryota > Metazoa > Chordata > Amphibia > Anura > Ranidae > Rana > Rana kukunoris. The sequence continues at coordinate 391,294,097 of CM056052.1, forward strand.
CAAAAAAAAGGGACAAACAATGCAAAAATGAAAATATTAAGTAAAAAAAAAAAAAAAGGATTTAAATGCTCCTGTCCCTAGTAGCTCGCACTCAGAACGAACACGCATGCAAGTCCCACCCACATATGTAAACACCTTCAAACCCCACGTGTGAGGTATCATAGCTGCTTTAGAGTGAGAGCAATAATTTTAGCACTAACATCCTCTGTAACTCAAAAGTGGTAACCTGAGAAAAAAGTCAAGCGTCGCCTATGGAATTTTTTAATAACGAGTTTAGCGCCATTCCATGAGTGTGCGCAATATGAAAGCGTGACAAGTTAGGTATCTATTTACTCGTGTAACATCATCTTTCACCTTATCCCTAATAATTGCTAGCTTTACTGCTTTCTTATTTTGTCATTCATGAAACAGGTTTTTTTTTTAAAAAAAACAAAAACTTTTGAAATTTTTTGGCGCAAATACCGTTGGAAATTTGTAAGAAAAATGCCGCCCTTTATTCCCTAGGGTGTTTGTTAATAAAATATATAGAATGTTTGGGGTCCTGAGTAATTTTCAAGGAAGAAATATAATTGTTACATGAAGAGAGAAGTGCCAGAAGGCGCGGTATGGAAGTGGTTTAAAGTCAACAATAAAAGTTTAAAAATTCCTTGAAATTTAGTACCATGGGGGGGGGAATCAGGGCCGCCATCAGGATTATGGGCCCTTAAACAGCTTCAAGCATGGGCCCCCTGGAGCAGAGAACAGGGGGGTGCTGCCGCCTGAAATTGAGAAGGGGGGGGCTGCCGCAATTTGATAAGCGGGGGTTCCTTTACAAAAAAATAAATATTGAAAATATTATTAAAAAAAGGTGTAGCCATCCGGGGGCCCTGGGAACCTCTGGGCCTTTAATAAAAATAAACCTCTGGGCCCTTTAATGAAAAATAAATAAAATATTGGGAGTTGGGAGCTCTGGCCCTTTAATAAAAATATAAAACTAAAAAAAATCTAAACAAAAATAACATGGGGTGGGAGCTGGTGGCTCAACGTGAATGGCACTCTACGCTGACAAGCCGTTCACCTCTGCAGCCAAGGGTTTCGGATCCCGGTCTTCGCTACATGTGAATTGATTGGTGGTCTCAGCCCCGCTCCCGTGGGTGTGCTATGCAAGGTACGCCTTTGCTTAGTACGCCCCACCCCCCCCCCAAAAAAAAACACAAACTTGCACGCACACGAACGCACTTTGGCCATGAGGTCTCCTAAAATAAAGAGAGGCGAAGGACCTACAGGGCTGGCTGGGTGGGTTAGACTCCCTCATAGGGGGAGTCCCTCTGTCCCATCGGGCTCCCAAGTGTAGCAGGTAGGGTGGGGTGAGTGGGAAGCCCCCCCTCACACACGCCATTGCCACCGGGGGCATGGAGAAGGATGGCGATTGCAACTCCTGCAGTCCAGCTCCTCTCTCTCAACTTCACGCACAAAATACACTTTAAAAAATAAATTAAAGAAAAAATATACATATATATAAAAAAATAACAAAAAAAAAAATATATAATTTTTTGTATTTTTTTAAAAAACGGGGGGGGGTTGTCAGACAGCGGGGATTTCAATTGGAAGCGGCGGCTCTGGCGAAGAAGAACAAGAAGAAGATGCGGACGAGAAGGACAGGCGAAGGAGAAGAAGATGGAAAACATTCTCGCAAGATGCGGGAATAGAAGACCCAAGACAGAAGCAAGGAGAAGGAGGAGAAGAAGAAACCCGAAGGAAAGAAAAAAGAAGAAGAAAGAAATAATACATGACTTGTCAAAACCGACTCTTGCGTTTTTAAAACTCTTTACATTTTTTTTTTTGGGTGAAATGGTAGAGGTACAAGGTACCCCATTACCATTTCACACAGGGGTCTTAAAGGGGTCTTCCCAGATTTCGATAATAAGCCTCCTGCCCGCAGACCCCCACAAACCACCGGGCAAGTGTTTTGGGAAAGACCCTTGTCTCATCAACATGGGACAATTTGTATTGGGGGTACCCCAAAACACCCTCCCAATGTTGGGCATGTGGCCTGTGGCGGTTCAGGAGAGGGGGGGGGCGCGCTCTGTCCCCCCTCATTTCTGCGTTCCGCCACGGCCCGCCCATGTCAACGTTCTCGTAAGGGTCTGGTGTGGATTTTAGGGGGACTCTCCACGCCCATGTTTTTTTTAAATTTGGAGTGGAGTTCCCCTTAAATTCACACCAGACCTGAAGGTCTGGTTATGGATATTTGGGGGAACCCCCGCTTCATATTTTTTTATTAATTGACGGCGGGGTTCCCCTTAATATCCATAACAGACCAAAAGGGTCTGGTTATTGAATTTGGGGGACCCCCACTCTTTTTTTTTAAATTTTTTTTAAGATAATAAATGCTCCACCTGCAATTGCGGGAGCCGACAATTCATTATTTCCGCGGCGAGATCAGTTTTAAATGTGCTTTTTTGCTTTGAAAAATGTCCTTTTTGTGCAGGGAACAGTTCTAACCACGGGAAACATGCGCTTTTTCACAATGCTGACATTAGAGCCCCCCATAGTACGAAATTTAAAGAACTTTTATTGTTGCAACTTTTAGCATTATTAAAATCACTGCTCCCGAAAAAACCGCGCCCGTTTTAAAAAATAAAAAAAGCATTGATACATGTCCCCTGGGCAGGACTGAGGTCCCCAAACACTTTTTAGGACAAAACTTGCAGATTGCCTTTAAAATTAACAAATAATATTTTTTCCCCCATAGACTTTACCAGGGATTTCGGCGGCGCTTTACTAATCCAATTGCAATGCGCTGCTGCTGCGGCGCGTTCATGCGCCTAATTAAGGCTTCATCCAGCGCACGTATTAAGGCATGAACCGGCGCAGCGCAGCTTCAATAGTAAATCAATCCCAGTAGATCATACTGCACGTTGCACAATTGCTGTGTTTTTTGCCCATAAAGACAGGCGATCATACTGCACGTTGCACTTTTGCTGTGTTTTTTTTGCCCATCACGCGACAGGCGCTCATACTGCACGTCTTTCACGTTTGCGGTGTTTTTGGCCATAAACACAGTAGATCATACTGCACGTTGACGTATGCTGTTTTATTTTGCCGATAAAGACAGGCGATCATAACTGCACGTTTCACGTTTGCTTTTTTTTTTGCCCATAAAGACAGGCGAGCACACTGAACGTTTGCAACGTTTGCGGTTTTTTTTTTTATTGTTTGCCATAAACACAGTAATCGATCTATGCACGTTGCACGTTTGCTGTGTTTTTTGCCCATAAAGACAGGCGATCATACTGCACGTTGCACGTTTGCTGTGTTTTTTGCCCATAAAGACAGGCGATCATACTGCACGTTGCACGTTTGCGTTTTTTTTGCCCATAAACACAGTAGATCATACTGCACGTTGCACGTTGCTGTGTTTTTTTGCCCATAAACACAGATGATCATACTGCACGTTGCACGTTTGCAGTGTTTTTTGCCCAAAAAGACAGGCGATCATACTGCACGTTGCACGTTTGCTGTGTTTTTGCCCATAAACACAGTAGATCATACTGCACGTTGCACGTTTGCTGTGTTTTTGCCCATAAAGACAGGCGATCATACTGCACGTTGCACGTTTGCTGTGTTTTTTGCCCATAAAAACAGGAGATCATACTGCACGTTTCACGTTTGCGGTGTGTTTGGCCATAAACACAGTAGATCATACTGCACGTTTGTGGTGTTTTTTACCCATAAAGACTGGCGATCATACTGCACGTTGCACGTTTGCAGTGTTTTTTGCCCATAAAGACAGGCGATCATACTGCACGTTGCACGTTTGCGGTGTTTTTGACAATAAACACAGTAGATCATACTGCACGTTGCACGTTTGCGGTGTTTTTGCCCATAAAGACAGGCGATCATACTGCACGTTGCACGTTTGCGGTGTTTTTGCTCATAAACACAGTAGATCATACTGCACATTGCACGTTTGCGGTGTGTTTGGCCATAAACACAGTAGATCATACTGCACGTTGCAGGTTTGTTGTATTTTTTGGCCATAAAGACAGGCGATCATACTGCACGTTTCACGTTTGTGGTGTGTTTGGCCATAAACACAGTAGATCATACTGCACGTTTGCTGTGTTTTTTGCCCATAAACACAGTAGATCATACTGCACGTTGCACGTTTGTTGTGTGTTTGGCCAAAAACACAGTAGATCATACTGCACGTTGCACGTTTGCTGTGTTTTTGACCATAAAGACAGGCGATCATACTGCACGTTGCACGTTTGCGGTGTTTTTGCCCATAAACACAGTAGATCATACTGCACGTTGCACATTGCTGTGTTTTTTTGCCCATAAACACAGTCGATCATACTGCACGTTGCACGTTTGCAGTGTTTTTTGCCCATAAAGACAGGCGATCATACTGCACGTTTCACGTTTGCGGTGTGTTTGGCCATAAACACAGTAGATCATACTGCACGTTGCACGTTTGCTGTGTTTTTGCCCATAAAGACAGGCGATCATACTGCACGTTTCACGTTTGCGGTGTGTTTGGCCATAAACACAGTAGATCATACTGCACGTTTGCTGTGTTTTTTGCCCATAAACACAGTAGATCATACTGCACGTTGCACGTTTGTTGTGTGTTTGGCCAAAAACACAGTAGATCATACTGCACGTTGCACGTTTGCTGTGTTTTTGCCCATAAAGACAGGAGGTCATACTGCACGTTGCACGTTTGCGGTGTTTTTGCCCATAAACACAGTAGATCATACTGCACGTTGCACATTGCTGTGTTTTTTTGCCCATAAACACAGTCGATCATACTGCACGTTGCACGTTTGCTGTGTTTTTTGCCCATAAAGACAGGCGATCATACTGCACGTTTCACGTTTGCGGTGTGTTTTGGCCATAAACACAGTAGATCATACTGCACGTTGCACGTTTGCTGTGTTTTTGCCCATAAAGACAGTAGATCATACTGCACGTTGCACGTTTGCTGTGTTTTTTGCCCATAAAGACAGGCGATCATACTGCACGTTGCACGTTTGCTGTGTTTTTTGCCCATAAAGACAGGCGATCATACTGCACGTTGCACGTTTGCGTTTTTTTTGCCCATAAACACAGTAGATCATACTGCACGTTGCACGTTGCTGTGTTTTTTTGCCCATAAACACAGATGATCATACTGCACGTTGCACGTTTGCAGTGTTTTTTGCCCAAAAGACAGCGATCATACTGCACGTTGCACATTTGATTTTTTTTTGCTGGTTTTTTTGCCCATAAACACAGTAGATCATATTGCACGTTGCACGTTTGCTGTGTTTTTGCCCATAAAGACAGGCGATCATACTGCACCTTGCACGTTTGCTGTGTTTTTTGCCCATAAAAACAGGAGATCATACTGCACGTTTCACGTTTGCGGTGTGTTTGGCCATAAACACAGTAGATCATACTGCACGTTTGTGGTGTTTTTTGCCCATAAAGACTGGCGATCATACTGCACGTTGCACGTTTGCAGTGTTTTTTGCCCATAAAGACAGGCGATCATACTGCACGTTGCACGTTTTGCGGTGTTTTTTGACAATAAACACAGTAGATCATACTCACTGGTGCACGTTTGCGGTGTTTTTGCCCATAAAGACAGGCGATCATACTGCACGTTGCACGTTTGCGGTGTTTTTGCTCATAAACACAGTAGATCATACTGCACATTGCACGTTTTGCGTGTGTTTGGCCATAAACACAGTAGATCATACTGCACGTTGCAGTTTGTTGTATTTTTTGGCCATAAAGACAGGCGATCATACTGCACGTTTCACGTTTGCGGTGTGTTTGGCCATAAACACAGTAGATCATACTGCACTTTGCTGTTTTTTTTGCCCATAAACACAGTAGATCATACTGCACGTTGCACGTTTGTTGTTTGTTTGGCCAAAAAAACACAGGCGATCATACTGCACGTTGCACGTTTGCATAGTTTTTTTTGGCCCATAAAGACAGGCGATCATACTGCACTTTGCACGTTGCTGTTTTTTTTGCCCATAAAGACCAGCGATCATACTGCACGTTGCGCGTTTTGCGGTGTTTTTTGACCATAAAGACAGGCGATCATACTGCACGTTGCACGTTTGCTGTGTTTTTTTGCCCATAAAGACAGGCGATCATACTGCACGTTTGCGTGTGTTTGCCATAAACACAGTAGATCATACTGCACGTTGCACGTTTGCTGTGTTTTTGCCCATAAAGACAGGCAATCATACTGCACGTTTCACGTTTGCTGTGTGTTTGGCCATAAACACAGTAGATCATACTGCACGTTGCACGTTTGCTGTGTTTTTTGCCCATAAAGACAGCGATCATACTGCACCTTGCACGTTTGCGGTGTTTTTTGCCCATAAAGACAGGCGATCATACTGCACGTTGCACGTTTGCGGTGTGTTTTTGCCCCTAAAGACAGGCGATCAACGCCCACTTGCATTGCGGTGTTTTTGACAAACAAAACACAGTAGATCATACTGCACGTTGCACTTTGCGGTGTTTTTTGCCCATAAAGACAGCGATCATACTGCACGTTGCACGTTTGCGGTGTTTTGCTCATAAACACAGTAGATCATACTGCACATTGCACGTTTGCGGTGTGTTTGGCCATAAACACAGTAGATCATACTGCACGTTGCAGTTTTGTTGTATTTTTTGGCATAAAGACAGGCGATCATACTGCACGTTGCACGTTTGCGGTGTTTTTGGCCATAAACACAGTAGATCATACTGCACGTTTGCTGTGTTTTTTGCCCATAAAGACAGGCAATCATACTGCACGTTCACGTTTGCTGTTGTTTGGCCATAAACACAGTAGATCATACTGCACGTTGCACGTTTGCTTTGTTTTTTGCCCATAAAGAAGGCGATCATACTGCACCTTGCACGTTTGCGTGTTTTTTGGCCCATAAAGACAGGCGATCATACTGCACGTTGCACGTTTGCGTGTGTTTTTGCCCATAAAGACAGGCGATCATACTGCACGTTGCACGTTTGCGGTGTTTTTGACAATAAACACAGTAGATCATACTGCACTTGCACGTTTGCGGTGTTTTTTGCCCCATAAAGACAGGCGATCATACTGCACTTGCACGTTTGCGGTGTTTTTGCTCATAAACACAGTAGATCATACTGCACATTGCACGTTTGCGGTGTGTTTGGCCATAAACACAGTAGATCATACTGCACGTTGCAGGTTTGTTTGTATTTTTTGGCCATAAAGACAGGCGATCATACTGCACGTTTCACGTTTGCGTGTGTTTGGCCATAAACACAGTAGATCATACTGCACGTTTGCTGTGTTTTTTTGCCCATAAACACAGTAGATCATACTGCACGTTGCACGTTTGTTGTGTGTTTGGCCAAAAACACAGTAGATCATACTGCACGTTGCACGTTTGCTGTGTTTTTGCCCATAAAGACAGGCGATCATACTGCACGTTGCACGTTTGCGGTGTTTTTGCCCATAAACACAGTAGATCATACTGCACGTTGCACATTGCTGTGTTTTTTTGCCCATAAACACAGTCGATCATACTGCACGTTGCACGTTTGCTCTGTTTTTTGCCCATAAAGACAGGCAATCATACTGCACGTTTCACGTTTGCGGTGTGTTTTGGCCATAAACACAGTAGATCATACTGCACGTTGCACGTTTGCTGTGTTTTTGCCCATAAAGACAGTAGATCATACTGCACGTTGCACGTTTGCTGTGTTTTTTGCCCATAAAGACAGGCGATCATACTGCACGTTGCACGTTTGCTGTGTTTTTTGCCCATAAAGACAGGCGATCATACTGCACGTTGCACGTTTGCGTTTTTTTTGCCCATAAACACAGTAGATCATACTGCACGTTGCACGTTGCTGTGTTTTTTTGCCCAAAAAGACAGGCGATCATACTGCACGTTGCACGTTTGCTGTGTTTTTGCCCATAAACACAGTAGATCATACTGCACGTTGCACGTTTGCTGTGTTTTTGCCCATAAAGACAGGCGATCATACTGCACGTTGCACGTTTGCTGTGTTTTTGCCCATAAACACAGTAGATCATACTGCACGTTTCACGTTTGCGGTGTGTTTGGCCATAAACACAGTAGATCATACTGCATGTTTGTGGTGTTTTTTGCCCATAAAGACTGGCGATCATACTGCACGTTGCACGTTTGCAGTGTTTTTTGCCCATAAAGACAGGCGATCATACTGCACGTTTCACGTTTGCGGTGTGTTTGGCCATAAACACAGTAGATCATACTGCACGTTGCACGTTTGCTGTGTTTTTGCCCATAAAGACAGGCGATCATACTGCACGTTTCACGTTTGCGGTGTGTTTGGCCATAAACACAGTAGATCATACTGCACGTTTGCTGTGTTTTTTGCCCATAAACACAGTAGATCATACTGCACGTTGCACGTTTGTTGTGTGTTTGGCCAAAAACACAGTAGATCATACTGCACGTTGCACGTTTGCTGTGTTTTTGCCCATAAAGACAGGCGATCATACTGCACGTTGCACGTTTGCGGTGTTTTTGCCCATAAACACAGTAGATCATACTGCACGTTGCACATTGCTGTGTTTTTTTGCCCATAAACACAGTCGATCATACTGCACGTTGCACGTTTGCTGTGTTTTTTGCCCATAAAGACAGGCGATCATACTGCACGTTTCACGTTTGCGGTGTGTTTGGCCATAAACACAGTAGATCATACTGCACGTTGCACGTTTGCTGTGTTTTTGCCCATAAAGACAGGCGATCATACTGCACGTTTCACGTTTGCGGTGTGTTTGGCCATAAACACAGTAGATCATACTGCACGTTGCACGTTTGTTGTGTGTTTGGCCAAAAACACAGTAGATCATACTGCACGTTGCACGTTTGCTGTGTTTTTGCGCATAAAGACAGGCGATCATACTGCACGTTGCACGTTTGCAGTGTTTTTTGCCCATAAAGACATGCGATCATACTGCACGTTTCACGTTTGCGGTGTGTTTGCCCATAAACACAGCCGATCATACTGCACGTTGCACGTTTGCAGTGTTTTTTGCCCATAAAGACAGGCGATCATACTGCACTTTGAACGTTTGCTGTGTTTTTTGCCCATAAAGACAGGCGATCATACTGCACGTTGCGCGTTTGCGGTGTTTTTTGACCATAAAGACAGGCGATCATACTGCACGTTGCACGTTTGCTGTGTTTTTTGCCCATAAAGACAGGCGATCATACTGCACGTTTGCGGTGTGTTTGGCCATAAACACAGTAGATCATACTGCACGTTGCACGTTTGCTGTGTTTTTTGCCCATAAAGACAGGCAATCATACTGCACGTTTCACGTTTGCTGTGTGTTTGGCCATAAACACAGTAGATCATACTGCACGTTGCACGTTTGCTGTGTTTTTTGCCCATAAAGACAGGCGATCATACTGCACCTTGCACGTTTGCGGTGTTTTTTGCCCATAAAGACAGGCGATCATACTGCACGTTGCACGTTTGCGGTGTTTTTTGCCCATAAAGACAGGCGATCATACTGCACGTTGGCGGTGTTTTTGCCCATAAACACAGTAGATCATACTGCACGTTGCACGTTTGCTGTGTTTTTTGCCCATAAAGACAGGCGATCATACTGCACGTTGCACATTTGCTATGTTTTTTGCCCATAAAGACAGGCGATCATACTGCACATTGCACGTTTGCGGTGTTTTTGACAATAAACACAGTAGATCATACTGCACGTTGCACGTTTGCGGTGTTTTTTGCCCATAAAGACAGGCGATCATACTGCACGTTGCACGTTTGCGGTGTTTTTTGCCCATAAAGACATGCGATCATACTGCACGTTTCAGGTTTGCGGTGTGTTTGCCCATAAACACAGGCGATCATACTGCTAGTTGCACGTTTGCGGTGTTTTTTGCCCATAAAGACAGGCGATCATACTGCACGTTGCACATTTGCGGTGTTTTTTGCCCATAAAGACAGGCAATCATACTGCACATTGCACGTTTGCGGTGTTTTTTGCCCATAAAGACAGGCGATCATACTGCACGTTGCACGTTTGCTGTGTTTTTTGCCCATAAAGACAGGCGATCATACTGCACGTTTCACGTTTGCGGTGTGTTTGGCCATAAACACAGTAGATCATACTGCACGTTGCACGTTTGCTGTGTTTTTTGCCCATAAAGACAGGCGATCATACTGCACGTTTCACGTTTGCTGTGTGTTTGGCCATAAACACCGTAGATCATACTGCACGTTGCACGTTTGCGGTGTTTTTTGCCCATAAAGACAGGCGATCATAGTGCACGTTGCACGTTTGCTGTGTTTTTTTGCCCATGAAGACAGGCGATCATACTGCACGTTGCACGTTTGCGGTGTTTTTTGCCCATAAAGACAGGCGATCATACTGCACGTTGCACGTTTGCGGTGTTTTTTGCCCATAAAGACAGGCGATCATACTGCACGTTGCACATTTGCAGTGTTTTTTGCCCATAAAGACAGGTGATCATACTGCACGTTGCACGTTTGCAGTGTTTTTGACAATAAACACAGTAGATTATACTGCACGTTGCTGTGTTTTTTTGCCCATAAAGACAGGCGATCATACTGCACGTTGCATGTTTGCTTTGTTTTTTGCTTATAAAGACAGGTGATCATACTGCACCTTTCACGTTTGCGGTGTGTTTGGCCATAAACACAGTAGATCATACTGCACGTTTGCTGTGTTTTTGCCCATAAAGACAGGTGATCATACTGCACGTTGCACGTTTGCTGTGTTTTTTGCCCATAAAGACAGGCGATCATACTGCACGTTTAACGTTTGCGGTGTGTTTGACCATAAACACAGTAGATCATACTGCACGTTGCACGTTTGCTGTGTTTTTTGCCCATAAAGACAGGCGATCATACCGCATGTTGCACGTTTGCAGTGTGTTTGACCATAAACACAGTAGATCATACTGCACGTTGCACGTTTGCTGTGTTTTTGCCCATAAAGACAGTGGATCATACTGCACGTTGCACGTTTGCTGTGTTTTTTGCCCATAAAGACAGGCGATCATACTGCACGTTGCACGTTTGCAGTGTTTTTGCCCATAAACACAGTAGATCATACTGCACATTGCACGTTTGCTTTGTTTTTTGCCCATAAAAACCGGCGATCATACTGCACGTTTCACGTTTGCGGTGTGTTTGGCCATAAACACAGTAGATCATACTGCACGTTGCACGTTTGCTGTGTTTTTTGCCCATAAAGACAGGCGATCATACTGCACGTTGCACGTTTGCAGTGTTTTTGCCCATAAACATAGTAGATCATACTGCACGTTGCACGTTGCTGTGTTTTTTTGCCCATAAACACAGGCGATCATACTACAAGTTGCCCGTTTGCTGTGTGTTTGGCCATAAAGACAGGCGATCATACTGCACGTTGCACGTTTGCAGTGTTTTTTGCCAGTAAAGACAGGCGATCATACTGCACGTTGCACGTTTGCGGTGTTTTTGCTCAGTCGATCTTACTATAAGTTTGCTGTGTTTTTGCCCATAAACGCAGTTGATCTTACTATACGTTTGCTGTTTATTTCTGATTTTGTCCTGTGCAGGCTATTAAAATGTCTGGAAGGACAACAAAGAAAGGCAGAGCGTCACAAGGGCAAGCAGGCTCTGCATCTAGAGGCAACGCTGGTGGTGGACGCGGTGCATCCTCTTCAGCACGTGGCCGCTCATCCTTATTTTCGGGAGCTGGCCGTGTTGAGCCTCAACATGCAGACCAAATAGTAGATTGGATGACCAAGCCGTCCTCATCCTCCTCATTCTCTCTCACACAGACTATTGATCGTAGTTTGTCTGGCAAAACAGCTGCCAAGGCTTCCTCTTCCCTCTGTACCATGGCATCACACAATCCTTCCCTAGTCCCACCGTGTCCTCCTGAGGAGTCCCCCGAACTGTTTCAACACAGTGTTGGGTACATGCTGCTGAATAAGGAAGCACAGCGTTTTGAAGGCTCCAATGATGGAACACAGATAGAGGAAGGCATTGATGTGAGTCCAGGGAGAGGGGGTGGCCGAGAGGGACAGCAATCTGGCAGTGATGTTCCCCCAGCTGGAGCATACTGTCAGGTTGTTGACAGTGATGAGGAGGGAGGGAATGATGAGGTCACTGATTCTACCTGGGTGCCTGATAGGAGAGAGGAGGAGGAGGAGGAAGAGGAGGAGGAGGAGGAGGAGGACGAGGCACAGGCAGGCACATCTCCAAAAAGGCAGGATGCCCTCCAGGGGTCAGATTAGGGGTACACCAACTGCTTTACAGCGCACATCTACGGCGCTTGTGCATGGCGCTGCTGTGTCTGACCGGTACAGCAAAAGTTCTTTGGTGTGGGCCTTTTTTGAAACATGTCCACAAGATCGTACCTTTGCTATTTGTAACATATGTCGCAAGCGTATCTTGCGTGGCCAAAACATCAACCGCCTGGGTACCACATGCTTGTCCAGACATATGTCGACCTGCCATGCAGCTCGTTGGCAAGCATACCAGAAAGACCCACACCAAAGACAAAAGCGTACCCCCCCTTGCCCTTCTGGGACCTCCAACCCAGCTAGACCCCCAGTCCTCTCTGAAGAAATAGGTGTGTCACAAGCTAGTAGTAGTAGTACATGCGGGCAATCTACTGAAAGTACCAGGCAAATTTCCCTGCCCCAGCTGCTGCAGCGCCAAAAGAAGTACAATCCCAGCCATCCACATGCCCAGCAGTTGAATGCTAGCTTAGCGAAATTGCTAGCACTTCAACTGCTACCTTTTCCGTTGGTAGATTCTGCCCCCTTCCGTGAGTTTGTGCAATGTGCAGTACCTCAGTGGCAAGTACCAAAACGCCACTTTTTCTCACGGAAGGTGATTCCGGCTCTCTACCGGCATGTGGAAGGCAATGTCCATGCCTCACTGGACAGGGCGGTCAGTGGTAAGGTGCATCTTACAAGTGACTCATGGTCCAGCAGGCATGGACATGGACGTTTCCTGTCTTTTACAGCGCATTGGGTGACTCTGCTGGCAGCTGGGAAGGACGCAGGGCAAGGTTCAGTAGTTTTGGAGGTTGTTCCGCCACCACGCCTCCAAAACACTACTACTGTTTGTGACACACCTCTCTCCTCCACCCCCTCCTCTTCTTCTTCCTCTGTGGCCTCTTCCTGTGGTGATGTTTTCTCAGAATCATCCGTGCTCCGTAGGCGTACGAGGGGCTACGCAGGAATGCAGGCCAAGAGATGCCATGCGGTGCTAGAGCTGGTGTGCTTGGGAGACAGGAGCCACACTGGGGAAGAGGTTTTGTCAGCTCTGCAGGGTCAGGCTCAGGGGTGGTTGATGCCACGCCAGCTGAAGCCTGGAATGGTGGTCAGCGATAATGGCACCAACCTCCTCTCTGCCCTGCGACAGGGAAAACTCACCCACGTGCCCTGTTTTGCGCATGTCCTGAATTTGGTGGTGCAGCGATTCTTGGGCAGGTAGCCGGGCTTACAGGATGTCCTGAAGCAGGCCAGGAAAGTCTGTGTGCATTTCCGGAGGTCATAAAATGGCACTGCTTGGCTGACTAACCTCCAAAGGGAATACAACCTGCCCAAGAACCGCCTAATTTGTGACATGCCCACCAGATGGAACTCTACATTGGCCATGCTGTAGCGGCTGCACACGCAGCAGCGGGCCATCAATATGGCAGCAGAACTGGGTCAGGGGAGCTAGTTTTTTTTCCCCACGCCAGTGGGCCTTGATCAGGGATGCATGCACTGTCCTGTCACCATTTGAGGAGGCCATGAGGATGGTGAGCAGTGACAGTGCATGCATCAGTGAGACTGTCCCTCTTATTCACATGTTGGAGCACACGCTACGTGGAATAATGGACAGGGCCCTTGAGGCAGAACAGAGGGAGGAAGAGGAGGACTTCCTTACCTCTCAAGGTCCCCTTTACCCAGACAGTGGGCCTGCTTGCCCACCTAGCACACAGGAAGAGAAGGAGGAGGAGGAGGATTGTATCAGCAGCATGGAGGTGGAGCCTTGCACTCAGCATCAGCAGCAGCAGTCTTCAAGGGATCATTTACAGTCCCAAGGAACACGTGGACTTTTACGTGGCTGGGATGAGGTGCCTGTGGATCCTGTCGTCCTCAGTGACCCAATGGACTGTGCCCCGAATGCCTCTGCAAACCTACGCTGCATGGCCTCCCTGATCCTGCAAAGCCTGCGTAAGGATCCTCCTGTACGTGCTATCAAGGAGAGGGATCATTACTGGCTGGCAACTCTCCTTGATCCATGTTACAAGAGTAAGGTTGCGGACCTTATGTTGCCATCGCAGAGGGAGCAGAAGATGAAACTTCTGCGGGAGGCCTTGCAGAAGGGTCTCTGCAATGCGTTCCCAGAACCGGGGGGGATTACCAAAACCTGGCTCTGGACAACGTCTTGCTGAGGCTTCGGTGAGTCACTGAAGAAGCGGTGGAGAAGGTGGCCGTCTGACTAATGCCTTCAGACAGTCTTTTAGTCCGCAGCCCCAAGGTCTGACCGGATCCAGCAACCATCGCCAGCGTCTGGTTTACATGGCCTGGGAATACCTAGGGGCAAGATCCGACTTGGACACCTTCCCCACCGAAAATCCTCTGGCTTACTGGGTCTTGAGGATGGATCACTGGCCAGAGCTTGCACAGTACGCAATTGAGCTACTGGCTTGCCATGCATCCAGTGTTCTTTCAGAATGCACACTCAGTGCTGCTGGAGGCTTTGTGACCGATCACAGGGTGCGCCTCTCCACCGACTCTGTTGATCGACTGTGGATCAACGCCAGCTACCAAGCACCTGATACTGATGTTACTGAATAATATTTTTTTGTTGAAATGTCAGATCCCTTTTAGACTGCGTATGCTGATGCTGAGTGACTGTCCTCTTATGCTGCTGATGGAATATCCTTCTCCTCCTCACTTTTCTTGCTGATAGCTAGTAAGAAATGTTGTGTTTCTGGGCTCCGCCACCAGTGCCTAAGGCACAATTTTTCTGCCCCTGTTTAACAGGGGCGCCTAATAACAATTTTTGATGCAATACTTTGCACGTGGCAATTTGTTGTGCTCCAATTGGAGTTATTGGGAGGGGTTGCAGTGTTGTGTTGTGCCCAAGTCACAATTTTTCAGCCCCTGTTTAACAGGGGTGCCTAATAACAATTTTTGATGCAATACTTTGCACGTGGCTCTTTGTTGTGCTCCAATTTGAGTTATTGTGAGGGGTTGCAGTGTTGTGTTGTGCCTAAGGCCCAATTTTTCAGCCCCTGTTTAACAGGGGCGCCTAATAACAATTTTTGATGCAATACTTTGCACGTGGCTCTATGTTGTGCTCCAATTGGAGTTATTGTGAGGGGTTGCAGTGTTGTGCTGTGCTTAAGGCACAGTTTTTCTGTCCCTGTTTAACGGGGGCGCCTAATAACAATTTTTGATGCAATACTTTGCACGTGGCTCCTTGTTGCGCTCCAATTACAGTATGTTTGAGGGGTGCCCTTTTTCTACAATTTTTCTTTCACAAAACAATAATGGCCCCCCACCACCGCTTAAATATTCGACAGGGGTGCCTAATAACAATTTTTGATGCAATACTTTGCACGTGGCTCTTTGTTGTGCTCCAATTTGAGTTATTGTGAGGGGTTGCAGTGTTGTGTTGTGCCTAAGGCCCAATTTTTCAGCCCCTGTTTAACAGGGGCGCCTAATAACAATTTTTGATGCAATACTTTGCACATGGCTCTTTGTTGTGCTCCAATTGGAGTTATTGTGAGGGGTTGCAGTGTTGTGCTGTGCTTAAGGCACAATTTTTCTGCCCCTGTTTAACGGGGGCGCCTAATAACAATTTTTGATGCAATACTTTGCACGTGGCTCCTTGTTGCGCTCCAATTGGAGTTATTGGGAGGGGTTGCATTGTTGTGTTGTGCCCAATGCACAATTTTTCTGCCCCTGTTTAACAGGGGCACCTAATAACAATTTTTGATTTAATACTTTGCACGTTCTTCTTTGTTGTGCTCCAATTACAGTTATTGGGAGGGGTTGCAGTGTTGTGCTGTGCTTAAGGCACAATTTTTCTGCCCCTGTTTAACAGGGGCGCCTAATAACAATTTTTGATGCAATACTTTGCACGTGGCTCCTTGTTGCGCTCCAATTACAGTATGTTTGAGGGGTGCCCTTTTTTCTACAATTCTTCTTTCACAAAACAATAATGGCCCCCCACCACCGCTAAAATATTTGACATATTGTTGCCACACAGCACGTGCGCAAGCAGTATTAAATTACTTTTTTCTTATAGTACTCTCATGTTGTGCAGGGACATTTATAAACACGTGCCACTACTATAGACAGCCAGCAGGTGTGATATTTAAAGGAATTTTTCATTTTTTTTCACTTTAAGCATCATTAAAATGGCTGCTCCGGAAAAAACGGTCGTTTTTAAAACTTTTTTTTCAATTGATACATGTTCCCTGGGGCAAGACCCGGGTTCTGAAAGATGTTTTCCAACATTAAATTGAATATTGGTCTTTAAAATGATCATTTTTTAATTCGAACGTTCGAGTCCCATAGACTTCAATGGGGTTCTAAATGTTCGCGCGAACCTGCGGTCTGTTCGAACGTTCTGGTGCGAACCGAACCCGGGGGTGTTCGACTCATTCCTAGTCAAATCAAGGCAGGACCTGTGAGATATACAAGGAGTATAGAGGAGTAGGTGACTTTTTCTTCCTTTTCCTTTTTTCACCCTGGGGAGTTTCTGTAGATAGATGGCCAGTACCTAAACAGTCACACAGTTAAGCTCATCAACATTAGCAGATCTATTCAGCCAGGCTGCTAGGAAGTTTTTCAGCTTCTGTGTATACTATGGCAATAGATAGAAAAGCAGGCAGTTCACGTATACAGTGTTAAAGGCAAAAGCAAAGCAGGGCATATCATTTTAATTTATGCAGCAGTCCTCCTCCTAGTACTGCCTCAGCAGACCAGCTTCCCAAACCGCACTTTCACTTTTGGCAGGTTGGTAAAGGGAAATAAAAAAATAAATCTATGATCCAGGCTTGTGTGTCTATCACTATCCCAACTCACACTCTGCTCCTGGCGGCTCCAACAGTTCTGGTCATTTAGATGTTTCAACCGTTTCATCGACTCCGGGAGCCCGCCTCACTCCTCATGGGGATACAGCATGGCACAATACAGCATACACAAGGTAACAAACAAAGCCTCAGCGTCCGTCACTCCAGATTGTCCAGGCTACAGCGTTACTCTGTTGCTCACATGTCACACTCACTGCCATACTACCTCCGAAAGCCACCAGCGCACCAAGACCAGGACCGCAGCCCAATAATATTTAATCAGACATGCTAGGGCCAGGTCCCCTAGGGAGGTCGGGAGTTGTAGTGTCATTTTCATTATTCGAGGCATCCCCCTGAGCCAGAAAAATTTGGTGAATATGCTATCTAGTTTTTTGAGGAGGGGATGGGGATTGGGGTCTGTCTAAAGAGATACAAGTATTTAGGTAGAACTGACATCTTGATTAGATTAACCCTGCCATCTAAAGTAAGGGGCAGTGTTCTCCAGGCAGCACACTTCTTAGTCAGGGAGGAGACCACTGGGGTCAAGTTCAGTGTGATATACTGTGAAAGATCCTCATTTACAATGATGCCTAAATATTTGAACTGAGAGACCATTTTTAGTGGGGGTATTAGTTGCCAGAGGAGAGTGGAAATAAAACAGACTTGCCCAAATTAATACAGACCGGAAAAACGACCAAACAGATCTATGATAGACAGGGAGTCCCTGTGATTCCGTAGAAACATAAGGGTATCGTCGGTGTACAGTGAAATCCTCTTCTGTACAGGACCCATGGAAATCCCATCCAGCGCATCCGAAGAGCGCAGGAGGATCGCCATCTGCTCGATGGCCAATGCAAAGAGGGCTGGGGACAGGGGCATCCCTGCCGTGTAAGCGCGTGTCCAATCAGTAGTTAAGGTTTTCCAAATGCTTTATTTCCTGGTCCAACACGACCAACATCAACAGGAGGTAGATAGGATAGGTTGATGAAATAAGGATAACCTTGCAGTATCAGGCTTGGATGAACAGGAAAGCAAGCCTGCTTTCAGTAACTGTATATTGCGTCGCCACTCTAGCCAGAGTGGGTAAAGTGCCACCGGACAGACTTCTGCCACAAGCCTGGAAGCTGGAATGTCACTTACCGTATTTGCCGGCGTATAAGGCGGCTGGGCGTATAAGACGACCCCCTATTTTTCAATTGAAAACATAGCTTTTGGGCTTTACTCGCTTTATGTACTGTATTGTAGCCTGCTCGGATTGGCAGGCTCTATATTCACTAATAGAATACATCTCTCGCTGGAATTGGCTCAGCAGTGTATACAGTATGTAGCCATCGCTACATACAGTATTGCCACACATCCAGTGGACATACGGCGTGCTGACATCCAGTGTGCGGCATTTTATACCTGGCGTATAAGACGACCCCTGATTTTTAGGCGTTTATTTTAAGTGTAAAAGGTAGTCTTGACGTCGACATTGAGTAAGGAGATAGGTCTGTAGGACGTACATAGTTCAGGATCCTTATCTGGCTTGGGAATCACAACAATGATTGCCTCCACCATGGAGGGAGGAAGGACACCTCCCCCCAGTGCTTTAGCCATCATGTCGTGCAGTCTAGGCATCAATAGTTCACTATATTGTTTTTAGAACTCTGTTGGCAAGCCATCTGTTCCAGGAGTCTTCCCCACCTGGAGGGCACTTATCGCCCGCTGCACTTCTTCGACAGTTATTGGACTATCTAGCCTTGTCAGTTAGTCTGGGAAAGACAATCTGATCCATCTGGACTATCTAGTCTCCTAATTCTTCCATTGAGTATCCTGACCTGGACGAGTATAAGGATTTGAAGTAAGAGGCAAAGCGTTAATTGATGGCCTGTGGATCAGTCACCACCACCCCAAGGTCATCTCTGATGCGGGCTATTGTAACGCCATCAGCGTTCCCTCCTTTACAGCCACGGCGCTTGTGTGTTCCCCACACGTCCGCCGTGACTCATGCGCGTCATTTCCGGTGCGCGCTATTTAAAGCCCCAGGAATGACGGCAGTTTGTTCCACTATTTTGTTGGGCACCTGACGTCACCTGGGACACCTCACAGCACCCCAAATACCACCCCATAGGACTACTGAGCCGAGGATATGGAGGGACCCTGCATCTCCTTGAGATCTGCGTGTACCCGGCTCTCAGTACCCTGCATCTGGGATTCCTCCTCTGCTTGACCATCAAGCCTGCATCCACCAGCTCCACTACTCTGCTTCTAGGATCCCTCCTACAAGTGTTCACTACCGAGGATAGGAGCTAACACTTCGAGACCAACATCAGTACCGCAAGTATACTGCATTGTACTCTGCGAACTGCAAGCAATCTAGTGCTGTGGAATGCTTCATTGTTTAAATGCTATGATTTAAGATTTACTGATTCCTATTTTGATCTCTCTGGCTGTCTTTCACATAAGTGCCTTGTAGACGAACTGTTGCTGATGATACTACTTGATACCCAACTATACATGGCTCGAAGCTACAGGGTCATACCTTTCTATTGTTAGCTAGGTTCGCCAATCAATCTATCTTTGCATTACTATGTTTGCTTATGATTTTACTGAGTACGCTCCCTCCTGGTTGGTTCCCATATAGAGGTTGTGATGAAATAAACCCTTAACTTTCTGTTCACACAAGAGAGTGCGGTTGTGGTTTATGCTGAGAAACCTCTCTAGCTGGAACTCCATTAAGTTTAGTTAACTATAACGTGACTGTAACATAATAGTGGAACCTATACATAACCTAATGGATCCAGCGGAACTCGCCAATCATTTGGTTGGACTGTCACAGCGAGTGGATACTCTTACCAATACAGTGAACGACCTCTGTTTGGAAAACGAGGCACTCCGTAATCATAACTTTGCTCAACCAAGGGATTGACCTGAACCTAAGGTCTGCGCTCCCGAACCCTTTTCAGGAAACAGGAAAAATTTCCGTCAATTTATTAGTTCTTGCCATCTCATGTTCGAGTTACGCCCCCGAACCTACCATTCTGACAGAATTAGAATTCTTATGTTGATATCTCAAAGGCGAACCAAGAGTTTGGGCTGATGCCTACGTTGAGGAACACGGTGACCTGCTCGGAACTTTTAACACTTTCCTAGACGAAATGTCCCTCCTCTACGAGGACCCTAACAAACAACTCACGGCAGAGAACACCATCAGAAACCTTAAGCAAGGTAAAAGACCAGTAGAGGATTACATCTCTGAATTCAAGTGCTGGTGCCGTGATACTATGTGGACTGACATTTCTCTCAGAAATCAATTCCGTCTCGGACTTTCAGAACCAATGAAAGATGAACTAGCCCGAGTTGAAATTCCCACTACTCTGGAGGATCTTATGCACCTCTCGCTCTCCATTGACCGCAGACTCAGAGAGAGAAAGGCTGAACGAATTAACTCATATCAGCCTACACCCCCCAGGAGGTCCAGGTCCCCATCAAAGGAGGTTCCAATGGAGATAGCAGCAATCAAAGGCCCTCAGAAGAGAAACAAAGACGCAGAGCCCAAAATGTATGTCTTTACTGCTCTGCCCTGACCACATTGTCCCTACTTGCCCACTACTCAAGAGGAGGTCTGAAGGTAACCTCTATAGCATTAATAAGATTACTGTGCCCCGTACTACCACTAGTAATTATGTTTTTCTTACGCTTACTTTACAGTGGGACCAAGATAGAAGTTCCATAGATGCGATGGTTGACACCGGTGCTTGTGGCAATTTCATTGATATGGAATTTGTTAACTCAAATAAAATCCCAAGTGTGTTAAAGCAAGATCCGTTGTCTGTCACGTACATTGATGGTTCTACTTCCTCGTATGGGCCAGTACTCTCTCAAACTTCACCTTTATTGGTCACCTGTGGCAATGGCCATACTGAGACACTTGTGTTTGATATCATCCGTTCACCCACTTTCCCAATAGTTTTAGGCTTACCTTGGTTGCTCCTTCACCAACCAACTTTCCACTGGCCTAGTAACTCCATTACCCTTGATTCTTCTTTCTGTGAACATACCTGTTATCCAGTATACAATTTACTATTGACATCCGAACAAAACACTCCTCTCCCTTCCTACTTACATGATTTCTCAGATGTTTTTAGTAAGATTAATGCAGAGATACTCCCCCCACATCGCATATATGATTGCCCAATTGACCTCATTCCACACTCCCCCATTCGGACCGCGCAAATTTATCCTCTAACCCAACCAGAGCTCATCCATCTCAAGGACTACCTCGATGACAATCTGAGGAAGGGTTTCATTAGGCCTTCCACTTCCCCAGCAAGTGCCGCAATGTTTTTCGTAAAGAATAAGGACGGATCACTTCGACCAATAATTGATTACAGGTCCCTCAATAACATCACAATAAAAAATCGGTATCCTCTACCTCTCATCCAGGAGCTCATAGAACATCTCCAGACCTCCAAAATCTTTACAAAGCTAGATCTTAGGGGCACTTATAATTTAATTAGAATCCGTCCTGGGGACGAATGGAAAACCGCTTTCAAGACTCGCTATGGCCTATTTGAGTATACGGTTATGCCTTTTGGGTTGTGCAATGCCCCGCAACTTTCCAAAGGTTCATTAATGATATTTTCCGTGATTTGTTGGACATTTGCGTGGTAATTTATCTGGATGACATTTTGATTTTCTCAGACAACATTGAAGTACATACCAAACATGTACGATGGGTACTATCAAGGCTTAGAACACGTCGCTTATACGTTAAGCTGGAGAAGTGTGTCTTTAACCAAACCAGTATCTAATTTCTTGGCTACCAGATTACTCCCGACGGGATCCAGATGGATCGCACTAAGGTTGATTGTATTCTCTCTTGGCCTATTCCCCAGTCCAGAAAGGCTTTGCAACGATTCCTTGGGTTTTCAAATTATTACCGTAAATTTATTAAGAATTTCTCAGAGATTGTAAAACCTCTCAATTCCTTAACTAGTAAGAAAACACCTTTCACCTGGACAAATCAAGCGCAGAAGTCTTTTGATGCACTCAAACTCTCCTACACCTCTGCTCCTATCCTCCAACTACCTGACCCTCAATGCCATTTCACTCTAGAAGTGGGTGCATCCCATTTCGCTTTAGGTGCCATACTTTCACAACAGGCTACCCTATCTGAACCTCTACACCCAGTCGCATTCTACTCCAGAACTTTAAATTCTGCAGAGAGGAATTACCCTATTGGTGAGAAGGAACTCCTAGCTATTAGAGATGCCTTAGCAAACTGGAGACATCTCTTAGAAGGTTCTACCTACCCTGTAATGATCCTCACTGATCATCGTAACTTACAACATTTAAAGGCCTGCAAGACTCTCTCTGCCCGCCAAGTACGTTGGAGCTTGTTTTTTGATAGATTCAACTTCCTTATATCATACAGACCAGGGACCCAGAATTTAAAGGCTGATTCCCTATCCCGGATCAATGAAGAAGAGATCGTTGAAAGTCCTCCTTCATCTATTATCCCTTCTAACCGTTTTATTGGAATGGTCTCTTCCTTTCGAGAATTAATCTCTCAAAACACACCCAAGGATGTCTCCTCCCTACCCAAAGGAACCACCTGGCAATCAGATGGTACATGTACTTTTAAGAATAAGTTATATGTTCCTCCCAGCTTACAACTGACACTTCTCAAACATTTACATGACTCTCCACTAGCTGGCCACCCTGGTATCAATAAGACGATAGACCTCCTTAAAAGAGACTATTGGTGGCCCCATTTGGCTAAAATGGTCCATGAATACGTCAATTCCTGTCTCATCTGTGCAAGTAATAAACTCTCAAGAAAACCTCCTTTTGGCCTCTTATCTTCCATTCCAATACCAAACCGGCCCTGGGAGGTCGTCTCAATGGACTTTATTGTCGATCTCCCATGATCAAACGGCTCAAATACCATCATGGTCACAGTCGATTTACTTACAAAAATGGCACACTTCACTCCTTTAAAAGATTTACCAACCTCATCTGAAACAGCAACAGCGTTCATTAATAATGTCATCAAATTACATGGCCTTCCTTCTCAGATCATTTCTGACCGAGGATCTCAGTTCATCTCAAAGTTCTGGAAAGCTTTATGTAATACACTAGGAATTGATCACCGCATGTCTAGTGCTTACCACCCCCAAACAAACGGCCAAACAGAAAGGGTCAATCAGACCCTAGAACAATATTTACATTGCTATTGCACACACTTACAGGATGATTGGTTCCATCTACTTCCCCATGCTGAATTTTCTTACAATAATGCCACCAGTTCTTCTTCCAGATTTTCACCATTCTATGCAAATTATGGTTATCACCCACAAAGTTTACCGTCCAATGTGCTCTCGAACAAAGTTTCCGCTGTAAGACAATATCTTACAAACCTAAAGGAGACTCTGCGAATTCTTCATAATAACTTGGAAGCTGCTCAGAAACAACAAAAACGGTATTACGATGCTCACAGATCAAAACCTCCTGCTTACAAGGTGGGAGACCTAGTCTGGTTATCCACCAAAAATGTACGTCTCAAAATACCCTCCAAGAAACTCGGCCGACAATTCACTGGCCCTTTTCCAATCTCACATGTGATAAATTCCAATGCAGTCAAACTAACTCTACCAACTGATTGGAAAATCCACCCCTCTTTCCATGTCTCACTCCTAAAACCATTTGTGCCAAACCCATTCCCTAATAGAATTGCAGCTCCCCCACCTCCAGTTGACATTTCAGGTGAAACTGAATATGAAGTTGAGAACATTTTGGATTGTAGGAGAAGGGGGTCTACTTTCCAGTACTTTATACGTTGGAAAGGTTACAGTCAACTCGAAGACTCCTGGGAAGACTCTTCACACCTCCATGCTCCCCGCCTCATCAAACTCTTTCATCGTAGGTACCCTAACCGACCATGTCCTACAAAGAGCACTGTGGGTGCCCCCTTGAGGAGGGGAGTATGTAACGCCATCAGCGTTCCCCCCTTTACAGCCACGGCGCTTGTGTGTTCCCCACACGTCCGCCGTGACTCATGCGTGTCATTTCCGGTGCGCTCTGTTATGCGTTCCACGCTGGAACGCGGAAGTGCGCCTCGGCGTGCTGCGCCTTCTCCCGCGCTGTGCGCGCTATTTAAAGCCCCAGGAATGATGGCAGGTTGTTCCACTATTTTGTTGGGCACCTGCCGTCATCTGGGACACCTCACAGCACCCCAAATACCCCCCCATAAGACTACTGAGCCGAGGCTAGGGAGGGACCCTGCATCTCCTTGAGATCTGCGTGTACCCGGCTCTCAGTACCCTGCATCTGGGATTCCTCCTCTGCTTGACCATCAAGCCTGCATCCACCAGCTCCACTACTCTGCTTCTAGGATCCCTCCTACAAGTGTTCACTACCGAGGATAGGAGCTAACACTTCGAGACCAACATCAGTACCGCAAGTATACTGCATTGTACTCTGCGAACTGCAAGCAATCTAGTGCTGTGGAATGCTTCATTGTTTAAATGCTATGATTTAAGATTTACTGATTCCTATTTTGATCTCTCTGGCTGTCTTTCACATAAGTGCCTTGTAGACGAACTGTTGCTGATGATACTACTTGATACCCAACTATACATGGCTCGAAGCTACAGGGTCATACCTTTCTATTGTTAGCTAGGTTCGCCAATCAATCTATCTTTGCATTACTATGTTTGCTTATGATTTTACTGAGTACGCTCCCTCCTGGTTGGTTCCCATATAGAGGTTGTGATGAAATAAACCCTTAACTTTCTGTTCACACAAGAGAGTGCGGTTGTGGTTTATGCTGAGAAACCTCTCTAGCTGGAACTCCATTAAGTTTAGTTAACTATAACGTGACTGTAACATAATAGTGGAACCTATACATAACCTAATGGATCCAGCGGAACTCGCCAATCATTTGGTTGGACTGTCACAGCGAGTGGATACTCTTACCAATACAGTGAACGACCTCTGTTTGGAAAACGAGGCACTCCGTAATCATAACTTTGCTCAACCAAGGGATTGACCTGAACCTAAGGTCTGCGCTCCCGAACCCTTTTCAGGAAACAGGAAAAATTTCCGTCAATTTATTAGTTCTTGCCATCTCATGTTCGAGTTACGCCCCCGAACCTACCATTCTGACAGAATTAGAATTCTTATGTTGATATCTCAAAGGCGAACCAAGAGTTTGGGCTGATGCCTACGTTGAGGAACACGGTGACCTGCTCGGAACTTTTAACACTTTCCTAGACGAAATGTCCCTCCTCTACGAGGACCCTAACAAACAACTCACGGCAGAGAACACCATCAGAAACCTTAAGCAAGGTAAAAGACCAGTAGAGGATTACATCTCTGAATTCAAGTGCTGGTGCCGTGATACTATGTGGACTGACATTTCTCTCAGAAATCAATTCCGTCTCGGACTTTCAGAACCAATGAAAGATGAACTAGCCCGAGTTGAAATTCCCACTACTCTGGAGGATCTTATGCACCTCTCGCTCTCCATTGACCGCAGACTCAGAGAGAGAAAGGCTGAACGAATTAACTCATATCAGCCTACACCCCCCAGGAGGTCCAGGTCCCCATCAAAGGAGGTTCCAATGGAGATAGCAGCAATCAAAGGCCCTCAGAAGAGAAACAAAGACGCAGAGCCCAAAATGTATGTCTTTACTGCTCTGCCCCTGACCACATTGTCCCTACTTGCCCACTACTCAAGAGGAGGTCTGAAGGTAACCTCTATAGCATTAATAAGATTACTGTGCCCCGTACTACCACTAGTAATTATGTTTTTCTTACGCTTACTTTACAGTGGGACCAAGATAGAAGTTCCATAGATGCGATGGTTGACACCGGTGCTTGTGGCAATTTCATTGATATGGAATTTGTTAACTCAAATAAAATCCCAAGTGTGTTAAAGCAAGATCCGTTGTCTGTCACGTACATTGATGGTTCTACTTCCTCGTATGGGCCAGTACTCTCTCAAACTTCACCTTTATTGGTCACCTGTGGCAATGGCCATACTGAGACACTTGTGTTTGATATCATCCGTTCACCCACTTTCCCAATAGTTTTAGGCTTACCTTGGTTGCTCCTTCACCAACCAACTTTCCACTGGCCTAGTAACTCCATTACCCTTGATTCTTCTTTCTGTGAACATACCTGTTATCCAGTATACAATTTACTATTGACATCCGAACAAAACACTCCTCTCCCTTCCTACTTACATGATTTCTCAGATGTTTTTAGTAAGATTAATGCAGAGATACTCCCCCCACATCGCATATATGATTGCCCAATTGACCTCATTCCACACTCCCCCATTCGGACCGCGCAAATTTATCCTCTAACCCAACCAGAGCTCATCCATCTCAAGGACTACCTCGATGACAATCTGAGGAAGGGTTTCATTAGGCCTTCCACTTCCCCAGCAAGTGCCGCAATGTTTTTCGTAAAGAATAAGGACGGATCACTTCGACCAATAATTGATTACAGGTCCCTCAATAACATCACAATAAAAAATCGGTATCCTCTACCTCTCATCCAGGAGCTCATAGAACATCTCCAGACCTCCAAAATCTTTACAAAGCTAGATCTTAGGGGCACTTATAATTTAATTAGAATCCGTCCTGGGGACGAATGGAAAACCGCTTTCAAGACTCGCTATGGCCTATTTGAGTATACGGTTATGCCTTTTGGGTTGTGCAATGCCCCCGCAACTTTCCAAAGGTTCATTAATGATATTTTCCGTGATTTGTTGGACATTTGCGTGGTAATTTATCTGGATGACATTTTGATTTTCTCAGACAACATTGAAGTACATACCAAACATGTACGATGGGTACTATCAAGGCTTAGAACACGTCGCTTATACGTTAAGCTGGAGAAGTGTGTCTTTAACCAAACCAGTATCTAATTTCTTGGCTACCAGATTACTCCCGACGGGATCCAGATGGATCGCACTAAGGTTGATTGTATTCTCTCTTGGCCTATTCCCCAGTCCAGAAAGGCTTTGCAACGATTCCTTGGGTTTTCAAATTATTACCGTAAATTTATTAAGAATTTCTCAGAGATTGTAAAACCTCTCAATTCCTTAACTAGTAAGAAAACACCTTTCACCTGGACAAATCAAGCGCAGAAGTCTTTTGATGCACTCAAACTCTCCTACACCTCTGCTCCTATCCTCCAACTACCTGACCCTCAATGCCATTTCACTCTAGAAGTGGGTGCATCCCATTTCGCTTTAGGTGCCATACTTTCACAACAGGCTACCCTATCTGAACCTCTACACCCAGTCGCATTCTACTCCAGAACTTTAAATTCTGCAGAGAGGAATTACCCTATTGGTGAGAAGGAACTCCTAGCTATTAGAGATGCCTTAGCAAACTGGAGACATCTCTTAGAAGGTTCTACCTACCCTGTAATGATCCTCACTGATCATCGTAACTTACAACATTTAAAGGCCTGCAAGACTCTCTCTGCCCGCCAAGTACGTTGGAGCTTGTTTTTTGATAGATTCAACTTCCTTATATCATACAGACCAGGGACCCAGAATTTAAAGGCTGATTCCCTATCCCGGATCAATGAAGAAGAGATCGTTGAAAGTCCTCCTTCATCTATTATCCCTTCTAACCGTTTTATTGGAATGGTCTCTTCCTTTCGAGAATTAATCTCTCAAAACACACCCAAGGATGTCTCCTCCCTACCCAAAGGAACCACCTGGCAATCAGATGGTACATGTACTTTTAAGAATAAGTTATATGTTCCTCCCAGCTTACAACTGACACTTCTCAAACATTTACATGACTCTCCACTAGCTGGCCACCCTGGTATCAATAAGACGATAGACCTCCTTAAAAGAGACTATTGGTGGCCCCATTTGGCTAAAATGGTCCATGAATACGTCAATTCCTGTCTCATCTGTGCAAGTAATAAACTCTCAAGAAAACCTCCTTTTGGCCTCTTATCTTCCATTCCAATACCAAACCGGCCCTGGGAGGTCGTCTCAATGGACTTTATTGTCGATCTCCCATGATCAAACGGCTCAAATACCATCATGGTCACAGTCGATTTACTTACAAAAATGGCACACTTCACTCCTTTAAAAGATTTACCAACCTCATCTGAAACAGCAACAGCGTTCATTAATAATGTCATCAAATTACATGGCCTTCCTTCTCAGATCATTTCTGACCGAGGATCTCAGTTCATCTCAAAGTTCTGGAAAGCTTTATGTAATACACTAGGAATTGATCACCGCATGTCTAGTGCTTACCACCCCCAAACAAACGGCCAAACAGAAAGGGTCAATCAGACCCTAGAACAATATTTACGTTGCTATTGCACACACTTACAGGATGATTGGTTCCATCTACTTCCCCATGCTGAATTTTCTTACAATAATGCCACCAGTTCTTCTTCCAGATTTTCACCATTCTATGCAAATTATGGTTATCACCCACAAAGTTTACCGTCCAATGTGCTCTCGAACAAAGTTTCCGCTGTAAGACAATATCTTACAAACCTAAAGGAGACTCTGCGAATTCTTCATAATAACTTGGAAGCTGCTCAGAAACAACAAAAACGGTATTACGATGCTCACAGATCAAAACCTCCTGCTTACAAGGTGGGAGACCTAGTCTGGTTATCCACCAAAAATGTACGTCTCAAAATACCCTCCAAGAAACTCGGCCGACAATTCACTGGCCCTTTTCCAATCTCACATGTGATAAATTCCAATGCAGTCAAACTAACTCTACCAACTGATTGGAAAATCCACCCCTCTTTCCATGTCTCACTCCTAAAACCATTTGTGCCAAACCCATTCCCTAATAGAATTGCAGCTCCCCCACCTCCAGTTGACATTTCAGGTGAAACTGAATATGAAGTTGAGAACATTTTGGATTGTAGGAGAAGGGGGTCTACTTTCCAGTACTTTATACGTTGGAAAGGTTACAGTCAACTCGAAGACTCCTGGGAAGACTCTTCACACCTCCATGCTCCCCGCCTCATCAAACTCTTTCATCGTAGGTACCCTAACCGACCATGTCCTACAAAGAGCACTGTGGGTGCCCCCTTGAGGAGGGGAGTATGTAACGCCATCAGCGTTCCCCCCTTTACAGCCACGGCGCTTGTGTGTTCCCCACACGTCCGCCGTGACTCATGCGTGTCATTTCCGGTGCGCTCTGTTATGCGTTCCACGCTGGAACGCGGAAGTGCGCCTCGGCGTGCTGCGCCTTCTCCCGCGCTGTGCGCGCTATTTAAAGCCCCAGGAATGATGGCAGGTTGTTCCACTATTTTGTTGGGCACCTGCCGTCATCTGGGACACCTCACAGCACCCCAAATACCCCCCCATAAGACTACTGAGCCGAGGCTAGGGAGGGACCCTGCATCTCCTCGAGATCTGCGTGTACCCAGCTCTCAGTACCCTGCATCTGGGATTCCTCCTCTGCTTGACCATCAAGCCTGCATCCACCAGCTCCACTACTCTGCTTCTAGGATCCCTCCTACAAGTGTTCACTACCGAGGATAGGAGCTAACACCTCGAGACCAACATCAGTACCGCAAGTATACTGCATTGTACTCTGCGAACTGCAAGCAGTCTAGTGCTGTGGGATGCTTCATTGTTTAAATGCTATGATTTAAGATTTACGGATTCCTATTTTGATCTCTCTGGCTGTCTTTCACATAAGTGCCTTGTAGACGAACTGTTGCTGATGATACGACTGGATACCCAACTATACATGGCTCGAAGCTACAGGGTCATACCATTCTATTGTTAGCTAGGTTCACCAATCAATCTATCTTTGCATTCCTATGTTTGCTTATGATTTTACTGAGTACGCTCCCTCCTGGTTGGTTCCCATATAGAGGTTGTGATGAAATAAACCCTTAACTTTCTGTTTACACAAGAGAGTGCGGTTGTGGTTTATGCTGAGAAACCTCTCTAGCTGGAACTCCATTAAGTTTAGTTAACTATAACGTGACTGTAACAGCTATACTAGTTGTTCTTTTGCCAGCCAGGCCAGGAATCGCCCAGACCTCTCTCCCTGTTTGAAAATGTGTTATGTCTGTTCCAATTGTTTTTCTTTTGCCTTGGATACCTGCAGGATAACCACTTCAGGGTTGGCTGCCTGCATGTCCAGGCATGGAACTGGGTTTTTAGAAAGGACATATTGAGACTCCAGGGCACTCGGCCTGCTCCCAGCTTCCTTTATAGTGACAGCTGCAGAGATAGAGGACTGGTAGCAACCCCTGACATAGGCCTTGAAGGCATCCCATGTCACCTCCGAAGAGGCCATGCGGTCGTTCAAGCGCCAAAATTCAGAGGTAAGTTTAGCAATCTCAAATTCTATGGTAGGAGGCCTGGCCTTGTATGGTTCGGGGGGGGGCTCGCTTGCCCCCCTTTCCTGGCCTGCCAGGCTGCATGCTCGGATAAGGGTCCGGTATGAATTTTGGGGAAACCCATGTCATTTTTTTCAAACATTTTTGCATGGGGGTTCCCCGCAATTTTTCAAACACGTTTAAAAAAAAAAAGAAATGTTTCATGCTTTTAAAAAAAATTAAACGGTAAAGTTAGCTTTTTTTTTTGCATAATGTGAAAGATGAAGTTACGCCGAGTAAATAGATACCTAGGGCCGTGTACACACGATCGAATTTGTCCGCTGAAACTGGTCCGACGGACCGTTTCAGTAGACAAATCCGATCGTGTGTATGGGCTAGCGGACATGTTTGTCCGGTGGACAAATTTTAAAGCATGCTTTAAAAATTGGTCCGCCGGAGACATGTCCGTCGGATATGTCCGCTGGTCAGTACACTAACCAGCGGACATATCTGCCCGCACATGCATCGAATGGATTCGACGCATGCATGGAAGTTTTTCACTTCCTGGTTCGGTGACGTGGCGATGTCAACATCACCGCCACATCACCGCGCTGTCTGCCGGCGGGGATTTTGATTTTGTGTACACACCGCAGGACGAAAATCCCGAGGAGACATGTCCGATGAAAACGGTCCGCGCACCGTTTCCATCGGACATC
Source organism: Rana kukunoris (assembly GCA_029574335.1). Taxonomy (NCBI): domain Eukaryota; kingdom Metazoa; phylum Chordata; class Amphibia; order Anura; family Ranidae; genus Rana; species Rana kukunoris. The sequence goes on from CM056052.1 coordinate 391,325,222, forward strand.
TCCCTCCGTGTGTACGCGGCCTAACATGTCATGCTTCAAAATTGCATGTGCTTGTGGAATGGAGCCAAACTTCGGTACTTAAAAATCACTACAGGCGACCCTTTAATTTTTTTTTTTACTAGTTACATGTTTTGAGTTACAGAGAAGGTCTAGGGCTAGAATTATTGCTCTCACTCTAATGCCGCGTACACACGGTCGTTTTTTGCGATGAAAAAAAACGTTGTTTTTTAAAACGTCATTTAAATTGATCGTGTGTGGGCAAAACGTCGTTTTTTGTCTTAAAAAAAACGACCAAAAAAAAATTCCAACATGCTTGAATTTTTTGTGTCGTTTTTCAAAACGTCGTTTTTTGTTTCACAAAAAGTCACCGTGTGTAGCAAAAACGTCGTTTGAAACGACGTTTTTCAACCCGCGCATGCCCAGAAGCTAGTTATGAAGCGAGCTTCAATGGAAAAGTGTGGTGAACGTAACCTAGTTTTTTGTGAAAAAAACGATGGTGTGTATGCAACATCGTCTTTGAAAGTGACGTTTCAAAAACTTCGTTTTTTACTTCACAAAAAACGTCGTTTTTTTTCATCGCAAAAAACGACCGTGTGTACGCGGCATAAGGCGCCGTACACACGGCCGAGGTTCTCGCTGAAAACCAGCGAGAACCTCGCTGGAATGCACATTCCAGCGAGGACCTCGGCTGTGTGTACGGTCTCGGCGAGCTTCCCGTCGGGAAGCCCGTCGAGCCGAAATAGAGAGCACGCTCTCTATTTCCTCGACGGCCCGCCTGGAAGAATGGCTGGTTGCCATTCCCGACGGGCGGGTCGCCGAATTCGACGGCCGGGAGAGAACCTCGACGGGCGGAACGATGTGTTCTGCCCGTCGAGGTTCTCTGCCGTGTGTACGGCGCCTATCATTGGCGGCGACACCTCACATGTGTGGTTTGAACACTGTTTTCATATGTGGGTGGGACTTACGTATGTGTTTGCTTCTGCATACGAGCACACAGGGACAGGGGCACTTTAAAAAAATATATATATATTGTTAATGTTACTTGAAATGTAGAAGTGCTATAAATATAAGAAATTATATATAATATAATAGACTTTCCCCTTTCATAAAAGTTAATGTTACTTGAAATGTTTTATTAATAATAATTTGATCACTTTTATTCCTACTTTTTTCCTATTACAATGTAAACATCCCTTGTAATAGGAATATGACACGACAGTACCTCTTTACAGTGAGATATGGGGTCATTAAAGCGGATGTCCGCTGAAAAAAGAAATATTAAAAGTCAGCAGCTACAAATACTGCAGCTGCTGACTTTTAATAGCGGCACACTTACCTGTCTTGGAGTCCAGCGCCGTCCACAGCAGAGGACGAGCGATTGCTAATCACTCTGCTGCCCCTTCCCGCCATCCTCGGTGAGGAAACCAGGAAGTGAAGCACTCCGGATTCACTGCCCGTTTCGCTACGGCGTTCTGGGAGCCGAGTGTTCCCAGAACACAACGGGAGTTGACGTCCTGCCCGCAGTCTACCCGCAGACTGTGTGGCCGGAAGTGGGTGCAAATACCTGTCTTTAGACTCTCTCGGGCTTCATTGGACTGAGGAATCCCGCAAGCCCAGCCAGCCATCAATCTGTCTATCTTTCCCCGTGGGCATGCCGTCTTCGGTGGAGGAAGGGGGCGCCCGCTCATCTGGCTATCCACCTCATGCAGGCAGCGGAGAGGGGGCCGTCCACGTGTTTCCCCACATGGTTAATCCTTGGGCCCGCCCTCCACCAACCCACTCCTCCGGGCTAAGCCGGTCTCTGCAGGGCCGCCCGCTCGCTCGTCCATTTTATTCTGCCTTCCGGGACCACGGGGGGAGGACACACTTACTGCTCCGGGTGCACGCTGCTGCCTGAGGGGGGGGTCGCCCATCCATCCACCCACCACTCCTCCGGGCACACGCAGGCATCTTGCAGGGCCGCCCGCTCCACCGCTATGTTTTTCAGGCTCACGTTGAGGGGGGGCCATCCATTCACACCACTTACTCCCAGGCGGCCGCCGCTCGTCCCAGCCGGTGTCTTGGGGGGGGGGTTATCCTCCACTCATCCCAGGGTCACGTGGGCAGCATGAGGGGGGAGGTTGTCCACCCTTCATCTCCCACATCACGCTGGCAGCTCAGGAGGGGTTGTCCTATTTCTTCAGGGATCACGCTGGCAGCATGGGGGGGGGGTGGGGCTGTCATCCCATGGGTCACGCTGGTACTTTTCCTCTATGCATCCTGTCTGCGTTTTCAGTCTCTGCTTTCAGTTCTGCCCCTGCGTCTCTGTCTCCGCGTTTCTGCCCCTGCGTTTTTGTCTCAGCGCTTCTGCCCCTACGTTTTTGTCTCAGCGTTTATGCCCCTGCGTTTTTGTCTCAGTGTTTCTGGCTCTGCGTTTCTGTCATGCATTTCTGCCCCAGCATTTCTGTCATGCGTTTCTGTCCCAGTGTTTGTCATGCGTTTCTGCCCCAGTGTTGTCATGCATTTCTGCCCAGTGTTTGTCATGCGTTTATGCCCCAGTGCTTGGCATGCGTTTCTGCCCCAGTGTTGTCATGTGTTTCTGCCCCAGTGTTTGTAATGCGTTTCTGCCCCAGTGCTTGGCATGCGTTCTGCCCAGCATTTCTGTCATACATTTTGTATACCTTTCTGTCATGCGTTCTGTCATAGCGTTTCTACCCCAGGGGTTTCTTTCACAGCGTTTCTGTCACAGCGTTCTGCCCCAAGGGTTCCGTCATAGCATTTCTGCCCCAGGGGTTTCCGTCACAACGTTTCTGCCCCAGGGGTTTCCGTCACAGCGTTTCTGCCCCATGGATTTCCGTCACAGCGTTTCTGCCCCAGGGGTTTCTGTCACAGATTTCTGCCCCAGGGGTTTCTGTCACAGCTCCTGATAGGTGTGGGGGTGGGGTGTTTCAGTCCTTGGGCCCGGGGGGGGGGGGTGTCCACCCATGGGTCATGTTGGCCGTGCAGTCGTCTCAGCATCCTCTGCAATTTCAGTCTCTCGCCGCGTTTCAGTCTCTCGCCGCGTTTCAGTCTCTCTTGTTTCAGTCTCTCTTGTTTCAGTCTCTCTCTGCGTTTCAGTCTCTTTCTGCGTTTTCAGTTTCTCTCTGCATTTTCAGTCTCTCTGCGTTTCCAGTCTCTCTCTGCGTTTTCAGTCTCTCTCTGCGTTTCAGTCTCTCTCTCTCTGCGTTTCAGTCTCCCGCTCTCTCTCTCTCTCTGCGTTTTCAGTCTCCCTCTGCATTTTCAGTCTCTCTTGCTCTTTCTGCCCCAGCATTTCTGTCTCTGTGTTTCTGGCCCAGCATTTCTGTCTCTGCATTTCTGGCCCCGCATTCCTGTCTCTGCGTTTCTGGCCCAGCATTTCTGTCTCTGCGTTTCTGGCCCAGCATTTCTGACTCTGCGTTTCTGGCCCAGCATTTCTGTCTCTGCATTCCGGCCCAGCATTTCTGTCTCTGCGTTCTGGCCCAGCATTTCTGTCTCTGCGTTTCTGGCTTAGCATTTCCGTCTGCGTTGCTGGCCCAGCATTTCTGTCATACGTTTCTGTCTTTGCATTCAGTTGCAGCATTTCTGTCTCTGCGTTTCCGGCGCAGCAGTTCTGTCATGCGTCTCCATCTCAGCGTTCAGTCGCAGCATTCTGTCTCTGCGTTCTTCCCCAACATTTCTGGCTCTGCGTTCTGGCCCAGCATTTCTGGCTCTGCGTTTCCGTCTCAGAGTTCAGTCGCAGCATTTCTGGCCCAGTTTTTCTGGCATGCGTTTCTGGCCCAGCATTCCAGGGCCAGATTCAGAAAGAGTTATGCCGGCGTATCACTGATACGCCGGCATAACTCACACTTTGCGCCGGCTTATCTTGTTCTTTGTATTCAGAAAACAAGATACGCCGGTTTGCATTGAAGATCCGACAGGCGTAATTGTATTACGCCGTCGGATCTTAAATGTGTTGTTAAAATGGCCGCCGGGGCGTTCCCGCTGATTTACGCCGAGAATATGTAAATCAGCGAGATACGCCAATTCACAAACGTACACCGGCCTGACGCAGTCACTTTACGCCGTTTACGTAAGGCCGCGTACACACGAGGGGATATGTCCGCTGAAAACTGTCCGATGGACCGTTTCAGCAGACATCTCCGCTCGTGTGTATGGGCTAGCGGACAGATTTCTCCACCCGACAGATTTCAAAGCAAGCTTTGAAATCTATCCGGTGGGGATCTGTCCGCCCGACATGTCTGCTGGTTAGTACACTTACCAGCAGACATGTCGTCCCCCACCGCCGCCGCGCCGCTGCCGAATGGATTCGGCGCATGCGCGGAAGTGTTTTACTTCCTGGTGCGGTGACGTGGCGGTGACGCGGCGGCGTCAACGTCACCGCCGCGTCACCGCCACGTCACCGCGCCGTCCGGCGGCGGGGAATTTGATCCGATGGTGTGTACACGCCATCGGATCAAACTCCCGATCGGACATATCCGATGGAAATGGTCCGCGGACCGTTTTCATCGCATATGTCCGATCGTGTGTATGGGGCCTAAGGGTTTTCCCGGCGTAAAGATAAAGCTGCCCATAGCAGGCGCATTCTATGTTAAGTATGGACGTGGAAATTTGAAAATGTTTACGTTGTTTGCGTAACTCGTCCGTGAATGGGGATTTATGTTGATTACGTTCACGCCTAATTTGGAGCATGCGCACTGGGATTTTACAATGGTCGACGCATGTGCAGTCCGTTCGGCGCGTGGACGCGCCTTAATTAAATAGGAGATGCCCCCTACCCGCCGAATTTGAATTAGGCCGCCCAGTTTACACTACACCGCTGGAACTTTACACGCAAGTGCTTTCTGAATACAGCACTTGCGAGTAAAGTTTCGGCGGCGTAACGTAAATAAGAAAAGTTACGCCACCACAACTTTGTGCGCGGCCTTTCTGAATCTGGCCCCCAGTCTCAGCGTTTCTGGCCCATCGTTCCAGTCTTTGTGTTTCAGGCCCAGCGTTCCAGTCTCTGCACTTCTGGCCCAGCGTTCCGGCCCAGCGTTTCTGGCTCAGCATTCCAGTCTCTGGGTTTTTGGCCCAGCGTTCCAGTCTCTGCGTTTCTGGCCAGCGTCCCATTCTCACGTTTCGGTCATTTCTGCCCCAGTCTCACGTTTCTGTCTTTTCTGCCCCAGCATGTCGGTCATAGCGTCTGTCTGTCATGGCGTGGTTGTCGTTCGTTGGTTATCATGTCTCATTGTACTTTGTCATGTTGCACCTGGGTTAGTTAGCTAGTATTCGCATCTCGGGATCTGTTACGTCTACAGATCTATACGGGCTGAGGTTTTGTTTTTAATGATTGTTGACCACAATCTTCTCGCCCGTATACCATACGTCATACGATGCACGTCCATTCTTACGCCTATACGACTACCCACACGCTCTGTGGGTACACTAGCCCTGAGTGTTCAGTTAATTGCCTGTGTTAATTGCCAGGATACTCATGCTGATTTACCACTCACACAAGGGTGGGGGGGGATGTCTTCAGGTTCATTCACGCGGAGTGGTCTTGATGTTTCTGCTTATGTTCTCGTATTTAGGTAGGTGCCGAGGGGGTGGTGGTTGTTGCATGTTGCATATATATATATTGTAATAGTGAGAGTCCTGTTTCCTATGAAATGGGAGGTAAAATGGACACAGGGTTTGCGTGTCTGCGAACCGCAGAACTACAGAGCGTAGAGTTTAAATGGAGAAAACTGCTCTGTCAGTTTTCTCCAGGTTTTGATAGTTTTGAATGGGGCTGTGTAGTTGGAGATCCTGCAGAGACTTGGGCGGGATGGGATCTCCAACCCTGTGTCCAGGTCTTGGTAATAACCAGCAGGTTGGGTTCCCAGCTGAAGGCTGCCAATATAATCAGGGACTGGTCAGAACAGAGAGGGAGATGGAAGGTGTGCAGCTGGCTGTTGCTGCAAGACAGACATGTGTGTGGGGATCTGTCTGTCTGTCTGTCTGCCCTGGAGAGTACATCCCTGATGTGGGGGGACTTCGTGCCCATGGACTGAGAGGCTAGTAGACTTGAGGTGGCTAGTGAGTCCAAGAGGGGCTGGAGGAAGTCCTTAAGTCTGGGAGACAGCAGACTGGAGAATCCTGTTGAGGCCAGGAGTGGGCCAAGGTTCAAAAAGGTACTGCAAGGGTAAAGTAAGCCTTGGAGCCAGGAGGCTTGGTATTTTTGTTTCTGTGAACATTACTGGAGAAGAACCCCTGCGTGGGAATCCTGTGTGTGGACTGTTTATTTTGCCTTTTTAAATAAGAATGAGCTGCCATGCCCTCAAACCGAACAACTGCCTACTGTGGACTCGCTAAAAAATTGCATTTGGCCACTTGAGTTAAACCCCCAATGTTTAATATATATATATATATACAGGGCTTTTTTTCTGGGGGAACTTGGTGGAACTCAGTTCCACCACCTTTGGCTCAGACCCTTTGGTGCCCGCTCACCACAATCACTTGTGAACACAGAAGTCTGGTTTCTGTGTTTACAAGTGACTGCTTTGTAACCCCCTGAACTATGCACACTGTATGTAATGCAATTCTGGTATTTAATGCCCCTTTAAGACCCTTCTACTGTTTGTGAAATCTGAACGGGTCGTGGTTGAGTTCCTGCACCTATTTTCTGAGAAAAAAAGCTCTGTACATAAGGAAGTATTTATTGATGGTAATTAGTAATTAGAGGGGGGGCATTCATTCAGGGAAGCATTTGGTTGACCTGGAAGAACCCCTCCCCCAGTGTGAGACCAATATTTGATAGTCAAGCTGGCATTCAGTTGATCTTGTCACTGAGAAATATGGCACAGGTCTAAGATGACTTTGAATTACTCTGTTGGATTTGTATTGTCTATGGACTTTGGAAACCATACCGAAGCATTTAAACCTTTTTATAACATCTGTACATATGACATAATGCACATTGATATCAATAGATTTGACATCTGACAGTGCCTGCCGCCGAAAATGTGTTTTTAGCAAGACAGCATCGCGCTGATTCTCGGCGACAGGGTGCCGACATCTCGCACTCGCTGGAATAGTAAAAGCACATTCCAGCGAGTGCGTCATAGAAGCGACGGGGATCCGACGCGGATTCCCGCCAATTCTACATGTGGGCGGCGTTTGTTATGAATCCTGAGAGGGAACTCCCCGCTGGATATAAATAAAAATCCAGCATGGGTTCCCCCCTCAGGAGCATAATGGGCCCTTAGGTCTGGTATGGGTTGTAAGGAGACCCCCCTACGCCGAAAAAACATCGTGGGGGTCCCCCCCACAATCCATACTAGACCCGTATCCAAAGCACGCCACCCGGTCAGGAAGGGAGTGGGGGCGAGCGAGCTTCCCCCCCCCCGAGCCGTACCGGGCAGCATGCCCTCAACATGGGGAGGTCAGGTGCTCTGGGGCAGGGGGGCGCACTGTGGCCCCCCCACCCCAGAGCACCCTGTCTCCATGTTGTCTCCATGTTGATGAGGACAGGGCCCCCTTCCCAACAACCCTGGCCGTTGGTTGTCGGGGTATGCGGGCGGGAGGTTTATCGGAATCTGGAAGCCCCCTTTAATCAACTTTAGACCCGCCCCATAGTCAAAATACGTATTTTTTTTTTAAAGATGGATATCTCGGTAACGGCAGCAGCTGCTGCCACAACCGAGATATCCATATCTTCATGGGGCGGATCTGTACACGTTAATAGCGGTCTCCACGGCCGAATCGCCGCAAGATTGCCATTATCGGTGGCGGGAGAGGGTGCCCCCCCCCTCCCGCCGCGCCCTCCGACTCTTACCGTTGCCGTCGATAGTGGCGGAGGCGATCGGGTCTGCTCGTCGTCTGTCCGGGGATGTGACTGAGGGAAAAATGTCCCTCAGCCGTCCCCATACCTCTGCTGGGCGGAAGTGACGTCAAAACGTCAGTCCCGCCCAGCGTCTTAAAGAGACATTTTTTTTGTTTACTTTTTTTTCTTTTGCATTTAAGTCTAAATATGAGATGTGAGGCCTTTTTGACCCCAGATCTAAGATCTAAGAGATTTAAGAGGACCTGTGATGCTTTTTTCTATTACAAGGGATGTTTACGTTCCTTGTAATAGGAATAAAAGTGATCAATTTTTTTATTATTTCAGTGTAAAAAATAAATTAAAACAAATTAGAAAACAAACAACATTTTTTTTTAAAACACCCCGTCCCGACGAGCTCGCGCGCAGAAGCGAACGCATATGCGAGTAGCGCCCGCATATGAAAACGGTGTTCAAACTACACAAGTGAGGTATCGCCGCGATTGTTAGAGCGAGAGCAATAATTCTAGCCCTAGACCTTCTCTGTATCTCAAAAAATGCAACCTGTAGAATTTTTTATATGTCGCCTATCGAGATTTTTAAGGGTAAAAGTTTGACGCCATGCCACGAGCGGGCGCAATTTTTAAGTGTGACATGTTGGGTATCATTTTACTCGGCGTAACATTATCTTTCACAATATATAAAAAAATTGGGCCAAATTTATTGTTGTCTTATTTTTTAATTCAAGAAAGTGAATTTTTTTCCAAAAAAGTGCGCTTGTAAGACCGCTGCGCAAATACGGTGTGAGAAAAAGTATTGCAATGACCGCCATTTTATTCTCTAGGGTGTTAGAAAAAAAATATATAATGTTTGGAGGTTTTAAGTAATTTTCTAGCAAAAATAAATGTTTTAGTCTCGTAAACACCGAATCTGAAAAACAGGCTTGGGTCTCAAGTTGTTAATAAGGGGGCCCCCTGATGCCAGCCCCCCATCCTAAGTGAATGAGTATGGGGTACCCCTACCCATTCACCTGCAAAAAAAGTGCAAACACAAATAAACCACACAGGGTATTAAAATATTTTATTAGTTGGCCGCCGGGGGGGAGGGGTGTATGGTCACTTTTATAAAAGCGCCCCCCTCCGGCGGGCTTCCTCCAACATCTTCTGCGGGGGGGTGGATGCTGCTGTTCTTCGGCGCCGTGTGGTTCTCTTCTTTCGCCGCCGGGGGGGGGGGGGGTCGCTTTTATAAAAGCGCCCACCCCCCGGCGGGCTTCCTTTGACATCTTCGGCGGGGGTGGGTCTTATCCGCTCTCCGGGGGGTCTTATCCGCTCTCCGGGGGGTCTTCTCCCACATCCCACTCTCCGGTGTCATCTTCTTCAGGACTGGCCGCCACTATCTTTGTGTGTTAGCTCAATTACTAGCGGCGGCCAGTCCGCTCTTCCATCAAGTCTTCTTCTTCTTCTCTTCTCCAGATGTTGACGCGACGCTTCCTTATGCCGGGCGCGCGGCTCGCAGCGACTTATATAGGCGACTTATATAGGCCTATCTTTTCACGTCGCAGTCCCACCGTGCTCCGGTAGGTACCACGTGGGTAGGTACCTACCGGAGCATGGTGGGACTGCGACGTCACAAAATAGGCCTATATAAGTCGCTGTGAGCCGCGCGCCCGGCATAACAGCGGGAGGAAGCGTTGCATCAACAACTGAAGAAGAGAAGAAGACGTGATGGAAGAGCGGACAGTCCTGAAGAAGACCCCCCCCCGGAGAGTGGGAGAAGACCCCCGGAGAGCGGAGAAGACCCCCCCCCCACTGAAGATGTCAAAGGAAGCCCGCCGGGGGGTGGGCGCTTTTATAAAAGTGACCCCCTCCCCCCGGCGGCGGAAGAGAACCAGATGGCGGCGAAGAACAGCGACACCCACCCCCCTGCAGAAGATGTCGGAGGAAGCCATACTCATTCACTTAGGGTGGGGGGCTGGTATCTGGGGGCCCCCTTATTAAAGAGAGCTTCCAGATTCCGATAAGCCTCCCGCCCGCATACCGCGACAACCAACGGCCAGGGTTGTCGGGAAGGGGCCCTGTTCTCATCAACATGGGGACAGGGTGCTCTGGGGTGGGGGGGCCGCAGTGCGCCCCCTGCCCCAGAGCACCCGACCCCCCTATGTTGAGGGCATGCTGCCCGGTACGGCTCAGGAGGGGGGGCCCCCCACTCGCCCCCACTCCCTTCCTGACCGGCCGGGTGGCGTGCTTTGGATACTGGTCTGGTATGGATTGTGGGGGGACACCCGCGCCGTTTTTTCAGCATAGGGGGGTCTCCTTACAACCCATACCAGACCTAAGGGCCCGTTATGCTCCTGAGGGGGGGAACCCATGCCGGATTTTTATTTAAAATCCGGCGGGGAGTTTCCTCTCAGGATTTATAACAAACGCCGCCCACGTGTAGAATTGGCGGGAATCCAAGTCGGATCCCCGTCGCTTCTATGACGGCTTTGTCTCCATCGCAGCAAGCCAGCTCGGCGCTGGCTCCCGCAATGGGGCTCGCAAGTGGTCAATCTCGCCGAGAAAGGGAACGAGATTGACACAATATCCCAGTCATCTACTGTGAGGTGATGCTGCACGATGGCTTAGCATAAATTATAGGAGGTTGGGTGGTTTTCCTAAATTTAAAAGAGGGGTGAGTAAAATTCATCACTCTAGTCATGATTTGAAACATTGTTGAACCAGTTGTTTATAATCTGCTGAAGGCTGTAACATATATGGATGAAAAAGACCTTTCTACCTTTTATAAAAATACTGGCAGGGATTTTCACTGCCGATTGGTCTGGACAGAAGATCTGATAAACACTGATGTCAAACTATCTAAACCATTGCGTGGGGGAATATTAATATATTGGTATTGGTGTTAAAGGAACCAAGTGTCCTGATTGGTGGATTAATGATTGAAGGTGTCAAGTGCAAGGCAATAGTTTGCAGCACAGAATATTTACTGCCATATCCAAACCTTTTTGACCTTGAAAGGGACTGCTGATACATTAATGGTTCTTCTTACTACAAAGATGGAAGTAGAATTTCAGGATTTGCTGGTGTTTGTGTAAAAGCATCTTTAAAAATTAAAACTTTGAGCCTGGAGATGAGAGAATCCTGGACTTTTGTGGATTGGACCTCCCAAATCATACTAATTTCAGTGAGAGGTGTGATAAAGTCAGAATGGATGATGACATCAGCTCGTTTTTTTTTTTTTTTTTGCACAATATTCAAGATCGTTATGTGATTTACTCAAAGAAAGAGCAAGCTTTGAAATAAGGTCTAACAGCTATATGGACCATGGATGTTTACGGAATCCTTTTCCAGTCATGGTCTAAAGTTATATTATCTAATAACTGTTTCATGGGGATGTTTTCGAGGTTGGTGAATAGAGATGTAACCAGTCTCAACTTAATATTTCATATGAGCCTTTGTAAAGCATCCAGTACCTCCAAACCATAATGATGTTGGTTGCTTGAATTATGGATCAGTTCTAGTAGTTAGAACCGATCCAAGTGGGGGAATATGTTGTAGTATATGTAGTAATATGTTGGGTGTTTGTTTATATATATATATATATATATTATAGGCTGGGGTCATTTATCTGCCACTCTAAAAGACAGGATGTAGTTTCTGTATTTCAGATCAAAGATGGGCAATCAAATTGCTCAGCTAATCTTTGGCTAAGGAATATAAACATGGCACAGATCTAGAAGCTCAGAGAATATACCCCTATGTATCCTCTACATGAATATATGTTGGTCTGGAAGTGATCAGAATATATATATTCTCTAAGATGAGACTTTGAAATACTCTGTTGGATTTTTGTATCATCTGTGAAATTTGGACTTTATTCTGTATTGAAGTTGTTGAATTAAATTTGCGTTCTCTGGAGGGCCGGGTGTGTTGCTGCACAACAATGTAATTTATAATCATCATACTAACATCTAAACATCAATTATCTAATCGGAGAGGACTATACACTTTTATTGTAAGACTACATTTGCTAGTTTATGTTCCTAAGTCTGTGAGTCTGGCTTGATTCCCATGTGCCATGATGCTATTGTCTAGTGCATTGGCCTTATCCGCCTTTTTCAGGTAGCTGACACTTAGTCTCCTGCCAGTTGTGCTTTATTTGCAACTTACCCTCTCACTTCCCCACATCAGTATGGGTAGCGCCCGGTTGAAGGATTTCAATCCGCTTGGCCCTTGCTCCATTTCCCCCATGCATCCTCTTGTCACAAGCAGTTCATTCTTCATGGCGGCGTTGTCTCGGGCATCAGGCTCGATCCATCTTCCATGGGTCATTGAGTTTTGAGCGGTTTTGCAGGTTCTATAGGGGGTTCCTTCTGTCACAAGTCATGGATTGGTGGGTTTCTCCTGTCATAGCAGATACGTACAGGAAACGTATACGGTTGCCTTCCAGACGCACGCTTCTCCACTGGACGGATTGTTCTCTACCTAAACATGTGTCTTTTTGCCCTCTTCTCAGGCATACCGACCAGCTAGGCCAAGGCACACCTCAGGCCTTGGTTGTTAGGGTTATCACAGTTCATACTCTAATGGCGCGTACACACGGTCGTTTTTTGCGATGAAAAAAAACGTTGTTTGTTAAAACGTCATTTAAATTGATCGTGTGTGGGCAAAACGTCGTTTTTTGTCTTAAAAAAACGACCAAAACAAAATTCCAACATGCTTGAACTTTTTGTGTCGTTTTTCAAAACGACGTTTTTTATTTCACAAAAAGTCACCGTGTGTAGCAAAAACGTCGTTTAAAACGACGTTTTTCAACCCGCGCATTCCCAGAAGCTAGTTATGAAGCGAGCTTCAATGGAAAAGAGTGGTGAACGTAACCTCGCTTTTTGTGAAAAAAACGATGGTGTGTATGCAACATCGTCTTTGAAAAGTGACGTTTCAAAAACGTCGTTTTTTACTTCAGAGAAAACGTCGTTTTTTTTTCATCACAAAAAATGATCGTGTGTACGCGGCATAAGACTCTGACTACAAATTGTATCGTAGTGCCAAAAGTTCAGAGCTAGAAATGGGATCAGCATTCCTGTGGTAAAGATTTCTCCAGGATCCTGCTGCCTGCATGACATGGGACATATTCCGTTACAGTAATGATCCACCTCCGTGTGTCCGTAAGCTCAGCGGGGACCGCTCTGTAAATCCCCACTGAGCCGTCGGATGACAGGGCGGTCTCCGCACACTGTGTGTGCAGGGACCGCCCTGTCATTTCTCCGCTGCTAAAATCTCTACTGCATTTTTTGGAACACCCTTGTCCTTCCATCAAGGGGGAGAATTGCTGCTGTTCCCTTCATTTATTTATTTAATTTTTATAATTTTCTTACACGTGTGGTCTTTAATTCTTTTATGGTTCCTATCACATTGTGTGTGATGTTTTTTGGACTGTTTTTAATTAAATTTTGCATTTTTACGCTATGAGGAGCCTTTTTCTTTTTTCATTTTGTTTTCTGTGCGATTGAGAAACCACTGCTGGGCACCACCAAAGCGTGAATTTCCATCCTGTGGACACAGATGCACCTTGGGAATCACCCACACCTGGGACTACAATCCTGGTAATATCCAGACTAGACAATCGGTCTAAGAAAGCTCGTAAGACCCCCCGCCATATGGTGAGGTGAGGGTCCATCTCATCCGGTAAGGGTATCCATCTATTTGTATTTGTGCAAAGTGGGAGGATTACCTCTTGAACCATATGCGGCATTCAAGCTGACCCATAAGGAAGACATGTGTGTCACCCCCCATTAAGCATTGGGACTGAAATTCTCACATGTTCGGTGGCCCTGAATTATCCACAGTGGACTTTGTGTCATTAGATACTCTCATATCGCATGGGTGTGTCACGAGTTATATAGTTCATTTTTTGTGTTATTACACGCTCACAGTTTGCATGACTTTGTTACTCACTCACAGTAGTTGCCTTCCTATTACCTGTCCTGTTTATTGAGTTTGATTATTCACAAACCTTGAGGACATATATAGAGGCCACTCAAAGGTTAATATTTATTTTTTGAAAGTGAATTTTGGAATATTTTTTCACTCTTTTTCTTTGTATAGTATGGTCTGAGCTACCTACTTCTTATATCACATGGGGATACCCTATATGGGATTCCTATATTAGCGCTACACTTTTTCACTCATTTCTCCGCTCTCCCCTTAAGGGGATCGGATGAACACGGACCGCGTGTCCGTGTTCATCCGATCTGCAGACGGAAGAAAAAATAATTTTTAAGTAAATGACAAACAATAAATATTAACTCAAAAAAACATGCACATAAATACTTACAGTTGGTTTGTGTCTGCCATATGGCATCGGCCATGCCCCAAATTGCAGGAAATAAGAAAAACACAACAAGCTCAGTTGGGTAAGGCATCCAAAAAAGCAAAGCTATGATTGTTGAAAAATTGGTCAATGCAGCTAAAAGGAAAACAAAAAACAAGTATAATAAGAGTCCAATGAAAATTGCTTAAAGTGGAGGTTCACCTAAAAATAAATTTTTAACATTTATGAGCTTTATCACAATTAGAATCGCTGTTTTTTTTTTAAAAATACGTCCCGTACATACCGCTTTTTTCCATATGTATTCTCACAGCCGCTTCCGGGTATGATCGTCGAGGCTGGGCGTTCCTAATTGACAGGCATTCGACCGACGAATACAGCGTGTCACGAGATGCCGAAAGAAACCGAACGTCGGTGCGGCTCTATACGGCGCCTGCGCACCGATGTTCGGCATCTTGTGACACGCTGTATGTGTCGTTCAGATGCCTGTCAATCAATTAGGAACGCCCGACCATCATACCCGGAAGCCGCGGTGAGAATACATATGGAAAACGGTATGTACGGGACGTATTTTTTTTTTTTTTTTTAAAAAGCCGATTCTAATTGTGATAAAGCTCATAAATGCAATGTTAAAAATTTATTTTTAGGTGAACCTCCACTTTAAGTTGTTGTTATTTATATCACAATATGTACAGTATATACTATTTATATACTGTTGTTATTATTTATTATATTACAATATATGGAAGATTTTTTAAGGAAAAAGTGATTTGCACAATTGCAATTAATGTGACAGACTCAATGGACCACTAGGTATTTTTCTGCCATCACTCTTCTATGTTTCTATGTATATGCAGTATGATGAAGATTACAGTGAAAGTCCACATACAAATTTGTGGGTAGCTTGCGGGGATGTTGTTGTGGACATTTTTATTATTGTATGTTGTCAGATGTCCACCAGTGTTAGTTTTGCTGTAATGCATTCATGTGAGCGTATTCGCACATGCAGACTTTGGTGGAAGACCATTGGCTGCTTAAACCTTCCCGTGTACACGGCAGATCTATTTACTCTTTTAGAAAAATCTTCATTCATGCCTCACCAATAGTGTTGCTCACGAATATTCGTATTGCGAATATTCGGCTTGAATATGGCATATTCGAGTATTCGCGATATATTCCGAATTTCGCGGTGAATATTCGCTATTTCGAATATTCGTATTTTTTCAATTTTTTTTTTAGAACAGATCACATCCTAGAGATCCCCATCGACGTCTAAAAGCATTGCTGGTATGATTAGAGACCTTGGGCCGAGTAGCTGCAGCGATCATTTTATATTGCCGATAAATCGCAATGCGATTATTCGGCAATAGCGATATCGCGCGATTATTTTCGAGAAATTCGCAATATTGTTTTTAGCTAAAATAACACATATATTCGATTTCAGAGTGTTACTGTCTAAATTCCGCAATAAATTTCTCATTCGCATTTTTGCGAAATTACGATAAAATATCAAGAATATTCTGAGCCAATCAGAGTGCTCCATTCCGCATTTCTCGAATATTCGCAATTATTTTGTATTATAAAATATCACAAATATTCTGAGCCAATCAGAGTGCTCCTTCCGCATTTGCCGAATATTCGCTATTATTTTGTATTGTAATATATCAAGAATATTCTGAGCCAATCAGAGTGCTCCTTCCGCATTTGCCGAATATTCGCAATTATTTTGTATTGTAATATATCACGAATATTCTGAGCCAATCAGAGTGCTCCTTCCGCATTTGCCGAATATTCGCTATTATTTTGTATTGTAATATATCAAGAATATTCTGAGCCAATCAGAGTGCTCCTTCCACATTTGCCGAATATTCGCAATTATTTTGTATTGTAATATATCACGAATATTCTGAGCCAATCAGAGTGCTCCTTCCGCATTTCTCGAAATTTCGCATTAGCGAAATTTCGCAATCATTTCATTTCCAAAAAATATCACGAATATTCGTATTTAGCGAATATATCTCGAATATTCGACTATATATTTGAGATATATCGCGAAATCGAATATGGCATATTCTGCTCAACACTACTCACCAAGAGACTGGCCACTTCATGGCGACTGCATTAACAACTCCAAGCAAACAGATCTGCGTACATGGGAACCATAGCATAACCATACAAAAACTATGGCTCACTGAGCCATGAGTGAGTATGGCTCACATCACTTGGTAGCAAGGGGATGGTGTGCACATGGTCATGTTCAGAGCCATGTAAGAAGTGTTCAAATTGTGAGACACCATGGGGGTCATTTACCAAGCCTGTGCGCCATGACTCATGGTGCACAAGCAGGAGTAAAAGTGTTTTTGACATTTACAAAAGAGATACGCTGCCAGTGCAGTGTTTTTCCTCATTTACTAAAATGCCTAATGCGCCCAGGAGAGGACGCATGGCATGCCAGTACAGACCTGGCGTACGGCATTTAGTAATGTAAATATCGGGGATTCGGATGGGAGTTTATTAGGGGAGGGAGGGGGGTGATGCAGGGGATGTGTAGTGACATGTGTGTGGCGGGCCGAATTGATAGTGAAAGTGACTTTTGAGAACCGATCCCCATGCGCTTGCAAAGTGCATACTGGGAATGCGCAGAGGGAAATTTCAGGGCTTCCCGTGCGCCTCGTCAGTAGCCCGAGAAATTCTTTGTAAATTCCATGCGGCGTAGCTGACATTCCTGTTGCGTGACGCGGCGCACGGGAATCTCCGAACGGTTTTCAGCCTGCGCTGACACTAAAGGGGAACTTCGTGCCAAATTTCAAACTTGAAATCGGCATCACCACGCCCACGCCCTATGCCAATATAAGTCGGTGCGCACCGCTCTGTCGGCATTTCAGCGACGGACCTCGTCGTGTCAACATCCAATGGAAGAAGACAGCGACGAGAAGCCCTGGCCCCAGAGGAGGAGCCAGGCAGAAGCCGGCGAAGCCCGCGGCCCTCCCCCATAAGCACACACTCCCCCATGTCGAGGGCATGCGGTCTGGTATGGCTCAGGAGGGGGGGGGCGCTCGCTCGCTAGAAAAATGCCAAAGATCCCAAAAATGTGTCCGCCATAATGTCGCAGTAGCCATAAAAATCACTGATCGCCACCATTACTAGTAAAAAAAAATATATATTCATAAAAAAAACATAAAACGAACCCCTATTTTGTAGACGCTATAACTTTTTGCGCAAACCAATCAAACTCTTATTGCGATTTTTTTTTTTTTTTTTTGGAACCAAAAATAGGTCAAAGAATACGTATCAGCCTAAACTGAGGGCAAAAAAGTTTCTTTAGATATATTTTTGGGGAGATGTATTAGAGAAAACAGTACAAAAGTTTTCTTTTTATTTACAACATTGTCGCTCTATTTTTGTTTATAGCAAAACTAATAAAAAACGCAGAGGTGATCAAATACCACCAAAAACAAAAAAATATTTGTGGGGAAAAAAAAAGGACGCCAATTTTGTTAGGGAGCCACGTCGCACGATTGCGCAATTGTCAGTTAAAACAACGCAGTGCCAAATCGCAAAAACTGGCCCAGTCAGTGACCAGTAATATGGTCTGGGGCTCAAGTGGTTAAAAATTAACAAAACACTAAAGTTAGGCCATAATGTGAAAGATGATGTTACACCGAGTAAATAGATACCCAACATGTCACACTTTAATATTGCGCACACTCATGGAATGGCGCCAAACTTCAGTACTTGAAAATCTCCATAGGCAACACTTTTTTTTTTCAGGTTACCAGTTTACAGAGGAGGTCTAGTGCTAAAAGTATTGCCTCGATTCAAACGCACGCTATGATACCTCACATGTGTGGTTTGAACGATGTTTACATATGTGGGTGGGACTTAAATGTGTAAGTCCCGCCCACATATGTAAACACCGTTCAAACCACACATGTAAGGTATCATAGCGTGCGTTAGAGTGAGAGCAATACTTTTAGCACTAGACCTCCTCTGTAACTCTAAACTGGTAACCTGAAAAAAAATGGTGCGTGTTCGCTTCTGACTGCGAGCTACTGGGGACAGGGGCGTTTTAATTATTATTATTTATGTTTGTTACATAAAAATTCAATAAGACCTCCCCTTCAGGTTGTAAAGCATGCGTTCAGGGGGAAAAAAACCTACAAAAATACAGCTCTCATGCTTTCATTGCAGCTTTGATTATGCTTCTGTATCTCGGATGAACTGGGCATGCTCAGACACTTAGAAAATGTAAGCTGGCTTCTTGTGCCTGAAAATGACTTGCATGTTCAGAAAGCGTGGTTTTTGGGTTAGTAATTTAAGGACATCCTTAACAGGTGTAAGCATTTACAAGTGCACACAAACTAGAGACTGACATTTCTTCATGTGTTTCCAATTGGTTCATTAGCACACGTTATAAAAAGCGTGGATAGAGCACATGTCAGCTGCCCTGAGAGGGGGCAGACTAGCTGGCAAGAATATTGGTGCGAAACAGATGTTTTGGAGCAAGGTTCTTTTTTGGGGGGGCAATTGTTTTATTTGATGTCCACTTTGATGTTTTTGTCTGCTGCATAATTTCGAAAAATGTTTCTCAAGACGTTAATGACTAATGTTTTAATCCTGTGGGCCTATCCTGTTATTTCAAAAGCATAAACCATATTCTGCTTTCTTTCTGAAATCAACCTCGGTATATTTCTGTGTTTTATGTTTATTTTTGTTTGTGTTTACTTTTTTTTTGTTTTGCTTTCCTTGTTTTGTGGACCAATAAAATAACTTTCAAATTTTGAAGTTTGTTTTGTGATTTATTTTATTTTCATGCTATGGATTTTGACAGCTGCAGATGAAATCGTTTGGGCCTAAACAATCAGCTGTGATTTGTCTCTAAGCTTCAAGCTTCTTTCCTGGTCTGTATGCATGAAATGTTTGCTGCCATGTTTAGTCACCAGAAAAGGAAAAACAAAGCGGTGATTAATGTTTCCTCTCTACTGTAAGTACCCCCACCAGGACATGTTTGGTGGAATTCTCTTATGAGAATTGATGTCCAGACTGTCTTTTTAAAGCACATGTGCAAGATAAAGAAAACCTGCAAACATGGCCTGTTGGGGGGGGGGGGGGTGGACAGGCTTGAAATGCTGATTTATAGCACTGTGCTTAAATCTAGCACAAGACAATCCTATTCTAATTGTGGGTGTTTGAGGGAAGCCAAGTGAGTGTTCGAACCCCTGCTTGTGTTTTTAGGTTGGGCTTTGTGTCCCTTTTCTTAAAAATAGCTTCACTTCCTGTCACACAGCTGAACAGGAAGTGAGGTTAAAACCCTACCAATGGTCTTTTCTTGGGGACATGGGTCAATCTAACACGTGTCCCCATTAAGCAAATTGCACTGCTGTGTAGACCCAAAATGATTAGTTTGTTTGGGGTTTAGTAAAGGCAAAGCCGCTCTGCAGTAGAAGCGTAGTCAATGAAAATCAGAAGGGAAGCACTGATGGGCTTTAACATCCAATCCCGCCAAGGTGTTTTTTTTTTTGCTTTCTTTCTTCCTTGCTTGTCCACTTGTAGTGCAAAGTGGATTTGCCTTTAGTAAAGTGGATTTGCCTTTAGTAAATGGACCCCAAAGTCCAAGATCCCTATTGGGAAACTATTTAGATTGATCTGTGTGTCCCCAACAAGACATTACTCAGGTTTTACCCTCACTTCCTGTTTGGCTATGTGGCAGAAAGTGAATGAATTTAAAGTAGAAAGTGACAACATTTGTGAGGTGTCTTTACCCTATCAGGGGTGCAGGCATCCCCCAAAAAAAACAAGAAAATTGTTTATTTAACATTGGGTGGTGTTTGTGGGGGTCCTTAACACACATTCATACATATTAGCAACGCTGGATCCTGGCCTATTGGCATGGTTATATTTTCTTAGGCCTCTCAATAAAATTATCTGAAATTTGGGGTTAAACTGGAACTATAATCAACACGTATTTATTTTGTTTGTTTTCTTTCATTTTGGATGGAGTTGGGGCGGAAGGGTTATAAGCCCTGTCAGTTTATTTTGTATTATCCCTGTCCATTTGGGGAGATTTGCCTTCACTTCCTGCCCCATAGCCAAACGGGAAGTGAGAGAAAAACTATGCAAATTAAGGGAATCCTGTGCCCCCCCCCCCCCACAGAACTTGTGTGTCCCCTGAAAATTCCTGGGCGGGTCATAAAAATACAGGGTGTGGTCTTGACAGGAAGGTTGGGTCATTTTTCTATTAGGATGTGCAGAAATTTGGTCAGGTCTGGGGCAGCACAAAACCTAAATCTCCTACTGCATATTAGGGCTTATTTAGACAGGATCCGATTTACAGCATGTTTTTAGATTGTGGGAGGAAGCCTACGCAGGCACAGGGAGAACATGCAAACTCCAGGCAGATGGTGTCACGGGCGGGATTCGAACCAGCAACCCTTTTGCTGCTAGGTGAACGTGCTGAATGAACATGATCCCAGCTGAAAGCATGAGATGATTATTATTTTTATTTTTTTCAAATTCCATGGTTTCCGGCCTGGAGGACAGATGTGGGGTTTCCGGCCTGGAGGACAGATGTGGGGTCTTATTGACCCCGCCTATCTCCATAAAGAGGACCTGTCACACACTAGTCCTATTACAAGGCATGTTTACATTCTTTGTAATAGGAAGAAAAGTGAAAATTAAAACAAAAAAAGCGACAAAGTGCTAAAATAAAAAAATTATGTTAAAAAAACAAAAAACAAATCAAAATTAAAATGCCCCTGTCCCTAGTAGCGCGCACTCAGAAGTGAGCACGCATGCAAGTCCCACCCACATATGTAAACACCGTTCAAACCACACATGTGAGGTATCATAGCGTGCGTTAGAGCGAGAGCAATCATTTTATCACTAGACCTCCTCTGTAACTCAAAACTGGTAACCTGAAAAAAAAGTAAAGCGTCGCCTATGGAGATTTTTTTTATACCGAAGTTTAGCGCCATTCCATAAGTGTGCGCTGACAAGTTAGGTATTAGAGTTGAGCGGACACCTGAATGTTCAGGTTCAAACCCAAACTTTCCAAAAAAAGTTCGGGTTCGGAAACCCGAACTCCGAACCCCATTGAAGTCAATGGGACACGGACTGTTAACAAAAAAAAATGCGCGGAGGTCCCCGCAAATTCAATAACCAGACCCTTTAGGTCTGGTATGGATATTAAGGGGAACCCAGCCATCAATTTAAAAAAAAATAACGTGGGGTTACCCCCAAATATCCATAACCAGACCCTTCCCTGGTGTGGAATTTTTTTTTTTTTTTTTTTTTTTAATATTTTTATTGAACATTTTTAACACAATTTACAACACATTTAAACAAGACTAGACATAGACAGCTCAACATCTTACAACTCTTCATGAAAAACAGCCTTTACATCCTAAAGATAGCAACCTACACAGATTAAACCTTACACCAGGCTAAGGTCTGTAGTGACCGACATACTCAAGTAAAGGATTGGGGGGAGGGAAGATGCCATATTGGAAAAACATGTTTTAACCAGCAGTTTCGGGCTCCTCCACCCAGACCCTCCAGATCTTATCGTATTTCTGCGGGCACCCGTGATTAGCGTAAGCGTCTTTATACAAAGGAAGGCTGGCGTTCACCAGGCGCCGCCACTGCACCAGAGATGGGGGTGATGGTTTTTTCCAGTTCATAGCCACATTCTTGCGGGCATAGAAGAGCAGTATGCTAACTAGGGTGCGTTTGGCAGAGGTTCTGACAACGTTCTCTATGATGCCCAGAAGGCATATTTCCATGGCCAAGGGTAGGTGAGTCCCGGCAATTTTGTTGGTCAGATCCAGCACCGCCTCCCAATAATGAACCACGTCTGGGCATCGCCAGAAAATGTGTGAGAAGTCACCTGGAGAGGTGCCACAACGCCAGCACTCCTGTGAATGTGTGGGGTAGGCATGTGCAAAAGTGAAAAATTTGTTTTGTTTCGTTTCGTTTCAATTCGTCATTTAATACATTTCGTTAAGTTAGGTTCGTTACATGTGTTGAATTCGTTTTCGGAATTCGTTCGTTTTCGACCGAATTTCGAAAAATACGGTCGAAATCGAAAATATTTCGACCGTTTTTCGAATTCGTTCGTTTTCGACCGAATTTCGAAAAAAACGGTCGAAATTTTTCGCTATTATAGCAATTCGGAAATTCGTATGCATCCGAATGTCCGAATAATGGAAAATTCGTCCGAATTTCGATTCGGAACGAAACGAAATGCACATGCCTAGTGTGGGGTTCATTTTGTGTAGCCTGTATGGGGTGAAGTAAGCCCTGTGCACTATTTTGTACTGCACCAGCCTGTCGCGAACCGACACCAACGTAGTAAAGGGAAGGTCCCAAACGTCATCCCAGTCGTCATTGTCTAATGTAGGGATGTCAGTTTGCCACCTGGCTCGCAGCCCGTCAAGGGGAGGGAGGGACACAAAGAGTAGAAAGGAGTATAGGTGCGAGGTGGGCTTCACGCCACAATCAAATCTAAGCGTCCTCTCCAACTCCGACTGGGCCACAATACAGGAGGACAAAGGAAACTGCGCCGAGAAGGCGTGTGATAGTTGAAGGTACCTAAAATGATAGTGAGAGGGCAAATTGAATTCGGATGAAAGCTCGGTGAGGGGCCTCAGTGCGTTTTGTGAAACGATATGTGATATCAACCTCACGCCGTACTTTGACCACGCAAGGGGATCGAGCAGTTTGTAGAAATGATCTAATGTAGGGTTTTTCCAGATTGGGGCATTGGGCGAAATTTCAGTGGGTTTACATTTTTCAATGGCCAGGCCGGTTCGCCACGCCCGCAGGGTCGTAGTCATAGAGGGGGTCAGGGAGTATGGCGCGCGGGGACCCCGAAACAGCAGAAACTGAAGGGCCTCCCGCGAGCCAACCACCGAGGCCTCAAGAGCAGTGGCAGTGTTTGTACAATCCGGCTGCAGCCACCAGGCCGCCGTTACCAGCTGGGCGGCGAGGTAGTATTTGTAGCAGTCGGGAAATGCCATCCCCCCCTGCGTTCGTGGCCTCATCAAGGTAGTTAGCTTATACCTTGGCGGAGAGGTCCCCCAGATGAAAGAGGAAAAAAGACGATTTCGTTTAGCAAAAAAGGACTTAGGGACCAATTGCGGCGAATGGCGGAAGAGGTAAAGGAGCCTGGGGACTATTTTCATTTTGAGAAGGTTCACCCTCCCCCACACCGACAGAGGGAGGTTGCCCCATGCCTTGAACTTGGATTGGGCATCTGCTAAAACAGGGGATAGATTGAGGGGAATGAAGTCAGAAGCCGAGGAAGAGACAAGTACTCCCAGATATTTAAACGTGTCCACCCAGCAGAGGGGGTTATCCGGGGGGGAGGCGGATTTGGCCGCCTGGTCCATGGGGAATAGGAGAGATTTGGACCAGTTCACCCTGAGTCCAGATACAGGGGCGAATGCGTCTAGAACAGACAGAGCGCCTTGCAGGGAGGGGCCAGCATCATTAAGGAAGAGCAACATGTCGTCAGCGTATAGGGCCACCCTCTCCTCTAGCAGACCCACCCTAAGCCCCTTAATGTGACGAGAAGTACGCAGAGCCTCCGCCACCGGTTCGATGGCAAGAGCAAATAAGGCCGGGGAAAGAGGGCAGCCCTGCCGGGTACCACGGGAAAGCTGAAAAGGGGCAGAGACATCACCGCCCAGGCGCACCGACGAAGTGGGAGCCCTGTAGATTACCCGTAGCCACGTAATGAAAAGTAGGGGGAATCCCATCCGACGCAAGGTCTCCCATAAGAAAGGCCATTCGACCGTGTCAAAGGCCTTTTCCACATCTAGCGAGGCCACAGTCCTCGTTCCGATGTTAATGTGGTTGGTATGGATGTTGGTGAAGAGTCTCCTGAGATTAACGTCCGTAGACCTCCCGGGCATAAACCCTGTTTGGTCAGAGTCAATTACCGTGGGCAACATGGGGTATAATCGCAGGGCCAGTAGCTTGGTAAGTACCTTAAAGTCAGTGTTCAGTAGTGCAATAGGGCGGTAGGAGCCACAGGAAGTGGGGTCTTTGTGAGGTTTGTATATTAGTGTCAGGTGAACATGGTACATAGAGGCGGGGAGGCTGCCCTCAGCCAGACATGTAGTGTAAAGCTGTGCCAACAAGGGGGCCAGAAGGCCCACATGGGCCTTATAAAAGTCCAAAGGGAGCCCGTCCGGTCCAGGCGCCTTGCCCGGTGGAAAGGACTGGATGGCAGTCTGGACCTCAAGAGCTGTAAATGGTTGTACTAGGGCTTGCCTCTCCTGATCGGAGAGCCAGCCCAACGCCAAGGGGTCGAGCAGGTCGTTTAACATCTCAGGTCGGAAGTCAGCGGGCAACCCGGAGGAGTAGAGAGATCCGTAAAAATCATTAAAGGTCTGCAGTATGTCTCGAGGGGAGGATACAGTCCCCCCTCCCGGGGTCTGGAGGAGAGATATGGTCGTGAGAGGCTGGTCGTGTTGGGCCATCATGGCCAAAAACCGGCCATTCCTGTCCCCTTGTTCGAAAGCCCTCTGTCTGCCCTTGTGGATTTCCAGTCGCGTTGCTTCAGCCATATGCAGGTGTAAGTCTCGCTGGGCCGCCATCATCAGCTCAAAATGATCCGATGAGGGGTCATCATTATAGGTGTCAGTGCGGTCTGTAACCAGCTGTTCTAATTCGCCCAGCTGCGCCGAGTGTTGCTTCTTGACACTGGCTATAGAGGAAATGTACTGCCCCCTCGTGTATGCCTTAAAGGCGTCCCAAACTATATCCGGAGGGGCCGTGCCCGCATTGCGCTCCCAGAAATCAGTCAAAAGGGGGGGTACACTATCCGCCACGTCGGGATGATTTACCCACTGCACACCCAGCCTCCAAAGTGTGGCGCAGCGCGAGGCCGGAGAGCGGAGCACCACCAACAGCGGGCTGTGATCCGACAGACCGCCGGGGAGATAGTCCGCCTCCAGTACATCCGCTAACAGTGCGGGGTTGGAGAAGGCCAGGTCTATCCGGGATGCGGTTTTGTAGGAAGCTGAATAGCAGGAATATGCACGCACATCTGGGTGCTTCTACCTCCAGACCTCCTCCAGGCCCACCGCCTGAGCCCAGGCCAGTAGGTCCGAGGATCTGGACTTCGGTGGGGTAGGTCTGTCTAGCTCATGGGACAAGATGGCATTAAAGTCCCCATCACCATAACCCTCCCAGGGCAGAAGGGCGCAATCCTATCTAAAACATCATAAAGTAGGGCTGAGGAGAAGGGAGGAGGAATGTACAAATTAACAACAATATATCTCTGCGACCACAGCGTGAAAACCAGTATCACATATTTACCCAGGGGGTCCGTACGGACTTCTTCAATTATACAGGGGAAATTTTTATGAACTAGGATTGTTACCCCCCTGGCATATGTGGAGTACGAGGCATGTATGGCTCGCTGAACCCAAGGCTTTTTCAAGGTCAGGGTCTTGCTGCCCATGAGGTGAGTTTCCTGGAGTAAGATGAGTTGTACGGGGCGGGACTTCAAGTATTGAAAGAGGGTGGCGCGTTTAAATTTGGAATTGAGACCCCTGACATTCCAGGAGAGAATGGAAAATGAATCAGGCGGGCGGTCAGCCATTAGGCAGTGGGGGTGGGAAAAAAAGGGAGGATACCACTCTGTGACACCCCAGGAACAGCTTCTCGAGACACCCCAGGAACAGCAAGACCCCAGGTATACCACATGTCACGTAAGCAGAACTTGCGCAGATCACCATTTTTATAGAGTATAAGACATTGAGCATAACACATACAGTAAACACAAAAAATAACAAAATGTCCCAGGCACCGGGTGCCTATCCGACTATGTCCCATCCCTCTAGCAACGGCCTGAGGGGTGGGAATAGTTTTTCCCCAAAAACAAACAGTCAACTGTAGAAGGTGTAAATGAGCCCCTAAACTGGGGGCCCTACACAATAGCCGCAGGGCTGTCCACATCCAACAAAGTCCTGCGGACAATGTCCATGCCCAGATGGGGCAGGGCGCAAAAATAAAAAATAAAAAATAAAAGAAATGAGAAAATAAAATAAAGGGTAAGTAAGTCAGGACAGCTCCAGGCACAGGGGGGGGGTTGCGACTCCTCCGCGACACAGTTCCTGAAGGTCCGAGTGCTGCGCCACCACATCCGCGCGCTGTGTAACCCAACTCTGAGCCGCGGTAGAGGCAGATTCCAGCCTTGGCAAGGCAAAGAGGCCAGGGCGCGGGGGGTAATAATACCCAGAGTTGAAGGCCGCAGTAAGGGAGCATAGCCAGCAAACAGGGATAGTAAAGTGGTAAAACCGGAGCAAAAAGAGGGGGGGAGGTGGGGGGGGTCGGATCTCAGTCCACAATGTAGAGAGAAGCTCTCGGAGAACATGTACACATGTCACCCCCCCCGTATATAACAGAAGGGACAGGGACCAGGATCAACCGTCATTCATAAGCCAGTGGTAGTAGTGCAGTAGAACAAAAGAAAAATGTATAGTTAGTCACCAGCAGCAAGACAAGGGGGGAATTTAACCCCAGCGACATCCAGTGGGTCCCATCCCCCCGTCAGCAAAACGAAAAAGGGAAGGAGAGGAGAAAAAATAATAAAAAATAAAAGCCAGCAGAAAAAAACAAAAAAAAAAAACCCAGCAATGCGGGAAGGAGAGGAAAGGGTGGCCCAAGGAAGAGAGATAGAAATTTAGCCATGATACTTGCCACGAGGTAAGTCTCATCAGCGGGCCTCCAGCCACGACATAGCCGCCTCCGGATCGGTGAAGAAGCGCGTGCAGTCTCCATCTATCACCCGCAACTTGCTGGGATACAGCAGGCTAAATTTGAGGCCTTGGTCTCGCAGACACCTTCTCACCTCGGTGAAGGAGCGGCGTTGGCGCTGCACCTCAGGAGAGTAATCCGGCAACAGCATAATCCTGGCTCCTTCAAACGTTAGATCCCTTTTTTCCCAGGCAGCCGCCAGGATTCGATCCCTGACACGATAGTTCAGTAGACGGAGCAGGAAAGGCCTCGGTGGGGCCCCGGGGACCGGAGGCTTGGGAGGAACTCTGTGAGCCCGCTCGACCACAAATGTAGGCGGCATCTCCGGCAGGCCCAATAGCGAGATGAGAAAAGTTTCAGTAAACTCCGCAGGCTTGGGGCCCTCCGCACGTTCCGGGAGGCCCAGGACCCTGATATTATTCCTCCTGAGCCTATTCTCGGTATCAATGGATTTCTCCTGCAGGGCTCTAACCTGTAACTGTAGGGCATGGAGGTCCCTGGAGTCAGCCCTGGCAGAGTCTTCCAGCTGTGAGATGCGGCCCTCCGCCTCGGCGAACCGGGCCCTAAATTTATCCATGTCATGTCTAAGAAGGCTCACGTCTGCCGCAAGGTGATCTATCTTCACCACCACAGAGTCCCGGCCTTCCTTAATAGCCGCCAGGAGTTCAGCGTGGGAAGCAGCTTGGGATGCCGATGGATTGGGCAGGGCTGGAAAGTCAGTAGACATCTCTAGGGCTGGGAGCCTCGTGGGCAAGATGGCCGACGTGGCCCGGGCTCCAGGCGTCGAGGACGAACGGAGCCTGCCCGGCGACAGCGGAGGGGCTCTCTGGGTACCGGGTGTCTTCTTCCGCCCCAGGGTGCCTGCCAAGTGGATGCTGGATGTAGGAATCTGCGCTGAAAGGTAGACAGGATTAGGGTCAGAGCGGAGCTCAGCTAACGCACGTCTTCTCTCTTTCACATCCCGGCCACGCCCCCCTGGTGTGGAATTTAAGGGGAACGCCACCCCAATTTTTTTTTTAAATGGCGTGGAGTTTCCCCTAAAATCCACACCAGACCCCTTATCCGAGCACGTTGATCTGGCCGGCCGCAGAAAAGAGGGGGGGACAGAGTGCGGCCCCCCCCTCTCCTGAACCGCACCAGGCCACATGCCCTCAACATTGGGAGGGTGCTTTACGAAGGCGCAGGCATGGTGCAGTGTTTTACGCCCAGCGTGTCGCGAACTGCGCATGTGCCATGACGTTGTCGTGGACGCATGAGACTGCACACTTATGCGCATGCTCACAACTACGCCGGCACAACTGCCTAAGCTACGCCGGATCACCAGGTACACCGTGAACTTAACGTACGCACAATACGCCGGCCTGTGTTCTCTGGGACAGACCTTTGCATGTGTGTTGCCGTATTTCCCTCATTTGCATGTTTGAATGCCTAATCAATGGGAGCATCAACATGCGTCCAGACAAAAAGTACGCCCACGCTACGCCGGGGTAAGTAAGATATGTCAGCGTAGGGTGGCCAGTTTTTGGGCGTATGTGAGTTTGGCGCACAGATGCACTTACGTCGGCTTATCTTGCTTAACGTTGGTGCAAGTGCTTTGTGAATCTTGCAAGTGCTATGTTTTTGTTGCTTTCTGTATAATGGCAGGACTTTAATTGTAGGTTATGTTTTTGTCATTGTAAGTAGGTCTATTATATGGGGGGAGTACCTATATTTGAATCCTCTGTAGGTCCCATTTAATACATATCTAAAGTGAATGTTGTGTATGACTTAGCAGACTTTCTGGGGACTTTCCAAGGACTTTCTGAAAGTGTATGTACATAGAAAGCAGGTGTATGTAGATAGCTGTACACATGCCTGAAAGGAAGTAAAAGTTATCATAAGCTATTTTATTGTTTCTTTTTTCTTGTACCACTTCAAACCCTGCATCGCTTCCTTCAGTTTGTAAAGGGGAAGAAAATGGAGGGATAAATGTAAGAACGACAGTTTTCAAACTAATAATACTAACCTTTCTAATTCTAACCTAATTCTAAGTTTGTGACCTAGTAGCATGTTCCATGACTGTCTTTCTTTGATGGAATTTGAATCAGCAACCAGCAGTCTGGTGAAGGACGTTCCAATCCCAGATGCTAATGGTTCCAGGTATTACACCCCAGATGGTAAGGTTATGCAGAGACCACAGTCATTAAGCTCCCACATGTCTGGGTTATCACTAGGGATGAGCTTGATGTTCACCCGTAGTGCAATTGCTACTACTTTTTTGGTGGTGTACACATTATACAATACAGTGCAGCTGTGGTGCACTTGCTACTATATTTCTGGTGGTGTACATAGTATCTAATACAGTGTAGTGTGGTGTTGCAAAACAAAATTAACATCATGTCCGGAAATTCACCAAGGAGAGGCAGATGCTCACAGGCCACTAAAAAAGGTCAAGCAGGCTCTGTGTCTACAGTCAACAGTGCTGGTCATGGACATGGTGCATCCTCTGCACGTGGCTGTGGGGCACGCTTATCATTAAGCTCTATCATTGAGCAGACGAACCCCTCTAAACAGCAGTGTTAGCACTGTGAATACCCTACTAGACATTGTAGTTCTATACATGTGGGCCCACATGCTATTAGCCGTTCTAACTATATTGGGACTGGAAAATATAATCATTGATTTTTCCTTGGTACAACCTGGCCGTATCTAGGCCATTTAGACCATCACTTACCTCTCTATACCTCAATATATTCTTCAAACAGCATTTGGACTCTGGTTTTTCTGGACAGGTGGACTTTATATAGTTATTTTCTAGGTAATTTTCTGGGGCAATAATATATTTTATACCCCTATTTTTCATCTGTATCAGTATTAACTAGTATAATCCACAGTCATTTTTTCTGATAAGTTATATATTTCTTTCTTGCATCTCCCAGGGGGTCCCCCCGCTAATACTTCCCAATACTTCTATGATATTGCCCCACATTCACATGGCAATATCTTTTGGAATGCTTACGGGGATATCTTACTGAAGCGTCCGGACAGCTGTCTTTTTTTATTTTTGTTGGTCTTTGTCTGTCCCTGTTTTTGTCTCGTGCATGTTATTCAGTTAGTGAATAACAATTTTTGTTTCCACGGGTGCAGCTTTGGCCAGCTATCACCAGTTGATAATCTTTTCATACCTAGATATCTCAGAATTTGTACCTTTTTAATACTAGACATTGTTTATAATATCTATATACATCTCTTGTGTTAACTTTATAATAAATTTACTATTTTTATATTCAGTTATTGTCCGTCACTACCTTGATAACCGCTAGGTCCATAGAGGCACACTGTCTTAGTGCTTTCTATAGGACCAAAAACCCCTTTTTCCATGTATGCTCTTTAGTTATGGTGGTGACCTCCACATAGGAGGAGTGACTATCTGAAATATTTATTGCATATGAGGTGGTGTTCGATTTCTGTTTATGTATATGCTATAGCCAGGATCTCTCTTTAGATCCATTCTGAACACCCCACACCTTTAGCAATTATTATCAACGGTTCACAGGCCTTAGCTAAGTACAATTGCCCCAACACTCTACATTGGCACCCTCACACAATTTATTGCGAGTGTAGCTACTAAGATTCAACCCTTTGTAACCGTATATTTCCTCTCTTTTGAACTTCACATTTAATGGCATTCACTCTGGGTGATGACATAGACCTAGAGATTAGAGAAGCTTTTGATAAAGATGCCACACAACTTTTGAACAAAGAAGAGGAAATAAAAATAGGATTCAAAGAACACAAAAAACGTATTACTAAACATCTAAACAGAAAATGGGATATTTCCTTCCTCGAAACATATATAGAACATAAAATAGTCCCGAGAGGCCTACGTGACAGAACAGTCCCGGCAGAACACCTCCACAATGAGAGATTTCTCTCAAAGTGGACAGAATTATGCATAAATCACGGGATATCTGTTATGGCACTAATAGTAGAGGAGGAAAAGATCCAGCTTTCTGAGTTGAAAATTCAAATAGACGAAAGCACACAAAATCTTGACCACTTAAAAGAAGAGGAATAATTCATCAAACAGAATGAGACTCTTAAAAAGGAAATAGAAAAAATCCAAAAAAACTTAAAGAGCACAAAACAATCCAAATATAGACGAGATCTACAGGATTTTGAAAAAAATCAGGTCTTTGACCTGACTATCCGTAGGGGTAGAAGCCGCTCTACTAGACGGGGAGCTGGCTCACACTCACAGAATAGAAAGGGAGGATCTTCACCAGGTTATACAAACGAAAACTCCCAGCGAACAGTGTCTTTTTTAGACAAAAGGGGGAAGGGTGACGTAGTAACATGTACCTCAACTCATGGAGACCCCCTACCCCAGAAAACTCATCCCGAACAAAACCAATGAGGGAAACCCCAGAGATCAGGGAGAGGCACATACCACACGAGAAGCCAACAACAATAGGTCAGCAGCCCCCTAACAACCTTATCAAAACCAACAATAAGGTCATAAATTTGTCAACCTTTAAATTGGAACCTAACCACATCCAACTCTTAGAAAGAGAAGTGATGATATCCAAGGCAATGACTTCACAACAATAAGAAGGGCAAACCTAAAAATCAAATCATTGAAGATGCCCCCTTTAAATAAAAACAAATGGTTAAACATGTTCTTGGAGGTAGTACAAAGGGACTTGGAGGTCCTCCATTGGAAAAGCCATAATCAGGATAATCTCACCAAAACAGAACGACAGGCACTTCAGGAGTTGAGAGCTGCACAAAATGTAATTATTAAAAAAAGTGACAAGGGTGGGAATGTTGTCCTAATGAATGATGAGGACTACGAACGGAAAGCCAAGTGTTTATTGGGGGATCCCAATATGTATGACAAAATAGATATAAATCCCTTTCCAGAACTCATCAGAGAGCTCAACAGCAGGCTCAATGATGCATTAGAGGTGGGGTTACTATCTAAAAGAGAGTACAAATACCTCCTAGTTAAAGATTACAACATCCCTACTTTTTATTGCATTCCCAAAGTGCGCAAGTCCCTCGTTAACCCGCCAGGTAGACCCATAGTATCGGCCATTCATGGACCCCTTGACAGAATAGGGGTCTATTTGGATTCTTTACTCAAAGAAATGGTTTACACTCTAGAGTCATATGTACAGGACACTAGACACGTACTATCCAAAATGGCTGATACCTCGATCTTGGGAGAAATATGGTTGGTTGGAATCGATGTAGAATCTCTATATACATCAATTCCACACCATTGCGGTATGAGGGCGGTAAAAACCTTTCTAGAGAAACATTTCCCACACCAGGGCTCTCAAAACGAATTCTTATTTGAATTACTCCATTTTGCATTAACACATAATTTCTTTCAATTTGCTTCGTGGTATTACCACCAGACAAAGGGCACCTCCATGGGCGCCGCTTGGGCGCCAGCATACGCTTGCCTTCACTTAGGATTATGGGAGGAGGAAAATGTCTTTCAGATGCCATTATACCTCAGCCATGCACACACATGGCTGAGGTATATTGATGATGTCCTCCTGATCTGGACGGGGGACGTTTTGGACTTGCACATTTTTATAGACCAACTCAATGTGAATGACAAGAACATTAAGTTGACCTATACATTCGATAGGTCACAGATATCCTTTTTGGACTTAAGGATAGGGATCAAAGACGGTAAACTCTTTTCCAGCACCTTTCGGAAAGAAACAGCGGCTAATACACTGCTACAAGCAGACAGCCACCATCCCCAATGGCAAAAAAATGGCATTCCGGTGGGGGAGTTCATAAGGATCAGGAGGAACTGTTCTGATCCCACTACTTACCACAAAGAGAGCAAGGAACTGTATGAAAGTTTTCGGGAGAGGGGCTACTCACATAGACAAATTAAGATAGCCAAGCGAAAAGCAGCAAAAAGAAGCCGTGAAAGTTTACTAGTTGTTGACCTAGGGAGGAAGGAAAATCTAAGTAGGAATCCCGGTCCGGTAAGACTCATATCTACCTTTGGACCTCAATGGAACAAGGTACGGTCAATATTAGAGAACCACTGGAACATACTAACCAGTAATCGGAGCCTGGCTGCTATAGTGGGAGAGAGTCCCAAAATGACAGCCCGCAGGGCCAAGAACCTAGGTGACCTGTTAACCCAATCAGAATTCACACGCAGGGGTAATACAACCTGGCTGTCAGAATACCCACGGAGCTTAGGCATGTTCCCCTGTTCGAGATGCCAAATCTGTCCTTTTGTAGATCGTACAAAAACTTTCCTTGATGCAAAGGGAGAAAGAGAATTTGAAATTAGAGACCTCATTAACTGCTCAACGGAAAGAGTGATATACATGCTTACCTGCCCATGCCCAAGAATTTATATTGGAAAAACAAAGAGACAGCTCAAAATCAGAATTGGGGAACATCTAAGAGAAATTAGAAAAGAGAATGAAAGGGACAAGGAAAAGGGACGAGAAAGTCCAGTGGCCAAACACTTTGCAACATACCATAATGGTAAAACCGATGGGTTAAAAGTGAAGGGCATTTACTCTCTAAAGCTGCCGATGAGAAGGGGTGATTTTGACCGGATCCTTCTCCAGAAGGAAAAATGGTGGATTTATACCCTAAAATCTCTTGCTCCACTGGGTATGAACAGTGAACTCAGTATGCAACCCTTCTTAGAATAAGCATAATAGGTATCTTGTGCCCTGTAGGCCCCAGACTCTATATCTAATTTGAATTATAAATCTATGGTTTCCAGTGTGAAAGGGGCACCCCCCCCTCTCTCTCACTCCCATTGTCTATCAGACTCTCTCCCTCTCTTCTATGTTTCTATTTTTCTGTGAATCTGAATTTCTCCTGTATAGCTGCCTGTTATTATCTCTCTCTGCCCCTTATAGGGGTCTTTTGGTATAATTTTATTCAGTTAAAATTATCTCCCATTGTGCCTCCAATCCCAGGATGTCTAGGGACTACAGCAAGCAATGAGACCAATGTTTTGCAGAGGACATACAAACACTTCACCATTTTATGCTTACAGCAGAGTATTAATTATCATTTCCTCTCTTCATTGCTAACCGTTATTCTAACCATACTAGGAAGGTCAATACCAAATAATACAAATATAGCAGACAGCCCATATCTATACATAATAATTTGTGTATTAGATAAATAGCTGGCAGACATTAGTCTGCTACTTTCCACCTGCAGTACCTCCTTTTCACCACAGTGTGTTTTTTTACTTTGTGTGTCATTTACCTGAAGTCTATAAGTAGCACTTATGTAATGTTTTTGTGTTTTCTGTGTGTCAGTGTAGTTAATGTGGGGGGCAATAGACATATAATGCACAAAGCATAGGATGACAGCAAGATTAAAACTCCGTTCAACATCTGATTACCATCATGGAGTGGGCGTGTGGACAGCGAATAAAAGGGAGTACCGCACGCCAAGCTTTACACGTCCAGACGAAGCTACGCAATTTGCCATTGCGAAACGCGTTGACGTCAGATGCTAACGGACGCCAAAGTTCCAGACCCCGCACCATAGTGGGAGATTGAAATCCTATTCGGAAGCGATTCTAGGCGGAGAGAGGTCAGGAGTGACCTGCCTTTTCAGGACCCAAGGATTTATCCCATACCAACCACCAGCACCAGTACCAGCAATCGGTGCATACACTGTGCCAATCGAGGATCCCTGATTGTGTGACTATATCCCATCCATGGGAACAGCATCAGCACAATGGCAGCAGAAGTTTGCCACCAGCCCACATTGAGCTACACAGCTGACTGTTCGGGGATTGAGAGCAACGGCATCACTTACTAGGTGGACTCTGGTAAGCCTTCAAAACTTGGGTTAGTGCTGACCTAGTGCCATCTTATCATTAAGCTCTATCATTGAGCAGACAAACCCCTCTAAACAGCAGTGTTAGCACTGTGAATACCCTACTACACATTGTAGTTCTATACATGTGGGCCCACATGCTATTAGCCGTTCTAACTATATTGGGACTGGAAAATATAATCATTGATTTTTCCTTGGTACAACCTGGCCGTATCTAGGCCATTTAGACCATCACTTACCTCTCTATACCGCAATATTTTCTTCAAACAGCATTTGGACTCTGGTTTTTCTGGACAGGTGGACTTTATTTAGTTATTTTCTAGGTAATTTTCTGGGGCAATAATATATTTTATACCCCCATTTTTCATATGTATCAGTATTAACTAGTATAATCCACAGTCCTTTTTTCTCATAAGTTATATATTTCTTTCTTGCATCTCCCAGGTGGTCCCCCCGTTAATACTTCCCAATACTTCTATGATATTGCCCCACATTCACATGGCAATATCTTTGGGAATGCTTACGGGGATATCGTACTGAAGCGTCCGGACAGCTGTCTTTTTATTTTTGTTGGTCTTTGTCTGTCCCTGTTTTTGTCTCGTGCATGTTATGTCAGTACCGGTTAGTGAATAACAATTTTTGTTTCCACGGGTGCAGCTTTGGCCAGCTATCACCAGTTGATAATCTTTTCATACCTAGGTCTCAGAATTTGTACCTTTTTAATACTAGACATTGTTTATAATATCTATATACATCTCTTGTGTTAACTTTATAATAAATTTACTATTTTTATATTCAGTTATTGTCCGTCACTACCTTGATAACCGCTAGGTCCATAGAGGCACACTGTCTTAGTGCTTTCTATAGGACCAAAAACCCCTTTTTCCATGTATGCTCTTTGGTTATGGTGGTGACCTCCACATAGGAGGAGTGACTATCTGAAATATTTATTGCATATGAGGTAGTGTTCGATTTCTGTTTATGTATGTGGGGCACGCTTGCCCTATTTTTCTGCTGCTGGTGGTGTTATTGAGCCATAACATTCAGAAGAGTTGGTGGAGTGGATAACAAAGCCATCCTCATCCTCCTCATTCTCTGTCACACAGGCTAAGAGTAGTTTGCCTTTCAATGCAGCTGCCAAAGTGGCCTTGTCCACAGTCACTTCTTCCATAGCCCCACCATCATGCATGTGGGAGTCCCCCGAACTATTCGACCACAGTATTGGGTACATGCTGCTGGAGGAAGTGCAGCAATTTGAAGCCTCCGATATTGGTACCCAGGTTAAGGAAGGGAGTAATGTGAGCAGGTAGAGAGGGGGTGCCTAAGGACAAGAAACTGGCAGTCATGTTCCCTCAGCTGCAGAATACTGCCAAGTTTGCGCCAGTGACAAGCAGGGAGGGGATGATGAGGTCACTGACTCTACTTGAGTGCCTGATAGAAGTGAGGAGGAGGGGGCACATCTTCAATGAGGGAGCTTAAGGGCAGCCACCCTATCGCATCACACCGTAGAGCTCCGCAGGTGCAGGACACTGCTGACTCCCCGCTGATTTTGAAAATGTATTTGGTGTGAGCCTTTTTTAACATGTGTGCAGCAGATTGCATTGTTGCTGTTTGCAACCTATGTCTGAAGCGGATCAAGCATGGTCAAAACAGCAGCCGCTTGGGCACCACATGCTTGACCAGGCATATGATGACCTCCCATGCAGTCCGTGGGCAACAGCACTTGAAAGATCCACATCAAAGAACAAGGCAGAATTCTCCTTGCTCCTCATCTGGGATCTCCAACCCCACTATACCTCCAGTCCTCTCAAAAACCTGCACTGAGAGGAATGAAGGTATAGCATTAGGTGTCCCAAGTACTTGCGGCCAATCTGCTAGCAGTACACCACCATCCAATTTTAGCAGGCAAATTTCCCTACCCCAGTTGCTAAACCGTAGAAAGAAATTGGGTCCCAGCCATCCACATGCTCAGGGTCTGAATGCTAGCTTGGCCATATTGCTAGCAGTACAACTGCTGCTTTTTCAGCTGGTAGACTCTGCCACCTTTCGTGGATTTGTGGAATGTGCTGTACTGAGGTACAAGAAAGGTTACCAAACACCATTTATTTTCACGGAAGACAATTCCGGCTTTCTACCGCCAGGCAATGTTTTGGCCTCGTTGGTAAGGGCAGTCAGCGGTAAGGTGCATATTACTGTTGACTCTTGGTCCAACCGTCGTGGACAGGGATGTTGCCTTTCTTTCACGGCGCACTGGGTAACTCTGCTGGGAAGGATGCAGGACAGGATTCAGTATTGTCGGAGCTTGTTCCGCCACCATGCCTCCAAAATGCTAGTGGTGATTCTAACACAGCTCTCTCATCCAGCCCCTCTTCTTCTTCCTTAATGACCTCTTCCTCTGCAGATTTGTCCTCTGAACCAGCGGTGCTCCGTAGGCATTCAAGGGGCTATGCAAGTACTCAGGCAAAAAGATGCCATGTGGTGCTTGAGTTGGTCTGCTTAGGGGACAGGAGCCACACTGGGGCAGAGATTCTGTCAGCTTTTCAGGGGCAGGCTCAGAAGTGGTGGACACCACGCCAGCTTCAGCCAGGAATGGTTGTATGCGACAATGGCAACAACCTCCTCTCTGCCCTCTGACAGGGACACTTGACCCATGTTCCCTGTTGGGCTTGAGTCCTGAATTTGGTGGTGCAGCGTACCCAGGCTTACAGGATCTTCTGAGGCAGGCCAGAAAATTCTGTGGTAATTTTCGCCGGTCATATAATGCCAGTGCTCGGCTGGCTGACATTTAAAGGGAATGCAACCTGCCCACCAACTGCCTCATTTGTGACATGCCCACCAGGTGGAACTCAATGTTGGCAATGCTGCAGTGGCTGCACACGCAGCAGAGGGCCATCAATGGGTACCTGTGTGAGTAGGGCACCAGAACAGGGGAGCTTGGCTTTTTTTTGCCACGACAGTGGCTACTGATCAAGGACCCAGACTAGGCGAGTAGACATCACATCTTCTCATTAACCTGCTATACAATACACATTATCCTAAGTGTAAACACAGGGCATCTTCACACAATAGCCGGGTCAATTAGCACAGAGAATAGAGAGATTGCTGGAGGTAATGGCATTAGCATCTATAAATTAGTCACTCTTACAATTAACCCTTTGAGTTCAGAATCAACAACTAGTAAATAGTCCTACAGATATCCTGGAATATTGTAAATAATAAATACATAATAATCCCATCTCAAGTAGTCCAAGATATAATTTCTCAGTCATCCTATGCCCCTATTGGACATAGGATGATTTTAGACATAAGATGGTTCAGGGATGTCCCGGGTGAGTCGGTCACACCTGCCAAACACACAGGAAGAAGAGGAGAAGTAGGGGGATTATGTAAGCATGGATGTGGAGGATAACACTCAGCAGCAGTCTTCAAGGGATTGTTTTCAGTTCCCAGAAACCCAAGGATTACTATGTTCATGATAATGTCCACCGTAACTTATGACAAATTATGATAATCAAATGCCCACAATTAAGGATATATATGCTTTATCTTCTTTAAATGGAATCGTTTCTGCTTTTTTTTTTTTGGTGTTGTTTCATGGCAGGAAAGGAGGGGCAAAGGGTGATGGAGGGGAAGGGAGAACGGGCCCCTCGCTATGGTACAGGTAGCTGTAGCCCCATTTAATTTTTAATTTTTTTCCTTGGAGGGGAAGGCTACCCTCCTCTGCATCCCCTCTAGGGGGGATGGTGAGGGAGAGAACGAGGAAGAAGGAGAGGGGGGCGGGGAGGGGGAGGAAGAACTGAGGAACTAATTTAGGAAGATTTATGGCTTTGGCTTTGGAATAGATAGAGCCAGGGATCTCCGGTGAGAACTCTTCATTTTTCACACTCCTCTTCCTCCCTCGTCCTCTCTCGATAGGTGATGCCAACCGCGTTGATTCTTTTTTTCTCCTCTCTTTCTCTCCTTTTTCCCTTTTTTTTTTTTTGTCCTTCGGAGGCTTCTCCTGAAATGGCCCTGCATGCCCCTCCTTCCTTCCATGGACACCCCCCAGGGGGAATAAAATGACTGTACCAGATTGCCCTTTGGTTGATCACACAGGAGACAGGAAGAGGCCTGGAGCTGCAATTTTTTTTTCTCTCTTTTTTTTTTTTTTTTTTTTAGATTTTGGAGAATTGTTCCTATTTGTCCTTTAAAAAAGAACACCTATGCCCTGAGATTTATTTTTCTTATATTTTAATTTTTCTTTTTTACACTTAATCTTTATAAGATAAAGGACAAGGACATAGGAATAACATAGGAGCCACCTAAGGCGCACGCCCCCACACATAGGACGATGCTCAACACCGTTAATACGGTGAGTGTTTTGTAGCAGGATAGCTAACATTAGTAAGGGGGATCTCCCATTTGACCACAGTGGGAGATTGCCCTCCCCCCCTTTTTTTTTTTTACCCCTCCTCCCCCCAACCACCCCCCCTCACTGTTTGCCTTCCCCACTACAAGTATAATAAAGTCCAGATGGAGAAATGGGAAAGAAAAATGGAAGCACTAAACGTACTATCACTGAACGCAAAGAGATTAAACACACCCGAAAAAAGGAGGGTACTTATGGAGGACCTGCAAAGATTGGGAGTAGACGTGGCATACATACAGGAAACACGTTTTAAAGAAGATAAAACACCCATTTTAAATAATAGATTATATCCAACCGTATACCACGTGACAAATCAGGAGGCTAAGTCAAAGGCGGTGTCTATCCTGATAGCAGGGAGAATTAAATGGACATACGTAGACGCTTTGAGAGACCCGAGAGGAAGATACATATTTGTGAAAGGTAGGATAGGGGAAGTGGGGGTAACATTTGCCACGGTATATGTACCAAACGAACGACAGGATATCTTCCTAGGTAAAACGATTACGCATCTGCAAGATTTTACAGAAGGTCACCTGATTTTAGGAGGGGACCTGAATATCCTGCTAGTCCCCAAAGAGGATACATAATCCGGAAAGTCTTCTATTCCGCATGGTGTGAGAAACCGTACCACCCAAATTCTGCGTAAAAATCAGTTGATCGAAATATGGAGGCTGCTACATAATAAAGAAAAAGATTACACATTCTATTCTGTCCCACATAAAATATACTCTCGTATAGACCTTTTCTTAATCCCACACGCCCAACTGCACTCAGTATGATCGGCCAAAATAGGACATACTACATGGTCGGACCATGCACTGATCTTCCTGGAATATGAGATACAAGATCTAAGACAGACCAGACCAAACCAATGGAGACTAAATGAAAGCTTGTTGCAGGATAAAGAGGTCCTAGAGGATGTAATCAAAGAGCTATAGTTTTACTTTAGCACTAATGATACCCCAGAATGCGACCCAGGCGTTGTCTGGGAAGCACATAAGGCGGTTATCAGAGGTGTGTTAATTAAGCACGGATCTAGAATAAAAAGGAAATGCACGGAAAAACTAAAAAGGTTACTGGAAGAACTAGCCATCCTAGAGAGCAGACATAAGCAAACAAAACTAACTATAGTTGAAGAAGAGATGGTTAGGAAGAGAACGGAAATTACAGATCTTCTGTACTATAAAGCCAAAGCAGCAATACAGAGATGCAAAAAAAGTTTGCATATGAATCAGGCGATAAGTGCGGGAAAAGACTTGATAGACTATTACAAGAACAGAAGATGAGCAATTATAGTCCACAGATTAAGCCACCAAAGAAACCGAAGGTCACTAAGCCAAATGATATAGCAAAAGAGTTTCAAGAATATTATTGCTCCCTTTATAATATAAACACCCGACTCTAGACCAGATTGACCGGTACCTGAAAGAATTAGATATTCCAAGACTATCAGAATCAGATAAAGACAGTTTAGATGCCCCTATAGCTGAAGAGGAACTAAAAATGTCAGTAAGCTCGATTTAAAATGTGGAAAGCTCCGGGACCAGATGGCTACACGGGCCAATATTATAAAATTCTGTTCCCCTCGTTATCGAAATACATGACTAAACTATTTAACGCGTTGGGGACAGCGGCTAACCTAATGAAAAGAAACTTTACTAGCCTACATTTCGGTTATACCAAAAGAGGGGAAAGATCTGGAACTCTGCGGAAGTTAGCGGCCGATCTCTTTGTTAAACTTAGACGTGAAGATTTTCGCCAAGGTCCTGGCAAACAGGATACAACAGCATATCCCAGATCTAATACATCTGGATTAAGTGGGATTTCTCCCTACACAGGAGGCACGTAACAACAATACTATTAAAGCCATCAACCTGGTACAGATAGCAAACACAACTCAGACGCAATGTGTGTTCCTAAACACAGACGCAGAGAAGGCCTTTGACAGGGTGAATTGGAGTTTTATGCAGGCAGTGTTACAACATGGAGGCTTTGGAAATAAAATGGATATTCTCCGTGTACTCAGGGCTAACGGCCCAGGTAAGGGCTAATGGAATATTATCAGAGCCCCTACAGATATCGAACGGAACCAGACATGCTGCCCCCTGTCTACACTCCTCTTCGCCCTGTCACTAGAGCCATTTCTGTGTACTCTGCGCCGGAACAGAGACATCTCAGGAATACAAATAGGGAAGAACCATTGCAAAATTACAGCATATGCAGATGATATGTTGTTTACCCTCACTAATCCGTTGATCTCAATTCCGAATCTTTCGACTTTAACCACTTAAGGACCGCCGCATGTACATTTACGTCGGCAGAATGGCACCGACAGGCACATCAACGTATATATACGTTGGTGCCTTGGGGGGGATCGGGGGTCCGATCGGACCCCCCCCCCCCCGTACATGCGGCGGTCCGCGCGGCTGCAGGAGCGATCCGACAAGTGGGGGCGGCTATCCGTTTTCATCCGCCCCCTCCGGATCGCTCCCAGCCAATGCGCGCGCCCGGCTGACCTGTCACTTCCTCCTCCTGTGTAAACACAGGAAGGAGGAAGCGACGTGATCTCTCCCTCGGCGTTTGTTTCAAGCGCCGCTGAGGAGAGATCACCACACTACAAGTAAGTCCTGCACCAACACTACACTACAAACACACAAAATCACATTTAACCCCCGCGATCGCCCCCCCCCTCCCCCTGTCACAGTGTCACTGAATGCAGTAATCATACATGTATGATTACTGTATTTAGTGTCAGTGTGACAGACAGTGTGACAGTCAGTCAGTGTTAGTGTCAGGGTAGCCCCCCCACCCCCCCCAATAAAGTTTTAACCCCTTGATCACTGCCCTAGTTAACCCTTTCACTCCCTATTGCCAGCATCACTAAGCGATCATTTTTCTGATCGTTGTATTAGTGTCGCTGTTCCCGCTAGGTAGCTAATTTTTTTTTAATGCGATTTTTTTTTTTTACTAAAGACATGCGGCTAAATAAATTTTGGCCTAAATGTTTGACTAAAATTTAGTTTATTGGTTTTTTATTATAACAAAAAGTAAAAAATATTGATTTTTTTCCAAAAATGTCGCTCTATTTTTGTATATAGCGCAAAAAATAAAAATCGCAGAGGCGATCAAATACCACCAAAAGAAAGCTCTATTTGTGGGAAAAAAAAGACGCGAATTTTGTTTGGGAGCCACGTCGCACGACCGCGCAATTGTCTATTAAAGCGACGCAGTGCGAATCGCAAAAACCCCTTGGGTCATTTGCCAGCGTATTGGTCCGGGTCTTAAGTGGTTAAGCATCAATTTCAATAAGTCAGAAACAATGGGAGTCAATGTCCCACAAACATCTATAACACATTTAAGTTCAAATGGACAGATAGAGCATTGACATATCTCAGCATACAACTACCAGGGAAGGT
Source organism: Rana kukunoris (assembly GCA_029574335.1). Classification (NCBI taxonomy): domain Eukaryota; kingdom Metazoa; phylum Chordata; class Amphibia; order Anura; family Ranidae; genus Rana; species Rana kukunoris. The sequence goes on from CM056052.1 coordinate 391,367,751, forward strand.
GGATACGATTTTTGATCTAAACTTTCCACCATTACTGCAAAAGGTGAAGCTATTACTTGATAAATGGAACCAAGGGTTCCATACCTGGCTGGGCCGATGCAATATTATCAAGATGAATATACTCCCGAAAATCCTCTACTTACTACAAACATTACCAATACACATCCCAGTGCAGTATTTTAAATAATGTCAGAGAGCTATCTTTGAGTTTGTATGGGCACATAAAAATCCCAGGATATAAAGGAAACAATTAATGTATACCAAGCAACAGGGAGGACTGGGGGTCCCAGATATAAGGAAATACTACTATGCCGTACACCTGAATAGGTTAATAGACTGGAACAGGCATTCAGGTACAAAATTAGGGGTACAAATAGAACTGTCCCAATCCAAAATACTATTAGAAAGGGCACCATGGTGGTTTCATTCACTACCTAAAGAAACAAATAAGAACCCGATATGGGGAAATACGGTGAAGATATGTGCAGTAGCACTTTCTATGATTGGTATTGACCCCAGGACCTCCCCACTATACCCGGTAATAGGTAACCCTTTGTTCCCGATGGGATATCAAGAAGGTGCCTTCCGACATCTACAGGACAGAGAATGCACGCAGGTGGCTGACTTTATCCGAATGGGAAAATGGGTTACTATAGCTGATCTGATGGAACAAGGGAATGTATTCTGTTTAAAGTTTTGGAACACACTTCGGATGGTTCACTTCTTGAACACATTACCAAACCCGGGGGCCTTTGAGAGACCACTTACGAGATTTGAGAAAATGTGTAGTGAAAGGGGAACACTGTTACATACCCTATCAAGGAGCTATGAAATACTAGCACGATCAGGGAGTTGCCCTCCGAAGTGTGTCCAAGACTGGGAACGGGAACTAAAAAAGACATTCAATACGGAACAACGGCAACGTATGTATAAACAAACGCATGAGACCGCAATTTGCGCGAGGACCCAAGAGACAAATTATAAGATCTTTGCAAGATGGTACAGGACACCAGAAAGACTAAACAAAATCTTCTCAGAAGTGTCAGATAAATGTTGGAGGTGCCAAGGAAGCAAAGGAACGATGCTGCATATATTCTGGGATTGTCCTTTGTTTAAGTGTTTTTGGCTAGAGATCAAAGGGGCCCTTCAGTTCTGCTCAGAATATGAGATACCTGAAGATCCAGAATTTTATCTTACATATGAACCAAATCCCAGAGAAAGAATATAGAGAGATAAGCATACGCCACCTATTAGATGCGGCAAAAGCATGCATAACAAAGAAGTGGAAATCACCAGCCCCACCAACTACAGAGATGTGGATAAATAAGGTTAAAAAAATTAGTAAGTTAGAAGAACTTGTACTGACAGCACGACATCAACAAGAAAGATACTTTAAAACATGGTCTTCCTGGGAATCCTTCCTGGTATCCAGGGCAGTGATGTAAGGTGGTAAGGGCAACTACCATAGAGAGGGATAGGTACAAAGGGAGGATAATAGGGAGGGGAGGGGGCAGGGGGGGTTTCTCTTTTTCATTACCCTTTTTTTTTCTGTTTGTCTTTCTTATTTTCCTTTTTGTGGTTTGTGTTTTTTTTTGTTTTGTTTTGTATTTCAGGTAGTGTCGTTTGTTTCTCCCAGATAACCAGGTGGTGGGAGGATATAAATAGGCCTGGGAAGTACTGATGACGATGACCAAGGTTTAAAGGGGTACACGACAGTATGTACTGTATTATTGTATATTGTACGTTTAGTTGTATCATTATTTTATTTTTACATAAAAAAGACTTAAATCTAAAAAAAAAGAAACATCTTCACAAGGCCTTAAAGAAAGGTTTGTGCAATGCATTTCAAAACCCTGGGAGTTTACAATTTCCTGCTGCTGGACAGCATGTTGCTGAGGCTTCGTTCAGTCAGAGAAAGAGTGGTGGAGAAGGTGGCCTGCTGACCGATGCCTTCAGACAATTTTTCAGTCCTCAGCGCCAAGGTATGATTGATTCAAGCAACCATTACCAGCATCTGCATTACATGGTGCAGGAATATCTAGGGGAAAAGAGCAGACCTTTCCAACAGAGCATCACCTGGGTTACTGGGTCTTGAGGATGGACCACTGACCAAAGCTTGTTCAGTATGCAATTGAGCTACTGGCCTGTCCTGCATCCGGCGTTCTTTCTGAATGCACATTTAGTGCTGCTGGAGGGTTTGTAATGGATCATAGAGTGAGCCTGTCCACAGACTCTGTTGATAGGCTCACATTCATAAAAGGATTCCGTCTAGGATCAGCTGCTATCAAGCACTTGATACTGATGTAACCGATTGAATTTTCTATGGATGTGGGATCCCTTGAAGACTGCCTATTATGCTGAGATAGTATCTTATTCCTTCTCAATCTTGATGATGCTAGCTTCTAAGAATATTTTTGTTTTAGGGCACCACTGCCTAAAGCCCAAATTTTCTGCCCCTTTTAACAGGGGCGTGTAGCATATTTATCAGCGTATAACATGCACTTTTTCCCCCTTAAAAATCAGAGGAAAATCATGTGTGCATGTTATACACTGATCTCCGCTGTCTCTTCAGGAGCGAGCATCTCTGATATACACATAGCTAAGTTTACTCGGTTAGGCTCGGCTTCGCTCGCAGTCATGCCCAGTCTCGCCATTGGACCTGTGTTATGTCCATCATGGGAGCCTGGCCAAGGGGTGGGACTGGCCAGGACTGCGAGAGGAGCTGAGTACACAGGACATCCGGCTATCTCGGCGGGAGTAATTTTAAACGATCATGCTGCAAGACTGCAAATGACACTGGGCAAGGTTGCAGATGGACACTGATCATTCTGCAATGATGGGCAAGGCTGCATATGGACACTGACAAGGCTGCATTGATGGGCATTTAAATGTAAGTATTTTTTCCTTAAACTTCCCTCCTAAACTTAGGGTGCGTGTTATAAGCCGATAAATACGGTAATTAAAATGTTTGATCTAATATTTCACAGCAGGGCCCGTTCCTGCACCCATCAAGAGTAACTTTGAGGGGGTTACAGTGTTGTGGCACCACCATTACCACCAAAGGCCCAATTTTTCTGCCCCTGTTTAACAGGGGCATGTAATTCCAATTTTTGATCTAATATTTCACAGCAGGGCCCATTCCTGCACACAGTAAGAGTATCTGTGAGGGCAACACCACCACCAAAGGCCCAATGTTTCTGTCCCTTTTTAACAGATCCAAGTAATTACAATTTTTGATCTGATATTTCACAGCAGGGCCAGTTTCTGCGCCACCAGTAACTGTTTCTAGAGTAACTGTCAGGGGTTACAGGGTTGTGGCACCACCACCACCAAAAGCACAATTTTTCTGCCCCTGTTTAACGGGGGCATGTACAGTAATTAAACATTTTGGTATAATATTTCACAGCAGGGCCCATTTGTGTGCTCAACAAGAGTATCTGTGAGGGGTTACAGTGTTCTGCAGAGGATAAAGGGCAGGCCTATATATTCTGCTTTTCAGAATATATAGGGCCTGGGGGACCACCACGCCTTTTTTTTTTTATTTGGGTGCCTGGTAATGGACTTAGGGGGACCCATGCCGTTTTTCAAAAATGATTTTCATCTATATTGCCGGAACCCAACAATACAAGCAGTTTAATCTTTGTTTCTTTTAGAAATTTCATTTTGCTGTGGGACTGTTCTAAACACAGGGAAAATGTGCCACTTTACATTTATTGTTTCGCTTTAAGCATTATTAATAAACTTTTTTTTTCATTGATACATGTCCCCTGGGGCAGGATCCGGGTCCCCAAACACTTTTTATGGCAATAACTTGCATGTTAGCCTTTACAATTAGCACTTTTGATTTTTCACATTCGTGTCCCATAGACTTTAACGATGTTTGCATGTTCAAACCAACTTTTTGCCTGTTCGCATGTCCTGCTGTGAACCAAATTGGGGGATATGAGGTTTGTTTTGGAGGTCAACCAAAACCAGAGTTGTACTTTAATCAGCAGGTTTCGCCTACATTCTCAGTAGGTGCAGTCACTGTACCATGAACTTCAAAAGGTCCACCATAGGGTTCATGAGTCCCTCCTGGACCCTGACACAATAACCAGTTTACATTCTTTCCAACCAGGTGACCCCAGTCGTTGGAAAGAAGCTTGAGGGACAGGACAACTGGGTCCACACCAGCCACTGCAAGAATCTGCTCAACTACACCAAAGGATTAGGAGTATCTTTGTTTTATTTATATTTTTTAGTTTAGTACATTTTGGCAAGGGTAACGAAAAGCATTCCAACTTATTGTTTTAAGTGTATTCTCCGACTAGCTAAGAAAGTGAACAGGACCAATTGATGGGTCTACTCTGAATCTCAACCGAGCTTTAGTACTTCAGCGATGACAGCGGTACATGCTATGTATTATGTTCATATTGGTACGAGGAGTTTTGACAAACTAGTAAAAACTCCAAACAGACACTTGTCAATAGAACTTAACGATACATTTCTAGAGGGTAAAATTAGTTCTAATAATAGTTCTGGTTCTTGCCAGTTTGGGTATCGGGACAACTAGGTAGCCCACAAGTGTGCTTCAACTTTAATTTGATACTTATGCGGGTCTACAGCTTATAAGGTAACTCCCCCTAATGCAAGAGGTTCATGCGTGCTGGTGAAACTAGTCACAGCATCTTATGTCGCAGCCGATCATGAGGATCTGATGGCGTGAGAGAAGGCAATGATGGGCAGGGACAGCTAGAAGGGAATTGTTCACCAAACCTGACCAGGTCTGGGCTATAAACAAAAAAGAGCGACAATTTTGAAAAAAAATACAATATTTTTTACTTGTTGCTAATAATAAATATCCCAATTTAAAAAAAAAAATCGATTTTTTTTTTCTCAGTTTAGGCCGATAACGTATTCTTCTTCTACATATTTTTGGTAAAAAAAAAAAAAAATCGCAATAAGCGACTGGTTTGCGCAAAAGTTATAGCGCCTACAAAATAGGGGACAGAATTTTTTTTTTTTTTTTGAAATAGCGGCGATCGGCGATTTTATTGGGACTGCGACGTTATGGCGGACACATCAGACACACTTGACCCATTTTTGGCGCCATTCACATTTATACAGCGATCGCTGCTATAAATATGCACTAATTACTGTATAAATGTGACTGGCATTGAAGGGGTTAACACTAGGGGGTGAGGAAGGGGTTAAATGTGTATCCTAGGTGTGTTCTAACTGTGGGGGGAGGGGGGGTCACTGGGGGAGGTGACCGATATATGTCCCTATGTACAAGGGACACAGATGGGTCTCCTCTCCAGAGACAGGACGCTGTCTCTGTGTAAAACGGCAATGAGAGATGATCTCATATGTTTACATATGAGATCATCTCTCATTGGCCGCACAGATCGCATCGCAAACGGCCACTCTGATTGGCTGTTCGCGGCGATCTGTGATTGGCTGTGTCCAAGGGACACGGCCAACACAGAATTTCCCCGCAGCACGCGAGGGGAACGTGCTAGTGACAGGCCGTCAATTGACGGCTTGTTGAATATTTAGATCCGCTCTAAAGCCATCATTCGGCTATAGCGCGGATCTCAACTAGTTAAACGAGTGAACAGAGCCCGAGCAGATTACCACATCTTCCTTGCTGAGATGAGACGCCCCAAAGCCCAACCCACGTACAAGACACAGAGGATCCCAGACCGGCCGGCTTTCATGTCCTCCTTTAAGTCATCCCTTCTGAAGAACATGGTCTTTAACCACTTAAGCCCCCGGACCAATATGCTGCTAAATGCCCAGAGACGTTTTTGCGATTCGGCACTGCGTCGCTTTAACAGACAATTGCACGGTCGTGCGACGTGGCTCCCAAACAAAATTTGTGTCCTTTTCTTCCCACAAATAGAGCTTTATTTTGGTGGTATTTGATCGCCTCTGCGATTTTTTATTTTTTGCACTATATACAAAAATAGAGCGACATTTTTGAAAACAAATCAATATTTTTTACTTTTTGTTATAAGAAAAATCAATAAACTACATTTTAGTCAAACATTTAGGACAAAATTTATATAGCCACAGTCTTTAGTAAAAAAAAATCGCAATAAAAAAAAATTAGCTACCTAGCGGGAACAGCGACACTAATACAGCGATCAGAAAAATGATCGCTTAGTGACGCTGGCAATAGGGAGTGAAAGGGTTAACTAGGGCGGTGATCAGGGGGTTAAAACTTTATTAGGGGGGGTACGGGGGCTATCCTGAACCTAACACTAACAGCTTGTCACACTGCCTGTCACACTGACACTAAATACAGTAATCATACATGCAAAAACACAGCAAACTTATAGTAAGATCGACTGAGTTTATGAGCAAAAAAACACAGCAAACGTGCAACGTGCAGTATGATCGACTGTCTTTATGGGCAAAACACAGCAAACGTGCAACGTGCAGTATGACCGACTGTATTTATTGCCAAAAACATAGCAAACGTGCAACGTGCAGTATGATCAACTGTCTTTATGGGCAAAAAACACAGCAAACGTGCAACATGCAGTATGATCGACTGTATTAATGGCCAAAAACACAGCTAACGTGCAACGTGCAGTATGATCGACTGTCTTTATGGGCAAAACAACACAGCAAACGTGCAATGTGCAGTATGATCGACAGTATTTATTGCCAAAAACACAGCAAACTTGCAACGTGCAGTATGATCGACTGTCTTTATTGGCAAAAAACACAGCAAACGTGCAACGTGCAGTATGATCGACTGTATTTATTGCCAAAAACACAGCAAACGTGCAGTGTGATCGACTGTCTTTATGGGCAAAAAACACAGCAAACGTGCAACGTGCAGTAGGATCGACTGTATTTATTGCCAAAAACACAGCAAATGTGCAACGTGCAGTATGATCGACTGTCTTTATGGGCAAAAAACACAGCAAACGTGCAACGTGCAGTATGATCGACTGTATTTATTGCCAAAAACACAGCAAACGTGCAGTATGATCGACTGTCTTTATGGGCAAAAAACACAGCAAACGTGCAACGTGCAGTATGATCTACTGTATTTATGGCCAAAAACACAGCAAACGTTATAGTACAGCACAATCTCCTGCCTGACAAAAACTAATAGCAGATCTAGCTAAGCTATACAGTGTATACATATATGTACAACTCCTAAGGATGTGTGTATATATATATATATATATATATATATATATATATATATATATATATATATATATTCTCTACACACTGTAAAATCAACTATACTGACTACTAGCCTTCCTACTCTATCTATCTCTATATATCTATCTATCTGGTAGAAAAGACAGTGGGGATCATTTACCAAGCCTGTGCGCCATGACTCAGGGCGCACAAGCAGGAGTAAAAGTGTTTTTGACATTTACAAATGAGATGCGCTGCCAGTGCAGTGTATTTTCTCATTTACTAAAATGTCTAATGCGCTCAGGAGAGGGCGCATTGCACGCCAGTACAGAGCTGGCGTACGGCATTTAGTAATGTAAATATCGGGGATTCGGGCGGGAGTTTATTAGGGGAGGGAGGGGGGAGATGCAGGGTAAGTGTAGTGACATGTGTTTGAATGTGTGTGGCGGGCCGAATTGAAAGTGAAAGTGACTTTTGAGAACCGATCCCCGTGCGCTTACAAAGTGCGCCTGAACCTCGGGAGGTTCATTTGCATACTGGGCATGTGCAGAGGGAAATTTCGGGGCTTCCCGTGCGCCTCGTCTGTACGCCGAGAAATTTTTAGTATATTCCATGCGGCGTAGCTGAGATTGCTGTGCGTGACGTGGCGCATGGGAATCTCCGAACGGTTTTCAGCCTGCGCTGACACTGAAGGGGAACTCTGCGCCAAATTTCAAACTTGAAACCGGCGCGGGTCCCCCTCCAGGGGTACAATAGGCTCTTCGACTTGGTCTGGAATGTGAGGGGTTAAACCCACACCAAAAATGGCGTGGGGTTCCCTCCCAGATCCATACCAAGCCCTCATCCCAGGCACACAGTCTGGCTGGACAGGAATGGGGGTGGGGACGAGCGAGCGCCCCCCCCCCCTCCTGAGCCTTACCAGCCCGCATGCCCTCGACATGGGGGTGTGTGTGCTTTGGGGGAAGGGGGCACTCTCCCCCCACTCCAAAGCACTCTTGTCCCCATGTCGATAGGGACAAGAGCATCTTCCCGACAACCCTGGCCATTGGTTGTCGGGGGTATGCGGGCGGGAGCCAATCAGAATCTGGGAGCCCCCTTAAATAAGACGGCCCTCAGATTCTGGCCCCCCACCCTATGTGAATGAGTATGGGGTACATCGTACCCCTACCCATTCACCTGGTGGAAAAAATGTAAAAATAAGACATCCCACCCCGGTCTTCGCTGCCGTCTTCTGCCGCGGCCCCCTTCACCACTAAGCTTCCTGCTCATGGGGAGGGCCGCGGGCTTCGTAGTTTTCTTCCGGGGGGGGCCTCTCGATGGCCTCTTCTGCCTGGCTCCTCTGCTGGGGCCAGGGCTTCTCTCCACTGTCTTCCGTCGTGGGGCGACACACGCGGGTTTCTCCGGTGCCTTCTGCCTGGCTACTCCGCGGGGGCCAGGGCTTCTCGTCGCTGTCTTCTTCCATTGGATGTTGACACGACGAGGTCCGGCGCTGAAATGCCGACAGAGCGGTGCGCATCGACTTATATTGGCATAGGGCGTGGGCGTGGTGATGCCACCATGTGACCTTAACCCATCACAGGGCATGATGGGAATGTGTCACATGGGGGAGCCAGGCAGAAGCCTACAAAGCCTGCAGCCCTCCCCCATAAGCACGGGAGCTTTGTGGTGAAGGGGGTGGCGGCGGAAGACTGCGACCCAGCGACGAGAAGCCCTATTTTTTTTATCTTAACTTTTCTTTATTTTTTCTTGTCATACAAAAATGTGTCCATTCATTAACGTCAACACATGGCAGAAAGTGCATATTATACATTCATGACTAAGTAAACACCCATTTCAAATTCTGTGTAAACCTTTGTATAAACCTATTTCCTCCCTCCCTCCAAGTTACCTATGCAGAGCTAGTTCTAGGAAAGAAGGGTCAGGTTCACATCCGTCCTGTATTTAATGTCTGTATGTTAGGAGATTGTTATTTTACAGTGACAGGGGATACTACCGGTTATATCGTTGTTGTATCTCTAAACGAGGGCTCCTAAATCGCTCAGCCATAGTCCCCAGACTCTCTCAAACCTTCTATAATTTCCCTGTTTAATAAAGGCCACTCTCTCACTCCAGATCAACATATTGATAGTTTCAGTCCAATTCCCAACAGAGGGGGGGACATGCGCCTGCCATCTCTGAGCAATTAACTTGCGTGCCTGGAAGAGGCCTTGCAGTACACCCTCTAAAGTTCCCAGAGGTATTCTATGGTCCTCTATGTCCCCTAGAAGGCAAGTTCTAGCGTCAGGTTCTAGGGAGGACTTGAAAACGCTGTTAAGTTTATCAACAACTCCTGTCCAATATCTAAAGAGCTTGGGGCATCTCCAGAACATATGGACAAGATCCCCTGTAGCATTGCATCTAGGGCATCCATCACTCCGATTCAGTCCTATTTGAAACATTTTTTTGGGGGTATAGTAGACATGATGTAGTAGATAGAGGTGGGACAATCTCTGCGCCGGAGCGATGGATACTAGAGCCCCTCTCTTTAGGATCCTATTCCACTGCTCTGTAGTTATCAATCCCAGATCTCTTGTCCATTTTTCTCTGCTCCTAGACACACCTGCCTGATTTATGGCCCTAGCCCCCAGTTAGTCATATAGCACTGAAATTAAGCCTTTCGTTGTGTTAGCCTGGGCTATTTTAGTAAGAATGGGAGTCTGGATCCTATCAGCCAGGTGGATCTTAGTCTGGGTCTGAATGGCATGCCTGATTTGTAGGTATTTGAAGAACCTTTTATTTGGTACATTAAACTCCAGTTTTAGGTCTGAGAATTATTTCATAAGGTTACCCTCATATAGGTGGGTTAGTCGTGTAATTCCCTGGCTCTCCCAGATTTTACACTTTTCTACTTCCGCTACTAATGGCAAGTTTTTATTATTCCAAAGGGGTGCCAACTTAGTTGTCCCAGAGTACCCCAATAGAGCCTTTGTTGTCTGCCACACTTTATTTAATAGTTTTATAGTCGGGCATTTATGGGCAAATGAATTTGCCTCCAAGGCTTCTACCAATGTTTTATGTGGGGCCTCGGTTAGTATTAGCCTAAAGCAATCATTTCTTCGATCCGGGATCCCACAGCCTGTGATCTGCTGTAGCTGAGACGCAAGGAAGTACATTCTCGGGTGCGGGACCGCCATCCCTCCCTCCCCGACCGGGAGCTGCATGGTCTGCAACCCAATTCTGGCCTGCCTTCCTTCCCATATTAGTTCTCGGAATAATCTTTCCATTTTTTTAAACCATATTTGGTTGACCCAGATTGGAGAGTTATGGAGTACGTAAAGTAGCTGGGGACGCCAGATCATTTTAATTAAATTATATCTCCCGGCTACAGAGAGAGGGAGGCGGCTCCAAGCGTCTTTCTTTTGCTTCAGCTTTGCTAGTAATGGGGTTATGTTTTCAATAGTGTATTCCCTGACATCCCTAGTGATCCATATCCCAAGGTATTTTAATTTTGTTGGAATTTTTAATTGGGGCATTTCGGCTATCCTCTGCACCTGTAGCGTATCTATAGGAAGCAGAGCCGACTTGTCCCAGTTTACCTTCAATCCTGAGAATCCACCAAATTCCTTGATCATTTGGACCACTGGGGTCAACGAGTTGTTAACGTCGCCTATGAAAAAGAGGACATCATCCGCAAATAGCGATATCCTGTCCTCCTCTAGGCCCCTCCTAAATCCCTGAATGTCTTCCTTGAGCCTGGTTTTAATGGCTAGAGGCTCCATGGCCAGTGCGAACAGGAGAGGAGACAAGGGGCATCCCTGTCTCGTCCCCCTCTCCAGCTCAAACAGGCCTGTAGCTTCGCCGTTTATTTTGATTTTTGCTCGTGGTTTATTATAAAGGAGTTTAATCCACCTAACAAAAGACGGGCCAAATCCAAAGCTCTCCAGAACCTTCCATAGATAGGGCCACTCCAGGCAACCAAATGCTTTAGCAGCATCTAAGGTAGGAATCTGCAAGTTTAAAAAGACCCTTCTTATATTTAGGGATGTTGACCTATTCAGGATGAACCCTGACTGATCGGGGTGAATGAGTCTCTCTATGCATTCCTTTAGGCGTGTCGCCAGAACTTTTGCAAGGATTTTAACGTCTGTACAGAGCAGTGAAATTGGACGATAGGAAGATGGGTCTAATTGATCTTCCCCTCCTTATAAATAACAATAATTGTGGCTTCCATCATGGAGGCAGGAAGATTTCCCTCCGAGAAGGCTGATTCCAGAGTGTGTAATAGTTCCGGTAGCAATATGTCTCCATATCGCTTGTAAATTTCTATGGGGAGCCCATCGGGGCCTGGTGATTTATGATTGGACATCCCTGTCACTGCAAGCTTTAGTTCTTCCAACGTTACAGGGGATTCCAATTTCCATTTTTCCATATCAGACAGATTTGGGAACGGAATGCCTTGAAAGAAGGCTTCCATGTCTTCATTTTCTCCCCTTGATTTGTATAGTGCTTTATAGAAATCGTGAAATCTATACCTTATCTCCCTGCCTTCAGTTAAGCTTTCACCTGTGGGTCCCCTTATAGCTCCAATATTGGAGGAAAGGGTGTTGGTCCATATCAAAAGTGACAGCGTGCGCCCCACTTTCTCACGCTCCCCAAATTGGGATTGTTTCTGGAAAACATGATAATTCTCTGCCTTCCTCATGGTAGCCATTTTATAGACCTGCTGTTTGTCTAGCCATTCTCTTTGGCAGCTTGGGGAGGGGTCCTCGATGTATGGCTGTTCAGCCATCAATGCCCCATTTCTGGCCTTTTCTTCCCACTTCCTAGATTCCCTCTGTAGCCTTGCCACCCTTTGTATTAGCAATCCCCTTAGGTATGCTTTCAAGGAGTCCCAGACCACCCCAGCCGCTGCTGTACCTGTATTAATCCGGATATACTCCGTCAAATTGTTTAATAATTCTTGTGAGTCCCCAAGTAGTTCTAGCCAATATGGACTAATTTTCCACTCCCTTGGGGGTACTGACTCATTCTTTCTGAATACTAGTTCTAAGGGCGAGTGGTCTGAGACTCCTCTTGGGCCATACTCTATTGCCTTCACCATATTTAATAGTTTTTCATTGCCAATGGCCAGGTCAATTCTTGACAAAGTGGCATAGGAGCTAGAGAAACATGAGTACTGCCGAGTCTGTGGATGATGGATACACCAGATGTCTCTTAACCCAGCCTCCTCCATAAACTGGACCAAACGGCCGCCCAGTTTAGTGTTCGAATCCGGTCTTGGGGGGAATTTATCGTTCAGATTATCAGGGGCTACATTGTAGTCGCCCACTGCTATCAGAGGGGTATCTGGCTTATCCAACATAAACTCAACTAGTTTCTGTAGTACACTAAAATTAAAAGGGGGAGGGATATATATATTGGCAAGTACGAAGGGGCTATTCTCAATAGAACAGGATAAAAAAATGTATCGTCCCTGTTCGTCTATCCAGCTTTTTTCACAGGAGAATGACAGTCCTTTCCCCACCAGTATACTAACCCCTCTTGAGTATGAGGAATGTACCGAATGGTATCGGAATGGAAATTTCCGAACACCCAATTGGGCCATTGTCTCCCGGGTTAGATGTGTCTCCTGCAGACAGAGTATCCCTGTTCCCTGCCCATCTATTGACGCCAGTACCAGTGCCCTCTTAATAGGGTCCCCCAGCCACCTTACGTTCCATGATCTAATTCTCCAAGCCATGGGCAATGTAAAATAGTGAATAAACAGGAATAGACCATGGCGTGGAGTTGCTCTTCTCCCTCTCCTCCAACTGTTTTCTCAGATCAAAACCTCTCCCCTTACTGATGGTGTTAAGAATGTTTAAGAACCTTGGAGTCCCTCCTTCCCCTAGCTTATCCCCCCTCCTAAACCCACCCTTGTGCCTGAGTCCTCCCCCCCTTTCTACTCCCACCCTGCCCTTTGGGGATTCCCTTGGGAGCCTCTCCTGTGACCTTTCCTCTCTTACCCACTCTCCTGACAACCAACATTCAACCACTAATGCACCATCCCTATCCACTATCTCCCCATAGAGAGAAATCTCGCCTCCCCCTCTCCCCCCCCCCCTAAACAAACCTAAGCAAAGCTGAGTGTATTTACTGATGTCCCATTCCCCACAGGGACCTATGACTCCTATCACGTATTTCCCCAATTATACAATTATACTTGGAGACAAAAACAGAAAGAGAGGAAAAAAAAAATATATATAGAAGGGATTAAAAAAAAAGAAGCAAATATAGAAAGTGCATTCTAGAAATATGGTGTCGCAAACTTATTGGAAGTGTCCAAAATTCGAAAAAAGTCTCAATCCATTAACGTTGTATACTGTGCAGTGCAGTGACAAAAGACATAATAAATAAAAATAAAAATAAAAAAAGGCAAGCTCAGCAAAATTGCTTTTTTTTTTTTTGTACTGCTATATTGTTAAAAATTTGACTAAATTGTGCCTAAATATGCAGTAAAAAGTGATAATTTAAAGAACCCAAAAGGCGTCTCTTCATTGACGCTGCCAACGTGAAGCAATAAAATGTTCTCCCCTTTTTCTTCTTCCTTTTCCTTCTCCCTTTCTCCCCCTCTCCCTCAACTGTGGTACCCAAAAAAAAAACGGGGGGGGGGTTGCTGAAACCCGAAGACGAGCCGGATACAATAAGGCGTATATCAAATTATGTTGCTGTAGAATGCATTTAACTGGGCCAAATTCCGCTCTCCGTTTTTGTAGTTCTGGGGAGAAATCCGGGTAGAACGAGACTCTGGCGCCATTGTACATGATGTCCCCCTTCTCCCTAGCTTTCTTTAGAAGGGTGACTTTGTCAGCGTAGTTGAAAAATTTAAAGAGCAAAGATCTAGGGCGCCCTCCTGGCTGTGGAGATTTGGAGGGAACCCTATGGGCTCTTTCAATAGAGAAAAAAGGTGAAAATGTAGCAGTGTCAAAGGTTTCTCTGAGCCATTTCTCCATAAATTTTATAGTGTCGGAGCCCTCACACTGTTCTGGGAGACCAATCACCCGCACATTGCTCCTGCGAAGCCTATTCTCCATTTCATCTATTTTTGATGCTTGGAGGTTATTTTTCCCCTGTAGCCCCTTTAGTTCATTCCTCATGGGGTGCGAAATGTCCTCTAGGGTGCTTATTCGCTCTTCCAGATTAGTGATCCTTTCAACGGCTTTACTCATATCCTGATGCAATAAGGAGAAATCATCTTTCAGACTCTTGAGTTGGTTATCAAAGCCCACCATGAGTGTTTTACAGTCATTAACAGCTCTTAAAACATCTTTTAATGTAGGCTCCTCGGTTGGCTCCATAGCAGCTCTAGCCAGAGATCCAGATGTAGCCGCAGTAGCCAATGTGGTAGCCGCCATACCAATTTTTTCCTCTCCAAGTTCCTTAACAGTTTGAGCCTTAGGCCAAGTTGGTTTGATTAAGTTTGTTGTTTTGGAGACTGCTGTTCTAGAGGTCGTGAGCCTAAGCTTCACCTATCCGCAGATGTCCGTCGTGCCCTTGGATTGGGCGGCTATGGATGATGCCCCCCCCTGTATAGGGGGATGGTTAGTTGACTTAGGGGAATGAGCAAAGCGCTCAAGTTTGGCTGCAGCGGCCTGGTTGCCTTTCTCTCTCTCTTTAGAAGCCCTATTAAAGTCCATAGAAACCACTACTGCCCAGATCATCGCCAACCCACAACACACCCCACTACAAAAACAAATAATACATACCACCCACGTATGAGCGAGAGCATGATAATCAGGCATGTCTGTAGCCTTATTTCAAAAAGTACTCTGTAAACAAAATCTAAGGGGGTGAAAAGAATAGTTGCCCCTACCTATGGAGAGGGGCAGAGTCGTGACCTAAGGGGGCTGGAAGAGGAACCCCCTTCATAAATGGGCACACCTCTCAGGCCCGACCCTGCTCCTTTCCAGATCCCGCACCTTCACCAACTGCCGAAAGATATCGCCCACCACCTCATGCACAGACAGGATTTTGTCCCTAGTGGACACCAAACACCGAGCGTGCCAAGTGTAATAAAGCACAACTACGCTGACTAAATAAAGTGACGATAACTCAAAACCCCTGCGGACCCCGAAGTCACCGTACACTCGCTCAGCATAGGTAAGGGCCGGAAGGTGGGGGTAGCCAATGGCACCCCCTACCCCCGTAAGAACCTCCACGTTGAAGGGACATTGGACCAGAAAATGGTCCATGGTCTCCAATGTCCGTCCACTTTCCCTTCGGGGACAGCCCCTGTCCCCCAGGTTCCGATACTTGAGATTTGCATGGACGTACAGTTGTCCATGGAATGACCTCCATGCAAGATCCCAAAATGTATTCGGAATTCTGGAAGAATTCAAGAGGGCTAACCCCTCCGTGAGGACCCTCTCAGGACAGTCCCTTAAAGACAGGGGCTTCAAAATGTCCGAGGCCATGACCCTCAGGTACAGCTCACGCCGACCCAGAGAGCCCACCTCAAGGGCAGTTATACGCCACTGCCTCAGTACCTTCAATGCCAGGGGGACGTAGGATGGGAGATACCCATGCGATCTCCTCTGATTGCCGGGCCTCCCCCTCCCCCCACTCCCTCAAGAACAGCAAGAGCCAGTCCTTGCATGAACATTCCCACCAGGAAGGACTGCAAGTTGTACTTTACAAAAATGATGATGAAGAACACCACCGGGTTGATTATGTCCAACCCACCTTGCCTTCGCTGGCGGTATGTGATCTCCCTCTTGATCAGGTTCAGTCTGTTTCCCCACAACAGCAGGAAGAACAGATTATGCTGAGAGATGCTGGAAAAAAACACACGTAGCTCACAAAGAGAAACTCAGGCAGTAAGTACGTCTTGACCAAGCTTACCCTTTCCCTCAGGGAAAGTTTCCAACCTTTCAAGGCCTTCACCTTCCGAGTGGCACTCACCAGCCTGCGCTCCCAGTTTAGCTTGGGATAATCACCAGGGCCGGAATGAATGCGAAGGACTCGAATCTCTGGTACGGGCGTGGGGAACACATCCGGAAGGGGGAACTGCTCCCCCTCCTTCCCCATCCAGAAAACTTCACTCTTGTCCCAATTGACCAGCGACCCAGACACCTCAGAGTAGCACCCGATCTGGGATTCCACATAATGGGCCTCCTCACGACCAGATACCACCACCGAGACGTCATCCGCGTAGGCCACGACCCTCACTGCCGAAACCGGACCCCCGACAGGTCCCACCGGAACCCCCCCAGACGCTCGCAGTCTAGCCTCCTTACGAAGGGGTCGACCGCAAAGATGTACAGAAGGGGGCTCAGTGGACACCCCTGCCGGACGCCAGAGTCCACAGCAAAAGCCTGACCCACCCAACTGTTGACAAGAGGGAAGCTCTCAGCTCCCCTATACAATACCTGTAGCCAATCAACGAATTGATCAGGCAGACCGTATCTCCTCAGAAGCGGCCAAAGGTACACGTGGTTCACCCGATCAAACGCCTTAGCCTGATCCAGTGCAAGCAAATACAGCTCACTACCATCAGCCCTGCACCTTTCCACAGCCTCCCGGACGTTCAGGACGGTACTAAAAGTGCCCCGGGCAGGAATTGTGCAGTGCTGAGAGGGAGACAGCATCCCGCCTGCCAAAGCAGACAGACGTGTAAACAAAATCTTTGCCAGTATCTTCCTATCTGTGGTAAGAAGGGCGATCGGATGCCAATTCTCCACCACAGACGGGTCTTTGCCTTTGACAGAAGGATCAGAGCTGACCTTCTCATTGAGGGAGGCAGCAGGCCATAAGCCAAACATTCACGATACACATCCCTCAAATGAGGAGCCAAGAGGCTCTTAAAGGTTTTGTAAAACTCTGCCGTGAGCCCATCGGGCCCAGGCGACTTTTTAGATGCTAAAGAGCTGATGGCCTGCTCGACTTCAGCTACCGAGATCTCTTCCGTCAGAGAGTCAGGAAGGTCAGACCCCACAGTGGGTCTCATCAAGGAATTCCCTGACCTTTTCCATGTCTAGAGGCCGCTTCCTCAGGAGGTCCGAAAAGTGGTCTCTGACGACACCCAGGATCGACCTATCTGGACCGGACCAGAGATCCCGATGCATCCTTCAGGCCATGTACGACCTTCGAACTCACCGCCTCACCACATCTCTTGTAAGGATAAACTTCCCATAATCCCTCTCAAAAAACAGGGAGGCGAGACGGTCGTACTGACACTCCTTCATCTGCACCCTCAGACCGGATATCTGTTCCCGAGAGCCCCCAGAGGACACCAGGCGGTCAAGCTGCCTGCGTAGTCTCTGGTAGGCTTGGTACTTGGAAGTCGCCAGACCTCTTTTTAACTACTTCCCACCACTCAAGGCGGGAGCAGTTGCCCTCAAGGAGCGAGGTCTGGTCCAGGAAAAAACCCTCATAGGCTTCCCTAACCTCAGGATCCTCCAGTAGCGACCCATTCAGGCACCTCAAACCCCTCCCTTTCTGAGGAGTGTCGGCGACATTCAGGGCCACAGATACCATACAGTGATCGGAGAACTCTACCGACTGCAGCACGGGAGCCGAGCAGGCTTTAAAAAAAAAACGAATCTACTCTTACTACTACCTCGGGCAAATGTGAAACCAGTGAGGTTGGGGTGGTGACGAGCGTGCACATCCACCAACCTGGCCTCCCTCACTACGCTATTCAAAAAGATACTATCGTATCCCAGAAGGTTGGTGGCACCTGGCCAGTCTTTGGGCCTAGTGATCATATTGAAATCACCACCAAAGATCACCTGCTGGGACGTAAAAAGATAAGGCTTAACCGCCGTAAGGAGGCTCTTCCTCTCCCTCTTAGTCTGAGGCCCATAAAAGTTAATGAGCCGGAGGAATTGCCCCCTCACGACGGCGTCCACCACCAGACATCTACCAATCTCCACTTCAATCACTCACCGGCATGCCACCGGACCAGTCTTAAAAAGGACCGCAACCCCACTGCAGGGCTCGGCCGCAAGAGACCAGAGGGAGGGCCCACATCTCCACTCCCTCTTTGCTAGATGCATCTCTGCCACAGATGTCAGCCAGCTCTCCTGCAAAAACAAAATGTCAGCTTCAACACGGCTGAGAAAATCGAAGGCCATAAAACAAGCTCCTACAGAACGAATACTTGCGAGGGTTCCGCCATCAGAATGATTGAAAGTGGTCACGTTCTCCTTCATACTACAAAACACAAAAACATATTTACACTCCGTCCTCCTCAGAGTCCGAGGAGGAGGAGAGAATGTGCAAGTGAAAGGAGTCTGCGCTGTAAAAATAAATTGAGAAAGGGCACAAAGCTAGGAAATGGTTGTGGGAAAGGGGCACGGTAGGTGAAAAAGTGTTAGCTAAATAACAATGATACACCTAGACAGCAATAAACATCTCCAATTGGTAAACTGATGGTAACGCATAAACGGCAAAGTATAGTCCAGGAAAGACAAAACTAATTTAGGAAGTCCAGTACTGGAAAATAAAGATAAAAATAAAAATAACAGTAAATTCCTCAAGGAAGGGAACAGATGAGGAGAGACCCAGCAGCCAATTCTGTGAAAGAAGTCGAGCCGTCACCCAAGAACAACACGCACATCTCAGGTGGTCCCACCAGCTCACCTCATGGCTACCAGATATAGCCTAGCCAGCTGCTTTCACGCGGAGTCCAAATGAAGGTAGAATGTTCTTAAAGTCCCGGGATCAGGCACCACATACGGGGAGAGCATACACAACAATATATAGTGTGATACTGATATGAAAGGGGAGCCAAAAACGCCTGCACTCTATGCACTTACATAAAGTAAATGTACAAGGGCTTATCTCCACGAGCGGCGAGCTCGTCAGTGTCCTCCTTTTCCTCTCACTGGGGGTCCGCTTGGTCTTAGGCTGATGGTGCTCAGAGGCTCGGGTGATATCACTCACGGCTACCAGATATAGCCTAGCCAGCTGCTTTCACGCGGAGTCCAAATGAAGGTAGAAGGTTCTTAAAATCCCGGGATCAGGCACCACATACGGGGAGAGGATACACAACAATATATAGTGTGATACTGATATAAAGGGGAGCCAACACACGCCTGCACTCTATGCACTTACATAATGTAAAGGTAAAGGGCTTATGTCTACGAGCGGCGGGCTAGTCAGTGTCCTCCTTTTCCTCTCACTGGGGGTCCGCTTGGTCTTAGGCTGATGGTGCTCAGAGGCTCGGGTGATATCACAGAAAACAAAAAAGGTGGTACATCGCGTAATCCAGTAAAAAGGATTTATTTAAAACAACTTAAAAACACTCACATAGACGATAAAGGAACGAATACAGCATCCACGAGTGGCGAACTCGTCGGCCGTCCGTCAGGTGCTTCAGTTGTCCAGCGCTCCAATCCCGACGCGTATCATCACACCACGTGACTTCATCAGGGAGGGAGGAGAGAATACCGAACGGGTTTCCCAGGGACACCCCACTTTGTGCCCCTGGGGGAACCCCACCCTTCACTGGGGACTTCCCGCCCCCAGATCTAGCAGCCTTCCCCTTCTTCTTTTTACGTCTCACCTGCTCCCACTCCTGCCATCTCTCTGAGGTGACTACGCCACCCCCCTCCTCGGACCTGCTGCTCGAGATCTCCCTCTTAGAAGAGGCCCGAGCAGCTTCCGTCTCCATGGCCACAGGGCCAGAGGAGACTCTGGGCCCAGAAGGGTGGGATGGAAGAGGCAGGAGGGGGGCCAGAGACAGGGGAGGGGAAGGGGGGGGCCAGACTTAGCCGGATGGGGAGAAGAAGAAGGGGGAGGGGGGTGGGGCTTGCGAGGGAGGGGACAAGGGGAGGGCACGAGGAGGGGAGGGTGAGGGGGGATGGCATGGGGTGACAGATGGAGGACCAGGTGATGGGGGGCAATGAGGTGGAGGGGGAAGGGGGATGGGGATTGGCCCTGCAACAAAAGTAGGGGAAGTCCAGGGCCCCAGGCCTCCCCGACTCCAGAGGATTGGGAGCCTCCTAACCAACCGAGCCTGCGCCCCCCGGGGGGAGCCCCCCGCCCACGCCTGCTCCGCCTTCTCTGAGGCAATGGGCCTGTTGGTCCCTCCGGAGCAGCACTAGGGGCACCAGGATCCCCATCACTTGCCGGGGGAGCTTCGGCCGCTCCCGCCCCGGGGGGTCCCTCCCTGAGGAAGAACCCCGATATGCTTTGGGGCACCTGCTAAACTGGTGCCCCATCTCACCACACAAATTGCAGCATATCTCCCCACATGACTCGGGCAGGTGGCCAAACTTATGACACCGGCCACATCTGACCGGTGTCACAAGCTCATGTGGGTCGGGCTGCCGCATTTGAAGCAACGACAGGACTGTCCTGGGTAGAAGGCCAGGATTCGGTCTCTGCCCAGGAAGGCGCTTCCAGGGAGTTGGGCAACACTATTGCCCTCCCTCTTGAGCCGAATCCTGGTCAACCAAGCCCTGGTCCAGACCCCGCGCTCATCAAGGTTCTTCCTCAGGGGGGTCTGCAACTGCCCGTACCTCCTGAGCCAGGTGGCAATGTCCTCCGGAGAGAGCGACCTATTCCTCACCAGAATGGTGATGTTCTTAACCTCCTCCTGCCTGGAGATGCGAATGAGCCTGTACCTCTTCCAAGGGTCAACGCCCCTCACCAACCCAAAGTTGGTGATGAAGCGTTCCATACACACGGGAGTGACAAAACTTATATCAAACTCCCGTGTGTTGGTGGGGTGGATGACAGAAAAAAGGTCACCCACCCCAAAACCAAAGGAGAGTACCAGGCCCACCACCTCACCTCGGGCAGGGCAGGGGTCCGGACCCTCGTACCGAAGCTGGACAACATTCCTACGGCTCCTCTCTGGACCACCTGTACCCCTCGTCCACGCCGACCCCTGCGTCCTCTCCTGGTCAGCAGGGGGGCGCGGAAATTCTGGGCACCAAACCGGCTGTACAGGTGGTCCAGAGGGGCACGAGAGCCCGCCACCTGGGCGAAAGAGCGACCCCCCCTATCGACATGGGGGCAAGAGTGCTTTGGGGTGGGGGGGCATTCCCCCCCTCCCCCAAAGCACACACTCCCCCATGTTGAGGGCATGCGGTCTGGTACGGCTCAGGAGGGGGGGCGCTCGCTTGTCCCCACCCCCATTCCTGTCCGGCCAGACTGCGTGCCTGGGATGAGGGTTTGGTCTGGATCTGGGGGGGGGACTAAGAAAAAACGCAGAGGTGATCAAATACCACCAAAAACAAAAAAATATTTGTGGGAAAAAAAAAGACGCCAATTTTGTTAGGGAGCCACGTCGCACGACTGCGCAATTGTCAGTTAAAACGACGCAGTGCCGAATCGCAAAAACTGGCCCGGTCAGTGACCAGTAATATGGTCTGGGGCTCAAGTGGTTAAAAATTAACAAAACACTAAAGTTAGCCCAATTTTTGGCCATAATGTGAAAGATGATGTTACACCGAGTAAATAGATACCCAACATGTCACGCTTTAATATTGCACACACTCATGGAATGGCGCCAAACTTCAGTACTTGAAAATCTCCATAGGCAACACTTTTTTTCAGGTTACCAGTTTAGAGTTACAGAGGAGGACTAGTGCTAAAAGTATTGCTCTCGCTCTAACGCACGCTATGATACCTCACATATGTGGTTTGAACGATGTTTACATATGTGGGCGGGACTTAAACTTGTAAGTGCCGCCCACATATGTAAACACTGTTCAAACCACACATGTGAGGTATCATAGCGTGCGTTAGAGCGAGAGCAATACTTTTAGCACTAGACCTCCTCTGTAACTCTAAACTGGTAACCTGAAAAAAAAAATGGTGCGTGTTCGCTTCTGACTGCGAGCTACTAGGGACAGGGGTGTTTTAATTATTATTATGTTTGTTAGGTAAAAATTCAATAAGACCTCCCCTTCAGGTTGTAAAGCATGCGTTCAGGGAAAAAAAACAACAAAAATACAGCTCTCATGCTTTCATCCGCCATTGCAGCTTTGATTATGCTTCTGCATCTCGGATGAACTGGGCAAGCTCAGACACTTAGAAAATGTAAGCTGGCTTCTTGTGCCTGAAAATGACTTGCATGTTTCTGAGCATGCTCAGAAAGCCTGGTTTTTGGGTTAGTAATTTAAGGACATCCTTAACAGGTGTAAGCAGTTACAAGTGCACACAAACTGGAGACTGACATTTCTTCATGTGTTTCCAATTGGTTCATTAGCACACATGTTATAAAAAGCGTGGATAGAGCACATGTCCGCTGCCCTAAGAGGGGGCAGACTGGCTGGCAAGAATATTGGTTCGAAACAGAGATGTTTTGGAGCAAGGTTCTTTTTTTGGGGGGCAATTGTTTGATTTAATGATGTCCACTTTGATGTTTTTGTCTGCTGCATAATTTCGAAAAATGTTTCTCAAGACCTTAATGACTAATGTTTTAATCCCGTGGGTCTATCCTGTTATTTCAAAAGCATAAACCATATTCTGCTTTCTTTCTGAAATCAACCTAGGAATATTTTTGGGTTTTATGTTTTTGTTTGTGTGTGTTTTACTTGTTTTTTGTTTTTTTGTTTTGCTTTCCTCGTTTGTGTACCAATAAAATTACTTTCAAATTTTGAAGTTTGTTTTGTGATTTATTTTCATGCTACGGATTTTTTCAGCTGCAGATGAACTAGTTTGGGCCTAAACAATCAGCTGTGATTTGTCTCTAAGCTTCAAGCTTCTTTCCTGGTCTGTATGCATGAAATGTTTGCCATGTTTAGTCACCAGAAAATGAAAAACAAAGCGGTGAGTAATGTTTCCCGCAAGGACATGTTTGGTGGAATTCTCTTATGAGAATTGATGTCCAGACTGTCTGTCTTTTTAAAGCACATGTGCAAGATAAAGAAAACCTGCAAACATGGCCTTTTGGGGGGGGGGGGGGTTGTGTATTGGTGGACAGGCTTGAAATGCTGATTTACAGCACTGTGCTTGAATCTAGCACAAGACAATCCTATTCTAATTGTGGGTGTTTGAGGGAAGCCAAGCGAGTGTTTGAACCCCTGCTTGTGTTTTTAGGTTGGGCTTTGTGTCCCTTTTCTTAAAATTGGCTTCACTTCCTGTCACACAGCTGAACAGGAAGTGAGGTTAAAACCCTACCAATGGTCCTTTCTTGGGGACATGGGTCAATCTAACAAGTGTACCCATTAAGCAAATTGCACTGCTGTGTACACCCAAAATGATTAGTTAGTTTGGGGTTTAGTAAAGGCAAAGCCGCTCTGCCGTAGAAGTGTAGTCAATGAAAATCAGAAGGGAAGCACTGATGGGTTTTAACATCCAATCCCGCCAAGGTTTTTTTTTGTTTTTCTTCCTTGCTTGTCCACTCGTAGTGCAAAGTGAATTTGCCTTTAGTAAATGGACCCCAAAGTCCAAGATCCCTACTAATCTGGGGTGTACACAGCAAAATGCAATTTCCATAATGGGAAACTATTTAGATTGATCTGTGTGTCCTCAACAAGACATTACTCAGGTTTTTCCCTCACTTCGTGTTTGGCTATGTGGCAGAAAGTGAATGAATTTAAAGTAGAAAGTGACAACATTTGTGAGGTGTCTTTACCCTATCAGGGTTGCAGGCATCCCCAAAAAAAAAACAAGAAAATTGTTTATTTAACATTGGGTGGTGTTTGTGGTGTTTGTGGGGGTCCCTAACACACATTCATACATATTAGCAATGCTGGATCCTGGCCTATTGGCATTGTTATATTTTCTTAGGCCTCTCAATAAAATTATCTGTCTGAAAGTAGGGGTTAAACAGGAACTATAATCAACACTTCTTTATTTTGTTTGTTTTCTTTCATTTTGGATAGAGTTGGGGCGGAAGGGTTATAAGCCCTGTCAGTTTATTTTGTATTATCCCTGTCCGTTTGGGGAGATTGGTCTTCACTTCCTGCCCCATAGCCAAACAGGAAGTGAGAGAAAAACTATGCAAATTAAGGGAATCCTGTGTACCCCCCCCCCCCCCCCACACAGAACTTTTGTGTGTCCCCTGAAAATTCCTGGGCGGGTCATAAAAATACATGGTGTGGCTTTGACAGGAAGCGTGGGTCATTTTTCTATTAGGAGGTGCAGAAATTTGGTCAGGCCTAGGGCAGCACAAAACCTAAATGTCCTACTGCATATTAGGGCTTATTTAGACAGGATCCGATTTACAGCATGTTTTTAGATTGTCGGAGGAAGCCCGTGCAGGCACAGGGAGAACATGCAAACTCCAGGCAGATGGTGTCACGGGCGGTATTCGAACCAGCGACCCTTTTGCTGCTAGGGGACCCCGAACTCCGAACCCCATTGAAGTCAATGGGACACAGACTTTTAACAAAAAAAAATGCGCGGAGGTCCCCGCAAATTCAATAACCAGACCCTTTAGGTCTGGTATGGATATTAAGGGGACTCCATGCCATTTTTTTTAAATTGACGGGGGAGTTCCCCTTAAATTCCACACCAGACCTGAAGGGCCTTCAAATGGAATTTAGGGGGGACCTCAACGCTTTTTTTTTTTGTTTGATGAATGAATCTTCTCACAATTGCCGGAAAACGACAATTCATTATTGCCGCGAGTCAGTTTTAAACGGCTTTTTTTTCTTTTCAGAATGTCATTTTGTGCAGGGACAGTTCTAACCACAGGAAAAGTGCTCTTTTTCACATGCTGACTTTACAGCCCCCCATGGTACGAAATTTAAAGGAATATTACACTTTTATTGTTGCACTTTTAGCATTATTAAAATCACTGCTCCCGAAAAAACTGCAGTTTTAAAAAATAAAAAAAGCATTGATACATGTCCCCTGGGGCAGGACTGAGGTCCCCAAACACTTTTTAGGACAAAACTTGCAGATTAGCCTTTAAAATTAACAATTAAGATTTCCCCCATATACTTTAACAGGGAGTTCGGCGGCGGCTTTACTTATCAATTGCATTGCGCTGCTGCTGCGGCCGGTTCATGCGCCTAATTAAGGCTTCATCCAGCGCACTAATTAAGGCATGAACCGGCGCAGCGTAGTGCCAATAGTAAATCAGCCCCACTGTGTCTCTATCTATCTCTCTCTAACTGTTAACTCACTGTCTGACTTCTCTCTCTGAAAGCAAGCCTGAACACACTACACGAGGCCGCCTGGGAGGCGGCCTTTTATAGTGTGGGGCGTGTGCTAAAGCCCTGAGCCCTAATTGGCCAAAGTACCCAGGCTTTGGCCAATTAGGTCTCTTTGTTCTTTGGGCGCTGTGATTGGCCAAGCATGCGGGGTCATGGTGCATGCTTGGCCAATCATCAGCGCCCAACGCCGCAGTGAATTATGGGCCGTTGCGCGTCATTCGAATTTGGCGCGAACGACCCGTTTTGTTTGTTTTCGACGAACGATCGAACGGGCAATGTTCGATGCGAACATGTGTTCGCATCGAATGCGAAGCTCATCCCTAGCGGTGGGATGGTGTGCCCCCCCTTTTTTTTAATTTCTAGCCGCAGTTTTTCTGAGGGCAACATGGTGTTCCAACTTTTTTTTTTTTTTTTTTTTTATAGTTTTTACATAAAAAAAAAGGGTACTCCAGATGTATTCTGACTCTTTGTATCACTAATTACTGTACCCCATCTTATTGCCCCAACTAGACTTGCCCAAAAATATCCTGACACAAACATTGGAGTAAAATGGCAGTTTTTGGCCAGCAACTTGAACACTGGACATTTCAGGGGCGTATCATGAAATGAGTGAACCCGTGTGCAAGATCAAAAGTGGGCCCCAGTCAGGCCCGGACTGGGACAAAAAAATAGGCCCAGGCATTTTAGACTGAGCAGCCCGGGGGGGGAAGAAAGATAGATAAAGATAGAAAGCAAGAAGGGAAGGAAGGAAGATGGATAAAGAAAGAAAGATAGATAAAGATGGATAGATAGACAGTGGCCGTGCGTCTATAGAGGGCGCCGGAGCGCCGCCCCCTCTGGCTCAGCTGCGACAATGGGCACAGTGGCGACAATGATGGTGGGAAGAAAAGCGGCCCCCATCTGAAGACGTCAAAGAAGCCCCGGAGCAGACTAATAAACTATTCTAATAAAATATTTTAATACCCTGTGTTGTTTGTGTTTACACTTTTCTTGCAGGTGAATGGGTATTATTAAAGGGGGCTCCCAGATTCCCATATAACCCCAAATATAAGTTCCCCCTCAGGATTCATACCAAATGCCGCCCACGTGTAGAATTGGTGGCTTTGTCTCTATTGCGGCAAGCCAGCTCGGCGCTGGCTCCCGCGATGGGGCTCGTAGGTGGTCAATCTCGCTGAGAAAAGGGAGCGAGATTGACACAATATCGCGGTCAACTACTGTATACAACGTATTGATCCATCATTATCGGACACATGTTGGCGATGCCTGAATTCCAGGGGTGACATGCTTCACATTTGGTGGGATTTCACACAAATGAGGAAATTGTGGCAAACAATCTTTGACCTATATTGCAGACTGATGGCAACATCTATCACACCCTTACCTGAGGTAGCATATTCTCTCTATGCTTCCAAGGCCCCTTAAATCGGTAAAAAAGCATGTACTGCAACATTTTCTGGCTGCTGCCAGGGCAGTGATTCCCAGGCACTGGAAGCTGATGACCATATCTTCCCTGGAGGATTGGGCTACTGAAGTGGACCATATTAGAGATATGGAACATATGTTGGCCCAGGAAAATGGAAAAGATGAGCAATTATCTATCACTTGAAATTCATGGTCCATGATCCGTTATTCCACAGAGTTCCTTTTGTGGGCGGAAGGCGACAGGGACAATTCTACCTCATAGCCTAGGTGGAGTGTCCCCCACCCTCTTTCCTTGATACTTCTTGGTTACTGTTTTTTCTTCTTCCCTCCTAGCTCATTTATCTATTTGAGTACAGTCTAATGTGACATGTAATCCATACAGCAAACCTTTCCTAGGAAAAATTATTTTCTAGCACAGTATTTGATATCTTATTGATTTTCATCCTGTTTATACGCCACCTTTGTTGGAGATGGTGGTGTTTGTATATCCATGCATCAGACATACGTAAACCTTAGTGTTCCGTTAAATTATTACCTCTAAAAATCTAAATGTTACAAATATCACAACTTCAATACAATCATTCTTCTATTGTATTGTAAAGATGTTTACGATAACACATGTATATTATGCAAATGTTTATTATTATTACTATCTTTTTTTGCAATATACTAAAATACAGTTCTCTGGTGACAACGGACAGCACTTCCTTATCTTGGAAGTGGCTCTCATTTAGCCTCCAACACCTAGTCTTGGAGGTAAGGGCGTCGGCGAGTGCGTAGGACAAGAACAAAGGGGCATGGTTCAAACCATGTAATGAAGCCTGTAGCAGAATCTCATACTGCATGTAAATGATTGTGAGGGATGGAAAATAGTCTATTCGTGAGTATAATTTGTGAGGCAAAGAGTAGAATGTATAGTCTCTCTCAGCTGGATGTAGGAGGCGCCAAATGTCCAAACGAGCCTTGTGCAAGGATTGGGCAATACATTTGCAGGGTTTAAAGAGAAACCAAGGAAAACTCTGAAGAGGTATCTTTTCGGAGGGGATCAATGGAAGTCAACTCCGAGAATCAGTTGACCTGCAGTAAACTCAAGGAGTTTGTCAAAAGTTCTGCCAATGAAGAGGTCCTGATGGGACATAGAAATTTGCCAATGTCACTCTGACACTGTCAATCATGCCTTTTAGGAACAAAAAACGTCCTTCAGGATCCGTATTGGTATCCAGACGCGTCCATGTCACTTTACTCAATATAACTCCCTGTGACTTAGCTGTTGAATTGGTAGAATGATAAGCCTTAGGGAAGAACCTGCTCTTGAGTATAGGTAATTTGGAGGAGAAAAAGGGAAATGAGAAGGACAGGGAAGGCAGGGAAGAAAGAATAGGAATAAGATAGGAAAGTATAGAAAAAGAGAGTACCCAGTAGGAAGGTACTAGAGTAGTACTAAGTAGCACTAAGAAAGTCTGCTACTAGGGAGCACAACCTCTGGGTACTAAAATAGTGCTATCATGCTCATCAGCACAAGACTGGGGATTGAGTGCCAGTCTATGTGAGAGTGTGGTTAGAGTAAGCTGTGGTGAGAACTTCTGACATTGTTGGATAATGAAAAAGTAAAATACAGTAAAGTAATTTAACTTGCATGCAGTAGTGCAAAACATATCTTAAATCAACACGGGATAGATGAAACATTTATTCCCATCCGTGAATAAATGTTTCATCTATCCTGTGTTGGTTTAAGATAGGTAGTCCAATGCTGTAGAGCAGGGGTCTCCAAACTTTTTAACACTAGGGCCACATTGTAGATTTTATAAGTATTCGGGGGCCGAAAATGTCTGCATGTCTATGTCTATCAGAGTCCCCCCATTATATCAGTATCCGCCATCAGAGTCCCCTCATATCAGTATCCGCCATCAGAGTCTCCCCATTATATCAGTGTCCCCAGCATATATGTGACCATTATCAATGTCCCCAGCATATATGTGACCATTATCAGTGTCCCCAACATATATGTCCCCATTATCAGTGCTCCCAGCATAGATATCCCGATTATCGGTGTCCCCAGCATAGATGTCCCCATTATCAGTGCTCCCAGCATAGATATCCCCATTATCAGTGCTCCCAGCATAGATATCCCCTTTATCAGTGTCCCCAGCATAGATATCCCCATTATCAGTGTCCCCAGCATAGATATCCCCATTATCAGTGTCCCCAGCATAGATATCCCCATTATCAGTGTCCCCAGCATAGATGTCCCAATTATCAGTGTGCCCTGCGTAGATGTCCCCAGCATAGATGTCCCCAGCATATATGTCCCCATTATCAGTGTCCCCAGCATATATGTCCCCATTATCAGTGTCCCCAGCATAGATGTCCCCATTATCAGTGTCCCCAGCATAGATGCCCCCATTATCAGTGTCCCCAGCATAGATGTCCCCATTATCAGTGTCCCCAGCATAGATGTCCCCTTTATCAGTATCCCCAGCATAGATGTCCTCATTATCAGTGTCCCCAGCATAGATGTCCTCATTATCAGTGTCCCCAGCATAGATATCCCCATTATCAGTGTCCCCAGCATAGATGTCCCCATTATCAGTGTCCCCAGCATAGATGTCCCCATTATCAGTGTCCCCAGCATAGATGTCCCCATTATCAGTGTGCCCAGCGTAGATGTCCCCAGCATATATGTCCCCATTATCAGTGCTCCCAGCATATATGTCCTCATTATCAGTGTCCCCAGCATAGATATCCCCATTATCAGTGTCCCCAGCATAGATGTCCCCATTATCAGTGTCCCCAGCATAGATGTCCCCATTATCAGTGTGCCCAGCGTAGATGTCCCCAGCATATATGTCCCCATTATCAGTGCTCCCAGCATATATGTCCTCATTATCAGTGTCCCCAGCATAGATATCCCCATTATCAGTGTCCCCAGCATATATGTCCCCATTATCAGTGTCCCCAGCATAGATGTCCCCATTATCAGTGTGCCCAGCGTAGATGTCCCCAGCATATATGTCCCCATTATCAGTGCTCCCAGCATATATGTCCCCATTATCAGTGTCCCCAGCATAGATGTCCCCATTATCAGTGTCCCCAGCATAGATGTCCGCATTATCAGTGTCCCCAGCATAGGTTCTCCCAGCATAGATGTCCCCATTATCAGTGTCCCCAGCAGAGTCTCCTGTACATGTACAGTATGTGTGCAGATTAATGCCCATTTTACTCTGCCCTGTACAATTATATTTCTTCACTGTAGGAGCCGACTTCCGCTCTCCTGCACCTTCCGACTCCCACCCACTGCTGCACATGCAGGCTGTAAGTTAGAAGGATTCCTAATGTAAACATCGGGCGGGAAGTCGGGAGGACCATGCTGATGATGTTATCTCCTAGCAGCCAATCCTCAGCTTAGCACAGCAGCCAATCCTCTGGCAGCATGGGAGGGTGTGTGGGGAGTGGCTTTTTGTCCTGGACCTGCTAGACATTTACTGCCGATAACAGCAGCTGCTTTTAAAAGCCAGCAGATCGGCAGTACTGTTTTGGCAGAGTCTGGGCAAGCTGGGGGCTGGACAAAACACACCCGGGGGCCGGATGTGGCCCGCGGGCTGGGGTTTGGAGACCGCTGCTGTAGAGGGACTGGGATAGGTAGATGGATCAAGCATGTTCTGAGCCCTCAGAGAGGAGCCACGTGGAACCACCACCTTGGCACCCGGAGAGATGCATTGCAAGCTCTGAAAAACATACGGAATTTCTCCCTAAGGAGTGTGGGAACGAGTCACCCGAGCCGACGATCTTGTCCTGTATAGTTTAGCATATAGCATGTCGGCGAAAAGAAGGCTAGTTTTGTTGTTTTGTCAGGATAGGCAGGGGGAGGCCAGGAGCTTACATAAAACACGTTTTCAAATGGCCATGTCCTGATCACACCCCTTTTGGTGGTATTTAATCACCATTGTTTTTTTTATCTTTTGCACTACAAATAAAAAAGACCTAAAATGTTATAACAAACAAACATTTTTCTTTGTTTCTGTTATAAAATTTAGCAAATTAGTAATTTTTCTTCATGCATTTTGACCAAACTTTATACTGGCACATTTTGTTGGTGAAATAACCCAATAAATGTATATTATGTATTTTATTTGGTCTCTGTGAAGGTTATAGCTATAGCTATGGTGCTAATCATTGAAAATTGATCACACCTGATGTACTGACTAATTTCTTAAGACATTAAAGGGGTAGTTCCCCCAAAAACCTTTTTTTTAACATTGATTGAGGCTCGTTATGTCAAGGGGAATCGGGTGTTTTTTTTTTAGAAATGAAGCCATACTTACCGTTTTAGAGATGCATCGTCTCCGACGCTTCCGGGTATGGTCTCTGGGTCTAGGCGTTCCTATTTGATTGACAGGCTTCCGAGGTCGGATACATCGCGTCACGATTTTCCGAAAGTAGCCAAACGACGGTGCGCAGGCGCAGTATAGAGCCGCACCGTCGCTCGGCTTCTTTCGGCTACTCGTGACGCGATGTATGCAACCGTCGGAAGCCTGTCAATCAAATAGGCACACCCAGACCAGACGATCATACCCGGAAGCGACGGAGACGATGCATCTGTAAAACGGTAAGTACTGCTTCGTTTCTAATAAAAAACCACCCGATTCCCCTTGACATAACGAGCCTCAATCAATGTTAAAAAAAGGTTTTTGGGGGAATTACCCCTTTAACAAGCCAGGACATTACAAATAACCCCCAAATGAACCATTTTTGCAAAGTAGACATTCCAAGGTTTTTTCTGTAGTAAGAGGCATGGTAAGTTTTTTAAAGTTGTAATTTTTTCCCCACAATTATTTGCAAAATTAAGATTTCTTTGTTACAAAATTGTCATATTAACAGGTTATTTCTCTCACATGGCATATGCATACTTGCAACTACACCCCAAAACACATTCTGCTGCTCCTCCTGAATATGAGTATGGCAATACCACATGTGTGAGACTTTTTCAGAGCCTAGCCACATAGAGAGGCCCAAAATGCAAGGAGCACCATCAGGTGTTCTAGGGACTTAAATTACACATCTAGGGCCAGATTCAGGTAGATCGGCGTAATTTTATCCGGGCGTAGCGTATCTCAGATACGCTACGCCACGCCACCGTAAATTAGGTGGCAAGTGCTCTATTCACAAAGCTAATTTACGGCGGCGTAGCGTAAATAGGCCGGCGTAAGCCCGCCGAATTCAAATGTGTTTGATGTGGGCGTGTTTTATTCAAAATAAGTGTGACCCCACGTAAATTAAGTTTTTTTTTAAACTGCGCATGTGCCGTTCGTGAACGTATCCCAGTGCGCATGCTCCAAATGACGTCGCAAAGAGTCATTGAAAAAGACGTGAACGTAATTTACGTCCAGCCCCATTCACAGACGAGTTACGCAAACGACCTAAAATTTGAAAAATTTGACGCGGTCCCGACATTCATACTTAACATTGGCTGCGCTATCTTTTTGTTGGATTATCTTTACGCCTGAAATTGCCTTACGTAAATAGCGTATCTGTACTGCGACTGCCGGGCGTACGTTCGTAAATCGGCGTATCTAGCTAATTTACATATTAGACACGTAAATCTACGGAAGCGCCACCTAGCGACCAGCGTAAATATGCAACTAAGATACGACGGCGTATGAGGCCGCGTACACACGAGGGGATATGTCCGCTGAAAACGGTCCGATGGACCGTTTTAGCAGACATCTCCGCTCGTGTGTATGGGCTAGCGGACAGATTTCTCCACCCGACAGATTTCAAAGCATGCTTTGAAATCTATCCGGTGGGAATCTGTCCGCCCGACATGTCTGCTGGTTAGTACACTTACCAGCAGACATGTCGGCTCCCACCGCCGCCGCGCCGCTGCCGAATGGATTCGGCGCATGCGCGGAAGTGTTTTACTTCCTGGTGCGGTGACGTGGCGGTGACACGGCGGCGTCAACGTCACCGCCGCGTCACCACTACGTCACCGCGCCGTCCGGTGGCGGGGAATTTGATCCGATGGTGTGTACACGCCATCGGATCAAACTCCCGATCGGACATATCCGATGGAAATGGTCCGCGGACCGTTTTCATCGGATATATCTGATCGTGTGTACGCCGCCTGAGACTTACGCTGGTCGTATCTTAGCAAGATTTAAGCGTATCTCGTTTTGAGAATACGCTTAAAGATACGACGGCTCAGATCTACTGATATGCCGGCGTAACTCTACGTGAATCTGGCCCCTAATTTCTCACATAGTCTGTAAGGCAGAAAAAAGAAAAAAATAGTCCATCTAGTTCAACCTGTGTAGGTGCATGTTTATTAGTGTCTATAATTTCCCATTTCCCAAAGTCTTTTAAAAATATCCATACTCCCAACAGCCACCACCAGTTGTGAGATCCAAATCCTTATTGCCCCAACAGTGAAGATCCCCCTATGTTTAAGGTTAAACTACATCTCCTCCAGTCTCGTTGTGTGCCCCTGTGTCCTTTTACACTCCCCAGGACTGAATATTTTATTTCCTATGCTGGGATTCCCATTGAGATATTTGAGCTATCATGCATCTCAAGCATCTCATTTCCAGCAAGAATTAAATAATTTTTTTACAGCCTTTCCTTGTGTAGAGGGGTCCTGCCATCATGGACTATTACTAATAGCGATGCAGAATTGGATGCATACAGTTGTTCGAGTTGTATTGTACATATTTGATGAGGCAGTGCATTTGTGGGAGCAGAGGAGCCAGGAGACATGGACTTCATTGACAATTGGTAGAGATAGACTACACTTCCCACAATGCCTAGCCTCTACTGAGCACATGACACCCCTGGACAGCCTTATGGGGGAGATTACAAATGGAGAGGGCGGAGTTGAAATCGCTCTCTGGGACCTGCACTTCTTCCTCTGAGGAGCTGTGGGGAGCTACACAGACAAGCATACCTAGAAGCCTGGGCCTGGAGCATCTGACGTACCAACCACCTGGAGGGAAGCAAGTTTGAGTGTGTCCAGCTCATGTCCCAGGAGATCGTACAGACGAATTGATGCTGACCGAAGCTGAGGAAAGCAGGACATTCAAGGCCTGCCATCGTGTCATGGCTGCAGAGCGGTTCATCCCTGTGAGAGGCTCAGGCGGACTAGGCCTGTTCAGGTGAGAGGGCACTTGCCCAAGTTTCCAAAACCCAATAACTTTGGTATTTACATTGACTCACATCTTAGTAAGGATACGCTATTTGGCTGGTCCACTGAGGAATATCTGAAAGTTACGCAGGCCATATTGACTGATGCTGACTGGAGGATCGGTACATTATGCCTGTCTCGATTACCCCTTAGACTGAGTCTAAGACCCCTGTGGATTACAAACATATTTAAAAGTGCACCAACGAGTCTACAACAGACTTCATCGCTGGAGAACTTTTCTGTTGGATTTTTGGCAGGCTAGGCCACCTTTGAGACTTGTTAGCAGCCGCTCCTCAATAGGTACCCACTAGGGGAGCTTGCGAGCACAGATTAATTAAAGTTGAGTATAGAACTTTGTTTAAAAGTTTCTTTGCTGTTTCACTGACACTCGCAAAGGGCCCTTTGCAGAGACCGATAGATTGTCAGAAACACAAGTACTTACCAAGGCTGAGATGCTGAGGACGGCACACCTTTACGACCAAGCGCACCTGCCCCCTGGAGTTAGAGACAGGAGGCAGAGGCACAAGGAGGTACCGGTACCAGCGGAGTCGCAGATGGGATGTGGGTTGCTGAAGATTAGCAGCGGAGATGGGATGCAGGAGCTGGATGGTCACCAGGGCAGGTGAGAGTGATACAGTCCCAGTACACAGTTCAGAAGGGAGCAGACTGACGGTAGCAGATCCGGGGTACAGATTAAAGTCCGGGTTCAGGGAAAAGCTCAGACAAGTCCAGGGGTGCAAGCCAAAGTTCAGGGTCAGGAGACAGAGGCAAATCCAGGTCACGGTCCGAGGTCAGAGAGGTAGAGAAGGCAGCAAAATCCAAAAACAAGCCGAGGTCAGGTTTCCAGGCGAGAGCTGAGTCGGGAGGCAAATCCGGGTCAAAGGGCACAATTCAAACTGTCCAAACTTTACACGGAGCTGACGATAAACCAGCAACCTGTTCAAAGACAGGAGCTGGTTTAAGTAGGGCTGTCAGGCCTCCGATTGGTCCCGGGAGGGGGCCCGCACGTCCGCGCGCTTGTGCACGCGCCACGCCGCTGCACCACGCACGCGCGCGCGCCCCAGATGCGTGGGCACACGACGTGATGCGATTCTGATGTGCCTGTGCACAGATTGAGCGCTGTGAGTGCTGGGACCCTGACATAGATAAAAATAACCATGATTGTAATTCATTGCGTGTATTTTCATTAATGCATAACAAGTAAAACTACTTTTGATTCAACTGAATTTACTGTGAGGTGTGTACTTATTTGAAGTCTGTAATCAAAGAAAGAAGGTAATAATAATATTGCATGTCATTTCTAGATGTTCTAGTTGTGTGTTACTGGAATCTCATAGCTACACGTGAGATCCGCAATATATTTGCAGCTGGTTTGATGTGTCAAGGGCGGGTTTGAG
Organism: Rana kukunoris; assembly: GCA_029574335.1. NCBI lineage: Eukaryota > Metazoa > Chordata > Amphibia > Anura > Ranidae > Rana > Rana kukunoris. Next base: position 391,402,970 of record CM056052.1, read on the forward strand.
CTACTTAAAGGGGGTGAATAGATTACTGAAAGTAGATCCCAAATCAAACCAGCGGATCCTGCGGAGGTAGCGCTACACGTGGGGGCTCGTCCGGGATTCTACTTCTCAGCAACAAAAATTCCCCTCATACCAAGCCTCGCCCTCAAGATCAGCCATGGACACCGCTGCCACGTCCAAGTGGTGCAAGGAAGAAAATGTTATCCTGACAAATGGCCTAGTGGTCGAAATCAAGGGAGAAGTTTGGGCAGAGGAGCAATTGCTCTCCATTCTGAAAACCTTATAAAAAAAACAAGAAGTTATAGATAATGGACATGCAGATAGATAACACAGACCCTCACACCTATGCCTTATGTGAGTGGAGCGGAGAGCTTCCAGTGTAGCAACCACCGTGGAGAGTGACACTCAGGTTGAGCTTCTGAAAATGCAGGTGTCCCAGTTAACGGAAATGGTGGTCGCCTTGACCAGTCAAGCAAGGGGTTTTCCTTATCAAACAAAAAGAGAGGAGTCGGAGAAGCCTGCCTATAGGCCATATGATCAATCAAGGAGGCCAAGAGGGTTTATATCCTGTTCAAACTGTGGAGGAGTAGGGCATACAAGGGAAGTTTGCCCCAGCCCAGTGAATGCTGGTGAGACAATGTACATGCCAGAAAACTGCAGAGGGCCCCGGTGAAGGAGTCAACAACTTCAGTAGACAACTCCAACGTATTGAATGAAGTTTAGTGGGAAAAAAAGAAGAGAGACCTTCCCCAGGGTCACCTTATACCCCCCACACAAGGGCGAGTGAGCGCCAGAAGGAGTCCCCATAAGAAGTGAGCCAGGGTGCAGATCACAGAGCAAAAAGGGAAACCTACGCCCCGAAGGTTTCCTGAAAATTTGGTGGTAAACCGTGGACAGAGCAGCCTACCCTTACCCAACAATTGGTGGGAGGACCCTCTGTCCACGACTTTGAGTGCTATTAAGAATAATTCATTGTATTTGTTGCCATACATTATCTTAGGCCGCGTACACACGAGGGGATATGTCCGCTGAAAACGGTCCGATGGACCGTTTCAGCAGACATCTCCGCTCGTGTGTATGGGCTAGCGGACAGATTTCTCTACCCGACAGATTTCAAAGCATGCTTTGAAATCTATCCGGTGGGAATCTGTCCGCCCGACATGTCTGCTGGTTAGTACACTTACCAGCAGACATGTCGGCTCCCACCACCGCCGCGCCGCTGCCGAATGGATTCGGCGCATGCGCGGAAGTGTTTTACTTCCTGGTGCGGTGACGTGGTGGTGACGCGGCGGCGTCAACGTCACCGCCGCGTCACCACTACGTCACCGCGCCGTCCGGCGGCGGGGAATTTGATCCGATGGTGTGTACACGCCATCGGATCAAACTCCCGATCGGACATATCCGATGGAAATGGTCCGCGGACCGTTTTCATTGGATATATCCGATCGTGTGTATGGGGCCTAACAAAACTTTTCTCTTCATGTATTTATGAAGCATGTATCAGGATGCATACTGTTGCGCTCTTTGGGGACCAAAGACTTTGAGTGGGGGGAGTGTGCAGCAGGGTCCTCCCATCATGGACTATTACTAATAGTGATGCAGAATTGGATCCATACAGTTGTTCGAGTTGTATTGTACATAAGTTTATATTTGATGAGGCAGTGCATTGTGGGAGCAGAGGAGTAGTAACCCTAACCCTATCTGTAACCCTATCTGTAAAGCACGTTATTCCTAAGTTAGTCCCCTTGAAACAACTAACCCTGTCTGTTACCCTAACCCTGTCTGAAACCCTGTCTCTAACCCTGTCTGTAATCCTAACTCTGTCTGTAACCCTAACCCCTGTCTGTAACCCTAACCCTGTCTGTAACCCTGTCTGTTACCCTAACCCTGTCTGTAACCCTAACCCTAACCCTGTCTGTAACCCTATCTGTAACCCTAAACCTAAACCGTATCTGTAACCCTAACCCTGTCTGTAACCCTATCTGTAACCCTAAACCTAAACCGTATCTGTAACCCTAACTTACAGACAGGGGTTAGGGTTACAGACAGGGGTTAGGGTTACAGACAGGGGTTAGGGTTACAGACAGGGTTAGGGTTACAGACAGGGTTACAGATAGGGTTAGGGTTACAGACAGGGTTAGGGTTACAGTAAGGATGAGCCGAACACCCCCGCGTTCGGTTCGCACCAGAACGTTCAAACAGACCGACTGTTCGCGTGAATATTTTGAACCCCATTGAAGTCTATAAGACTCGAACGTTCGAATTCAAAAGTGCTCATTTTAAAGCCCAATATACAAGTTATTGTTGGAAAACGTCTTTAAGAACCCGGGTCTTGCCCCAGGGAACATGTATCAATGGAAAAACAGTTTAAAAACAGTTGTTTTTTTCTGGAGCAGCGATTTTAATAATCCTTAAAGTGAAAAAAAAAATGAAAAATTCCTTTAAACATCGTACCTGCTGTAGTGGCACGAGTTTAGAAATGTCCCTGCACAACATGAGATTACTATAAGAAAAAAAAATGTAATACTGCTTGCAGCTAATGTTTGGTCCCTGCAATATGGATAAAAATCATTGAAAAAAATAGCATGAGTTTCCCCGCCACCACTCTCCCCAGGTCATTACAAGACCCAGTGCCGATCCTGACCTCCCTGGGGCCCTAAGCAAAATGACATGGCACATTCAAAATGAGAAGCGGGAAGCGCTGATGACAGCGACATGTCACATTAAAGAAAGTTGAGAAGCGGGGGGAGGGGGTGTTCTGCTGTCGGAAGGGGGCGAAAATGACTTCTCACTGTCGTCAGCGCCCCCCCCGCTTCTATTTTTTAATGTGCCATGTCATTTTGCTTAGGGCCCCAGGGAGGGCAGGATCGGCACTGAGTGTTGGCCACAAGAACAACCTAGTTAGGATGTCACACAGAGGTGATCCAGTGGATACTTGTTGTTTTTCCATGTAGGTTACTTGGCCAAGGATCGAGAAATACAGTAGCTTTGGTAATGGATAAAATCCTGTGTTAAGCTTAGAAGAATGATTGATATTCCTCTTTCAGACCTCTAATCTTTTTGATTTATGTATCCCCATCAGGTCAGTGTCATATAGCACAGCTTCAGGTAATACATGTAGGCCTGCATAATTGTAATACATGTTTTTTTTCCAAATTTCAGGAGGTATTCCTGCAGTTGGGAGGATTGGACACCTACAGTGTCCAGGTCTTAATTGTGGAGGTCTATTCCTGCAGGTCCCAAATTTAGGACATAAATATCGCCTTAGGGCAGCTTCAAAAGAAAAATCAAGAGGTGGACCGAAAATTAAAGGATCTGATTGATGTGCTGGGGAGGGTTTAAAAAAAAAATGGATGTAGACAAGTATTTCAAAGCAAAAATATATTTCTTGACGAAAAACAAAATAAATAATTTTTATTAAGATATTTTTTTGAAAAAGTAAAAATGACACCTTTTGTCGTGTGAAACAAATATTTTTGGATACTCAACAATGTGTGGCTTATTATTCTATCAATGCTGCCTAAAAAAACAAATCTAGATTTGTGGTATTGACAATGATGAGTATTTAGTACAGGAAAATAAACATGACACTATGATAACGTAGGAGAAAGCTAGAATGAATTCAAATTAGAAAAGAATCAAACAAAGAAAAATACTAGACCAGGGGCAGAAAAATTGGGCCTTAGGCACTTGTGGCGGTGCAACAACACTGCAACCCCTCACAGATACTGTAATTGGAGCGCAACAAAGAGCCACATGCAAAGTTTTGCATCAAAAATTGTTAATAGACGCCCCTGTTAAACAGGGGCAAAACAATTGGACCTTAGGCACTGGTGGCGGAGCCCAGAAACAAACATTTTCTTACTAGCTATCAGCAAGATCAGTGAGGAGGAAAAGGATATTCAGTCAGCAGCATAACAGGACAGTAACTCAGCATCAGCATAGGCAGTCTCCAAGGGATCCTCCATCCTCAAGACCCAATAAGCCAGAGGATTTTCGGTGGGGAAGGTGTCCAAGTCTGATCTTGCCCCTAGGTATTCCCGCACCATGTAGACGACAGGTTAATGATTTCTAGTTTGAGATTGTCATTCGTCACTACTGGAGGTCCAGATAAACTCAAGTGTGGAGGTGTCTGTATATTGGAGACATCAATGGTCTCTTTCTCGTTAGGGGTATTTGTTGTCGCACCATGTAAACCAGACGCTGGCGATGGTTGCTGGAACCGTTCATACCTTGGGGCTGCGGACTAAAAAATTGTCTGAACGCATCGGTCAGGCGGCCACCTTCTCCACCGCTCTTTCTGTGACTCGCCGAAGCCTCAGCAACACGTTGTCCAGGACCAGGATTTGGTAATCCACCAGGTTCTGGGAACGCGTTGCACAGACCCTTCTGCAAGGCCTCCCGAAGAAGTTTCATCTTCTTCTCCCTCTGCAACGGCAAAATAAGCTCCGCAACCTTACTCTTGTAACGTGGATCAAGGAGAGTTGCCAGCCAGTAATGATCCCTATCCTTGATACCACGAACACAAGGATCCTTACGTAGGCTTTGCAGGATCAGGGAGGCCATGCAGCGTAGGTTTGCTGAGGCATTCGGGGCACAGTCCTCTGGGTCACTGAGGACAACAGGATCCGCAGCCACCTCATCCCAGGCACGTAAAAGTCCATGGGTTCCTTGGGACTGTATCTTATGGGGTGCTCCAGGACAATGATGGAATTAATGGTAGAATATTATATGAAGGAGCTTAAACTAGTGGATTGTGAGATCAAGAGAATTTATGATGACAATGAGATCACCCTAAATAAGGAGGGTTTTGGAGTTTACGATACACGACTAAAGGAGAATATCCAAGGTTCAAAAATAGGGAACGGGGAAACATAAACGCACTCACATGTAGCCAACATCCGGAATAGTTCAATCAAAAATGGGGATTACTACAAAAAGTAGTAAAAAGGCGGACTTTTTCAGGCAATCACAAAGACATATAAATTTAAGAAAAAAATATTTAATCATATATCATAAAATCCAAAAACAAAAACTAAAATACACAAAAACAGAATATACAGAATACATATTAGCAATGGTAGCTTGCATCTCGCCTACGCGTTTCGCCAAACGGCTTCTTCAGGGCGAGTTTGAGAGAGAGCTGGTAGTATATGATTGCTAAATTCATATATCAAAAGCGTTTGCTGTCCATCTGACTGTATCAAGGATTATGTAAATATCCAAGTGGCACATGAGAGCTCAATGCGGCTGGGGTAGAGCCAGAAATAGAAAGGAGAACCCGGGATTGATCACAGCAATAGAACGTAGACCATAGCCAGAGAGGAGTAGAGTCCAATCGCAATAGGCTAAACCGGATTGTGATGTCCAATATAGGACAATCCACTGGATCAGGAGTCTGGATATGAGTCTCAGTTGTTATGTCCCGGGGGGAGTCAGACCTGTGCTGCATTTGAATTTAGCAATCATATACTTTTTTTTGGATTTTATGATATATGATTAAATATTTTTTTCTTAAATTTATATGTCTTTGTGATTGCCTGAAAAAGTCCGCCTTTTTACTACTTTTTGTAGGAATCCCCATTTTTGATTGAGAATATCCAAGGGTTTACACATGACCTGTTGGTCAAAAAAGAAGAAAAAATGGCACGGGATAAACTAGCATTTGCTGGCCAATATGCCTTTAATTGGCCACAAACCAATGGCCCTAGAACAGGACGAAAAAATCCTAATCAATTCAGAGAGAATAGAAGGGGAATGACGAATAGAGATAAAAATATTGATTCTGATTCATCAACTAATTCTTATACCTCACAGCACTCCAGGACTGGCGACAAAGAACCACGAAAAGGACGGAACAACAGAAAACGACCTCAACAACAAGGTGGTGGGCACCAAAACGGGACCTACAGTAAGAAACGTATGACAGACAATAAGGACACACAGAGCATTAACACCCCGATAGAAGGGGATAGATCTGACCAGGCACCCCCCACACCTAGACCGACCTCTATGTTCCCTACTTCCTCACTGGGTGTCTCAACTGAGATCTCTGCTGGCTCTTCTTCCACTCTCTCTAAAGTTGACTCTAATACACGACAAAACATCTTGGAAACTGCTCAAACCCTAGCTAAAACGCACAATATGAACCAACTAGGAGCCATTCCAAAAGACTCTAAAAGATGACGGATCGACCACTTCTTTAAACCACTGACAACAAATACCCCTAACGAGAAAGAGACCATTGATGTCTCCAATATACAGACACCTCCACACTTGAGTTTATCTGGACCTCCAGTAGTGACGAATGACAATCTCAAACTAGAAATCATTAACCTGTCGTCTTATGCTCTAAGCCAAGCTGAAGAAGAACTTCTCAGCCTAGGTTTGAATTTCTGCCCCAACCAAGTAACCAACAAATTTGATCTTGTCAAAGATTTATATCTATTTGCTAGAAAACTAACTTTAAAGTTCATGTATGACAAGGAGAGAAAGGACAAACAGAATGAGATCGCAAATCAGGAAATATGGAAAAACTTTACAGTAGCAGACTTCCGTGCCCTTAAAACCCTAATCTCTCTATTAGATGAGAATGAGGAAAACTCAGATCAGGAAGAAATACTCGAGACTTATGAAACAAGATGGGAAAGGATACAACTTTCTATATACAAACAGGATATTGAAATCCTAGAAAAAGTCATTGAACTTCCCCTCACTCCACACAAACTCGAATGTATGGGCCTTTCTCATCCAGACCATCAAAGAGGTGGAACTCCTTCCACTTGTCAGACTTCAAAACCAAAAATTTAATTCCACACACCACTGGGCCCTAACCAAATTAAGTAGAAATAAAGAAGTGATTGTAAAACCATCAGATAAAGGGGGGAAGGTGGTTATTATGGATGACTCAGAGTACAGAAACATGTGTTGGGACATATTAAAGAATCGTACATGGTATAGACCAATCAATGAAGAAATGATTGCCAAATATAATCAAGAATTCAATGATATATTACAACAGGCACTATTTGATGGTTCTATTACCAAACCCATCTTTGATGGGATTCAAGTCCCTCACCCCAGAACCCCAACCTTCTATGCGTTACCAAAAACACACAAAAAACTAATACACCCCCCTGGGCGCCCAATAGTGTCTGGAATGGGTTCAAAAACTGAACGCGCGAGCAAATTTATTGATCAATACTTAAGACCACATGTAGTTTCACTCCCTTCGTACATTCAAGATACACCTGATTTGCTAAGAGCTCTTGATGGCCTTACCGTACCATCAAGGTGCCTCTTAGTCTCTATAGACGTGGAGGCTCTATATTCCTCAATCCCTCATGCTAAGGGCCTACAAGTGGTTTCTGCATTTATAAACGAAAAAGGCCCCAAAATGGAGAAATTTAATGAATTCGTATTAAAAACTCTAACCCATATCCTTACCAAAAATGTATTTTCTTTTGACGGGTCCCACCTCCTCCAGGTACAGGGTGTTGCTATGGGCACGTCTTGTGCGCCATCCTACGCGAACCTGTACCTGGGGGGGTGGGAGCGGGAATTGTTTTCGTCTGACCATTATTTACTTTCATCGATATTAGGATGGTATCGCTACATCGATGATGTGCTCCTGTTATGGACAGGAACAATAGAGGAGCTAAATATCTTTATGCAATTCCTGGACAGGAACAATTACAACCTGAAATTTACCATGAATTGCAATAATACAGCAATTGCCTTTCTTGATATCCTAATTTATGTTGACGAAACCAAAAATATCCAAACCTCATTATATCGTAAACCAACGGCTGGAAACACCCTTTTACACGCAGCCAGCGCCCACCCGCCTTCACTTATTAGAAGCATACCATTTGGCCAATATCTTCGGCTACGCCGAAACTGCTCTGACAACGAAAAATTCAAGGCAGAGTCAGATTTGCTGTACACTAGACTACTAAGTCGGGGTTACAGCAAATCTTGTTTAAAAAAGCATACAATCAAGCTCCAGGCAGGAAAAGGGCTAGTACGTTACAACAAAAAAATGTAAGTAATAAAAAATCTGAGAAAGATATAACACGGTTTATTACCACATACTCTGATCAGCATGAACAGATTCGGCTAATAATGCGTAAACATTGGCATCTAATTACAGCAGACCATACATTGTCGAAATATGTTGGACAAGATCCAAGTATCACTTTTAGACGTGCTATCTCCTTGAGAGATCGTCTTGTCCAGAGCAACTATTGTAAGGCAAAACCAGATACAACGGAAATGCCTGGTCTATTCAGATGTGGCCAATGCAATTACTGCCATCTATTAAATGAAGGCTCAAGCATTCTTCTTCCTAACGGCCAGACACACAAATTATTCAAGCATATAACATGTCAGACTAAAGGGGTTATATACATCTTCTGTCCATGTGGCAGCTTTTATGTGGGTAAAACGATCCGCCCATTATGGAAGCACATAAAAGATCATATGTACTATGTCACCAATGGATTACTAAATAAAACTATGGGCCACCATGTAGCATTTGTACATGAATATAGGGTCCCCCTTTTAAAATTTGCAGTACTTGATAGCGTCCATGACGATAAAAGAGGCGGAAATTTTGACCAAAAAGTCTTACAATGTGAGACCCAATGGATATTCCGTCTGAAAGCGAACTAACCACCAGGCCTAAACAAATCGCTTAGCTTCAAGTCATTTCTTAATGTTTAAGCCCTAACAGCTGTTTTTCTTTTACTAACACGATGAGGTATGTTTTGTCTTCCTGCTCTACATGATGTTGCTTCAGATTTTTGGCCTAACCTATCATTTATACACGACATTGGATGTAACCCCAATAGTCGACAATACTCAAAAGTTACGGTAAGGCGCATATTGCGGAAATTATCCATGATCTACTTTATGGTATGGGTATTTAACCACTAAAGGGACAATGTATGGAGGTGAACACTCCACTCCCCTATATATGTCAAAAATAAAATGCATTTTAGATTTTTTATTTATATTTTTTTGATAATATGCTATATTATGAGCAATGTTTAGATTAAAATGGGAAGTAATTAAGAATATATGTATATTGTGTATTAATGTATAAACTGTTGATATCTTCTTTTTTTTAATCAAGTAAGCTTTCTTTTTGAATATAGGAGAGAGTATACGGCACTGTGGGCGTGTCGTTCATTTTGGCTGTCGTCCTCAAATGCATTCTGAGAATTTTTACTTTTATATGTATATACATATATAGTAACACCACATATAAAACATCCAAGCACATTATAATTAAATATACCAGGGTATCTTCATTTTTCTTCTTTTCTCCTTTTTTCCTTTTTCTTCCTCTACTTTTATTTATTCTATTTTTCCTCCCTGTTTTCCCACCCTTACTTTTTCTTATCTACATTTATTATCTTTATTTTTTGATTTTCTTTTCTTTTTTAATTTTATTTTCATTTCATTACATTCTATTATTTTCTTTTTCTGCCTTATTTATTTATTTTTTTATTTCACTTTATTTTTCATTTTAATTCATTTTATTGTTTCACATTACTCTATACTATTTTATTTCACATTACTCTCTTTTTTATTTATTTTTATTAGATTTTTTCATTTCATTTTATTTTATTTTATTTATTCATTTTTCATCGATTCAACTTCATTCCTATTAACATTATCTCTTATTATATATATTTTTTCCAAATAGCGGTGTAGATGTTGATTGAGTATAACCTTAAAACATTCGATGGTTACCCTATATAATACAAACAATGAACGACAGGCTTAGTAATCATATACTGACATTTTCTTTCCAACGCTATTTCCACTCTGACTTGATATACTCTCGATATATCAGCTCTGTTCGAGGTGGCTATTGGCAATGTGGCTGTGAGCCCGTATTGTCACACCCCTATCTTTAACATGCGATTGTAGGCCCTTGTTGTCTTGCCCCTGTTTTCCTTTTAACCATAAATAAAAAATATCTTGCGTGCCGCATAGCGCGCTGACGTCACCGCGATTGTCACGACAACTGCACGTCGCATGCTCTTGAGCGCCGCCTCCCAGTAAAAGCGTGGAGAGTGTCACGGCGAGGTTCAGCCCCTTTGTAGCACGCTCTTATTATGCGCCACATGGCGCACACACATGACGCCATCACGCTAGACGTAAACACGGCGTCCCGGGTATTTAAAGGCCCAGTTTACAACAGGGCACGTGTACCACACGGCTATACACCCTGGGAATGTGACAGGACTTGTCTACAACCACACGGTAAGAACCAACATACTCGCCTATAATTCTTGAACTAAACTCGAGCCCTGGGCTCGAATAACATGTTCCTGATAAAAAGCTCTTGGATTTAATGACAAAGAATTTTCTTTGTTGATCCTTTATTTAGATAACACAGTGGCCATTTTGGCATTCGAGTTCACTATAGGAACACTGACCAAGGTTGTTTAGGACAAACGAGAGGTCCCGAAAATGGCCATCTAAAGAAGGCCCCCTGTCCCAGTTGGTGGCCAACCTTCTCTTCAATTGGTAATCAGTTACTATTAGTATCATCTTTTTTCTCCTTCGTGTCTTTCTATACATTTGTAAAATATACACATGTAACAATTAGGTATATCATCCATCACATATATATGTTTTCTTATCCAAATATAGAGAGGAAACTGCTTGCAACACTTTGCTTGATTTTATTGGAAATCTTTATAAGCAGCCCTGATCTTTAGTAAAGGTGATGAATTTTTTTAAATGATTTATTGATATGGTCCTGTCCTCTCAAAACCTGTATAAATCTAATAGGAGTCCTTTAAAGAAACTATATCTTCTTTGTACTATACTGGCTTTCTCTATTTTCATTTTGTTTTTTCCTATCTCCCCTTTCTCTTTTTGACATATGATCCTTGGTATATTAATAATAATAATATATATTGTTTGATTGGTCTAGATATCTCAAATTTTTTATATTCACTGGAGGACCTGTTTAAAAACGTCCTTATCCACGTGCCTGTAATCTACTTATGGAATCTTGGATGCACTCGATGTATGACCGTTGGCCATGTAATTATATGACACAGTGCTTGAATTTTCTCTCTTATATCTGTCTTTGTTTATAATGAATAATATTAGTAATGTACAACCCTGTATCTCTGCAGAAAACTACATGTGCTTTGATATATACTATCGCTACAAAGTCCTTACCAAACTGCCCTGAAGAAGCCTCACGGCGAAACGTGCGTCGGCGACTTTAAGGACCTTTTTGTACACAGTGGTTAATCCATATACTTGTACCCTCCCCCCCTTTTTTTCTCCTTGTAATTGTATTGTAATGTATGTTTTACTTTTTACCTGATTATATTACAATTTTGAATTTTAAAACAATTACTTCCTTGGCCTCAAAGTCCGACCATCAATACCTTTTCATAGTTATTTGTTCTCCCTCTTTTTTACTATTGGGACTGTAAGTGATCCCTTGAAGACTGCTGCTGCTGATGCTGAGTGCTAGGCTCCACCTCCATGCTGCTGATACAATCATCCTCCTCCTCGTCCTCTTCCTGTGTGCTAGGTGGGCAAGCAGGACCACTGTCTGGATAAAGGGGGCCTTGAGAGGTAAGGAAGTCCTCCTCTTCCTCCCTCTGTTCTGCCTTAAGGGCCCTGTCCATAATTCCACGTAGCATCTGGTCCAACATGTGAATAAGAGGGACAGTCTCACTGATGCATGCACTGTCACTGCTCACCATCCTCATGGCCTCCTCAAATGGTGACAGGACAGTGCATGCATCCCTGATCAAGGTCCACTGGCGTGGGGAAAAAACCAAGCTCCCCTGACCCAGTTCTGCTGCCATATTGGCACAGGTACTCATTGATGGCCCTCTGCTGCGTGTGCAGCCGCTGCAGCATGGCCAATGTAGAGTTCCATCTGGTGGGCATGTCACAGATTAGACGGTTCTTGGGCATGTTGTATTCCCTTTGGAGGTCTGTCAGCCGAGCAGTGGCATTATATGACCTCCGGAAATGCACACAGACTTTCCTGGCCTGCTTCAGGACATCCTGTAAGCCCAAGAACTGCTGCACCACCAAATTCAGGACATGAAACAGGGCACATGGGTCAGTTTTCCCTGTCGCAGGGCAGAGAGGAGGCTGGTGCCATTTTCGCTAACCACCATTACAGGCTTAAGCTGGCGTGGCGTCAACCACCTCTGAGCCTGCCCCTGCAGAGCTGACAAAACCTCGGCCCCAGTGTGGCTCCTGTCTCCCAAGCACACCAGCTCTAGCACCGCATGTCATCTCTTTGCCTGCATTCCTGTGTAGCCCCTCGTACACCTACGGAGCACAGGAAGAGGCCACAGGGGAAGAAGAAGAGGAGGGGGTGGAGGAGAAAGGTGTGTCACAACCAAGTAGTAGTGTTTTGGAGGCATGGTGGTGGAACAACCTCCAACACTACTGTACCTTGCCCTGTGTCCTTTCCAGCTGCCAGCAAAGTCACCCAATGCGTCGTGAAAGAGAGGTAACGTCCCTGTCCATGCCTGCTGCACCATGAGTCAGCGGTAAGATGCACCTTACCACTGACCGCCCTGTCCAGTGAGGCATGGACATTGCCTTCCACATGCCGGTAGAGAGCCGGAATCGCCTTCCGTGAAAAAAAGTGGCGTTTGGGTACTTGCCACTGAGGTACTGCACATTCCACAAACTAACGGAAGGGGCAGAATCTACCAACTGAAAAGGTAGCAGTTGAAGTGCTAGCAATTTTGCTAGGCTAGCATTCAACCGCTGGGCATGTGGATGGCTGGGAGAGTACTTCTTTCGGCACTGCAGCAGCTGGGGCAGGGAAATTTGTCTGGTACTATCAGTAGATTGCCCGCATGTACTACTAGGTTGTGACACACCTATTTCTACACCTTCAGTCCTATCAGTGCAGGCTTCAGAGAGGACTGAGGGTGTCATGGTGGAAGATCCAGCCGATCCCGACGCACGCGCGCTGGCGCCTGTTTGCGCGCGTCAGTGTGCGCGATGCACGCGGCCGTGTGCGCGGGCGCGCGCCCGTGCGTGTGACGCGCGCGGCGGGTGCGCGCGCGCACGCTGACACGGTTTTGGCGCCAAGGAATGTTATTTAAGCTGTCTGGTCCTGGTGCATCTTGCTGACCAGTCTACAGCGTTTCCGGATAGACTCTGCACCTGCTAACCTGATTGATCTCTGTTTACCTGACCCGGCTTCCCGTGACATACCTCTGCCTGCAGCCTGCCCTTGACCCCGGCTTGACCTGACCACCGATCCTGCTTGACCCCCTGGTTCTGCTACCTGCTATCAGCCTGTATTAAACCTGTCTGGACTGATTTAACCCCTTCGGTTCTGTTCCGGTTTCCTGATCTGCCATCTGATCCGGTGTGCACCAATCCTTGGGCTCTGACACAGCAAGCGCTACCGCACCGTCCCAGTGTGCCGTGGTTCCCTGCCAGGACCCCGCCAGGACCCGTGCCAATCCTCCTCCGGTCCGCCACCAGCTACCACTAGGCACTTGTGCCCCTCTTGACCCGGGTTCCCCTGTCTGCTCTATCAGGGGCTCCTGTGTCAGAGGCTTACGAGAGGCCGCTCCCTGCACGTTGGACTCTACAACCAGGTACGTGACAGTACTGGTCAGCCATGTCCGAGCCCACGCAGGGAGCGTCTCCCATAGAGGACTTATGTCGCCATTTGGATGGCCTCACCGCAGCTGTAAGGAACTTGCAAGAAGGTTATACCCGTCTGGAGGGGCGTCTTTGGCTGCAGCAGCACCTACAGCTTCTGGAACCTCTGCTGCCCCCTCCGTGGTGATGTTGCCACCAGAACCCAGAGTTCCCACCCCGGAAAGATTTTCCGGTGATCGCAGCAAGTACAGAGCTTTTCGTAATGCTTGTGAACTTTTTTTCGCTCTGCAACCTAGAACCTTTTCTCTGGAGACCACAAAGGTGGGTTTCGTCATTTCATTACTATCTGGCGAACCTCAAACATGGGCACACCGCCTCTTGGAGCGCAAGGAAGAAAGTCTTAATCGCCTTAGCACCTTCTTCGAAGCCATGGACCTCATTTATGAAGACACTCAACTAGCAGCTACTGCTGAAGCGGCATTATGCGCTCTACAGCAGGGGCGCAGGGCAGTAGAGGACTATGTGGCAGAATTTAGACAGTGGAGTTCCGATACCAACTGGAACGATGCTGCCCTGCGTCACCAGTTCCGCATGGGTCTTTCGGAATCCTTGAAGGACGAGCTGGCCCGAGTGGGCGTCCCTGCAACGCTTGAAGCTCTCATCCTTCTTTCTGTTCAGATTGACAGACGGTTGAGGGAGCGGCGTGCTGAACGTACATCCGGCCCCACACGTCCCATGTGGATGATGCCACGTGTGCCAGGCCCTCCACACCTGCTTCCTCCAAATCCTGTACCAGCCTCCTCCGACCTCCCGGAGCCCATGCAACTGGGTCTTCTTCGGCCATCCTTGACTCCGGAGGAGCGCCAGCGGCGCCGACTCAACAACCTTTGCCTGTACTGTGGAGGATCCGGGCACTATGTAAACACCTGTCCCGTTAAATTCCGTAAGTGCTCAGTCTGTCCACCTGTCCTTTCCTCTGCTTTATGTAATAATGATACTCACCTGGCTGTCTCCATCTCCCTGCAGCTCCCAGGAAGGAACGTCCAGGTTCCCGCCATTATTGATTCTGGCGCCTGCAGCGGCTTCATGGATGCCTCCTTTGCCACCCGTCATGGAATCCCCCTACGACCTAGACGGCAGGAGCTCACCGTTCACTTAGCCGATGGATCAGCCATCAGATCCGGTCCTGTCACGCATGAAACAATCCCCTTGTATGCACTCATCTCCAACAATCACTGGGAATTGCTCTGCCTGGACATAATCGTGTCCCCAATATTTCCTGTAATCCTGGGCATGCCATTGTTGAAAGCCCACAACCCTCAGATTGATTGGGAGTCTGAAAAAATCTGTTTCCCGTCCTCTTACTGCCGCCAACATTGTCTCCAGGAACCTGCGGGCACCTTGTCCCCCCTGCTGTGTTCAGAATCTGAAATGGAAAACCGCCAGCTTGTCCCGGAAGCCTACCACAGTTTTTTGGATGTATTTAGCAAAAAAGGAGCAGAGACTTTACCACCACACAGGTCCTATGACTGCCCAATCGAACTTTTACCAGGAGCAGAAATCCCGTTCGGAAGGATATTCCCCTTGACCGAATTGGAGTTGGGCACCCTAAAATCCTACATCGACGAGAACCTCGAAAAGGGGTTTATACGCCCCTCCACATCCCCTGCAGGGGCCGGCATATTCTTTGTAGAGAAAAAGGACCATTCCCTACGCCCCTGCGTAGACTACCGGGAGTTAAACAAAATAACGATCAAAAACAGGTATCCCCTTCCTTTGGTTCCCGAATTATTTCAGAGACTTGGAGCAGCCACTATTTTTACCAAACTTGACCTCCGTGGAGCTTATAATCTTGTCCGCATTAGGGATGGCAATGAGTGGAAGACCGCGTTCCGCACCAGATTCGGGCATTTTGAATACCTAGTTATGCCCTTCGGGCTTTGTAACGCCCCCGCCACATTTCAACATTTTGTAAATGACATTTTCAGAGACTACCTTGATCTGTTCGTCATCATCTACTTGGATGACATTCTGATTTTCTCGTCCTCCCTGCCAGACCATCGGAAACATGTCCAAAAAGTTCTAGCCCGGCTCCGCCAACACAGCCTGTACGTTAAAGCAGAGAAATGCGAGTTTGAACGTGTGAGCATTCAGTTCTTGGGATTGATAATTTCAATAGAAGGTGTCAAGATGGACCCTCAGAAGGTCACTGCTATCACAGAATGGCCCGCCCCCACCGATAAAAAAGCAGTCCAGCGCTTCGTGGGGTTTGCAAACTTTTACCGAAAGTTCATCAAGGGCTTCTCCGCCATAATTGCCCCTATCACAAGTCTGACCAAGCAAGGCACCCGGTTCCTGTGGTCTCCCGAAGCCCAAGTTGCCTTTACCACCTTAAAGGACCTCTTCATCTCTGCCTCCATCCTGAAACATCCTAACCCAGCCTTACCCTATATCTTGGAGGTGGACGCTTCTGAGGTGGCGGTCGGAGCAGTGCTTTCCCAGAGGCAGGGGTCCAAATCCCTTTTACACCCAGTTGCGTTTTTCTCTCGCAAACTATCAGAAGCAGAGAGGAACTATGACGTCGGGGACAGGGAGCTGCTTGCAATCAAAGCAGCTCTTGAAGAATGGCGTTACCTTCTCGAGGGTGCGGCACACCCTATCCTGATCTATACTGATCACAAGAACTTAGAATATCTAAAGGTCGCCAAAAGACTCAAGCCACGTCAGGCCAGATGGGCGCTGTTCTTTACTCGATTTTTTTTTCATATAACCTACAGACCTGGTTCGAAAAATACCAAGCCGGACGCACTCTCCCGGATGTTCAATGGGCCTGAAGCCCCTTCATCACCGGACACCATTCTTGCTCCTGGCAATTTCCTCATGTTGCAAGGAGACCTTCTTTCTCAAATTAAGCAGGCCTCTTCAGAGATCTCCTTACCCCCAGACCCTGCTCTTCAGTTAAGAGACAATCTGCTTTGGAATAACGACAAGATCTTCGTGCCACAACAGCTGCGAATAGCGGTCCTCAAGTCCTGCCATGATCATGAGCTGGCAGGCCACTTTGGAATACACAAGACATCCGAGCTCCTCCAGCGTACCTTCTGGTGGCCGCAATTACTTAAAGACTGTAAAAATTATGTACAATCCTGTACCACCTGTATCCAGCATAAAGGTAGCAGAACCAGAGCTTGGGGGTTGCTTAAACCACTGCCTGTTCCAGAAAAACCTTGGAGGATGATTTCGATGGACTTTATTGTTGAGTTACCTCCATCTGAAGATTTTACCACCATCTTTGTGGTGGTTGATAGGCTCTCAAAAATGGCGCACTTTCTGCCGATGGTGGGGACACCTTCCGCTGCCGAGACAGCAAAGATATTCATTAAAGAGGTGGTGAGACTTCATGGCGTACCCGCTAACATCATATCGGACCGTGGGGTGCAGTTTACTTCTAGATTTTGGAAAGCGCTATGTGCAGCGCTGAAGATTGAACTTTCCTTCTCATCTGCATACCACCCTCAGACCAACGGCCAGACCGAGCGCACCAACCAGACGCTCGAGCAATATCTGCGGTGCTTTTCCAGTTTCTCACAAGATGATTGGGCCTCTCTGCTGCCCCTTGCGGAGTTCGCTTATAATAATTCAGTCCATTCAGCTACTAAACAGTCCCCGTTTTTCGCCAACTACGGTTTTCATCCTCTATTCCTATCTAACAATATTCCGGAATGCTCAGTACCGGCTGCACAAGAAACCCTGGACTTCTTTGCCACCAACAACAAAGTACTCCAGGAAACCATGGCAAGGACCCAGGAGTATAATAAGGAGGTGTTTGACAGGAGGAGGAGAGGAGAACTTGACTTGGCACCGGGAGACCAAGTCTGGCTGTCCACTTCGAATCTAAGGCTAGCCTGCCCGTCCAAGAAACTCGGCCCTAAGTTTGTGGGTCCCTTCCAGATACTCAGAAAAATTAATGAAGTGGCCTACGAATTAAAGTTACCTGCTTCTTTTCGGATCCATCCAGTCTTCCATGTGGCACTGCTCAAACCCATAGTCCCGGACCCCTTCACCAACCGGAATGTCGGTCCCCCTAAGCCGGTGCTTGTTAACGGCGAAGAGGAGTTTCGAGGTGGAATCTATCTTGGATTGTCGGAAGAGACGTAACCAGATACAATACCTTGTAAAGTGGAAGGGCTACGGTCCGGAAGAGAATTCCTGGGAACCAGAAGCCAACATTCACGCCCAGAGACTGGTCCAGGCCTTTAAAAGGGCGGATCCAAGAAGGTTGGCACAGTTGGGCATCCGGAGGCTGCCCGTAGGGGGGGGGGCAATGTCATGGTGGAAGATCCAGCCGATCCCAACGCGCGCGCGCTGGCGCCTGTTTGCGCGCGCATGCGCGCGTCAGTGTGCGCGATGCGCGCGGCCGTGTGCGCGGGCGCGCGCCCGTGCGTGTGACGCGCGCGCGCACGCTGACACGGTTTTGGCGCCAAGGAATGTTATTTAAGCTGTCTGGTCCTGGTGCATCTTGCTGACCAGTCTACAGCGTTTCCGGATAGACTCTGCACCTGCTAACCTGATTGATCTCTGTTTACCTGACCCGGCTTCCCGTGACATACCTCTGCCTGCAGCCTGCCCTTGACCCTGGCTTGACCTGACCACCGATCCTGCTTGACCCCCTGGTTCTGCTACCTGCTATCAGCCTGTATTAAACCTGTCTGGACTGATTTAACCCCTTCGGTTCTGTTCCGGTTTCCTGATCTGCCATCTGATCCGGTGTGCACCAATCCTTGGGCTCTGACACAGCAAGCGCTACCGCACCGTCCCAGTGTGCCGTGGTTCCCTGCCAGGACCCCGCCAGGACCCGTGCCAATCCTCCTCCGGTCCGCCACCAGCTACCACTAGGCACTTGTGCCCCTCTTGACCCGGGTTCCCCTGTCTGCTCTATCAGGGGCTCCTGTGTCAGAGGCTTACGAGAGGCCGCTCCCTGCACGTTGGACTCTACAACCAGGTACGTGACAGAGGGTCAAGTAAGGTTGGAGGTCCCAGCTGATGAGGGGCAAGGGGAGGTCCGCTTGTTCTTTGGTGTGGGTCTTTCTGGTATGCTTGCCAACGAATTGCATGGCAGGTCGACATATGTCTGGTCAAGCATGTGGTGCCCAAGCGGGTGATGTTTTGGCCACGCGAGATACGCTTGAGACATATGTTGCAAATAGCAACGGTGCGATCTGATGCACATGTCTCAAAAAAGTTCACACCAAAGAACTTTTGCAGTAACATTGAGACACAGCAGCGCCCTGCAAAGGCGCAGCTCTGCGATGTAATGCAGTTGGTGTGCTGGCCCCTGTAGAGCATCCTGCCTCTTTGGAGATGTGCCTCGTCCTCGTCCTCCTCCTCTTCCTCCTCCTCTCTCCTATTAGGTACCCACGTAGAGTCAGTGACCTCATCATCCCCTCCCTCCTCATCACTGTCGAAAACCTGGCAGTATGCTCCAGCTGGGGGAACATTACTGCCAGATTGCTGTCCCTCTCGGGCACCCCCTCTCTCTGGGCTCACATCAATGCCTTCCTCTATATGTGTTCCGTCATCGGAGCCTTCAAAACGCTGCACATCTTCATGCAGCATTTACCCAACACTGTGTTGAAACAATTCGGGGAACTTCTCAGAAGGACATGGTGGGACTAGGGAAGGATTGTGTGATGCCATTGTGCAGAGGGAAGAGGACGCCTTGGCAGCTGCTTTGCCAGACAAACTAAGCTCAGCCTGGGTGAGAGAGGATGAGGATGGCTTGGTCATCCACTCTACTAATTTCTCTGCATGTTGAGGCGCAACACGGCCAGCTCCTGAAAAGGACGAGCGTGTCAGACGGCCACGTGCTGAAGAGGATGCACCGTGTCCACCACCAGCGTTGCCTCTAGATGCAGAGCCTGCTTGCCCTCGTGAATCTCTGCCTCTCTTTGTTGTCCTTCCAGACATTGTAATGGCCTGCACAGAACACAATCAGGACACACACCTCGTACCTTTAGGTACAAACTGGAGAGGACAAGTGCAGTAACACTGAGTACATTTAGGTGCTATTAAACTGTACAAGTACAGCAACACCGAGTACGTTTAGGTGCTACTACACAGCACAAGTGCGGTAACAGCAACTGGGTTTAAGTGCTATTAAACTTACAAATACAGTAACACCGAGTAGGTTTAGGTGCTACTACACAGAACAAGTGCGGTAACAGAAACTAGGTTTAGGTGCTATTAAACTGGACAAGTACAGTAATACCGAGTAGGTTTAGGTGCTACTACACAGCACAAGTGCGGTAACAGAAACTAGGTTTAGGTGCTATTAAACTGGACAAGTACAGTAACACCGAGTAGGTTTAGCTGCTACTACACAGCACAAGTGCGGTAACAGCAACTAGGTTTAGGTGCTACTACACAGCACAAGTGCGGTAACAGCAACTAGGTTTAGGTGCTATTAAACTAGACAAGTACAGTAACACCAAGTAGGTTTAGGTGCTACTACACAGCACAAGTGCGGTAACAGCAACTATGTTTAGGTGCTACTACACAGCACAAGTGCGGTAACAGCAACTAGGTTTAAGTGCTATTAAACTGGACAAGTACAGTAACACCGAGTAGGTTTAAGTGCTATTAAACTGGACAAGTAAAGTAACATCGAGTAGGTTTAGGTGCTACTACACAGCACAAGTGCGGTAACAGCAACTAGGTTTAGGTGCTATTAAACTGGACAAGTGCAGTAACACCGTGTAGGTTTAGGTGCTACTACACAGCACACAGGCAATACAACACGTTAGAACTAGGGATGAGCCGAACACCCCCGCGTTCGGTTCGCACCAGAACCGTCAAACAGTCTGATCGTTCGCACGAACATTTAGAACCCTATTGAAGTCTATGACAATCGAACGATCGCATTCAAAAACGATCATTTTATAGACCAATATTCAAGTTATTGTTGGAAAACGTCTTTCAGAACCCGGGTTTTGCCTCAGGGAACATGTATCAATGGAAAAAAGTTTTAAGAACGGTCGTTTAAGAAAACTTTTTTCCATTGATACATGTTCCCTCGGGCAAGACAAGGGTTCTCAAAGACGTTTTCACAGGCAAACTATAGACACCCAGCAGGTACAATATTTAACCACTTAAAGACCCCCACACGCACATATACGGCCACAACATGGCTCGTACAGGCACAAGGGCGTAAATTTACGTCCCCGCCTGAGTGCGGTTCGGGGGTCCCATCGGGACCCCCTCCGCGGCGTGCGGGGGTCTCCCTACCTCTGGGAGCGATCCGGGATCTGCGGGCGGATGTCCGTGTTTTCCGCCCCCCCCGCGATCGCTCCCAGCCAATGGGAGCGCGCTCCCAGCCTGTCACTTCCTCCTCCTGTATTTACACAGGAAGGAGGAAATGATGTATTCTCTCATCGCAGCGCTGTTTCCCAGCGCTGCTGATGAGAGAAGACATCACAAGTAAGTGTGCACCAACACAACACTGACACACACTCACATAGGCATATTAACCCCTTGTGATCGCCCCCCCCCCACCCCCTGTCACAGTGTTACTGAATGCAGTGATTTAATCACTGCATTTAGTGTCAGTGTGACAGGCACTGTAAAAAACAGTTAGTGTTAGGTTCAGGATAGCCCCCCCACCCCCCCTAATAAAGTTTTAACCCCCTGATCACCGCCCTAGTTAATCCTTTCACTCCCTATTGCCAGCGTCACTAAGCGATCATTTTTCTGATCGCTGTATTAGTGTCGCTGTTCCCGCTAGGTAGCTATTTTTTTTTATTGCGATTTTTTTTTTTTACTAAAGACATGTGGCTAAATAAACTTTGGCCTAAATGTTTGACTAAAATTTAGTTTACTTGATTTTTTTTTAACAAAAAGTAAAAAATAGTGTTTTTTTTTCAAAAATGTCGCTCTATTTTTGTATATAGCGCAAAAAATAAAAATCGCAGAGGTGATCAAATACCACCAAAAGAAAGCTCTATTTGTGGGAAGAAAAGGATGCAAATTTTGTTTGGGAGCCACGTCGCACGACCGCGCAATTGTCTGTTAAAGCGACGCAGTGCCGAATCGCAAAAACACCTTGGGTCATTTACCAGCGTATTGGTCCGGGTCTTAAGTGGTTAAAGGATTTTTTTTTATTTTTTATTTAAGCATCAATAAAATCACTGCTATTGTACCTGCTGGGTGTCTATACCTGTGATAACGTCTTTAAATAGCACAATCATCTGCCTGCCAGTAAATTAGGAAGAACTGATCTAGCTAAGCTATACAGTGTAATATGCTAAACTAACTAGCCTGCTCTATCTAGCTAGCTAAAAAGACAATCTCTCTGTCTCTCTGACTGCTCTCATTAACAAGCCGGAACATACTACACGAGGCCGCCCAGCAGGCGGCCTTATATAGTGTGGGCCCTGAGCCATAATTGGCGAAAGCCACCCAGTCTTTGGCCAATTATGGCTCTCCTTTTTTTGTGTGCTGTGATTGGGCAAGCATTCAGGGTCATAGTGCATGTTTGGCCAATCATCAGGGCGCAATGCCGCAATGAATTATGGGCCGTTTCGTTTCACTCGAATTTGCCGCGAACGATCGTTTTTGTTCGATATTTGTCGAACGATCGAATGGACGATGTTCGTTTCGAACGCAAAGCTCATCCCTAGTTAGAACACTGCAGCTAGCACAATCTAATGCCTGACAAATAGGAAAAGCTTATCTAGCTAAGCTATACAGTGTATAAATATATGTACAACTCCTAGGGATGTATATATATCCTGTAAATTAAGCTAAACTGACTAGCCTGCCTGCTCTATCTAGCTATATTAAAAGACAATCTCTCTGTCTCTCTGACTGATCTCTGTTCAGCGCTGGAACACACTACACGAGGCCGCCCAGCAGGCGGCCTTATATAGTGTGGGGCATGTGCTAAAGCCCTGAGCCACCCTGGCTTTGGCCAATTATGGCTCTCCGTTTTTTGCATGCTGTGATTGGCCAAGCACGCAGGGTCATAGTGCATGTTTGGCCAATCATCAGCGCGCAATGCCGCAGTGAATGATGGGTCGTTGCGCGTCACTGAAATTTGGCGCGAACACCCCGTTTTGTTTGAATTTCATTGAACGTACGAACAGACAATGTTAGAGTCGAACATACGTTCGAATCGAACGCGGAGCTCATCCCTAGGTTACAGATAGGGTTAGGGTTACAGTCTGTAACCCTAACCCTAGGGTTACAGTCTGTAACCCTAACCCTGTCTGTAACCCTAACCCTATCTGTAACCCTAACCCTGTCTGTAACTTACAGACAGGGTTAGGGTTTCAGACAGAGTTAGGGTTAGGGTTACAGATAGGGTTAGGGTATCTGTAACCCTAACCCTATCTGTAACTTACACACTCATGACATAAATGTTATTCCTCAATGCGTCAATCTTGGTGTAGTGATGATTGTGCTCGTGCGCACGTTTGGGAGATTGCAGGCGATGGGGTTTTTTCAAAGCCTATGATCGTGCTGAAGTAGTTCAGTGACAGTTAAGTGACCCAGAAAACAATGATTCTGCAGTGTGGGCCCATTGTTGGCCTAGTAGGCTTTAATGATCACCTTAGATGATCACAAAGAAAATTAATGTTTTTTCTATGCAAAATTATCCAGCCGATTGCTTTTGGTCTGTTCACAATGAAGCAACGACGGTATCCTCTGGGGTGTGCCAACATTGCCATTGCCAACACACTCATGGAGGTGGTCGCTTCATTGTGATACGCCAGCCCCTTCACCACAACAAGGTAACGATCACGAAGAGGAATTGACACATGTATGTGCCTTTTTTTGTTTTGTTTTTGCAGCCACAGTGCTGCACCAGAGGCCAGAAAAATTAGGCATATACACATGCCTGAAAAATTAGGTTTTGTTGCAACCGCTGCTGTAGCAGCGGGCAGAAAAATATATGTTTTCCAGGCAGAAAGTGCACTAAAACATTGCGGCTTGAACCCTAGTTGGTGGCGGATAAGTCACGCAAGTCATCCGGCATCTCATCAGGCCCTTTTTAGTCAAATGTATTACCCACTGTCAGTCCCTTCGGGATCCATGCCTCATTCATCTTAATAAAGGTGAGGTAATCTAGACTTTTTTGACCTAGGCGACTTCTCTTCTCAGTGACAATACCTCCTGCTGCACTGAAGGTCCTTTCTGAAAGGACACTTGAAACGGGGCAGGCCAGAAGTTCTATCACAAATTGGGATAGCTCAGGCCACAGGTCAAGCCTGCACACAAAGTTGTCAAGGGGTTCATCGCTCCTCAGAGTGTCGATATCTGCAGTTAAGGCGAGATAGTCTGCTACCTGTCGGTCGATTCATTCTATGAGGGTGGACCCCGAAGGGCTGTGGCGATGCGTAGGACTTAAAAAGCTCTGCATGTCCTCCAACAACACGTCTGTAAAGCGTCCTGTCCTTGCCGGCGTGGTCGTGGTAGGAGGAGGATTACTTTCACCTCTTCCCCTGTTAGATTCCCGTTGTGCTGTGACATCACCCTTATACGCTGTGTAAAGCATACTTTTTAATTTTTTTTGGAACTGCTGCATTTTTTCCGACTGCCGGTAATTCGGTAAAATTTCAGGCACTTTCTGCTTATACCGGGGGTCTAGTAGTGTGGCCACCCAGTACAGGTGGTTCTCCTTCAGCCTTTTTATACGAGGGTCCCTCAACAGGCACGACAGCATGAAAGACCCCATTTGCACAAGGTTGGATGCCGAGCTACTCATGTCCCATTCCTCGTCCTCATTGATCTCACTGAAGGTCTGTTCTTCCCCCCAGCCACATACAACACCACGGGTACCAGATAGGTGACAACGAGCACCCTGGGATGCCTGCTGTGGTTGTTCTTCCTCCTCCTCCTCCTCAAAGCCACATTCCTCCTCTGAGGCGTCGTACA
The DNA here is from genome assembly GCA_029574335.1 of Rana kukunoris. NCBI lineage: Eukaryota > Metazoa > Chordata > Amphibia > Anura > Ranidae > Rana > Rana kukunoris. The sequence continues at coordinate 391,427,531 of CM056052.1, forward strand.
CAGGACCGATTTCCTCTGCAGAATTCAGCAAGAAACTCAATGGGAGACGTATTCTACCGAGGAAACTGGTCGTGTGTACACGTTTCGCCGAGAAACCCGTCGAGGAACTCTATTTCCTCGATGGGCAATGGAAAAATTTGGCTCGACGACTTTTTTGACTGCCGAACAAGGAACTCGACAGGGAAAACGATGTGTTTCGCCCGACGAGTTTCTCAGTCGTGTGTACGCCGCCTGACTCCTCTTCCAGCGTTGCTGCAGGTCCAGCAAGCGATGCTGATAAGGCTGTTTCTGGTGGTGATGGTGACCACAACTCTTCCTCTTCACGTCCATCTACGGCCTGATCCAGCACTCTTCGCAGGGCACACTCCAGGAAGAAAATAAATGGGATGAAGTCGCTGATGGTGCCTTCAGTGCGACTGACTAAGTTTGTCACCTCCTCAAAAGGACACATGAGCCTACAGGCATTGCGCATGAGCGTCCAGTAACGTGGAAAAAAAATTCCCAGCTGCGCAGAGGCTGTCCTAGCACCCTGATCATACAAATACTCGTTGATGGCTTTTTCTTGTTGAAGCAGGTGGTCGAACATTAGGAGTGTTGAATTCCAACGTGTTGGGCTGTCACAAATCAAGCGCCTCACTGGCATGTTGTTTCGCCGCTGGATATCTGAAAAGTGTGCCATGGCCGTGTAGGAACACCTGAAATGGCCACACACCTTCCTGGCCTGCTTGAGGACGTCCTGTAAGTCTGGGTACTTATGCACAAAGCGTTGTACAATCAGCTTCAATACATGTGCATGCACGGCACATGTGTCAACTTGCCCAAATTCAGTGCCGCTAACAAATTGCTTCCATTGTCACACACCACTTTGTCGATCTCCAGTTGGTGCGGAGTCAGCCACTGATCCACCTGTGCATTCAAGACGGCCAGGAGTGCTGGTCCGGTGTGACTCTCTGCTTTCAGGCAAGTCAAGCCCAAGACAGCGTGACACTGTCATATCGGGGATGTGGAATAGCCCCTGGGGAGCTGGGGGGTGCAGTTGATGTGGAGCAAGACGCAGCAGCAGAAGAAGACTCGGTCGAGGAGGTTATCGAAGAGGATGGAGTAGGAGGAGTACAGAAGTTGGCAGCAGGTGTGCCTACAAGTCGTGGCGGTGTCACCAACTCCTCTGCAGAGCCACGCATTACATGCTTGGCAGCTGTCAGCAGGTTTACCCAATGCGCAGTGTAGGTGATATACCTGCCCTGACCTGCTTTGCAGACCAGGTATCAGTGGTCAGATGGACCCTTGCCCCAACACTGTGTGCCAGACATGCCATGACTTCCTTTTGCACAATAGAGTACAGGTTGGGGATTGCCTTTTGTGAGAATACATTTCTGCCGGGTATCTTCCACTGCAGTGTCCCAATAGCTACAATTTTTTTGAAGGCCTCAGACTCCACCAGCTTGTATGGTAAAAGCTGGCGGGCTAAGAGTTCCGACAAGCCAGCTGTCAGACGCCGGGCAAGGGAGTGACTCTGTGACATTGGCTTCTTACGCTCAAACATGTCCTTGACAGACACCTGACTGTGGGCAGATGAGCAGGAACTGCTCAAGGTGAGAGACGGAGTGGCGGATGGTTGAGAGGGGGCAAGGAGGACAGCCGCGGTTGACGTGGCTGAAGATCTGAACCAGAAGGAGGATCGTGGCTTTGAGCTTGTGTGCTGCTTGTAAGCGTCATCATGTGTTGATCCCATAGGCGTTTGTGATGTGAGATCATGTGCCTTCGCAAAGTAGTTGTACCTAGGTGGGTGTTGGATTTCCCACGACTCAGTTTCTTTTGGCACAGGTTGCAAATGGCATCGCTGTTATCAGAGGTAGACACGCAAAAAAAATGCCACATGCTTTGCAATGACGGCATTCTGATGGTGGCAACAGCATGCGTTGATTGGTGTGCTGTCTGGCTGACCCCAGGTGCTGATTCATGCTGTCTGACTGTGCCACTAGCTCCTTGCGACGACCTCCCCCTGCTTCCAACTCGTCTCCTCCTCTCCTCCTCATCTCTTTGTCTCCACATCTGAACTTTCCCCCTGTTCTTCTTCTCTTGGAGGGGGCACCCACGTGACATCCACGGACACATCATCATCATCAACCGCTTCACTTGTATCTGACAACTCAGCAAAGGAAGCAGCAGCAGGTCTAACATCATCAGCATCACACCATACGTCCATGTGTGTAATGCTGCCTAACTGAGACATATCCCTTTTATCTATATCCTCTGGCAATCATGGTTGTGCATCACTCATTTCTTCCAACTGATGTGTAAATAACTCCTCTGACAGATCAAGTGAAGCAGCTGTGATGCTAGTGTTGGTGGTGGTGGCAGGGGGGCGAGTGGTAACTTGAGATGTGTCGGAAGCTGAGCTGGAGGAGGATGGTGTGTCAAGGTTCCGAGCAGAAGCTGTAGAAGATTGGGTGTCCTGTGTTAGCCAGTCAACTCAGAACTTTTCGAGTTCAGGGTACGTGGCCTATGAACACTGGGCATTATTCTAGGGCCAAAGGGAATCACAGCACCACGACCACGATGGCCCCTGCGGGGTGGCCTGCTTCTGCCTGTCATTTTTTTTAGATTAGTTTAGTTGTACAATGCGTGCAAGCTACTGTGCCACCAGATATGAGTGGTGGCACTAGACAAGTGGGCACAGTATATGCTATTAGAATTGTGTTTTTTTTATAAATGTTTTCTACTGTGCCAACAGATATGAGTGGTGGTGGCACTGGACAAGTGGGCACAGTATACGCTGTGAGCCTGACACACACACGCTGCCTGGCAGGCAACTGCAATTAGAATTGTGTTTTTTTTATAAATGTTTTCTACTGTGCCAACAGATATGAGTGGTGGCACTGGACAAGTAGGCACAGTATACGCTGTGAGCCTGACACACACACGCTGCCTGGTAGGCAACTGCAATTTGATTACAGAGAAGAAAAAAAAAGCAGACTGATATATTAGCCCTAAAAATTGCTTTTTGGGGTGCTGTCAGAACGCTGTCCTTACAGGAGAGATCAGATGAGTCTTTCAGGACTGGAGTGGACATTGAATACACTGGCCTAGCTATCAATTTCCCTATTAAATCAGCAGCAGCTACACTGTCCCTCCTCTCACTAAGACTTCAGCTTCAGAATGAATGAAAAATGGATGCTGTCCAGGAGGTGGGAGGGTCAGGGAGGGAGGGTATGCTGCTGATTGGCTGTAATGTGTCTGCTGACTGTGAGGTACAGGGTCAAAGTTTGCTCCATGATGATGAATAGGGAGTGGATCGAACATCGCATATGTTCGCCCGCGGCGGCGAACGCAAACAAGCAATGTTCGCCGGCGAACCGTTCTGTACATCTCTACAGAGGAGCCAGGAGACACAGACTCCATTGACAATTGGTAGAGATAGACTACACTTCCCACAATGCTTTGCCTCTACTGAGCACATGACACCCCCGCACAGCCTTATGGGGGAGATTACAAAAGGATAGGGCGGAGTTGAAATCGCTCTCTCGGGACCTGCACTTCTTCCTCAGCGGAGCTGTGGGGAGCTACACAGACAAGCTGTTAGGCCTAGAAGCCTGGGCCTGTAGCATCGGACGTACCAACCACATGGAGGGAAGCAAGTTCAAGTGTGACCAGCTCAGGAGATCGTACAGACGAATTGATGCTGACTAGGCATGTGCATTTTGTTTCGTTCCGAATCGAAATTCGGACGAATTTTCCATTATTCGGACATTTGGATGCATACGAATTTCCGAATTGCTATAATAGCGAAAAATTTCGACCGTTTTCGGAATTCGTTCATTTTCGACCGAATTTCGAAAAAAAAAAAAAAAAAAAAAAAAAGGTTGAAATCGATTTTTTTTTTCGAATTCCGAATCGAATACCCGCGGACTAAATTCGATCGGAATTCGAAAAAAAAAAAAAAAAAAAAATATTTTCGAATTTAATTCGAAAAAAATTCTATTCGAAAAGAGACTATTTGTTTTCTAATCTGGTTGAAATATTTTCGATTTCGACCGTTTTTTCGAAATTCGGTCGAAAACGAACGAATTCGAAAAACGGTCGAAATATTTTCGATTTCGACCGTATTTTTCTAAATTCGGTCGAAAACGAACGAATTCCGAAAACGAATTCAACACATGTAACGAACCTAACTTAACGAAATTTATTAAATGACGAATTGAAACGAAACGAAACAAATTTTTCACTTTTGCACATGCCTAATGCTGACTGGAGCTGAGGAAAGCAGGACATGCGAGGCCTGCTATCGTGTCGTGGCTGCAGAGCGGTTCATCCCTGTGAGAGACTCAGGCAGACTAGGCCTGTTCGGGTGAGAGGGCACTTGCCCAGGTTCACAAAACCCAATAACTTTGCTATCTACATTGACTCACATCTTAGTAAGGATACACTATTTGGCTGGTCCCCTGAGGAATATCTGAAAGTCACACTGGCCATATTGACTGATTCTGACTGGAGGATCGGTACATTATGCTGCTGCTGGGAGGCAATATAATAAATCCATGGGTTGGGCAACACCAACCCCCCCTCGTCCTTGGGTTTCTGCAATTGTTCTAGCTTAACCCTGGGGGGCCTATCCTGCCACAGAAAGGACCTGAAAATGGAATTAATAATGCAAAATATTTTAAGGGGGATCACCACTGGGCCATTATGTAGTATATAAAGAAGCTGGGGCATGAAGATCATTTTGATCAAGTTAGCCCTTCCTACCAGGGACATGTTCAGTTTTGACCACACTTTTTTTCAAGCTTGGATACCGCCCAGCAGGGGTGATAGGTTAAGGGGGATATATTCTAGTATTTCCGGGGTGACCTGAATTCCTAAATATTTGAAGCTGGAGGTTACCGGTACTTGAAGCGTCGCTAAGCTCTGGGTGTCCGGTTCGGCATCAAGCACCATAAGTGATGATTTAATCACCAGAACATTCAAAACTGTACTATGATCGACATCACTGCACTCACGGAGTCAGAAGTGTCCACTAACAGCAGCATAGTGTCATCTGCATATATCATGATTTTTTCCTAAAGCCCCCTTATTATTCTTGACTACCTATTACACTTTTGAAGGGCCTGGAGTACCAGGACAATGACTCCATTTTGAAAAGCAAACGTCCCAATATATATTCTATGAGGCCTAATACTTTACTTTTGAACGTGTAATTTTTTTGCCCCTTCAGTTCTTGTGTTTCCTGCATCCTGAAAACACCAGCACTGAAGGTAGCATACATCCCCAGTTTGTTATTTTCAGACATACTTTTTAGTATTTTTTCAGGGCAGTCATCCCTGCATACCTTCTTGACTCCCCCTGTGGTTAAACTGATGAGGCAGTCAGTCACTGGTATCTTGGGAAGGAAGGCAGACCCTAGGAGGCGGTGGCTATTCCAGAGAACAAAGGGCATAACAGAGGCGGGTTTGGAACCCCTGAGGCAGGCCCGGAGTGGCCAATCGGGAGAACCGGGAGAATTCCCGGTGGGCTGGTCGAGTTATGGGCCGGTAAAATACCGGTGAAATATGCCTCTTGCGTTCCAGGCGCGGACCGATGACATCACTCGGCGCCGCGGGATCAGATTGGCTGCTGGTTTTAGCACAATCCGTCAGTACATACTGCGCATGTGCTGTTTCCGGCTGGAGCCGACAGAGACCGACAGTCTGTGAAGTTTCTTGTACCCTCCCCCTGTCTCTCAGCGCGCCTTATTCAAGTTCCTCACAGGAGATGCTGAGAGGGGGAGGAGTGGAGCCATGCAGCCTGCAGTGGAGGACGGAGTTCAGCCTAGCCTAAGGTAAGCTAGCTGAACAACATGCAGTCAGTCCTGTCTGTGGCTTATCTTGGTGGGCAGGAAGAGGGGGAGAGAGAGAGGGGAAAGGAGGATGGGCTCTGTGTAGCAGGCTTCTGTCGTTTTTGTGTGTGGCTGTGAACTGCTCTGCTTCTAAATGCAGCATGTTTTCTCAGATCTCCCTGTCCCTACCCATTATCATAGCCTCCACTCCTGTATGACCACCTCATGTGTCAGGCTGTGGCACTACAAATCCCAGCATGCCAGGGGAGGCAGCAGCAGCAGCAATATCACAGATCAGGCTGGTTTTGTAGATAAAGTGCTGGTGTTGTATAGTGTGTGTTTTTATAAAATGTATGATAATTCCATATTTGATTATTACGCTTGATGGTCTTAAGGTGTTCATATTTTTCTGTAAGTAGTGAGCAAATTTGGTGTGGAAGCGCATTGGAGTATTTTTATTTGTTTATAATGGAAAGACAGTGGAGTGATGGGGGAGGGATGTTGACAGAGAGATGGAAAGAGTGAGGAGTGAGTTGGGGTTCTTTCACACTTTTAGCAAGTAGGTAGGTAGTTGGGAGAATACTGTGCCATCAAACGCAGCCACTGTGCCATGCCATCAAACGCAGCCACTGTGCCATGCCATCAAACGCAGCCACTGTGCCATGCCATCAAACGCAGCCACTGTGCTATGCCATCAAACGCAGCCACTGTGCCATCAATTAGCCCCACTGTGCCATGCCATTAAATGCAGTCACTGTGCCATGCCATTAAATGCAGCCACTGTGCCATCAATTGTCACCACTGTGCCATGCCATCAAATGCAGCCACTGTGCCATCAATTGTCACCACTGTGCCATGCCAAACGCAGCTACTGTGCCATCAATTGTCACCACTGTGCCATGCCATTAAACGCAGCCACTGTGCCATGCCATTAAACGCAGCCACTGTGCCATGCCATTAAATGCAGCCACTGTGCCATGCCATTAAACGCAGCCACTGTGCCATGCAACGCAGCCACTGTGCCATGCCATTAAACGCAGCCACTGTGCAATCAATTGTCACCACTGTGCGCTTTAATGGTCGCCACTGTGCCAATTATCCCCACTGTGCCTCTTGCCCCCACTGTGCCCTTTAATTGTTGCCACTGTGCCTATTCATCCCGCTGTGGCTATTGTCACCACTGACTGTGCCCATTGATGTTGCCGCTGTGCCCTGTAAAGTGCTCTTCCCCCGCCCGGCACTTACCTTTACTGGAGTGAGGCATCCACGTCCCACGATGTCTTCTCCCGCCCTCGATGACTGACAGGCGTCTCAGCCAATCAGGTTACCGGTAGCCAGAACCGGCCAACCTGATTGGCTGAGACGCCTGTCAGTCTTATCCAAGGAGCATACAGCGTAAGCTTCCAGGACCCGAGGGCTGTACTGGGAAAGCCTATCAGAGCCGCTGGCTCTGAAAGACACTTCCGTACAGCCAACCAGCTGCCGTTATTCAGATGGCCGGACATAAGCGTCGACCATCTGAATAACAGCGGCGATAATAACATAGATTCGTGCAGTGCATGAATCTATATTATTAGATCAGTGGCGGTGAGAGCCAGAGGGGGCGGCACTCCAGCGCCCTCTATGGACGAACTGCCACTGGTCGGGAACTAAAGTGGGCTGGTCTAAGGCATGAAACTCCAGGGCTGAAAATGAGTCCCACTCCGGCCCTGCACTGAGGTAATCCTAAAGCACCTGGTGGTGGCGGCAGCAGCAGAAGTTTTACAGGTGTGTTCCTTTCCCTCCAGGTGGTCCAGATGTGTCAGGGCTGGGCTCATTCCTTCCTTCTCAGAACTCTGTGCTTAGCGGTCAGTATCAATTGGCAGTACTCTTAATTCCACAGTGACAAACATATTTTTCCGGCAGAGGGATCAGAGGAGCTTTTAAAAGCAATCTATATAATGGAAGAAATTTAAGAAACCCAGCCCATGGACTCGGTCTGGGACAGACTACACAGAGGACTTCAGGAAGAGAAACAAAGATTGTTTCAGATTGATCAGTTAATCAAAAGGGATCATAGCGAAGTTGTTCTCCCCAAAAGCCCTAAAGAGAAGATTTCTGTTTGAGCATTCTCACGAAATGCCCAAAACTGGGCGCATCCTTGGCCAAGGTGTAAAAAAAAACTGATCTTTCATTTGAAGACATGGGTCAGCTAAGGGACCTGATAGACATGAAAATGGATGTCACAATGTGGTGAGCATATGAAGCAAGGGCAGCAGGGTTTCAGCCCATTATAGCTAACGTAGCCAACATAGCCAACATAGCCAACGTGGTACTGTATGCATAAACAGTGCTATTTATTTCCATAAAGTAAAAAAAAAAAGAAGTTGGACAGTCAAAGTTTAACCACTTGACCACTGGGCACTTAAACCCCCTTCCTAACCAGACCAATTTTCAACTTTCGGTGCTCTCACAATTTGAATGACAATTTTTTCACACAAATAGAGCTTTCTTTTGGTGGTATTTGATCACCTCTGGGTTTTTTATTTTTTGCGCTATAAAAGAAAAACGACTGAAAATTCAGTAAAAAAAAAAAAAAAAAACTTGTTTCTGTCATATTAGCAGGTTATTTCTCACACACAGCATATGCATACCACAAATTACACCCCAAAACACATTCTGCTATTCCTCCCGAGTATGGCAATACCCCATGTGTGGGACTTTTACACAGCGTGGCCACATACAGAGGCCCAACATGCAGGGAACGCCATCAGGCGTTCTGAAACACCCACACCAATTCTGACATTTCTCTCCTACATGGAAAAATCATCATTTATTTGCTAGAAAATTACATAGAACCCCAAAACATTATATATGCTTTTTTAGCAAAGACCCTAGAGAATACAATGGCGGCCGTTACAACTTTTTATCTCGCACGGTATTTTCGCAGAAATTTATTGAACGCGTGTTTTTAAAAAAAAACTGTTTTGTGCTTAAAACAAAACAGTAAAGTTAGCCCAATTTTTTTTCATAATGTGAAAGATGAAGTTACGCCGAGTAAAAAGATACCCAACATGTCACACTTCAAAATTGCGCACACTCGTGGAATGGCGCCAAACTTCGCTACTTAAAAATCCCCATAGGCGGTATTGGGGGTATTGCAAAGTATCATGCAGGGTATTGGGGTATTGCCGAGTATTGGGGTATTGCCGAGTACTGGGGTATTGCAGAGTACTGGGGCATTGCCGAGTACTGGGGTATTGCCGAGTACTGGGGTATTGCTGGGTACTGGGGTATTGCTGGGTATTGTTGGGTACTGGAGTATTTGTTGGGTACTGGGGTATTGTTGAGTACTGGGGTATTGTTGGGTATTGGGGTATTGTTGGGTACTGGGGTATTGTTGGGTACTGGGGGATTGCTGGGTACTGGGGATTGCAGAGCTGGGATGGATTAAGGGATGGCTGGATCTGTGACTGCATTTGTCACAGATCCAGCCACAGCTCAGCTGCTGACACCCCGCTCCCCCCCTCTCCTCGCACACTGTACCGAACGGTACAGAGAGGAGACGCAGGAGAGGGAGGAACAGATTTGATTGACGCCGGTTTGTTTACAAGTTATCGCGCCGTCATTCGACGGCGCGATCACGTGGTAAATGGGCGCTACCAGCAATTTACCGTGATCCGTGATGCGCCGGGTCTTCTAGACCCGGCGAGCAAGGACACTTTCGCGAGCGTGTCCCAGGGGACGCGCAATCGCGGAAGTGAAGGACGACGTCCCAGGGACGTCGTCCCAAGATAACTCCACCGCGCCGTAGCAGTAAAATGCTTATGGCGCGGTGGGAAAGTGGTTAAAATAAATGGTAGTGAACATTACCAGTGACCTGAGAGTGCATAAGGGGCAAACAATCATCCGGGAGGCTTGTCTGGAGATGGTTTGAACATTAATCACCATCCAAGGAAATGGAGGGGAGAAAATTCAGTTCCCAGGGGGGGAGTGTACTGGCTGCTGGCAAAACCTGCCAGCTCCAGGTGGATGCCACGGCTGGATGGTGGTCAGCAGGATGGATAGAAAAAATATAAATGAGAGAAGAAAAACTACCTAAGAGAGGGTCCCAGCAACCCTTGCCACATCCCAAAATACATAGATTTGGAAGAATTGCCCCAGGGATTATGCGGGTTATGTGCAAGTGAAAGGAGTCTGCGCTGTGAAAATAGATTGAAAAAGGGCACAAGGCTAGGAAATGGGTGTGGGAAAGGGGCACGGTAAGTGAAAAAGTGTTAGCTAAATAACAATGATACACCTAGACAGCAATAAACATCTCCAATTGGTAAACTGATGGTAACACATAAACGGCAAAGTATAGTCCAGGAAAGACAAAATTAATTTAGGAAGTCCAGTACTGGAAAATAAAGATAAAAATAACAGTAAATTCCTCAAGGAAGGGAACAGATGAGGAGAGACCCAGCAGCCAATTCTGTGAAAGAAGTCGAGCCGTCACCCAAGAACAACACGCACACCTCAGGTGGTCCCAGCAGCTCACCTCATGGCTACCAGATATAGCCTAGCCAGCTGCTTTCACTCGGAGTCCAAATGAAGGTAGAATGTTCTTAAAGTCCCGGGATCAGGCACCACATACGGGGAGAGGATACACAACAATATATAGTGTGATACTGATATGAAAGGGGAGCCAAAAACGCCTGCACTCTATGCACTTACATAAAGTAAAGGTACAGGGGCTTATCTCCACGAGCGGCGAGCTCGTCAGTGTCCTCCTTTTCCTCTCACTGGGAGTCCGCTTGGTCTTAGGCTGATGGTGCTCAGAGGCTTGGGTGATATCACTCACGGCTACCAGATATAGCCTAGCCAGCTGCTTTCACGCGGAGTCCAAATGAAGGTAGAAGGTTCTTAAAATCCCGGGATCAGACACCACATACGGGGAGAGGATACACAACAATATATAGTGTGATACTGATATAAAGGGGAGCCAAAACACGCCTGCACTCTATGCACTTACATAAAGTAAAGGTAAAGGGCTAATCTCCACGAGCGGCGAACTCGTCAGTGTCCTCCTTTTCCTCTCACTGGGAGTCCGCTTGGTCTTAGGCTGATGGTGCTCAGAGGCTCGGGTGATATCACAGAAAACAAAAAAGGTGGTACATCGCGTAATCCAGTAAAAAGGATTTATTTAAAACAACTTAAAAACACTCACATAGACGATGGAGGAACGAATACAGCATCCACGAGTGGCGAACTCGTCAGCCGTCCGTCAGGTGCTTCGGTTGTCCAGCGCTCCAATCCCGACGCGTATCATCACACCAGGATGAAGTCACGTGGTGTGACGATACGCGTCGGGATTGGAGCGCTGGACAACCGAATCACCTGACGGACGGCTGACGAGTTCGCCACTCGTGGATGCTGTATTCGTTCCTCCATCGTCTATGTGAGTGTTTTTAAGTTGTTTTAAATAAATCCTTTTTACTGGATTACGCGATGTACCACCTTTTTTGTTTTCTGTGATATCACCCGAGCCTCTGAGCACCACTTTATTCATTATGCGGGTTATATTTGGAAAAACGGTAACGTAGTATATAAAAAATACAAATTATATTACGTACAAATGTACAGCAAAATATACAAAATATACAAAAAAATTCACCTAAAAACAATAAGTAGGACACATGATAAATAAATTAACAGCTGCTAATTATTGGAGTACACAAGTACTCAGGACATTAAGTCGAAGTGAGGAGTGTGATCACAAATAATCCCAACATGTTTCAGAAAACAGGGGGGGGGGTATTCACTTCCTTCCTCAGGGGTTAAACAGAAGCATGCTGTTGTATTTCTATTGGAAAAGGGGGAATGGACATGAAACATAGTAGGTGAAGATTTGAACAGGTCAATATATATTGTAAAATTGGGATGATCAAACTCCAGCGGTAGGTGCGTTTTTAGTGGGTACTCCAGTCCAGAACTGAATTTTTAAGGGCCTGGAAGCCCACTTTTATTTAAAAGCACAAAAAGTTCACAAATACATCAGTAGCCCTCGCAGGGGGTTCCACCATTACTGTATCTTGCATACTCAACAGTTTAGCCTCCTGGCTTTTATTCTTGCCATCCGGCTGTTTCAGGCCTTTAGCCACCTGACTCCCAGCACAGACTTCTTGTCTGTGGGGTGGGGCTCTGAGCAGCAGTCAGGTCAGAAGTAAATAGCTGAACACACAGCTGTGCAATTAATGTGCCTTTCTCTTCAAAATCTGGCATAAACCAGCAACCTTTCAGGTTGGACAGAGTCCCACCACCACAATATATATACTGTGTATATATATATATATATATATATATACAGTATATATATATATATATATATATATATATATATATATATATATATATATATACACACACAGTATATAGTAATTAGTTCAGCCAGTCATAAGATAACATTCATTGGCAATGAATGATACTCACAAATGTTGTGTTTTTTTAAATAAAGTGCACGACACTATACATAGTAGGCAGAACCTCAAGTCTCAAAACCTGCTGAGTCGCATGGTGGTGCTTAGGAAACCATGGGAGTGGGGTTCAAACAATGTATACCCCACACCTCTTTAATACTGATGGATTCTTTGTGTCAAAGCATACACAATGTACTGGATGTCTACATTATGTGTATCTGAGGCAAGCCATGTCTCTGTAGCCAAGCAATGCATCAAAGCAAGGATCACCCGAATAAGTGTAGGAATGCAATCGGACACAGAAAAAACACATATGTATAAGGATTGGTAACAGACACAGCAGTGTCTACTTCTACTCTGTGCTATATATAGCATTGAAGGGACTATATTAAAGGTGGGGGTAAATTGAGAGTAGAATATAGTGAGCCATAAATGTGGATAGTGAGTAACACGTCCACATAGTATATGGCAAGGATTCATGTTCAAAGAGTAAAGAAAAGAGGGTGCAGTTCCCTGTGTGTAAACAAATCATGCAGCAAATATCTGCTGCATTGGCCAGGTCTATATAGGTCCATGGGCGGGAATGGGCTGTATTAATAGTCAATCACAACCCAGGGCACTTGCTCCATGAGTGTGAGTAGAGAGTGGCAGGTGATCAGAAGAGATCATTAAATGATGATGTACATCGATCACCTGCACCTCAGATGTATTTAAGGGGCGTCCCGCTGGTTGATCCCTCAGCTGACGCGGCGTCGGAAAAAATATTAATTATATAAGTTGTGAAGAAGAAACTTGTGGGGAAAAATATAGTGGGAATTTTATGTGTGACAAATAGTGAGGATGTATTGGCTCCAGTTGTTGCCGATATTCCAGCACCGACAGCATCCAAATTAATCTGTTTTTCTACCCTCTCACTTGATGAAATTTCAGTTCTCTCAAAAGGCTTTACCTTCTGTCCAAACAACAAATTGGACAAATTTTAAGCGGTTAAAGATCTACATTTATACTTTCGAAAGCTTCTACTGAAAAGTATGTTTGAAAAAGAAAAAACGAATTTCCGAGGGATGTAGCACGTATAGTGAATGACAAGCCTTGGACAATCTCATGATCTATCATTGACACAATCAATTTAGAATCTCTTCTCAAACAAGTTGATGATCCATCAATGGAAACCCCTACCACTGCTACTAAATCTTCGTTAAAGAAAACATCATCTTTATATCCTGCTCCCAGCTCCAATCATGGTATAGCTACTATTCTTAAAAAATGGTTTGTCAAGAAATTAAAACTTTAGACCCCACACCCCCCAGTCCAGGGAATCTTACCACGAGTGAAAAGATAGCCCTAAAAAACTTCAAATAACCATGACATCACCGTTAAATCCTCGGACAAAGGAGGTAATATTGTCCTTATGGACAATGATCAATACAGCCAAATGTGTACCAACATTTTGAGCAATCGTGACTGTAATCGACCAGTTGGCTCGGATATTGTTGAGGCTTTCAATAAGAAATACTTGTTTGTTAATAAGGCATTTCAGCACAAGGTAATTTTCAAACAAACATGGGACTTTATTTACATCCCCTATCCCAGAGTGGCGACCTTTTACTCACTCCCAAAAATTCACAAAAACACTGTTAACCCCCCCCCCCAGGCAGACCAATACTTTCCGGTAATGGTACCATTACTGAAAATCGCAAGTGATAGGTGAACATATTAGAACCTTTGTTCTCACGATACTGTCCTATGTCCGTGATACTATTCACCTTTTACAGATTATAGAAGGCGTGCAAGTGTCTGGGGAGTGCATTCTTGAGACCATTGATGTAGAGGCCCTCTATAGTTCTATTCCGCACTCTAGAGGGCTCTCGTGCATCTCAAACCAGTCACCATGAGGAATCCTTCAATGACTTCATACTTCTCTCCTTGGAATATATATTGAACCACAATGTCTTCTCCTTTGATGGTCGATTCTTGCTCCAGGTACAGGGAATAGCCATGAGCACCTGTTGTGCCCTTGGCTATGCCAACCTGTACCTGGGGGAATAGGAACGTGCTATCTTTGAAGACAAGGATCTCTCTATGTACCTGTACCACATTGTTATGTGGCGCAGGTACATAGATGACATCTTCGTTGTCTGGCATAGATCCGAGCAACTTCTGGATGATTGCTTAACAGCTCCAAACACAAATCAGTTTAACCTAAAATTCACCATGTTCTCTGACATTTCCAAAGTCACCTTCTTGAAATATTTAAATATGAAATATTTAAATATTTAAAGATAATATGAACATGATTTCCTGCAAACTATTTAGGAAATCCACCGCAGTACACATGATCCTACACTCTTCCAGTTTCCATCCCAGACCACTTGTTGATTCAATACTAGGGTTGAGCGAACCCGAACTGTAAAGTTCGGGTTCGTACTGGACTTTTGGATTTTTGGTACCCGGACCCAAACAATTTACTGTAAGTTCGGGTTCGAGTTCGGTGTTCGGCAATGTAATGGCGCGCTGCAGGGCAGCCAATCAACATTTGTTTAACTTGTGTGACCTAGAAGCCATCACAGCCATGCCTACTAATGGCATGGCTGTAATTGGCCAGTGCAGCATGTGACCCAGCCTCTATATAAGCTAGAGGCACATAGCACAGCACGTCACTCTGCTTTAGATAGGGTAGGGAAGGGCTGGCGCTGCTGCTGCTCTGAGGGAGAGAATTAGATAGACGTCAGACTCAGTCCTGCTTCAGAAATCAAATTACTCAGCGATCTACATAGCACAGCAAGTCACTCTGCTTTAGATACTTTAGGGAAAGGTTCCTGGTGTTGGTTTTAGGGAGAGAAATAGATAGGAGTCAGTCGTGCTTCAGAAATCAAATTACACTGCATATGTTACTGTGAGATACACCCTTTAGATTTACATTTCTTCTAATGTGCTGTTCAAAAAACATCCATTTAGGGCAACAAAAATTGCAGTGTTTCCACCGAATCTGTACGTGTGAGATACACCCTTTAGATACTGTTCTTCTATTGTGCTATTCAAAAAAACACCCATTTAGGGCAAAAAAATAAATTTTGCAGTGTTTCCTCCATATCTGTACGTGTGAGATAAACACTTTAGATACTGTTCTTCTATTGTGCTATTCAAAAAACACTCATTTAGGGCAAAAAAATATATATTTTGCAGTGTTTCCTCCATATCTGTACGTGTGAGATAAACACTTTAGATACTGTTCTTCTATTGTGCTAATCAAAAAACACCCATTTAGGGAACAAAAAAAATTCGGTGCGTTTCCTGCATATCTGTATGTGTGAGATACACACTTTAGATACTGTTCTTTTATTGTGCTATTCAATTTTTTTTTGTTTAGGGTAGATATTTTTTTTGGTGTGTTTCCTGCATATCTGTACGTGTGAGATACACCCTTTAGATACTGTTCTTCTATTGTGCTATTTAAAACACACCCATTTAGGGCAAGATCCTACATTTGAGAAATATGAGAACGTCAAATAAGGGATGTGGCCCCGGTCATGGTGCTGCTGGTGGAGCTCCTGTTGCAGGGAGAGGATGTGGTCGATCTGTGCCAGCTACAAGCACAAGTGAAACACCTTCCTCAGGTAAGAGTAGGCAACAGAGCCTGCAGCGGTATTTGGGCCAAATCCGGCTCTAAAAATGTTGAGGCCAGGATCAGTACAGGCGATAGTATATTGGGTTGCTGACAGTGCCTCACATTGTCTCCCAACCAGTCTTGTGCTGAAAGATAAGAGTTGGCACCTGCAGCCGATGTCCACCAGTCTTTCACCTCACCCACTTGCAAATAAGCCAAGCAGTCTGAGCCCCAATTCATGCAGCAGTCTCTTCTGCTTTATGATGACTTTGCTAGCAGGGTTTCCCAGGGCCATACACCTAGCCCTGCCCCAGAAGTGGAAGAGATTGAGTGCACCCACCGATGCCCAACCACTTATGTTTCAAGATGAGTACATGGGAGGACCATCGCAGCACGTCTCAGATGATGAAGAAACACAGTTGCCAACTGCTGCTGCTTTCGCAATTGTGCAGACCGACAAGGAGGGCAGGGGTGAAGACTGGGTGGAAGATGATGTGGAGGAAAATGAGGTCCTTGACCCCACATGGAATCGACGTCATGCAGGTGACCTGTGTAGTTCGGAGGAAGAGACGGTGGTCGCACAGAGCCACCAGCACAGCAGAAGAGGGAGCAGGGTGCAAAAGCGGAGCAAGGGACTGAGCACACCAAAGCCAGGTCCAAGGAGTTCCCTAGTGTGGCAGTTCTTCACACAATATGCTGATGACAAGACACGAGTGGTTTGCACGCTGTGCAATCAGAGCCTGAAGCGAGGCACAAACGTTCTCAACCTGAGCACAACCTGCATGACCAGGCATCTAAATGCAAAGCACGAGCTGCAGTGGAGTAGACACCGCAATAAACCAAGAAAGGTCTCTGGCTCCTCCTGCTTCCTATTCTGCTTCAGTCTCGGCCTCTTCATCCACCTCTGTAGTGACAGTGGCACTTGCCACCCCGCAAACAGAGGATCTGCCAGCAACACTACCACCTGGGTCACCAACCATCTCCACAATGTCCCATAGAACTGTTCAGCTCTCTATCTCCCAAACACTGGAGCGGAAGAGGAAGTACCCCCCTACCCAACCGTGATCCCTGGCCCTGAATGCCAGCATTTCAAAATTCCTGGCCTTTAAAATGCTGTCATTTTGTCTGGTGGAGACGCAGAGTTTTAAAAGCCTGATGGCATTGGCTGTCCCACAGCATGTCGTGCCCAGCCGGCACTACTTTTCCAGGCGAGCCATCCCTTCCCTGCACAACCAAGTGGGGGACAAAATAAGGTGTGCACTGCGCAACACCATCTGTGGCAAGGTCCACCTAACTACAGTTACGTGGACCAGTAAGCACGGTCAGGGACGTTATATCTCCCTAACAGCACACTGGGTAAATGCAGTGACGGCTGGGCCTGAGGCGGATAGCAGTTTGGCGCATGTCCTTCCACCACCGAGGATTGCAGGGTGCTTCAGTTTGCCTCCTGTTGCTAACTCCTCCTACTCCTCATTCTCTACCGCCTCCTCATCTGGTTAGCGTAACACATTCACCACCAACTTCAGCACAGCCATGGGTAAATGACAGCAGGCAGTTTTAAAATGTTCCTGTTTGGGGAAAAAAAAACACACTGCGCAGGAATTGTGGAGGGACATGGAACAACAGACCGATGAGTGGTCCGATCAGTGAGCCTCAACCTGGGCCTAGTGGTGTGCGATAATGGGCGAAATCTGGTAGCGGCTCTGGGCCTAGCCAGTTTTACGCACATCCCTTACATGGCGCATTTGTGCTGAATTTGGTGGTGCAGAGGTTCCTTAAAAATTACCCTGATATGCCACAGCTGCTGCAGAAAGTGTGGGCCGTCTGTGCGCACTTTCGGCGTTCTCACCCTTCCCGCTCACCACAACTCCACCTTGCACATGCTGGCCAAACTGCAGCAGGCGATAGTGGAGTTTCAGCTGCAGCACGCACGCGTGAGTCGCTCTGCGGGAACAGAACCACTTAACCACCAATAACTGGGCCTCCATGCGAGACCTGTGTGCCTTGTTGCGCTGTTTCGAGTACTCTACCAACATGGCCAGTGCCGATGTCGCCGTTCTCAGCGTTACTATCCCAGTTCTATGCCTCCTTGAAAAAACGCTTTGGGCGATGATGGAAGAGGATGTGGCACAGGAGGAGGAGGAGGACGAGGACGAGGAATCGGGATCATTTCCAAAGCTTTTAGGGCAGTCATTCACAAGTGGCTCCGAGGGTGGGTTCCTGCACCAACAAATATCAGGTACACAATTGTCCAGCAAGAGCACAGTTCTGGAGGATGACGAGGTGGAGGATGAGGAGGAGGAGATGGAGGAGGAGGAACTATGTTCACAGCAGGGTGGCACCCAGATCAGCTCATCGCCATCACTGGTGTGTGGCTGGGGGGATACCGAGGACACAGACGATACACCTCCCACAGAGGACAGCTTTTCGTTGCCTCTGGGCAGCCTGGCACACATGAGCAATTACATGCTGCAGTGTCTCCGCAACGACCGCCGAGTTGCCCACATTTTAACAGGTGCTGATTACTGGGTGGCCACACTGCTGGATCCCCGTTACAAGGACAATGTACCGTCCTTAATTCTCTCACTGGAGCGTGATCGTAAGATGCACAAGTACAAGCGCACGCTGGTAGACGTGCTGCTGGTGGAATTCCCACCTGACAGCAGGGGCACAGTGGAAGCACAAGGCGAAGGCAGAGGTCGCCAACGGAGACGGGGCACCGCCAGCACCTCAGAAGGCAGGGTTAGCATGGCCGAAATGTGGAAAAGCTTTGTCAGCACACCACAACAACCAGCACCACCAGCTGATATGGAACGTCTTAGCAGGAGGCAGCATTTCACCAAAATGGTGCAGCAGTATGTGTGCGCACGCCTACATGTAATGAATGACGGGTCTGCCCCCTTAAACTTCTGGGTCTCCAAATTGGGCAGATGGCCTGAGCTTGCCCTTTACGCCTTGGAGGTGCTGGCCTGCCCTGCAGCCAGTGTATTATCTGAATGTGTATTTAGCACGGCAGGGGGCGTTATCACAGACAAGCACAGCCGCCTGTCCAGAGCTCGTCCTCCTAGGTCAAGATTATTATTATTATATTTTTTATGTATTTTATGTTATTTTAAGTTATTTTCCTATCAACATTTGTTTGCAGAGTACTTGCCATGCTCTTACTAACATTTTGCTGCCATTTGCAGCACTCTAGCCCTTTCCATTTTTAGAGACATTTTAGTACTTAAAAGTTCTGGTCCCCATTGACTTCAATGGAGTTCGGGTTCGGGGTGAAGTTTGGGTCAAGTTTGGGTCCTGAACGCAGACTTTTTTTCGATGTTCGGCCGAACCCGTCGAACCCAAACCTCCAGGTGTCCGCTCAACTCTATTCAATACCTTACGGTCAATACTTGTGTATCAAACACAACTGTTCTAACCTTATTGATTTCAAACGTGAAGCAAATAGTCTCAAACGACGCCACCTTGAAAGAGGCTATAGCTATAAATGCCTCATAAGGGCATTTAATCGTGCAGATGCTAGCAAAAGACATGATCTGCTAGTCTCCAAGAAGGCCTTCAACCCCCCAATGGGGGCCTTAGTATCATTACTACCTATACCAATGATCATGCCAAAATAGCACAAATCTGTAAAAAATACAGGCACCGCTTAACCTCAGACCCCACAGTGGGACCGTTTGTACCCCCTGCTCCTTTAGTTTACGTATAGGTCACATCTGTGGGTGATCTTTTGGTCAGAAGCAAATTTTGTGGCTCTAACCGAGGTGGTCCATGTAAAGCACCTGGGACATTTCCCATGTGGATCCTGTACATACTGTAAGTACATGGATTCCAGCAAAAATATATACTAACCAGTGGCATCTCCAGCTTTCATATTTAGGGGGGGCACATGGGAGGACAGGGACAAAATTAGGGGGGCCAACTATAAAATGCTATTTTATATATATGGTAACAGTAGGAGCTACTGTCATGGTAAAATGGACACAGGGTATGCACACTCAGGGCCAGTGCAAGGATTTCTGCCTACACAAGCGAAGCTCCATTTTGGCGCCCCCCCCCCCCAACGGCCACCCACCTCCCTTGCAAAAATGTTTCTTTCAATAATTTTTTTATATAAAAAAACACAACTCCGGACAATAAAGTACCGTATTTTCCGGCGTATAAGACGACTCGGCGTATAAGACGACCCCCTAATTTTCCAGCCAAAATTTTGGTTTTGTGATATACTCATCGTATAAGACTACCCCCTTCCTACTAGTCATGCCTCGCCTCACGGTGCCACCATTACATGCCAGACTATGCCACTACATGCCAGACTGTGCCCCATTACATGCCAGACGGTGCCCCATTACATGACCAGACTGTGTCCCATTACATGACCAGACCTGCCCCATTATATGACCAGACCTGCCCCATTACATGACCAGACCTGCCCCATTACATGACCAGACTGTGCCCCATTACATGACCAGACTGTGCCCCATTACATGCCAGACCTGCCCCATTACATGACCAGACTGTGCCCCATTACATGCCAAACCTGCCCCATTACATGCCAGACCTTGCCCCATTACATGACCAGACTGTGCCCCATTACATGCCAGACCTGCCCCATTACATGACCAGACCTGCCCCATTACATGACCAGACCTGCCCCATTACATGACCAGACTGTGCCCCATTACATGCCAGACCTGCCCCATTACATGACCAGACTGTGCCCCATTACATGCCAGACCTGCCCCATTACATGACCAGACTGTGCCCCATTACATGACCCCCCCCCCCCCCCCAATTTATTTTATTTTTTTTGCATTTTGCTCGGGCCACGGCTGGAGTAACAGTCTCTCCTGAGAAGGAGAGCGTCCCCAGTCAGCTCTGCGGGGCATTCCACCCCCTCCCTCTGCTCGCTGACACTGCATTATGCGAGTGCTCACACAACCACAGCCGCCCGATCTGCTTCTTCCCCTGCATTCTCATTGGCACGGAGAAGAGCGAGTTGCAGAAAGGACTCCATGAGTACTGTGGGGGGGGGGGGGGTAACCAGTAACCAGTGCTGGTTACTTTATGGGGCTGATGTACAGAAGGGCCAGCACATTTTTTTGTTAGAGATGGGCTGGCCATGTTACAAATTCCACATGCCAGAGCCTGCCAGGAAGCCCACACTGCACAGCGCTAATCACAGGCAGTGAGATATTTCCCGGTCCGAAGCTGCACAGATCAGGACTGTCTCAGTGGCTGTGATTGGCACTGTGGAGTGTCGGCTTCCTGGCGGGATCGGGCATGTGGGATTTCAGACACACCTGAGCCCATCTCTATTGGTTGTAGACAGTTGAGCTCCCTGCAGGTTGCTTAGCTGCTCCCAGTCAAATCCTAGTGTTAAATGGCTGCGGAACATATGGTTGATTATATATGTTGTACTCTTGATGCTAATAAATACTGTGTTTATTAGATCTGACTGGGAGCATGACCTGGATCACATCCCGATCAGCATGTCAACAGCGAAGGTTATACAGCATTATACTGCTGCTAGGTGACCAGCTGGGGGCTCGGCTCTCTATAACCAATAGGGCCAGCCTTCCCCTGCATGCACCCATAATGTCACCAGGACTAGGTCCTAATAGACTGCCGCCGCTGCCAAGTAGATGCCAGACCAGCGATGGCAATAGCAGGGACAGGACAGTTGGGGAACCCCACAGTGGCAGAATACCAGGGCCCGGTGGCAAGACAACCTTTGCAACCCTGAGAGTTCTTCCACTGCTTTGGACCCTTATATTTTCTTGGTGTGCTTGTAACATATATCTCTTGTTTTCTGCAACCCTGGGGGGCCCCAGTATTGTAGGAAGGGAGCTCACTGCAGAACATGTGAAAGGGCCCATTGTGGGATCGTAGTAAAGGATATATATATATATATATATATATATATATAGTAAGCTTGGGGGTTGTTAGCTCTCGTGGTATGTGTGTTTTTCCAGTGATTCACTCCAGCCAGGAACTATATTTAAGGGCATGGTAGCCCATTTTTATTAAAAAGGCAAAATAAAAGTCCAAACGTTTCCCACACAGGAGGTTCTTCTCCATCAAATACACAACAGAAAATGCTAGCCCACCCGGCTCTCTGTAGCACTACTTCTGCAGCAGTCCTTCTGCACATTAGCCTGGTCGCCCAGACCAGCAGACTCCTCAACAAAGACGCTTCCCTTCAGCGTCTACAGGTCTGCCTCTTGCAGTCACCGTTCTGGCTGTCTCCTACAGCCTCTATCTTCTGGAGACCTGCTGTCTCCAACTGGGAGCCATGAGGTCTTCCCACACACTCATTATAAAGGGCTGTCATCCACAAAATCTGGATACAGGGTTGGAGATCCCGTCCCCCCAAGACACTATGGAATCTCCACACTACAGAGCCCCATGATGAAATTCCAAAACCTGGAGACAGCTTCAAAAGAAGTCTTCTCCAGTCCACAGCTATGCTCTGTAGTCTTGCACCTCTCAAGTGTGCATACCCTGTGTCCATTTTACCATGACAGTAGCTCCTACTGTTACAATATATATACTGTATATATAAAATAGCATTTTATAGTTGGCCCCCCTACTTTTGTCCCTGTCCTCCCATGTGCCCCCCCTAAATATGAAAGCTGGAGACGCCACTGGTCTCCAGAAGTCAGAGGCTGTAGGAGACAGCCACAACGGTGACTGCAAGAGGCAGACCTGTAGACGCTGAAGGGAAGCCGTCTATGTTGAGGAGTCCGCTGGTCTGGGTGACCAGGATAATGTGCAGAAGTACTGCTACAGAGAGCCAGGTGGGCTAGCATTTTCTGTTGTGTATTTGATGGAGAAAAACCCCCTGCGTGGGAGACGTTTGGACTTTTTATTTTGCCTTTTTAATAAAAATGGGCTACCATGCCCTGGCTGGAGTGAATCACTGGAAAAACACACATACCATGAGAGCTAAAAACCCCCAACCTTACAAGCGGTGGATTCAGCGGGCACAAGTCGGTGGAATTCAGGCCCTTGCTCCACAGTGAGTTCACGTCAGGAACTGTTGGCTGTGTGGGGAAGTGCAGCCAGGCAAAAGGCATTGCATGTTGCAGGTTATGTACCTGTGAAAGGGCAATTTTGGCACAGTCTGAGATCCCTGGAAAAGTAAATTCATCTGATATATGAACTGTGTTTGTGTGCTTGAGACAGCATAATCTGTGTGTGCAGCTGAGTTAAGCTTGCATGAAGTGAGAAGCAGCTCTTAAGTTCTTAATTTTTTCTGGACGGTGCAAAAGTTTGGTGGAGTGACTGGAAAGATGATGCAAGGGTTTGAGCCTGCCGGAGAGTATTGTAGACTGTTTTTTGCTAAACCAACTCCAGTTAAAGGGGAAGTAAATGTGGTTGCCCCTGACAATGCTGGTGCAGGCAGGCCAGCTGTTAACCACTTAAGACCCGGACCAATACGCTGGTAAATGACCCAAGGTGTTTTTGCGATTCGGCACTGCGTCGCTTTAACAGACAATTGCGCGGTCGTGCGACGTGGCTCCCAAACAAAATTTGCGTCCTTTTCTTCCCACAAATAGAGCTTTCTTTTGGTGGTATTTGATCACCTCTGCGATTTTTATTTTTTGCGCTATATACAAAAATAGAGCGACATTTTTGAAAAAAAAACACTATTTTTTACTTTTTGTTAAAAAAAAAATCAAATAAACTAAATTTTAGTCAAACATTTAGCCCAAAATTTATTTAGCCACATGTCTTTAGTAAAAAAAAAAATCGCAATAAAAAAAAATAGCTACCTAGCGGGAACAGCGGCACTAATACAGCGATCAGAAAAATGATCGCTTAGTGACGCTGGCAATAGGGAGTGAAAGGGTTAACTAGGGCGGTGATCAGGGGGTTAAAACTTTATTAGGGGGGGTGGGGGGGCTATCCTGAACCTAACACTAATTGTTTTTTACACTGCATGTCACACTGACACTAAATGCAGTGATTAAATCACTGCATTCAGTGACACTGTGACAGGGGGGTGGGGGGGGCGATCACAAGGGGTTAATATGCCTATGTGAGTGTGTGTCAGTGTTGTGTTGGTGCACACTTACTTGTGATGTCTTCTCTCATCAGCAGCGCTGGGAAACAGCGCTGCGATGAGAGAATACATCATTTCCTCCTTCCTGTGTAAACACAGGAGGAGGAAGTGACAGGCTGGGAGCGCGCTCCCATTGGCTGGGAGCGATCGCGGGGGGGGCCGGATATCACGGACATCCGCCCGCAGATCCCGGATCGCTCCCAGAGGTAGGGGGACCCCCGCACGCCGCGGAGGGGGTCCCGATGGGACCCCCGAACCGCACTCAGGCGGGGACGTAAATTTACGCCCTTGTGCCTGTACGTGCCATTCTGTGGCCGTATATGTGCGTGCGGGGGTCCTTAAGTGGTTAATATGCAAAGTCCCATGCTTACAAGAAGATGCAGTTGGGGAAGCCCTGTTAAGGCTCTGAAGCAAGAGCGCTGTTTGCAGTGCAGAGAGTGGTGGCATGTTGTCTCCAAGTGCCCTTTGTCTCAGTCTCCAAGACAAGGTGACACATAGGGATGAGCCGAACATACCCGCGTTCGGTTCTTACCAGAACCACTGAACAGACCGTCCGTTCGCGCGAACATTTAGAACCCCATTGAAGTCTATGGGACTCGAACGTTCAAATTCAAAAACACTCATTTTAAAGACCAATATTCAAGTTATTGTTGGAAAATGTCTTTGAGAAAACCCGGGTCTTGCCCCCAGGGAACATGTATCAATGGAAAAAAGTTTAAAAAACTGTCGTTTTTTCAGGAGCAGGACTCCTGAAAAAGTGACCGTTTTTAAAACTTTTTTCCATTGATACATGTTCCCTCGGGCAAGACCCGGGTTCTCAAAGACGTTTTCACAGGCAAACTATAGACACCCAGCAGGTACAATATTTAACCACTTAACCCCCGGACCATATTGCTGACCAATGACCGGAGCACTTTTTGTGATTCGGCACTGCGTCGCTTTAACTGACAATTGCCCGGTCATGCGACGTGGCTCCCAAACAAAATTGGCGTCTTTTTTTTCCCACAAATAGAGCTTTCTTTTGGTGGTATTTGATTATCTCTGCGGTTTTTATTTTTTGCGCTATAAACAAAAATAGAGCGACGATTTTGAAAAAAATTCAATATTTTTTACTTTTTGCTATAATAAATATCCCCAAAAAATATATAAAAAAACATGTTTTTCCTCAGTTTAGGCCGAAACGTATTCTTCTACATATTTTTCGTTAAACAAAATCATAATAGGCGTTTATTGATTGGTTTGCGCAAAAGTTATAGCGTTTACAAAATAGGGGGTAGTTTTATGGCATTTTTATTAATATTTTTTTTTTTACTAGTAATGGCGGCGATCAGCATTTTTTTTCAGTACTGCGACATTATGGCGGGCACTTCGGACACTTTTGACACATTTTTGGGACCATTGGCATTTTTTTTAGCGATCAATGCTATAAAAATGCATTGTATTTGTGGCAAACCTAGCCACTTCTGGAACGCTGGACGTTACATGTCAAAAGGTTGTCTGTATTCTGCTGGGTCTTATGTGGGCATAGTAATTGGTATGCTGGCAGCCGTAAGCCACTAGCATTCAAGTACTTAGTTTTATGTTGCCCAATCGGTGTTCGGCAGTTTTAAACCAAACTCCCACAACACATAACCCCAGACCCCAGCTCTCAACCGACTTTTCCCTCATGCAGCAATGCCTGATGGGAGAATTATCCAAACTGTTAAGTTCCCCATCTGGTCCTCCCTGTATTACCCCTGTTAAATCTATTTGGCTGTTTGGAAACCCCTTGCATGGGGAATTCTATAAATATGGAAGCCTGTGAATAAAAAGTCAGTTGACTCTCAGAGCTGTGTGTTGTCCGGTTACTGGGGAGATTTGGGACATTGCCTTACTTGTCAATGCTGACTGTGGATTTACCCTAGTTACCAGCGGGGATCGTGGAGTTTAATATTGTACTCCGCTACATTTGGTGGCAAGCGACGGGATCCAACCTTACAGCCAATAAGCGCAATTCGTGCAATGTGAACTACCGATGTAAATGGAGACGGATTATTCTAGGCTAAAGCGGCAGACATTAAAGGAACTGCTAGAAGCCAGGGGTAAGGTAGCCAGCAACAAATCCAAAGCTGTACTAACTGCCGAGCTGATGGAGGGAGACAGAGCCCGCAGTGCTACACCACCAGCAGCCATGGAAGAAACCCTCTACCAGAGAGAAATGAGGACCAGGCTGGAATTTTTGCCACAGCCTATATCAGATGCCATGCTGCACATGGTAATGGCGAATGTGCAGGAGTACGTGATGGCACACAGTCCGCAGTATACACAATCTCGAGCAGAATCCACTACTGGGTCACTCTACAACCAGGTAAAACCCAAAATTCCCTATCATGCCTTTAAAATGTTTTGCGAGGAGAAGGATGAGATTGATGGGTATTTACAGGATTTTGAGAGACTGTGTGGTTTACATGACTTGGAACGGACTGTATGGGTCCCATTGCTAGCAGGCAAGCTGGCAGGTCGGGCAGCAGAAGCATATCGCGCTGTACCCAGTGAGGACAGCAAGGATTATGATAAAGTGAAGCGAGCGATATTAGAGAGATATGCCATTACTCCAGAGGCATACCGGCGCAAGTTTAGAAACCTACGCAAACCAGAGAAGGATTCACATGCTGAATGGGCACACAAGCTGGACCAAGCTTCCCAAGGGTGGATACAAGCCAGCCAAGCCACTACTATGGAGGAATTGAGACAGTTAATGCTGTTGGAGCAATTCTTCAACGGTTTGTCCCCAGAGGCACAAGAATGGGTGCGAGACAGGAAACCTCTCACCCTAACCGAAGCGGCTCGATTAGCGGATCAGCATTTTGATGCAAGGAGACATCATGGGCCCCTAACCAAGAGTTATCCTCGACCCGCGGGACCACCCAGTACTCTACCACCCCCCGGTCTCACAGCCTCCCCTTTTCATCAATCCCAAGGGACTTTACCACCACCCTCCAGATATAACGGACGTGCCAACATCCAATGCCACACCTGCAAACAGTGGGGACATATGGCACGCGAGTGCACCCAAAACCGGGGCAGACCCGCCTGGAACCAAGGCCGACCGAACCCGGCACCAAGGGCTGCTGCCCATCATTATCAACGGGAGCCGGCCACTCAAGAGATGTTGAGCATTCCAACGGAAGAACCCCTGGGAATCTTGCATGAGGTGATGACAGTCCGAGCCACGGATAACCGGCAGCATCATCGACAGCCAGTGACCTTGGAGGGGAAAGAAGTCCAGGGACTTCGGGATTCAGGAGCTACTTTAACCTTGATAGCACCCCATTTGGTCCCTGACTCGGCACACACTGGCGGATCAGTGGCAGTACGAGTGGCAGGGGGAGCAGTGTACCGACTACCCATTGCCAAAGTACATTTGGATTGGGGTGTGGGAGGGGGGACGGTAGAAGTGGGCCTCATGCAAAATTTACCAGCAGATGTTATGCTGGGAAATGACTTGGGCCAGATGACCTCTGCTTTTGTACCCCAGGCCCCATACCAGGAAGCCCATCCAGTGACCACACGACAACAGGCTCGCACCACGGTTCCACCGACACACTCTGAAGCTCCGGTAAGAGACCATGACCCCCACACGACACGTATGTCCTGGGATACCCCGACTAAGTTTGAGGCCGAGGTGAGGTCAGACCCCACGCTACAGGTATACAGGGACAGGGTACACGCTGACCAGGCTGGGCTAGAGGGGGAGCGGTACACCTGGGAGAAAGGGCTACTTTACCGCATTGCTGAAAGAGGAGTGGGAGGGTCGGCCACAGTAACGACTAAACAGTTAGTGGTTCCCCAGAAGTATAGGCAAGAACTGCTTCGGATTGCCCACGACATTCCCCTGTCTGGGCATCTGGGGATGACACGTACCCGATACAGGTTGACCCACGCTTTCTTCTGGCCAGGGATCTCCAAGGATGTGAGGCAATACTGCACCTCCTGTGACATTTGCCAGCGAGTAGGCAAGCGAGGTGACCGCCACAAAGCCAAGTTATGTCCTCTTCCCATTATTGAAGAACCCTTCAGTAGGGTGGCCGTAGATATAGTGGGGCCCTTACCAAAACCCAGTCCCTCCGGGAAAAGATATATTTTAACTGTAGTGGACTATGCCACCCGGTACCCCGAGGCTATAGCCCTCACCAACATTCATGCCGAAACTGTGGCAGAGGCCTTAATGAAAATATTTTCCAGGGTGGGGTTTCCCCAAGAAATCATATCCGATAGAGGCACCCAGTTCACCGCCGAGGTAACCCAACAACTATGGAAGATATGTGGCATTAAGCCAATAGTAAATTCGGCGTACCACCCCCAGTCCAATGGTCTATGCGAAAGGTTTAATGGTACGCTGAAGCAGATGCTCCGTACATTTGGAGAGGCTCATAAAGACTGGGAGCGCTTTCTACCCCATCTGCTCTTCGCTTATAGAGAGGTACCCCAAGAGTCAACAGGGTTTTCCCCTTTTGAATTACTGTTTGGGAGAAGGGTGCGAGGGCCACTAGACCTAATTAGAGAGCATTGGGAGGGGGAGAGTAGCCCAGACGGAACCCCTATTGTATCCTACGTACTGGAGTTCAGGGACCGTCTGGAGGCGCTAACCCAGGCTGTGCGCACCAACCTCCGGGCGGCCCAACAACGTCAGCGCCGCTGGTACGATAGGGGAGCCAGAGACCGCAGCTTTCAGGTGGGACAAAAGGTTTTGATTTTAAAAAAGGTCCGCACAGACAAGCTGTAGGCCATCTGGCAAGGCCCATACCAGGTGGTGGAACAGAGATGTGACACCACCTATGTGATTGGCCCCTGCTCAGGGGTAGGGGAGAGACGCATGTTCCACGTGAATATGCTCAAACCATACCATGAGAGGATAGAGGATGTGGCCGCCATATGCGCTTCTGCCTCGGAGGATCAGGAGAATCTGCCACTACCTGACCTCTTAGAACAGGAGGGACAGACGGAGCCCTCCAAGGGGGTTCAGCTGGGGGAGCGGCTAAGCCCTCAGGAGCGTGCCCAGGTACAAGAGCTGATTGTAGCTAAAGGGGCTACCTTCTCCAATTTACCTGGGTACACTCCGCTGGCCACTCACCGAGTCGAGACCCCGGGACAGCTACCTATGCGGCAAACCCCATATCGTGTCCCTGAAGCAGTCAGGACGCATATGAAGACTGAGATTGACGAGATGTTGCAGCTGGGGTTTATCGAACCTTCCGATAGCCCCTGGGCATCGCCAGTAGTGCTGGTACCAAAGAAGGATGGCACGACACGTTTCTGTGTCGACTACCGGAGGCTAAATGACAAAACGGTGTCTGATGCCTATCCGATGCCCCGGATAGACGAGCTGCTGGATAAGATGGCACGGGGCCAGTATCTCACTACCATAGACTTATGTAAGGGATACTGGCAGATTCCACTGGCCGAGGAGGCCATCCCCAAGTCGGCGTTTGTCACCCCGTTTGGCCTGTATCAATTTCGGGTCATGCCATTCGGGATGAAGAACGCTCCGGCAACTTTTCAGCGGATGGTCGATCGGTTATTGGACGGATTCCAGGAATACGCATGTGCCTATTTAGACGACATCGCCATATTTAGCCAGACCTGGGCAGAGCACCTACAACACATAGGGGCCATTCTAGATCGTATTGGAGAGGCAGGGTTAACACTGAAACCCAGCAAGTGTCATATAGGGATGGCCGAAGTGCAGTACTTGGGCCACCGGGTGGGGAGCGGGCGACAGAGACCCGAACCAGCTAAAGTTGAAGCCATAGCTAAATGGCCCACCCCCAGGACGAAAACCCAAGTGCTAGCGTTTCTAGGTACTGCGGGGTACTATAGAAAATTCGTACCCAATTATAGTGCCCTGGCCAAACCCTTGACTGACTTGACACGCAAGAACCTGCCCCGACAGGTTGTTTGGGCCCCAGAGTGTGATCAGGCATTCCAACAACTAAAGACTGCTCTAACTAATGCCCCTGTACTTGCTGCTCCTGATCCAACTAAAAGATTTCTTGTCCACACAGACGCTTCAATGTTTGGATTGGGAGCAGTGCTGAGCCAAGTGGGAGCCGATGGAGGAGAACACCCCGTAGCTTACCTGAGCCGAAAGTTATTGCCACGAGAAGTAAGCTTCGCCGCCATTGAGAAGGAATGCCTGGCCGTGGTGTGGGCCCTCAAAAAGTTGCAGCCGTATTTGTATGGACAACCTTTTTCGCTACTCACAGATCACAACCCGTTGGTGTGGCTAAACCGTGTGGCGGGAGACAATGCCCGGCTGCTGCGCTGGAGTTTGGCGCTGCAGCCGTTTGACTTTACAATCCACTACCGACCAGGGAAGCAAAACGGTAACGCCGACGGGTTATCTAGACAAACTGAACTTGAAAAGTGATCTGTGAAATTACACCCCCGGACATCCCCAAGCCGATCCGTTGGGATCAGACTGTGTATGCCGGCTTGGTTCTGGGGGAGCATTGTGGCAAACCTAGCCACTTCTGGAACGCTGGACGTTACATGTCAAAAGGTTGTCTGTATTCTGCTGGGTCTTATGT
Organism: Rana kukunoris; assembly: GCA_029574335.1. Classification (NCBI taxonomy): domain Eukaryota; kingdom Metazoa; phylum Chordata; class Amphibia; order Anura; family Ranidae; genus Rana; species Rana kukunoris. Next base: position 391,458,024 of record CM056052.1, read on the forward strand.
GGGCATAGTAATTGGTATGCTGGCAGCCGTAAGCCACTAGCATTCAAGTACTTAGTTTTATGTTGCCCAATCGGTGTTCGGCAGTTTTAAACCAAACTCCCACAACACATAACCCCAGACCCCAGCTCTCAACCGACTTTTCCCTCATGCAGCAATGCCTGATGGGAGAATTATCCAAACTGTTAAGTTCCCCATCTGGTCCTCCCTGTATTACCCCTGTTAAATCTATTTGGCTGTTTGGAAACCCCTTGCATGGGGAATTCTATAAATATGGAAGCCTGTGAATAAAAAGTCAGTTGACTCTCAGAGCTGTGTGTTGTCCGGTTACTGGGGAGATTTGGGACATTGCCTTACTTGTCAATGCTGACTGTGGATTTACCCTAGTTACCAGCGGAGATCGTGGAGTTTAATATTGTACTCCGCTACAGTATTACTATAAAAATGCCATTGGCAGTGAAGGGATTAACACTAGAGGGCAGGGAAGGGGTTAAGTGTGTTCCTGGGTGTGTTCTAACTGTATGGGGGGTGGCCTCACTAGGGAAAATCACTGATCTTCTGTTCATACATTGTATGAACAGAAGATTAGCGTTTCCCCCATTGACAGGACCGGGAGCTTTGTGTTTACACACATAGCTCCCGGTCCTTGCTCTGTAACGAGTGATTGCGCGTGCCCGGCGGCGTATAGCTACGGGCTCTCGCTCAGGAGAGCCGACCTGCCGCAGTAAAATGACGGTGGCAGGTCAGCAAGCAGTTAAAGGAATTTTATTTATTTTAATTTAAGCATCATTAAAATCACTTCTCCAGGAGCAGTGATTTTAATAATGTTTAAATGAAAAAAAAAAAAAAAATGCTTTAAATATTGTACCTGCAGTGCTGGGTGTCTATAGTTTGCCTATGAAAATGTCTTTAAGAACCCGGGTCTTGCCCGAGGGAACATGTATCAATGGAAACAAGTTTTAAAAACGGTTGTTTTTTCAGGACTCCTGAAAAAAACGACCGTTTTTAAAACTTTTTTTCCATTGATACATGTTCCCTCGGACAAGACCTGGGTTCTCAAAGACGTTTTCACAGGCAAACTATAGACACCCAGCAGGTACAATATTTAAAGGAATCTTTAATTTTTTTTATTTAAACATTATTAAAATCACTGCTCAAGGAGTGGCCTTTGAGGTCAGGTAAGTCTGTTTTATCTGCTTTGTGGTGTGTTGCATGGGTGTGGGGGGTTTACATGTGACAAGTGTGTGGCTCTTCCAACATGTGATTATTTTGTGTCATCCACAGATGTGCAGGATGGAGCTGGGCCGTCATCGGATGCAGGGCGAGCCACCCCATCCATGGTGGAGATCGCCCCTACAGCATTACTTGAGGAGGTTGAGGAGGAGCACGTCGGGGTAGAAGAGGCTGCTGTGTATATGCTGGAGGAGACCCCCATACCTGGCCACTCCCAAACCACCCCCCCCTTGCTAGATTCCCCCTCAAGGGACACCATCCCCTCCAGGGATTCTCCCTCAAGGGACACCATCCCCTCCAGGGATTCTCCCTCAAGGGACACAATCCCCTCCAGGGATTCCCCATCAAGGGACCTCCCCTACACCCGTCCTCCAGCCTCTTAGGCCTCTAGGAAGGCAACGAGGAAAACCTGAGGAGTCCCAGACGAATTTGAAGATCACCTGGCAAGGGACCAGACAAGACAGACCCGCCATATTGGTTCTCTTGCTGGTGATCTGCATCGGGTCGCAGATAGCCTGGCGTCCTCGGCCGAGAGCCAGGCTGCTTGCACTGTGGCAGTGCAGGAAGCCATCACCCAGCAGGCTGGCCAGAATACTGCTATAAACGATAGTCTGCAGGACGTTGTGGGGAACGGGGCAGCCCTTCTGTCCTGCCTGGTGGACCTGCAGATCACCACATCTGGTCTCCGAGGTCCGGAGCCTGGCAGCTGCTGTCCGTGAGGAGGGGAGGCAGACACGGCGACAGCAGCGCAGCAATACCACCCGCCGGCTGTGGATGCAGGCTGCCACCAATACATACCTCCACCGGCTAGCCGTGGCAATGGAGGGCAGCCAGGCAGCCAGGGAGAGACTGGTTGAGGTTCAACCACCAGCCCCCCCAGCCCCCCCACTTGTGGCTCGCCCCAGGCAACTGCTCCCCAGGAGCCTAGGGACAAGAAGGAGCCCACGACAGGGCCGTTGATTTTTGAAAAATTATGTTTGATACTCAGATTATGAGTTTTATTTTTGTTTATCTCCCTGCACACGGTGAGGAGTGCAGGCTACAGTGTGAATGTGGTGTGAATGTGTGGGGGTGACACTCCTGCCATTAAGGGGTGTCACCCTCAGTCGCTGGTGAGAAATTATCACCACGACACGTGTGAATGGTGTATGAATGTACAGCAACATAATTGGAGCCGTGGCGTGGCATTGCTGCTCCCAAGTCCCATGTGGTGTACTTCGGTCTAATCCAATTTGATGAGGATGTGGTGTGTGTGTGTGTTAGGGATCACAGTGGTGTGCATGCATGCATTCTCATTGTGCCATGATTAATGTGTGTGTTTAACGTGAAAAGTAGCCAACCACAAGGACCCTCCTGACTGCTCTTCCCTCAGCAGAAGGGGGACCCTCGGGCGGGGGGGACTGTGTGGTTCGGGGGTCAGGTCATCACATAAGTCAATCTCCAGGCCCTTTCTCACGGCAAAGTTGTGCAGCATGCAACATGCCCCAATGATCTGGCACACAAAGTTTGGGGAATACAACAGGGTCCCCCCAGACTTATCCAGGCATCGGAAACGGGACTTCAGGAGGCCAAAGGTGCGCTCCACCACTGCACGGGTTTTTATGTGTGCTTCATTGTATCTTTGCTCTCCTCTGGTTTGGGGATCCTGGAATGGAGTCATGAGATGGGGTCCCAGTGCATATGCCGCGTCACATGGTAATGAAAAGACAGAAGGATGTTAGTAGTGCATGTGCCCGTTGTGATGTGTGCATCATGGGAGGGGATAGTCATGCCTGCCACCCATATCACTCACCAACCAGCCAGCTGTCCCCATACACGTTCTGTTCAAATTCTGTGGAGATGGTGCTTTGACGGTATATGTAGCTGTCATGGCTGGACAACTATCACCTGTACATTGATGGAATGCCAATGCTTCCAATTGCAGTATATGTGCTCTGTGTCCCGGGGGGGCCGTAGTGCCACATGTGTGCAATCAATGGCCCCCACAGTGCGTGGGAATCTGGCAATGTTGTAGAAATCTGTCATTGCCTTCCTCCGCAGCTCCTCAGTGGTGGGTTTGATGATGTGGTTGGCCATGCGTCTGAGGATTGCTGGGACAACCTGGTGCACACATCTGCTCATGGTGGACTGTGACATCCCAGCCACCACTCCACTTGTACGCTGGAATGATCCACTGGCAAGGAAATGGAGTGTTGCCAGTACCTTCACCAGTGGCTGCACTGCTTGTGAGCGGTGTGTCTGGCTGGTGATGTCATCCTGCAGGGTTGTGGTTAGTTCCAGGATGGCTTCAGGGCTGAATCTGAATAGGCGAAACACCTCCAAATCACTCATGCCAAACACGTCAATGCGCGTGCGGAATATCCTCTCCCGTGCCCTCCTACGTGCACGTCGACGCTGTAGGGCTATGAGCACGGCTGCCCCTGGCATGTTGGCTGACAGATGTGTTGTCCAGCAAGTGTTTTTGCTCAATTCGTCTGTAACAGTGTTGCTTTAGCTGCTCTCCAGCTGATCTGTTCAACTCCTGTGCAAAGTTACCCCTGCTTTATGAGGGGTGACTTTCCTCAGGAAATTGCAGTTACGCGCACCGGGTTACGCCGGCGCCAGACAACCGTACGTTTCTGAATTGGCGGTTCTCCCTCATTTGCATATTTGAATAGGTAATCCATGGGAACGGTTGATCTGTCCCGCGTAAAGATGCGCCAAAGCCACGTCGGCGTGAAAAAGTTACGCCGGTAAGAAGTAGCCTGTTTGAAGGCGGATCTGGTATAGTAGGTACGGCGCATGGATCCGACGGCGCAAAGTAACAGTTACGCCGCACATCTCTAAAAACGCCGGAGTAAGTGCTACATGAATCTACCCCACAGTGTATAAATATATGTACAACTCCTAGGGATGTATATATATTCTCTACACACTGTAAATTAACCACTTGACCACTGGGCACTTAAACCCCCTTCCTAACCAGACCAATTTTCAGTTTTCGGTGCTCTCACAATTTGAATGACAATGACTCAGTCATACAACATTGTACCCATTTGAAATTTTTGTCCTTTTTTTCACACAAATAGAGCTTTCTTTTGGTGGTATTTGATCACCTCTGGGTTTTTTATTTTTTGCGATATAAAAGAAAAACGACTGAAAATTCTGTAAAAAAAAAAAATCTTGTTTCTGTCATATTAGCGGGTTATTTCTCACACACAGCATATGCATACCACAAATTACACCCCAAAACACATTCTGCTATTCCTCCCGAGTATGGCGATACCACATGTGTGAGACTTTTACACAGCGTGGCCACATACAGAGGCCCAACATGCAGGGAGCGCCATTAGGCGTTCTGGAGCACCCAGACCAATTCTGACATTTCTCTCCTACATGTAAAAATCATCATTTATTCGCTAGAAAATTACATAGAACCCCAAAACATTATATATGCTTTTTTAGCAAAGACCCTAGAGAATACAATGGCGGCGGTTACAACTTTTTACCTCACATGGTATTTTCGTAGAATTTTTTTGAACGCGTGTTTTTAAAAAAAAAATGTTTTGTGCAAAAAAAAAAAAAAACAGTAAAGTTAGCCCAATTTTTTTTCATAATGTGAAAGATGACGTTACGCCGAGTAAATAGATACCCAACATGTCACACTTCAAAATTGCGCACACTGATGGAATGGCGCCAAACTTCTCTACTTAAAAATCCCCATAGGCGACGCTTTAATTACTTTTATTTGGTTACCTGTTTTTAGTTACGGAGGAGATCTAGGGCCAAAATGATTGCTCTCGCTCTAACGTTCGCAGAGATACCTTACATGTGTAGCTTGAACACCGTTTTCATATGTGGGCGGGACTTATGTATGCGTTCGCTTCTGCATGCGAGCACACAGGGACAGGGGTGCTTTAAAAAAATGGGTATTGCAGAGTTTTTGGGTATTGCAGAGTATTGGGGTATTGCAGAGTATCGCGCAGGGTATTGGGGTATTGCAGAGTATTGCGCAGGGTATTGCAAAGTATTGGGGTATTGCAGAGTATCGCGCAGGGTATTGGGGTATTGCAGAGTATCGCGCAGGGTATTGCAGAGTATTGGGGTATTGCAGAGTATCGCGCAGGGTATTGCAGATTATTGGGGTATTGCAGAGTATTGCACAGGGTATTGCAAAGTATTGGGGTATTGCAGAGTATCGCGCAGGGTATTGGGGTATTGCAGAGTATCGTGCAGGGTATTGCAGAGTATTGGGGTATTGCAGAGTATCGCGCAGGGTATTGGGGTACTGCAGAGTATTGGGGTACTGCAGGGTATTGAGGTATTGCAGAGTATTGCACAGGGTATTGGGGTATTGCAGAGTATTGCGCAGGGTATTGCACAGTATTGGGGTACTGCAGAGTATTGGGGTACTGCAGAGTATTGGGGTACTGCAGAGTACTGGGGTACTGCAGAGTATTGGGGTACTGCAGAGTACTGGGGTATTGCAGGGTACTGGGGTATTGCAGAGTATTGGGGTACTGCAGGGTACTGGGGTATTGCAGGGTACTGGGGTACTGCAGAGTACTGGGGTATTGCAGGGTACTGGGGTACTGCAGAGTACTGGGGTATTGCAGGGTACTGGGGTATTGCAGAGCTGGGATGGATGGAGGGATGGCTGGATCTGTGACTGCATTTGTCACAGATCCAGTCACAGCGCAGCTGCTGACACCCCGCTCCCCCCCCTCTCCTCACACACTGTACCGAATGGTACAGAGAGGAGACTCAGGAGAGGGAGGAACCGGCGTCATCAAATGACGCCGGTTTGTTTACAAGTGATCACGCGGTCATTTGACGGCGCGATCACGTGGTAAACGGCCGCTATCAGTGGCAATTTATCGTGATCCGTGATGCGCCCGGTCTTCTAGACCTGGCGAGCATGGACACTTCAGCGAGCGCGTCCCAGGGGACGCGCAATCGTGGAAGTGAAGGACAACGTCCCAGGGACGTCGTCCCAAATAACTGTCCCAAGATAACTGGGCAAGAGGTTAAGCTAAACTGACTAGCCTGCCTGCCTGCTCTATCTAGCTATATAAAAAGACAATGGACCAGATTCTCAGCGGAGATACAACGGTGTATCTCAGATACACCGTCGTATCGCAGTTTTTTTCAATGGGTATCTATTCATAGAATCACTTACGCATAGATACACTAAAGATCTGACAGGTGTAAAGCAATTACACCATCGGATCTTAGGTGTAATGACAACGCCGACCGCTAGGTGGCCTTTACGTTGTTTTCTCATTTGCCTATGCAAATGAGCCTAATACGCCGATTCCCGAACGTTTTTACGCCGCCCCGTCGTCGTTTACGTCGTTTCCGTACGCGTAAGGTTACCCCTGCTATATGAGGGGTAACCTTACGATGTTCCGTCGTTGCCATGTTAAGTATGGCGTCGGGTCAGCGTCGTTTTTTTCCGTCGGTTACGTAGTTTTACTAAGTCGTTCGCGAATAGGGAATTGCGTAAGTGACGTTCACGTTGTTTTGACGTCGGTTTCAACGACGCTTTCCGACGTGAGCTGGAGCATGCGCACTTCGTTTGACGCGCGCTTAATTTAAATACAGCATGCCTCCTCCTTCACTATTTGAATTACGCGGCCTTACGACGCCGCATTTACGCTATGCCGCTGTAACTTAGGACGCAAGTGCTTTGAGAATAGGGCACTTGAGTCCAAAGTTGCAGCGGCATAGTGTAAATAGGATACGCTACGCCCCGCTGCCAGATACGAAAATGTACGAGAATCTGGCCCAATCTCTCTGTCTCTCTGACTGCTCTCATTAACAAGCCGGAACACACTACACAAGGCCGCCCAGCAGGTGGCCTTTTATAGTGTGGGGCATGTGCTAAAGCCCTGAGCCATAATTGGCCAAAGCCACCCAGGCTTTGGCCAATTATGGCTCTTCGTTTTTTGCGCGCTGTGATTGGCCAAGCATGCGGGACATACAGCATGCTTGGACAATCATCAGCGCGCAATGCCGCAGTGAATTATGGGCCGTTTTGCGTCACTTGAATTTGGCGCAAACGACCGATTTTTTTTGAATTTCGTCGAACGTACGAACAGACAATGTTCGAGTCGAACATACGTTTGTATCGAACGCAAAGCTCATCCCTAGTGACACAGCCAGACAAAGGTCTTCAATGATGTTTTGGAAGCCTAATTTGAGTGCCAGGAGTGTCCATAAGGCGGAACAGAAGTTCGAGAGGTATGTGGTTGCCCGTAGCAATGGCGGCCATGTCAAGACTGCAGACCACATGAGAGACGTATTGCCGACAGAGGAGCGTGGCAAGTTGAAAGCAACAATGCTTCAAGGGTAGCAAGGTCGTTGTGTTTGGGAGAGTCAAAGTACAGCTGGAAGAGTGCCATCTCCCTTAGCAACGAGAGATCAGATGTTAACCGGAAGGAGGAGCTACAGTGGAGATGTGGAGAGGCGTTCCACCAAAGATATGTGCAAAAATGTACCATGCCTGGAATGTGTTCAGCTTGGGCATAGAATTTTTTCTTGTCCCAGGTTATGGAACATGGCTGGAGATATGGCTGATGGGCAGAAGTCTTTGTCTGCAAGCCCAGGTTTCTGTTTAAAAAATGTTTCAGTCACCTCTGGCAACAGTGAGGAAGTACCTGTTGTGCCTGCAGGGGGTGCTAAGGAGTCATTGCTGCTGCAATTTCATCCCATGGCCACCAGGAGGAGTTGGCCAGTAAATGTGCGGCTGAGGACTGGTTCTTAAGACAACGTACTCAAATGAAGATGGTGACCCCAACTACTGCGGTGGGTAAGACTGTCTTTAAAGAAATGATGGCTGGGACTGCTGATTGCAGGTATAAAAGAACTGGTTATGATACTGTCCATGATGATGTGAGAGTGACCGCACTAAATGTGTGCTTGAATATGACTTTTTCTTACCCAGTGGGAATGCAGGAGTTAAAGTCCAAATAGAACCTGTGTTGATGACTACAAGTGTTGTGTCTAATGTCTGTCAGTCTCAAGTAGGCAGTGGGCTAGGACAACCTGAAATAACTAAACATGTGCAGGTAAATGGTGGGTTAACACAACATGTGAAAAATAAAAGTTTGTGTGAGCAGTCCACTCATCCTATGTGTAATCCAGTTGGTAAGGGGTTAAGACAGATGGCCAAAGCTGAAGGTACACAGCTGAGTGTGTTAGCACTCCCAGAGCAAGGTAGTGATGGTGTATTGCAGCCTGCCTTGTTTGATGAAGCATTAGCAAAGAGTTATTGCATGTTGACAAAATATGATTTATCTAGAGCTGACAAATAAGAAGGCCAGTATGGTGGCCTGAGTTTATGGGAGGAGCCCGGAGGGTATTTAAGCAGCCCACTCACACATGCTCTTTGTCGGTTCAGTGTGCAGTACTACACGTCACTGGGCCGACTCTTCCCAGCTCACCTCATGTCCGTGAGTCTGCGCATTCAATCGCATTCGACACCCTCCCGCCCTTCCCTTTTTCAGGGCACTTCTCAGCATATCCTTCTTCAACAACTACCCGTTACTTACTTTGGGTATGCCCCCTTTTCTTGGCATACTGACCAGACCACCAAGGCACACTTCAGGTCTATTTATGTTGTAAGTCTTGTCGCGTGTTTATGTGATCCACATCACTCTCGGTCAGAGGGCCACGACCATAAAGGTACTGTTTGTGATGCAGAATCTCAGGTGTCTCATACAGCAGGTGATGAGGTGCTGCTGAGACCTCTTAATGGAAGTACAACAGATTGGGACAATTGGGCCAAACAAGTGAAAGGCTGACCGCAGGTCAGCCTGGGCTTGTAGGAGGAGTCGGGAGGTATTTACACCCGCCCTCCATCCTTCTGGGCATCGGTTTTCTTGTGTGTGGGGTTTTTGGGTATCGCACGTCACTTCCTGTTTCTGTCCAGAGTAATGGCGGCAGCTGCTGCAGGTGTCCATTGTGCTCTCCTCAGGATTCCCAGCGGACCGGACTGTCTGTACCCCATCCTCCTCTGTCAGCTGAGCGCCGCTCACCCCAACCGCCCCCCCACTTCTCCCAATGCTTGCAGGGTGGGTGCAGGTCTGTAGTTGTGGCAGGCACCATTGGGGGGGGCTGTCCACCATGTCAGCCATGCTTCTAGGGGCAGCCTGCTTCTCCACTTGTGCTCACGCTGTGGGGGGGGGGGGGACCCTCCGTCCTCCCATACTCAGTGAGAGGGGAGCCAGTCGTCCTCCTTCTCACTCCTCCGGGCACCCACGTCCACGTGGTGTAGGGCTCCATGGAGACCGCCCGCCTCTTCCTCTCGCCCCCCGTTTGCTCCAATGACGTCACCTGCTCCACGGCTCCTCACGCTAGTCTAGTACCTCACATGGGGGATGTTGGTTGGGTCAGGTGCGGTAGTTTTGTGGGCTCAATCAGCATTGGAGGTCGCTTCCTGGTAGGGTTGCCACCTCATCCCTTTAAAACAGAACACATATTAATTACACAGGTTCTGTGGCTGATTACGGGGGTAATCTCACTTGGTGCCTTATCTGCATTAAATTAGCCTCCAGAACCTGTGTAATGCATATGTGTTCTGTTTTAAAGAAATGAGGTGGGGGCGTGTCTGGACATGGAGGAGTGAAGTCGCGTGTCTCCTCAGCTCCGTCCTCTGCTGCACGCTTAACGCCGCTGAAAAGGAACATCTCACCCGTGATCGCCGCTGGTCATGTCCCTAAGGAGCAGGACATCCTCCCAGCCGCCATTGTCCGACAGATCCCGGCAAGCACAGCTGGACTCCTTCTTCCTGGAGCAGAGCGGGAGAGGCCGCGAGACTTTCAAGATGGCGCCGACCGGGAAGACGCCGAAGGCATCTAAAGCTGCGCAGAGCTCCGTCACACGATCGCAGCAGACAGCCGGCTCTCCCATCCCGTCTCCGCTGCTGGTGAGCGAATCGGCTCCCCCAGTCTCCCCAAGCTCTATTGCCTCCACAGATGACGATCCGACTGGCATGGATCCCCTAACAGATATAGATATCAGGCGCCATATTCTTTCCCTGCCAACTAAGGCAGATCTTGAGCGTTTTGCTGACCGAGTCGAGAAGGCTCTTAAGGAGGACATTGCTGCTCAACTTCAGGCTGATGCCACTCATCTGGGGGGTAGGGTGGAAACCCTGGAACAGCGATTTGAGGAGGCTCTCCCTATCATTTCCTCACTTTAGGAGGTCTGTGCCACTCAGGGACGCCAGATTGAGGCCATACTTTGCCAACTGGATGACGCTGAAAATCGCAGTCGCAGGGCCAATATCAGGATCCGCGGGCTCCCAGAAGCCACTGGCCCTAAGGACATTATTCCTACTCTGGAAGGCGTTTTTAAAGAAATATTGGGGCTCCCGGCCTCCGCTAGCATTGAAATCGACCAAGCTCACCGGGCCTTGAAGCCTCCTTCTCAGGATGCGGACAATCCGCGGGATGTAATTTGCAAGCTGCACAAATTTACGTTGAAGGGCCGCATGCAGAAGATGAGAGGGAAACCCTATTTTGAATTTGATGGTGCTCGCTTGGCTTTTTACCAGGATTTATCTAGACGCACCCTCATGCAGCGGAGGGCACTTCGCCCCCTCCTGGAGGCTGTTCAAGGTGCAGGCCTGTCCTATAAGTGGAGATTCCCCTTCTGCCTCCAGGTCACCAGGGATGGGAGGACAATCTCACTTCGTGATAAAGACGACCTGCCCCGCTTTCTGACCTCATTAGACCTTGAGCCGGTGGACTTTCCGGATTGGAGGGGCTCTCCGGACTTCGGATCTACCAGACTACCTACACCACAGCCATGGCAATCCGCCAAACGGCAGACCCGCAGGCGCAACCGAGGCCGAGATGACCCTGACCGACGGGCAGGACCCTCCTCATCGAGGGAAGGATGATCTCCCCACATGCTGACGAGATGTGCTGTTGATCTATCCTGCTTCCCCTGGCTGCAGAGCCTGGGACTTCCCTTACTGTCGGTTGTTTTTTTCCTATGCCCATTTTTGCCTTGTTCAGCTTAATGATTTTGTAACCCTTTTTTTTTTTTTGCAAGAAGGTTTACCTTATTTCTCCCTCCTACCGCATTTAGTCAGGTGCGGAGGACGGGGGTGGGGCCCGCCTCACCTTCTTCCTATGTTGGTTCACGTTCCCCCCCCCGTAGGCTACCCCTTTTTGGGCACTGATCCCCATTGGGATCCGGAGCTGTGTTCTAGATCCCCTCCCCCCTGGGGACGGGATCTCCGAGCTGGCTCATAGTTGCTTCTCGAGCCAGCGTGGCTTTGGCCGCCGTGCTCCTACAGTCCCCTCTTTTTTGGCTTTTGCATTGTTTGTTTCCCTTATATGTCTGTCTTCCACTTTTCATGTATTTTATTTCTCCCTTTCTGTTTTTTCCTCTTCCAGGACGTTGCTACTGCACAGGATTCCGAGCCGCCGTCTCCGCTGTCTCGAATGGTCTCCCTGCCCCCCCATGGCAACGCTACAGGTGAGCTCGTATAATGTCAGGGGTCTCTGCTCTCCCCACAAGCGTAACAAGCTATGGTGGGAGCTGAAACGGTTAAAAGCCCAGGTGGTCCTCTTCCAGGAGACGCATTTTACATCACGATCCCTTCCTAAACTCCCGTCTCAGCTCTACAACCAATGGTTTGTTAGCACTTCCCCGGTAGCCAAATCTAGAGGGACAGTCATTGCTTTCCATAAATCCTGTCCCTTCCAGCCCTCCGACCAAAGCTTAGACCCCCAGGGTAGATACGTTTTTGTCAAAGGCAAGATCGCAGGTCAGACCTATACGTTTGCGTCGGTATATGCTCCGAACACTGGCCAGCTTACTTTTATTGATGATGTCTTGAACTGCTTAGCTGACTTTAGAGAAGGCTTCTTGATCTTGGGAGGTGACTTTAATGTCAGCCCAGAACCCTCCCTGGACACGTCCCATGCGAGACCCCCTCATTCCTACGCCTTTCTCCGACACTTTCGCAAGACGGTTCAGTCCCACTTTCTAGTTGACAGTTGGAGGACGCTCCACCCCTCTGGACGCGACTATACGTACTACTCTAAAGTCCACGACGTCTACACACGTATTGACCACATCTACGTAGATCGTAATGCTTTAGAACTTCTTCGAACTGCTTCTATAGGTAACATCTCCATCTCGGACCATGCCCCGACTGCGATATCCCTTACTCTACCTCAGGGCCTGCAGAAGGCCTGGACATGGCGCCTTAACGACAACCTGCTAGACGACCTAACTGTGGTGACGGAAGTGACTGCTACGCTAACTCATTACTTTGCCGAAAATCCTGTGGGCGAGCTGTCTGAGGGAGTGGTCTGGGAGGCCCACAAGGCCGTGGTCAGAGGGGCTTTGATTTCCCAGGGAACTAGGATTAAAAATGAACGTAAAGCGGACTTCGTTAGGGTACATGCCGCTCTTCAACAGGCTGAGCTCCGTCACAAAGCTACTGAAGGTCCGGAGGCGCTGAGCGCATTGCTGGAAATGAGAGAGCTTTTTTTGCGACTGCTTGACCGCGAGACTCATAGGCGTTTTCGTTTTTTGTCTCATAAATATTATGAGCAAGGTAACAAATGCGGGCGGATGCTGGCCCGTGCCCTACGGAGGAGACAGGCGCACTCATTTGTGCACCAGTTGCGTTCTCCTTCCGGAGCCCAAGTCGTACATTCCTCCAAGATTGCGGCGGGGTTCCGTGACTACTACGAAGCGCTTTATAACTTGGACTCAGGCCTCTCTCAGGGCTCCCGGGAAGCTAGATGTAGCGTGATTCGTGACTATTTAGAGGCAGCTAACCTCCCGACGCTCACAGATGACCAATCCTCCGACCTGGAGCTCCCGTTCACGGTGGCTGAGCTCGGGGCCACAGTAAAATCTATACCGAATGGGAAGAGCCCGGGCCCTGACGGGTTCACTAAAACTTACTATACAACCTTTTTTCCCCATCTGGCAACTCCTATGTGCAATTATTTTAACTCTTTGGCTACCGGTGGGAGTATTCCCCCCGAGGCCCTTCTGGCCCATATTACTGTGCTCCCAAAGGACGGCAAAGATCCTGCCGTCCCTCAGAGCTACCGTCCAATTTCTCTCCTTAACCTGGACGTAAAAATTTTAGCGAAGCCTGGACCAGACGGGCTTCATTGCGGGGAGGGAGGCTAGAGACAACTCCCTCAGAGCAGTACACCTTATACATTGGGCTCGCAGCTGCCCTTCCCAGCACCCTTATATTATCCTATCAACTGATGCCGAGAAGGCTTTCGACCGGGTGGACTGGTCTTATTTGACCGCAGTCCTCCGGTCGTTGCGCCTAGGCCCTCGGATGCTGGCCTCTATTTTGGCACTGTACTCATCGCCTTGCGCCCAAGTTAGGGTGAACGGTACCCTCTCTTCCCGATTTTCCATTCGTAACGGCACTCGACAGGGGTGTCCCCTCTCACCCCTCCTGTTCACGCTAACACTGGAGCCGTTCCTCCGCACGGTCCGTGCCAACCCTGACATTAGGGGCCTTTTAGTCGGCAATACCGAACATAAACTCTCGGCCTACGCCGATGATATTCTGTTTCATCTTTCAGAGCCCCTATTTTCCTTACCCATCCTGCTGAAGGAGCTGGAGCTCTTTGGCTCACTCTCTAACTTTAAGATAAACTTCTCAAAGTCGGAAATTTTACCTATATGTTTACCACCCCAAATGCGTTCATCCCTCCGCGAGGCCTTTCCCTTTGCCTGGGCCACATCGTCCATACGATATTTGGGAGTAAGACTTACGGACCGCTTCGACACCTTATATTCTGCGAACTACCCCCCATTGCTGGAGGACGCGCACGGCCTTCACGTGGCTAGGTCGTGTGAACATTGTAAAAATGAATGTTCTACCTCGCGTACTCTTTTACCTACAGATGCTTCCACTTCCCCTGCCTAGACATTTTTTTAATAGATTATCCAAAATGCTGACTGATTTCATTTGGAATGCCCGTAAGCCCAGAATAGCAATACGCCTGCTGCGTCGGCCGAAACGAGAGGGCGGACTGGGAGTCCCTGACATTCGGCAGTATTATAGAGCTATAGCACTTCAGAGGATACTCGACTCATTCGAAGCAATGGATTTCATTGGAAAAATATTTGGCCGGTAGAAATCTGTCTTACGCACCCTGGCTGCCCTGGGTATACAGGGGGCTGTCTGAGATGACCTCCCCTCTGACGGCCCATGTGCTGTCGGAGTGGGACCGGACCAATTCGCTGTTACAGCTGGCACCCCCTGTGTCCCCTCTGGCTCCTCTGGGCGGGTTCCTCTGGTTCCCCCCGGGTGAACGAATAGGCTTTTTTGGGCCCTGGGTAGATGACGAATACGCCAGCTGTGGTAAACTCATGAAGGAAGGTAAGCTCCTGGACTACGACGCCTTACCCACGGGCCCACGCGGCACGCGTCTAAACTTCTGGAAATATAGGCAACTGCATCACCGTATCTACCCTTCGACGTCAGGGGAATGCTGGAGGGGTTGTGGACATCAGGGTACACTGTTTCACGTCTGGTGGGACTGCCCCTTAATTAAGCCCTTTTGGGAGGACCTGAGGGACCAGATAGAGTTAGTGACTGGCATAGATGTTCCCCTCTCCCCGAAACATTTCCTTCTCCATGTCCCTCCGGTATCGCTCTCCCAATACAAAAATAGTGTGCTTCCTCATCTTCTGAATGTTGCACGACGCTTAATCCCGATCCACTGGAAGACGCCTAGGATTCCCACACGGGCAGAGTGGATTACAGGTGTGAATGCGGTTCGTGAGGCTGAGGACTGGGTTGCTGCTTGTGGGGGGACGGAGGAGCGTTTCCGTGCTGTTTGGACACCCTGGTCTGAATATGTTTCAGACCCGGTTCTTGTGCCCTCGAGCCTGGATGCCGTTCTACTGGAACTAGCAGACCCTACGCTCAAGGCCCTTAGGCTGGCTAGAATGCGGGAGACGGCGACCTGACCTACTGATGTTGGCTGTGTATCCGGAGGCTTCGGAGCTACATTGCGGAGCGCTCGGTGCGGACTTCGAAGATGCTCACTCTCAATATGCAGGTAACCTGGTCCTTGGGATTTTTCTCTTCTATTTTTCTACTCATCTACTTTTCTTCCCTTCTCTTTCCATTTCCGCTCTCCGCCGAGAGCTTTGTATCTTCCTATCCTACACCCCCCTCCTCCATGTCTCGTGTTTCCCTGTAGGTGCTTACTGTATATGCGTGTTGCCCTGTTGGAGGAAGCAGATCCATACAGCCTCACCACTCACGGGACAGCCTCATGTTTCTTTGGAGGCTGATGTTCCCGTCTGAGTGTAAATCTGCATGTTTGGACGGCCTGGGCACGTGTCGTGGAAAGGGGTGGTTAGATGGAGGCAATTTGCCCCCCCCTTTTTCCCCGGCGCGGATCGCTAGGCTGGCCTCTCACTGACGCCCTCCCGATGTTGGTACCTGCACCCTCCCCTCACACCCAATTTCCTCTCCACCTACCCTCTCCCCCCCCCCTCTTAGTTTTAACGTGTCAGCCCTTTGTAAACGCATAGTTCTGTTTTCCTTTGTTAACATATGCTCTTAGGTCATGCTTGTACATGTCGATAAGATGGCCCATCGCTGTCTGTTTTCCGACCCTGCGAGGTCGATAATTCTGCGCTCTATGTTTTACCTGACATGTCATGTCCTTGGTTGTCACATAATAAAAGTTGATTACACTAAAGGGATGAGGTGGCAACCCTACTTCCTGGTGCAGGGGGGGGGTCGGGTGTGTGGGCATGTGTGCTTTCCCTGTATATGCTCTGCTTCCTCCTAGCTGTGTCATGTAGCTGAGCGCTGATTGCCTGAAGCAGCATCTTCCCCGGCGCGGCCTGTCTCCTCCCCTGTGACACATGTCTCCCAGTGACAACCCAGTGGGTGCTGAGGGCTCCCTGTCAAAGTTCCTGAGTTTCTCCTGCTAGTTAAGGTTCTACTGATGGTTACGTTTCTCTTCAGGCGATGGCAATTCGTGTCATGCGATTCATGTTAAGCGATTAAGTTTTTAATGCTAGTCATGTCCTCATGCAATGTGTTTGTTATGCTAGTGATGTCCTCATGCAATTACGTTTCACATACGGTCACGTTCTCATGCGATCACCTTCGCGTGCGATCATGGTCCTCATGTTACATTTCTCATGCTATCACGGTTTTCATGGTGGTTCTCATGCGATTACGTTTCCCAATTTTTTTCTCATGCCATCATGTTCACGTGCGATCACGGTCCTCGTGTGTTACGTTTCTCATGCAATTACGTTTCTCATGGTGTCTTCTCATGCAATTACGTTTCTCATGGTGTCTTCTCATGCGATTACGTTTCCCATGCGACCACATTTACCATGGTATCATGTTTCCTATGTGACTATGTTTCCTATGCGACTATGTTTTCCATGGTATTATGTTCTGATACGATTACGTTTCCTATAGTATTTTGTTTCTGATGCGATTACATTTTTAAATGCAACTACGTTTTTCAGGCGGCTACGTTTCCATGCAATTACGTTTCCCGTGGTATTATGTTCTCATACAATTACGTTTCTGGTGCGATTGCGGTTTTCATGCGGGTTTGTTTCTCATGCGATTACGTTTCTCTCATGGCTTTATGTTGTCATGTGAGTTTGTTTCTGATACGTTTACGTTTTTCATGCGACTACGTTTTTCATGCCATCACGTTTCTCATGCGGGTTACGTTTTTCGTGGTTTCTCATGCAATTGCGTTCTCATGATTTCTCATGTGATTATGTGTCTCATGCGATTACGGCTCATGTGTTTTTTGTTTCTGATGCAATTACGTTTCTCATGGTATCACGTTCCCATGGTATCATGTCTCATGTGATTGTTTGTTTCTCATGCGATTACGTTTCTCATGGTTCTCAGGCGATCACGTTTTTCATGCGGTTACGTTTCTCTTGCGGTTACGTTCTCATGTATTACGTTTTTCATGCGATGACGTTTCTCAGGATGTCATGTTCTCATGCGATTACGTTTCTCATGGTTACTCGTGTGTTTTCGTTTCTCATGTTAGTCATGTCCTCATGCGGTTACGTTTCTCATGTGCACATTTCTCGAGCTATTTTCGGTTCCCAGGCGATCACGTTTCTCATGCTGGTCATGTTCCCTTGCGATTACGTTTCCCACGCTAGTCATATTCTTGTGCGTTGCATTTTTATGTGTTGCGTTTCTCAGGCTAATTATGTTCTCATGCTATTTTACATTGTTTCATGCAGTTATGTCTCATGTTTTTTCGTTCCTCAGACAATTTTACGTTTCTACGGTGCATTTTACATTACGTTTCTCATGTTATTCATGTTTTCTGGTATTTACGTTTCTCTTGCAGGTTTTAGTTGTGATACAATTATTGGTTATTAAGGTATGTATGTATGTACGATTACGCTTCTCATACGATAACGCTGCTCTGGGTATTATGTTCTCAAGTGTATTACGCTTCTCATGCATTCACGTTTCTCGTACTATTCACTTCTCATGCTTTTTCGTGTGCTCGGGTGCTTATGTCTCTCATGATACTTCACGTCGCTCATGCAACTTCAGGTCTATCATACAGGTTTCAGTCGTGATGGTTTCTAGTTGGTAGTTTGATATCATCATTGTAGATTCATGGCGTTTCACCACTGGGGGGTCATCCATCACGTCTATGGGTGCTTACGGATTGAGATGAGCGTTTTTAATCGGCTTGTACGGTGGCAAGTCTCCTCATACGTTTCATGCATCTTGACATACTATGACCTGACACGTCTTCAGGTTCATCGGGCCTGAGTGTACGTTTTTAATTTGCCTGCTACGCCTCAGGTTGCTCCGCCTTTGCAATTCATGGGCTTGTCACATTCTCAGTCCAGCTGCATTAGTCCTTCACTTACCTACATTTTATTTTCATAGTCTGTGCATTCATGTTAGTTCATGGCCACTCTCCACTGCTGGTTACCTGTCACGTCTACGCGTACTGTCGGATTGAGATGTTTGTTTCTAATTGGCTTGTGCGGTGGCAAGTCCCCTCATCCGCTTCTCACGGCTTTTATTGCATTCATACATCACGTTATCTCACTACTTACATCACTTGCCGGACACGTCTTCAGGTTCATAGGCTTGAGTGTTACGTTTTTACAGTTTTTCTCTATTGTTTTGGCTAATTTCTTGAAACCGAAATTACATTCTCAAAACTCTAAGATCATTTGGCAAAACAGTCTTACAGTTCAGCACAACACTATAAGTCACTTGCAAAAGCTCATATCTTTCCCAAAACTGTTCACTCTTGCTTCAAAACCATATTCCTTTCCCATATAAAGAGTCAGTGCCTCCAAAATGGCAAAGATTCTTCTCAATTGCTTTGGCTCATTTCTTAAAACAAACCAGACAGACATTCTCAGCTCTCTTGGTGCTTTTGCCAAAATAACCTGGATGGTTCGGCACAACACCATGGTTCACCTTCAAAAGTTCATATCTTTCCCAAAACAGTTCACTCATGTGTCAAAACTAAATATATTTTTCATTCAAATAGTCAGTGCCCCCAAAATGCTTTATCCCTTTAGCATTGTGTAAGCACTGCAAGTCAAAATGTTTAGATGTTTTATCTCTATGGCAGAGGACCATTGAAATATCCCTCATATCCACCTTTCAGTCTTAGCCCAGTCCTTCATTGCCAATGGTTACTGTACAGTTTTTGTCTAGCTAACTGAATACAATTGTGTATAAAACTTAAAAATAAGAAAAGTTTTTAGGGTAAGAGTAGCCTCCAAGGTTTGACATCAAACATTGCACTGATAGTGCCTAGGAAAAATTACTTTACAGTATTGTAACCATTATCATTCACACACAAAGTAACTTCCATACATGAGACTAAAAAGAAAACATATACAGCATAATATATGGAAATATAAACACACAAACAAAAAACAAGGACAATTACTGTAAATTTAGCCTACAATGCTGTAAATAAAGCTCGAGTTTCACAACTACTGTAAGGCCCCTTTCACACGGGGCGGATCAGTAATGATCCGCCCTGTGAACCTCCACTTGCTCAGTGGGGATCGCTCCATTGATCCCCGCTAAGCCGGCGGATGACAGGGAGGTCCTCGCACACTGTACAGGGACTGCCCTGCCAGCTATCCGCTCTCTCCTATGGGGGGGATCGGATGAACACGGACCGTCTGTCCGTGTTCACCCAATCCAATCCGCCAGACGGATGGAAAAGTAGGTTTTTCCTCCGTCACACTTTGGCGGACCGGAGCGGGTCTGATGTCAGTGGGCATGTCACCCCTGACATCCGCAGCTACATAGAGGAACACAGAGTGCCCATTCAGGTCCGCCTAAAAAACTGGCAGGCGGACCTGAACAGGCCACCCGTGTGAAAGAGCCCTAACATCTCTTCACTGGTCGCTGTCCTCACCCTCCCTCTCCTGGGTACTGTCCTCACCCTCCTGCCCATCCACACGCTGCTGACTGTCTGGCCACAGATTCCCATCAACATTGCAGCGTATATCCTCCCTTGCGATGCATTGAGGGAAGAAACGAGGGAGATGTCGCAACCATCGCCTACACTGATCTCCTGTAATATTCTCACAGGCAGAGTCTTTTGCATGGAACGGGGACCTCTGATCTTGAGCCTGATGCTCATACACTCTCCACCTCCAATTGCAGAAAAACTCCTCAATAGGATTGATGAAAGGAGAGTAAGGTGGTAGGAACACAATATCCATCCTTGGATGAGCAGTGAACCAGGCCCTGATAAGCGAGCCACGGTGGAAATTCACATTGTCCCATACAATTATATATTGTGGTAGGTGAGGCCCTATGAGACCTCTCTCATTTTCTGGGATCAAATCGAAATGAAAGTGGTCCAAGAAGATGAGAAGCTTCTGTGTTTTGTATGGGCCAAGACTGGGCATGTGAGTGGCCACACCATTCTCAGAAATGGCAGCACACATAGTTATATTGCCCCCTCGCTGGCCTGGGACATCCACCATGGCCCAGTGAATGAATGAATGAATGAATGAAAACTTATATAGCGCGGCACATGCGAACTGAATCGCCTCTGGGCGCTTGTTGTTCCTGTCTCCTTTGGTATCAAAAGAGATGAGTCTTGATCTTCCTCCTGAATGCTAGGTGGTTCTCCTCCAACCGAATGCTGGTTGGTAAAGCGTTCCATAGTCTGGGACCTTGGACCGCAAATCTTCTATCTCCTTTGGACCTGTAGTTGGCTTTCGGTATCTGGAGTAGATTTTGATTGGTGGATCGCAGAACGCCATTGGGATTATGAGCTTTTATTTTTTCGCATAAATAATGGGGAGCATTCCCATGGATGCACCTATGCGTTAGACAGAGTGCTTTAAAAGTGATTCTGTCTTTTACTGGTAACCAGTGAAGGGATCTCAGTGAAGGTGAGATGGATTCCCAAGGTTTTTTCCCAGTCACAAGTCTAGCGGCCGTGTTTTGAACGACCTGTAGACGAGCGATTTGGTACTTGGGGAGTCCGAGGTAAAGGGCATTGGCATAGTCCAGTCTGGAGTTTACAATTGTTCCCACCACGACCGCTATGTCATCTTTGGGAATAAAAGGAGTAAGTCTGCGTAGTAGGCGCAGCAGATGGTGAGATCCACTGACTACTGACCCTATTTGTGCGTCCATTGTCAAGTAGGAGTCAAAGATGACCCCAAGACTTTTGACTTTGGCGCTAGGGGTGATGATTTTGCCCAGAATGGGCAGGGGGGTCCATGTTGTTGCAGGTTGATTCCTATGCTTGGCGTGAAACAGGAGAAGTTCTGTTTTCGCTCCGTTGAGTTTTAGATAACTCTTTGTCATCCAGTCCTCTATCAAAGAGAGGCATGTCTCTAGATCGAGGTGGTGATCCTTTTTATTGCAAATGCGAAAATATAGTTGCGTGTCGTCTGCATATGAATGATAGAGCAGTTTTTGGCTGCTGATGATGTCAAAAAGCGGACGAAGATAGATGTTGAATAACACCGGCGACAGAGGGGATCCTTGAGGGACTCCGCACGATACTGTGCGTTTCTCAGAAGTAAAAGGTCCTAACTTCACTATTTGAGATCGGTTTTCCAAAAAAGACGAGAACCAAGGTAAATCGCCTTCTGCGACTTTGGCTACTTCCGCTAGCCTAGTCAATAGAAGCTTATGGTCTACTGTGTCGAAGGCTGCGCTTAGGTCCAACAGAACCAGGAGACAAGATTCTCCTTCGTCTGCAGCCTCAAAAACGTCGTCCCATATCTTGATCAGTGCTGTTTCCGTCCCGTGTCCGGGGCGGAATCCCGATTGAAGTGGATCAAGTAGGTTGTGGGTATCTAGATGCTGTTGCAGCTGTTGTACCACGACTTTCTCCATGACCTTGGAGAGAGCGTTTAGACCTGTTATGGGACGGCGGTGGAGTGGATCCTTAGGGTCCAGGGTGGGTTTCTTCAATATGGGTCGAATTATGCCCTCCTTCAACTTAGAGGGCACTATGCCCTCCCTGAAAGACTGGTTAATAAGCTGCGTGATGGAAGGTGCCAGGATGTCAGCACATTCCTTCAGCAGTTTAGTGGGAATGATATCATTCGGTGCAGTGCTGTTACGCAGAGCACCGATGATATTTTTTGTGGCATCAATAGAAATGGGTTCCAGCTTGAACTTACCTGGTTGTGATGAATTACTGCAGATGTTGTGTAGATAATTACGGGGGGGACTACGGGGGGAATTGTTTTGCTGAATGCTTTGCCGGATCCCCTCAACTTTATTAATGAAGTAATCCGATAATTCACTGCAAAATTCTTGAGTGTCTGAATTGGGGGCTTCAAGACATCCTGGATTCATGGTCTGAGATACCAGCTTGAAGACTTTGTGGGGGCGGTTGAGGGCGCTGTTGATAGCCTCAGAAAAATATTTTTTCTTGGCTTTGTAGATTTCTTTGTGGTATTTTCTTGTACTTGCTTTGTAGATGGAAAGGTTTTCATCTGAGGAGCGTCTTTTCCAGGCTACTTCCGCCCTTCTGCGCTCTTGCTTCAGTAACGCCAGCTGGTTGTTGAACCAGCTGGAGTTATGTTTCCGGATGTGGGTTTTACGTTTCGGAGCTATTAAGTCAGCTGACTGTAATAGGGCTGTGTTTATGGTATCCAGTATTTCTTCAGCCGTTTGATGCGGCTGAATTGGTTTTATTTTTTCCCTTAACGTGGCTTTGAAGAGTTCCGAGTGGAGCTTCTTCTGACATCTAGTCCAGTGTGTTGTCACTGGGTTTGATGTTTTTGTTAAGGGGGGGAATTCGGAAATAATAAATGTAATTGCATGGTGATCTGTCCATGGCAATGGTTCATTTTCCAAGATTTTTATTTCCAGATCTTGTCTGAAAATAAGATCGAGCGTATGACCTGAAGCATGTGTGGGCCCACATACTAGTTGTTGTAGCCCTAATCCTTCCAGGTGGTCGATACAGGCGTCGGCAACGGGGTCTTGCAGGGAGTTGGCCCAGAGGTTGAAGTCCCCGAGCAGCAAAAGGTGTTTGCTGTTAAGGGTATAGGTGGGGATAAAGTCCGTCAATGAAGTGAGAAGCTGCGATTTTGGACCGGGTGGCCTATAGCAGAGTAGAATCCGGACAGTCTCCTGGGAGTTTACTTGCAGTTGCAGAGTAAGGGTTTCCATGAATGTAAGAGGGTTTTAAAGGACTGGTTTAGTGATCGCAAGATGAGTCTTATGGATTACCGCCAGTCCTCCACCTCTTTGCCCTATCCTGTTTTCCATTATAATACGATAGTTTTATGGCACCAATTCACCTAGAATGGTGTTACAGTCTGCTGTGAGCCAGCTCTCTGTAATAAAGAGGCAGTCTAAATCGTATTGTAGGATGAAATCATGGACTTCAAGTCGGTGTTTTACTGCCGATCTTGCGTTGATCAGAGCACATGATATGTGCTTAGGCTGGGGCAAACGGCTGAGATTTTTGACAGTCGATCGTCGATCGATTCTCAGAATTCGCTCAGTTCGAAGGGCTTTTTTGGTGATGGCTGGTAGTATTGCGGCGAATCGCCTCAGATCCCAAATGGTCTCTGCCGAGTATTGCAGTTTAACCATGGTCGCCAAACACCGGGGGGGGGGGGTGGAGGATTGTCAAGGATTAACTGAATCCTCTATCCTGGGTTGGTCCAGAGGAAGGCAAAAAAAACCCTGACCGTGCTACGCCAATATGCTACGGCAGAGAAAAAAATTCCTTCCTGACCCCTAAAGAGGCGATCGGGTGAACCCTGGATCAAGTAGTAATGGTGTTGAGAATGGGGAGAGTGGGGCTGGGTGTAGCAAGATGGCTGCTGATCAGGTAGCAGGATCCAGGCTGGTGAACTCCCAGGCTGGGTAGATCGGTGCTACAGTGGGGGCCTGGATCGATGGCCAGGGGGTGGAAGGTAACTATCCAGAGGTATGAGGGGGTTTCTGGGCCGATTTGGGCGTTTTAGTGACAGTTGCAAGGGGTGAGAAGCGACGCGCCGCTAGGCCGCGGTTGGAGCCGCGGCCTTTCCTAGATCGCGGCTGCCGCGATTGATCACAGGCCGGCGCGGAGGTGGGGAAAAAGCGCCCGAACGATGGGAATTGCAGCAGATATGTGGCAAATGGGTGGCTTGAGTGGAGGTGGTGGAGGTGGTAATGTGGGGGTATAGGAAGGGAGGTATGGAGAGGGGGAGAGCCGAGGCTTTGTGTGAGCTGCAGTGGCTTGTCCTGAGAAGGACGGCCGCCTGCAACCTCAGTGAAGTGGCTTACCTGCTGGTTCCCCTGGATAAGGGGTGAAGTAGGAAGCCGGGGGGGCCAGGTGGATGGAGCTGGAGCAGGAGCGGGGAGCTGGTAAAATCCCTACCTATCCAGGAGATATGGGCCATACGTCCTACTCCTAAGAAAACGTGCGCCTGTAGCTGCTATCTCCTGGTTCTAGCCCTAGGAGAGAGAGAGCTGACACGTCCAGCAGTAGACACCTGAACTTGAAAACAGCACAGAGAGGGGGAGAGAGCACGTCCTGCACGTCCTGAGTCTGTCCTCATCTGCTGCTGTCTGATTGCTTGAGCGCCGGACACGCCAATAAAATTACGGCCACGCCTTTGGCCCTTGGCCAGGTTGAAGCCAGCCTCATCCCCATACAATACAGTTACAGACAGCTACATAGGAATGTTCTATGTTCTGCACAAGTTCAATATACTACTGGCCAGTATTCCAGTGGATCCAAACCTGGGGTACATGTACCCTATGCAGAGGTACTACAGGGGGTATTGTACAGAAAGGGGAGGGGAAAAATTATGAAATTACTGAAACGTTAAAGTAACATTATTAGATAGTTTTCAATGGGAGGCACTACTGTAATTGCAGCTCTTTGACCCTTTTACTTACTGTATTGTAGGTTATATTCTTCAAAATAAGGATTATAATGATAACTGCATCATACAGTAAGCTGCAGTTTTTACTGTAATACTGGAATACTACTGTAAACTGTATTATCAATATTGTAGAAAATAAATTATTCCATAGTTTATTTTCTACTATATGTTTCTTGTCATGGTTAGTATCATACGTAACATCCCACTGAAGTAAGATACTGTAATACTGTAGGCCTATCACTCACACACACACACACACACACACACACACACACTAAATGAATACGCAAATGAGTAAATAAACATATTTGTTGCTCTATGCACAGTGTCCTGTCCTATACATTATATAATTCCATCATTGATTGTGAGGGCATGGTTGATGACATGGTCTATAATTGTCGCCCAAATTTCATTAGGGACAGCATGGTGTCTTCGTTCTCCTCAGCTTCTTCCCCCTATTCCACCATCACGCACCCTTACTCCTCCTCCTCTTCCTCTTCCTCTTCCTCTTCATCTACTACTGTTCATCTACTTGGCCAGGTGCCTCCATGTTCAGACATTGTACTGGTCCTGCATGGTCAATCTCTATATATACATGTTTGGCAGCATTCACAATACAGTAATGGACAGTACCTGTCAGGTAACTAAACATACTGTTTGATTGGTCATCTGAGACCAACTCCTCCTTCGTTCAAGTTCTAGTTGTACCTGACTGTCAATTGCTGTAATGATTTTATCAAATGTTCCAAGAGATTCAAATATGGTATTCATCGTATTGTGTTCCTGAATAATTTTGACAATTGAACAGACTATTGTGCATGTGATGACTTAAACAATGAAATGACGCTGAAACGTTTTGGAGAGAACGACCATTTAGACTGAGAAATGACAATCAGTTTGGATCAACATGATCTATTCAATTGGAAATTGTGCTAAATGTAGGTTACTTGTATTAAATCATTTGAGAAATGTACTGAGACATTGAGACATGTACTGAGACATTTGCAATTTGATGAAATGAATGAGAAATGCCATTCAGTTGTGAACAATTGCCAAGTGGTTTGGAGATTTGTCCATGTTGTTTTGAAAATGTCATTTCTGTTTCAAGAAATGAGCCAAACCAATAGAGAAAAACTGTAATTGGCCTGATTTGCCTCAGGTTGCTCAGCCTTGCTAGTTTCTTGAGACTGACACGTTTCAGTCTTCTGCTACGTTTTCGTTCCTGATCTACGTTATGGCATGTGTTAATCACGGACACCTACGTAGGTAGGGGTAAAGGAGGTAGGGATTTTTCCTTTTCCTAAGGTGAGTTGGGGCTCATTGGTTATGTTGTTTTAAACGATGTTGTTCTTCTTTGCAGATTTCATGTTACGGGCAGCAGATATCGCAGAGTTTGCCGCCATCTGTCTTTCTCCGGTTACGTATTCTATGCATGGTAGCATGCTGTCCTTGAAACTCCCGATACGGCCTTCTCTTTTTACAGACGGAGCTTGATCTTCAAGTCCTTTTTCATTCAGCCTAGGAAGCTTGACTCGGCCTGGGATATCTTTCATTCGTTCTATCTCAGTATCCTGGGTTCTTTTCTCACTGACATTCAGTTCCTACTTGCCTTTTTGCTTTCTTTTGCCACTTTCAGCTCAAACTGGTTTTCAAGCTGGGCCCAGCACATTCTGAGCACTAGACTTTTGCAGATGTACTTAGGGATAGGCCACTTTCCTTTCCCTGGTACTCCCTTCTCTGCTAGCACAGGGCATGACTCCTAGCCATTCCCTGCTGCTTTACCCAGGTAGAACTTTGATATCCTCTCCGGGCCGTGCTTGCAGTACAGGTGCAATTTCTGCTGCCATTCATCAAGGGGTCTGTATTCTCGTTGTTGAGGAGTTAGATTGGTGGTAGTCGGCTTTCTTTTCCGGACACATGTAAGTTCCATATGTCTGTCAAAGGCTATCTTACGTTGGGGGCTTGTGGTTGCATACAGTTACTTTCATTTCAATCTCTTGGCCAGCTCATCCTACTGTTTTATTTTTTGCCCCCTTTTAGGCATACTGACCACGTGACCCCGGCACACCTCAGGTCACTTTCCCACCTCAGATCAATTTCCCTGTTTTCCCCTCAGATCTTTTCCCTAGCATGCTTACCTGAGACTCCGAGTAAAATTACTAGCCATGTTAGACAAGGCGATGTTGGGATGCAACCACTGCTATGCTAGACAGGGAGATTGCAGATCGACCAATGGTTGACGGTGCGTTGGTCCCTGCAGGGGTTGTTTCCCTCCAGTCAGAAGGACCAGATCAGGGCGCATGCATGGCAGACGTGGTGTTCACAGCCCAGCCGCTGAATGTCAAGTGTCAAGGCGACAACATGGCAAATATTGACTTGCAAGAAGCTCATTGTTGAGTTGGAGGTGATGAGTGGGAGACATGCGTCTGACAGTGTTCCAGGGGAGCATCCAGCTGTGATGGCTACCTCCAGTGAGGTGGAGGCCCCTTTAAATGTCTTAAACTCCCAAGCTGTAGTGAATGAGCCCCTCCATGTCTCTAATGAGGTTAAGGTAACAAAAAATGTTTTGGCATATTGATGTGGAGTGTGTAGAAATTACAGATATGCTAGTGGATTTGCTTGAACTGGTAAAAGCACAGTCCTTGTATACCTGGGTGCCTCCATTACAGTCGGAGGTGGTGGTACCAATGGATGGAGCCAGGTAGTGCAACCTGTGCCAGTTAATATTAGTCACCAGTGGAACTGGTTTGTACGGTGCTTTCTGATAATGTGGCAAGTGATCTCCCGGTTTCCTGTGAGGGTGCTTCCGCATATGGTTCAGTACGGAAGGCGCTCTGGGGGGCTGCTGGAGATGTCAGAGGTCTCTCCACCTGATATGGTAATGGACATGTCTGCTAGTGCGGTCCGAGGTGCGGCTGAGCAGTGTTTAGCAAATGGCGTGGAAACTGCCTCACCCGTTACACCTCCTAAGAAGGAAGGGCCAGATATGGACGCAGCAAAAGCGGATATTTTGTCTCACCTACAAAGAGGTACAAGTTGGGGTACCTGGAGACACTCTCAAATATAGAATGGAGAGGAACAAACATTGTGACATGGAAAAGTGTGAGCTGGCAAAAATTGGTACTGCTAGGAATGGGTCATGCGTTGTTCAAGGTCAGTTGTTCGGACAACTTCCCACAGAGATTTGGACAACAGGTGAAGTGAAGCCTTGTGAAGGTCCCATAGGGGATAGCTGCTCACCTGTGTGTTGTCCCTCCTTGGGCCTGGCCCTAACAAACCCTGAACAAAGAGCTGACGGTATTGGTAAGTGAAGAAATGGTGACTTATTACAGAATGTTACTATAAATAATGACCTGGATATAAAAATAAATAATTTCTTGGAAAATTATTGTGATACACAGACGTTGAGCTCTGGGGAGTTGGTGGTCAAGAGCATTGGCAAAGGAGTTGGTACACCCAAGGGACCTATTGTGATGGGGAAAACTGGTACCAGTGAGGAAAAAGATTGTTCCTCATCAGGTGTAGTGTCTGGAGCAGGTTTCCTACAGAATTCAGAAACAGAGTTTAAAGAAATTAGCAGGAAAGGCAGGGGGCCACCAGAAAAGAAACATGAGCTAAGAAACCCCAAGGACAGAGGGAGTAGGCTGGGGATACAGAATGGTAGGCGCAGAGGTGCCCCAATCAAGGATTCGGGCTGGTGTGTTCCGCCCCCTACGGGTTCGAAACAAGGGGGGGGGAGGTATGTAACAGTAGGAGCTACTCTCACAGTAAAATGGACACAGGGTATGGTATGCACACTTGAGAGGTGCAAGACTACAGAGCATAGCTGTGGACTGGAGAAGACTTCTTTTGAAGCTGTCTCCAGGTTTTGGTATTTCATCATGGGGCTCTGTAGTGTGGAGATTCCATAGTGTCTTGGGTGGGACGGGATCTCCAACCCTGTATCCAGATTTTGTGGATGACCAGCAGGGTGTGTGCTCAGATGAGCACAGCCCTTTATAATGAGTGTGTGGGAAGACCTCATGGCTCCCAGTTGGAGACAGCAGGTCTCCAGAAGTCAGAGGCTGTAGGAGACAGCCAGAACGGTGACTGCAAGAGGCAGACCTGTAGATGCTGAAGGGAAGCCATCTATGTTGAGGAGTCCGCTGGTCTGGGCGACCAGGATAATGTGCAGAAGTACTGCTACCAGGGGCAGACTGACAACTCATGGGGGCCCCCAGGCAATAGAAGATTATGGGGCCCCCGGGCTTACAGATGGCCACCACGCCAGGAGGCAGTGCAGAGGCAGGGCAGCTAAAATCTCTGGATTTTCACATCAAAAGCATGTCAGTTTCGGACATATCAGGGACAGATGTAAAAAAAACACAGAGATTTACATACTGTCCCTGGTTTTACTGAGCTTGGCAACCCATAATTGGGCCCCCTAGTGGCATGGGGCCCTCGGGCAGTGCCCGATCGACTCAATGGTCAGTCCGCCCCTGACTGCTACAGAGAGCCAGGTGGGCTAGCATTTTCTGTTGTGTATTTGATGGAGAAGAACCCCCTGCATGGGAAACGTTTGCACTTTTTATTTGCCTTTTTAGTAAAATGGGCTACCATGCCCTTAAATATAGTTCCTGGCTGGAGTGAATCACTGGAAAAACGCACATACCACGAGGGCTAACAACCCCCAACCTTACAAGAGATATATATATATATCTCTTGGGGCCCTTTACTACCATCCCACAACGGGCCCTTTCACATGTTCTGCAGTGAGCTCCCTTCCTACTATACTGGGGCCTCCAGGGTGGCAGAAAACAAGAGATATATGTCACCAGCACAAGAAAATATAAGGGTCCAAAGCAGTGGGAGAACTCTCAGGGTTGCAAAGGTTGTCTTGCCACCAGGCCCTGGTATTCTGCCACTGTGGGGTTCCCCAGCTGTCCTGTGCCTGCTATTGCCATCGCTGGTCTGGCATCTGTCTACTTGGCAGCGGCGGCAGTCTATTAGGACCTAGTGCTGGTGACATTATGGGTGCATGCAGGGGAAGGCCGGCCCTATTGGTTATAGAGAGCCGAGCCCCAGCTGGTCACCTAGCAGCAGTAATGCTGTATAACCTTCTCTGTTGACATGCTGATCGGGATGTGATCCAGGTGATGCTCCCAGTCAGATCAAATAAACACAGTATTTATTAGCATCAAGAGTACAACATATATAATCAACCGTATGTTCCGCAGCCATTTAACACTAGGATTTGACTAGGAGCAGCTAAGCAACCTGCAGGGAGCTCAACTGTCTACAACCAATAGAGATGGGCTCGGGTGTGTTTGAAATCCCACATGCCCGATCCCGCCAGGAAGCCGACACTCCACAGTGCTAATCACAGTCACTGAGACAGTCCTGATCTGTGCAGCTTCGGACCAGGAAATGTCTCAATGCCTCTAACAAAAAATTGTGCTGGCCCTCCTGTACATCAGCCCCATAAAGTAACCATTGTATGCATGTATTGCATTGGTTACTGGTTACCCCCCCCCCCCCCAAACACTGCTCATGGAGTCCTTTCTGCAACTCGCTCTTCTCCGTGCCAATGAGGATGCAGGGAAAGGAGCAGATCAGGTGGCTTTGGTTGTGTGAGCGCTCGCATTATGCAGTGTCAGCGAGCAGAGAGGGGGGGTGGGTGTGCAGAGCCGGGCGGGGGATGGCCGGACGTAGGAGTGTCTGCTGTGAGTGAGTGAGTGAGCACCGTGCGTATCCCTCTGCTCTGCTCCACCTGGCACTGACAGCGTTGATAGACTATCGGATAGACATGGCTGGTATGGCCTAAGGATATCCCTAATATATCCCTCCAGTGCCTTTTTCCTTCAATTTCACGCTCTGACGGCCCCCTACAAACCTACAAACCACCGCCCCCTATACAGCTCTATAAACCACGCTGGAGGCAAAGATAGCGGAAGTACCGTTGTCGGCTGGCATTCCTTCCTTGTCTCCCCCTGAATAGAGGAGCTGCATATCGCTCGCTCGGATCTCCCGGGAGTGCGCGATACCTCAAAGGATCCTTCGGTGGGAGCGGGCAGACCCGAGGATTCCGGAGTAAGTACTGGTTGCCACCTCTCCGGCGCTACCCCCCAGGTATCGCGAGACTACCCCCCAAAGGCTCCTGGCTCCACGTCCTATTTTCCCTGACCTATCTGCAAACCAAGCGGTGCGGTGCGGTTAATACAAGTGCAGGGTGAGCCAGACTAGGTCTGCACCCAGCGTTAGTACCAACAATCTCACATGAGCACTGAAGCACTAAAAGTACTAAAGCACTAAAGGGACTTTGCTTGGACACATCCAGCCGATCTACAAAAGAAAAAGAGGGGGGGTGTAATTCCTCATTTAATACCCCACTTTTTTTTTTTTTTTACTTAATTGAGGTGCTAATACACCAGGTCAGAACTGCCTCTTGCTTTTTGCAGTAGCAGCTACACTGTCTGCCTCCACCACAACATAGCAGCTCTTTTGAGTGTGAGGGCTGAGGAGTCTCTCCAGCCAGCTTAGGGCCGACATAAGTGCTTTTTCTTTTCTTTTTGCTGTGAGGTTTTTTTTTTTTTTTTTTGGCTATTACTAGCCATAAAGAACCCCAGAAAGTACCCCATTTTCGAGGGCTGTTAATTGGAGCTTGACTGGCCTCCCTGAATGGTGCCTGTTATGTAATTAATCAGTCAATACTAAATATCAAAGCTGCACCCAGAACTTTGCCAGAACTTTGCCACCTCCTTGGAAGATCCACTACTGATCCACTACTGGCGCCTCAACCTGTTTTAATTTGCTCACCTTTTGCTCCCTTTCCTTTGGATTAACCCTGCAAAGAATGTTTACTACCAGATCTACCAGGGGTAACCAAGCTGCTGCAGCCAAACTAGAGCGCTTCACACACATTCCTGCTATCTCGCCGGCCAAAGGTCAACTAGGTGCAACAGCATCGCAGACCAAATTGCAGTCAACCCTATCCCAGGAAAGAAGAAGCCTCGGCCAAGTAGCCTCAAAATCTTCTAGCACGTCCAGCCTAAATAACGTCAAAACCGTGAGTACCGTGAGTACTAAAGGGCTGGGGACAGAGGCTCCTGGAATAGCAAATATGCATGCAACTCTGGGGTTGTCTGGTGAGACTGACTCTTTAATAAACGGCTCGACACTAGAAGGGGAACCAACTCTTAGAGATGTGTTATGTGCTGTGAATGCATGCAAGGACTTTATGGCCAACTTTGACAGGCAGCTAGCAGGCTTAAAAGACGAATTAACATCCATGAGACAGGAACTACACGGGACTGTAATAAGAACAAATGCACTCGAGGAGAGATTAAGTGCCGTGGAGGATACACTATTTCCACTACAGAGGGAATTAAGGGGGCTGCAGGAGCTAACAGATCTGCAAACGGTTAAATTAGATGCGTTGGAAAACAGGTTACGCAGAAATAATGTGAGAGTGGTAGGTCTACCTGAAGGAAGTGAGGGCCCTAACCCTGTCGTCTTCATGGAAAGTTGGTGTAGGGATATTTTTGGCCCTGAGGCTCTCTCACCATTCTTTTCCATTGAGAGGGCCCACCGGGTCCCCTTTAAAATCCTCCAACAGGGGAAGCACCCCAGACCGCTCTTACTTAAACTCCTTAACTATACTGACAAGGTGACCCTGCTTCAAAAGGCTAGAGAGATTGGAGACATCACATACAAGGGGGCAAGGGTGTCAATTTACCCTGATTTTTCTCCTGACTTGCAGAAACGGAGAGCCGAGTTTATACCCGCCAAAAAACAGAAACATAAAATTACCTATGCGCTCCTGTATCCAGCCCGTCTCAGAGTGGCTGCCCTGGGTAGGACTTTCTTCTTTACTGATCCGGGCGAAGTAGCTAATTGGCTGGAAGAAAACAAGACAGCCCTATAGCCCCCCCAAAAAACAAGGGGGGAGGCTCGACCGCAGCACGGACGATGAAAACAATGCCAACTAACAAATGGGACTGGAGGGATCACACAAAAATAATTTGTATTTTCTATTTTTTAAGGCCCCTTTATGAGGCCAAAAAAAAAAAAAAGGAGAATTTTTTTTTTTTTTTTTTTTACTAAGGATGCCTTTTTTTTTTAAGGGGGGGACCTATGCTCACAGCGTTTCTGATAATTAAGTATATTCTCGGGGTCCTTATGAGCACAACTGTCTTTTTTGTTTATGGTAGCATCTACATGACTCTGGATATTGGCAAGCAAAAAATGTACTGATGATAACTATAATTTTTTGTCATTTCCTTTTTTTTTTTTCTTCTTTTTTTTTTTTGCTTGGGCAATTAAGTGCATTCTATAGGTCCTTCAGGACATAATTGTATTTTTTTTTTATTTTTTATGATAGCACCTTTAAGCATTTGTGTATGCAAAGAATGTATTGATGTATAATTCCCTTTCCTTGACAATAACACATACACATTCACAAGGCTTTCTTGATATACCCCTTATACTCTTACCAGGGTATCGATAATCACCTGCCTTAGCACCTGATCACTTACTTATCCTATTCAGGCTGTTGCCATACTGTGTATAAGTATCAATTTTTACTTCTCCCTTCCTTTTTTTTTTCTCTTTTGTCAAATCGCACACACATTCACAAGGTTTTTCTGACACCTTTTTCACACTATTATAAGTGCATTGTCAATCACTCTGCTTAAGCATTCGATCACTTACCCCTCAAATCTAGAGCCTCGCCATACTATGTACACTTACTAACTCACACTCACAAGGGCATCATTTGTCTCTAGAACCTACATCTGCACCACTAGTTGCATGAGAAAGCAAAGCTATGCCTCTTTGCCCCAGTGTCCCCCCCCTTTTTTTTTTTTTTTTCTTTGCTCAATTTTTAAACTATATGGCACCCTTATTTGAGGAAACTCTAGTCTATTTCATTTATTTATTCACTCATTTATATATATATATATATATATATTTTTTTTTTTTTCCTTTCTCCTGATTTTTGGTTCCAACTGGGTCCCCCAGGGGGGGCGGGCATGAGCAAGAGGGATACGTATTGGGATGTATTGGGGGATGAGTGGTAGCAAGAGTAGAGCGGCCACCAGACAAGCCCCCATGGGGAGCCCTGCAGGGCAGGGAGGGAGGGGTAGGGGTAGGGGGGGGAGGGATGGGGGGCAAAGGGTGGTTCACGGGGAAGGGGTTCGAGAGCATACACCTCGGCTATCACAAGCCATATTGCTACTAGCAGGTGCAAGCAGCACCAAAAAAGTAGGCTGGCTAGCCATCGGTCAAATTCTACGAGGGTCACTAGTAACTAGTAACTGTCTCAGCTTTTGGCTGCTTGTCCAATGCCGAATACTTGACTACTATATCAACTTTGTTAGATGCAGGATAAATTAATGGCTATTACTTCCTGGAATGTACGAGGCATGGGTGATCCAGCCAAAAGAACTGCAGTTATGACATTCCTGGAAGACGGAATGCCGGGAATAATATGCCTTCAAGAGACACATATGACCAAAGAGTCAGTTCCGCTTCTGAACAGCCGAAAATTTCAAGCCCAATTTCACTCGGTATACTCTTCCTACTCAAGAGGTGTGAGTACAATGATTGGAAGAGGAATGACTTTCTCCTGCTCCAAATCTTGGGTAGACGAACATGGTCGGTTTATATTCTTGTTTTGCCTTATTGAAAATAGACCCTATGTTTTGGCCAATTTATATATCCCTCCACCTTTTAAGCTTGATGTCCTATACAACCTTGTTGAGTTCACTCTGGATAAACCAAATATACCTATTATAGCCATTGGTGACTACAATGAGGTTCTGGATAGAACTATTGACAGATTCCCCCCGGGGACTGGTCCTAAGGGGGGGCGGCTGGCTCGCTTTTTGGGGGAAACAGGGATGAGGGACATTTGGAGAACAGCCTACCCACAGACCCGTCAATACTCGTGTTACTCCTCCTCCTATCACACTCTATCTAGGATAGATATGGCCCTGTGCAGTGATGGCGTAATGCCCCTAGTGAAAGAGATGCACTATGGTCCAAGGGGGGTCTCAGACCACTCTCCACTGACTTTAACAATTAGGATAGGCAATAGGATCTCGCGCAAAGAATGGCAGTTAAACCCCGGTTGGTTGGAGCTGATTGAGCAACCTCTAATGGTGGAGTCACAGATAGCCGAGTTTGTGCTTATCAATGAAGGAACGGCGTCGCCGGGAGTTGTCTGGGATTCCCTGAAAGCCTTCGTGAGAGGCCTCTTGATCCAGCAGGTCGCTAGGACTAAAAAAGTAGGCAGAGTGGAAGAGAGCAGGTTGGCGGGCGAGTCTACCCATGCGGAAATGAGATATATTGAGAATCCCACTCCATCCTTGCGGTCTGCATGGTTAGCTAAACAAGAAGAGTACAGAAGGTCTACCTTAAAACTTGCAGAGAATAAGAGAATATTACAGAAGCAGCTCCAGTTTGGCGAGGGCGAGAAGGTAGGGCATATGCTAGCCCTTCTGACTCGAACTAACTCCCCCTCGTCAAATGTCCCTGCAATACGGACAAACACTGGTGAAATTTCGACAGATGGCCAGATCATACTAAAAACTTTCCATACATACTATAAAGAACTTTACAAAACCAAAGGGGGGTCGGAGATAGGAGCTATGGAAACATTTTTTCAGGGAATAGTAGTCCCCACGCTGCTAGATAAAGACAGACAGGAGTTGGATGCACCAATTACTTTAAAAGAAATTCAGCAAGCGGTATCAGACATGCCAAATCAGAAATCCCCAGGTCCAGATGGGCTGCCCATTGAGGTGTAAAAGAAGTTTGGCGAGACCTTGCTTCCAGAGTTGTTGAAGTCATTGGAGTGGGCTGTAAGCGCGGGGACATTACCCTGCTCAATGACTGAAGCAACGATTATAGTCATACTCAAGGAGGGGAAGGACCAGTTGGAACCTTCATCCTATCGTCCAATTTCCCTCTTAACCTCTGATGTCAAGATCTTAGCCAAAATTCTTGCTACACGCTTAAACAAATTTATTAGCTACCTTATTCATACAGATCAGTCCGGCTTTATTCCAGGCAGGGCAACAAGCATTAACATCAGAAGAGCCTTCTTAAACATATGCACGCCAACAGATAGTTTAGGTTCCAGAGCAGTGTTGTCTCTTGATGCCGCCAAGGCTTTTGATAGCCTTGAGTGGGCATATCTGTGGAGGGTACTCGATGGTTTTGGTTTTGGCCCTCTCTATATCAGTTGGATCAAACTGTTATATGAAGAACCAAAAGCCAAGGTCAGAATCAACAATGAGACCTCAGAGATTTTTCAGCTGGAGAGAGGCACGAGACAGGGGTGTCCTCTATCCCCCCTCCTGTTCGCCCTTGCCATGGAACCCCTGGCAATTATGGCCAGGGCGAGGTCGGACATAACAGGGTTTAGAAGACACCATGGAGAAGACAAGATAGCTCTCTTCGCAGATGATGTCCTATTCTTCCTGGGGGACGTTGAAAACACACTGGACATAGCGATCCAACTGGTGGAGGAATTCGGCCGGTTTTCAGGCCTCACCATCAACTGGACAAAGTCAGCTTTGCTGCCGCTAGATCAGGTAGACCTACAACGGTCGTCAGGTGCCTCTCAAATAATTGTAAGCACTGAACTTAAGTATCTAGGGATCTGGATCTCAAAGGATCCCACCCAATATATCAACTTAAACCTGGCTCCATTATTAGCGAAGTGGAAAAACAAAAGTGAAATCTGGAAAAGACTTCCTTTGTCTGTTGCAGGTCGCTGCAACTTAATTAAAATGATCTGGCAGCCGCAGCTATTATATATCCTACATAACTCCCCGGTATGGATAGGACACAAGTGGTACAAAAAGATAGGGCCAGATTCAGGTAGATGAGAGTATCTTTCCTCTGGAGTAACGCTTCTCATTTACGTTACTCTGAAGACCCTTTCAGCGCAAGTCCTGTAATTCACATAGCAGTTGCGCGTAAACTTGCGCCAGAGTAACGATAATGCGCTGGCGTAACCCGACGCAAGTGGAAGTGGGTGTGATCATATGTAAATGATGGGCGGAGCCCGGCGCAGAGGCTTACGTTCAGCGCATCATCCACGGAGCATGCGCAGTGAGTGCGACTCCACTCGCCCCCTTGTGCGCATGCTCACAACTTCCGTCGGCACCACTTCCTGGGAAACGTCAGCGCAATGCGTTCCGCTGGGCGCTTAAAAGCGCTGGCGGAAACGCCATTCCGGCGCAAAAGTAGTTCCGTTTCCCCCCACCCCAGGGAAGATACTTTTGCTCTGTAATGGCTGCTCCCGCTACCCCCAGAGAGAGGAGGAACCTCAATTTTAATACCCAGGAGGTCTCTGTCATTATCTCGGCTATGGAGACGGAGAATGAATTTCTCCATGGCAAAAAAAGCCGCAAGACCAGCCGGGAGAGGAAGCAGGGCATCCTGGAGTCGATTGCTGCCAGGGTCAATGTCCTGGGGTACTCCACCCGGACTGCTGGGGACATACAAAAGAAAATAAATGACCTGCGGCGCAAGGTGAGGGACAAGGTGGCCTCCATCAGGAGGTATGAGAGGGGCACAGGTGGTGGTCCCCCATGTCCTGTCACCCTGACCGCAGAGGAGGAGGTGGTTGCTCGGTGCCTGGAGAGGGAGCAGGTGGAGGGGGTCGCAGGCTATGACTCCGTGGAGGAAGGCACAAGGACAGGTAAGTGTTTTTTAATCCCCTATTTGATGTTTTGCATTTGGGGGGGGGGGTACATGTGCCAAGTGTGTGGGACCACCAACATGTGTCTGCTTTGTGTCATCCACAGATGACGGAGCTGGGCCATCATCTGTCAGCCTGCATTCCACCCCATCCCCCCCACGCCATCATGTGCCCGAGCCACTGGGTGGTGAAGAGGTTGTGGAGGAGGAGAGTGGCCACACCACACCTGCCGAGGTGGTTGTGGAAGATCCTGCTGTGGCAGAGCAGGACTTTTCTTTGGTTTTGTCTGTCTCCTCCCCTTCTCCTGGCCCGTCTGTCGTCCCCTCCCCCATCCTTGGAAGCCCCTCAAGGGCGACTCCTTCCACCCGAGGACATCCATCTTCGGGCCCCAGGAAGGCGAGCCATAAGACCAGGGGGGTGTCTGATGGTGTCCAGGACCAGTTGGCGAGGGATCACGCCAGACAGACAGAACAAATGGGGGCCATAGCGGTCCACTTGCAGAAAGTGTCTGACAGCCTGGGCTCCGTTGCCAACCTCAGCAACGCAGTGCAGGATGTCAGCTCTAATTGCGCTGCAGTGGTCACCACTTTGGGGGAGGTGCAGGGGGATATCCAGCACCTCACTGCAGCCGTCCAGGCCAACA
Organism: Rana kukunoris; assembly: GCA_029574335.1. Taxonomy (NCBI): domain Eukaryota; kingdom Metazoa; phylum Chordata; class Amphibia; order Anura; family Ranidae; genus Rana; species Rana kukunoris. The sequence continues at coordinate 391,495,955 of CM056052.1, forward strand.
GTGCTGCCATCCGGGAGCAGGGGAGGCTGAGTCGGCGGGCCCAGCATTACCAGGTGACCCGTCAGCTCCGGATGCAGGCCCAGACGAACAATTACCTTGGACGGATAGCCAGGGCCTTGGAGGGCACGCAGGCCACACCTGCCAGGAGTGGCCCACCTGGGGATCAGCCACCTCCAGATGCCCCCCCACCCCCACCCACTCCATCCAGGCAGCTGCGGAGCCAGAGAGGGGCCCCCAGAAGAAGCCCCCGGCATCCCCGATGAGGCCTTTTTTTTGTTGCTGGTTTTATATTATTGTTTTTCACATACTCAGGTCATGAGTTTATTTTTTATTTTTCTCAGGTTATGAGATTATTTTTCTTTTATTGATCAGGATATGATCTTTCTAATTTCTTTTTGTACTGCACACGGTCAGGAGTGCAGGGGACAGTGTGAATGGTGTGTGAATGTGAGAGGGTGGCACTCCTGAAAGTAAGGGGTGTCACCCTCGGCCGTGGTGGTGAAGTGAACCCCACGGCTGAATGAATGATGTGTGAAAGGTGTGTGAATGGACAGTGACATCATTGGGGCCTTGACGCTGGCGTTACTGCTCCCAACTCCTACATGCTGGACTTGGGCTAATCCAATGCGATGTGGATGTGGTGTGTGTGTGATCTAGGGACATCAGTGGTGTACACGCGTGCACTGTCTGTGTAATTAATGTTTTGGGTTAGTGTCCAAAGATGCCTACGGCGAGGACCCTCCTGACTGCTCTTCCATCAGCAGACTGGGTGTCCTCTGGCAGGTGGGGACTGTGTGGGTCGGGGGTCAGGTCATCACGTATGTCAATATGCAGGCCTTTTTTCATAGCAAAGTTATGTAGTATGCAACATGCACCGATGATCTGACACACAAAGGTAGGGGAATACAATAGGGCCCCCCCAGACTTATCCAAGCATCGGAAACGGGACTTCAGGAGCCCAAATGTTTGCTCAACCACTGCACGGGTTTTGATGTGTGCTTCATTGTATTTTCTCTCTCCTCTGGTTTGGGGGTTCCGGAAAGGAGTCATTAGATGGGGTCCCAATGCATATGCAGAGTCACCTGTAAGGTAAAAGACAGGAGAATGTTAGTCATGCATGTGCGATTTCTGTTGTGCATGACGGGAGGGGATAGTCATGCCTGACTCCCATGTCACTCACCAACCAGCCAGCTGTCCCCATACATGTTCTGGTTAAATTCTGCTGGGATGGGGCTCTGACGGTATATGAAACTGTCATGGCTGGACCCGGGGTGTTTGGCACGGACGTGCCATATGAGGCGTTGGGCATCAGCTATCACCTGTACGTTGATGGAGTGCCAATGCTTCCGATTGCGGTATATGTGCTCTGTGGCACTGGGGGGCTGTAGGGCCACATGTGTGCAATCAATGGCCCCCACAGTGCGTGGGAATCTGGCAATGTTGTAGAAATCTGTCATTGCCTTCTGCCGCAGCTCCTCAGTGGTGGGTCTGATGAACTGGTTGGACATGCGTCTGAGGATTGCAGGGACAACCTGGTGCACACATCTGCTTATGGAGGATTGTGACATCCCAGCCACCACTCCACTTGTACGCTGGAATGATCCACTTGCAAGGAAATGGAGTGTTGCCAGGACCTTCACCAGTGGCTGCACTGCTTGTGAGCGGTGTGTCTTGCTGGTGATGTCACCCTGCAGGGTTGTGGTTAGTTCAAGTATTGCATCTGGGCTGAATCTGAATAGGCGATACACCTCCTCATCCCCCATGCCAAAGAGGCTCATACGAGTGCGGTATATCCTCTCACGTGCCCGCCTTCTTGGTTCCAGGGGACCCATCAGTAGTTCTAGGACCACGAGTGCCCCTGGCATGTTGGCACACAGAGGTGTTGTCCTTGCAAGTGGGGGTGCTCAGCTAGCTCCTATCGTCGGTAACGCTGCTGTAGCTGCTCTCCTGCTGACCTGTGACCGTCTGGAGTAAAGATAAAGCAGCCTTTTGTAGAAATAACTTTGCGCCGGACGGATCAGATACGCGCGGCGCATGTAGCCAGCGTATGGTGCTAATCCGTTCGTGAATTGAGAAAAATCCCTCATTTGCATATTTGCAGGGGAAATCAATGGGCGCGACTGATGCGCCCAGCGAAAATAAACGCTGACGATACTCTGGCGTCGGAACGTTCCGCCGGTCGCAAATGAGCCGTTATTGGGCGCATCTAGTTTGGTGGGTACGGGCACATAGAAACGTCGGCGCATCAGCACAGTTACGCGGCGCATATCCAAATACTCCAGCGCAAGTGTTCCTGAATCTGGCCCATATATTCTCTATTTAGAGGACTGATATGGAGGGGTGGCCTAGCCAGAATAAGCCTACAAACTCTACAACTCCCTGTTAAAGAAGGGGGAATGGCGGTTCCACATCCAAGGCTATACTTTTTAGCAGCACAACTGCAACATCTGGCAGGATGTGGAACCGTCGAAGGAGACGGCTCCAACACCCGACTTTTGCTGACAGACAATCCTCACAAACAACTAGTGGAAGCCTTAGAGGCAAACTTCTTTTGCCATAATCACTTGATTACAAAACTAGTGATTAAAACATGGCACACAGCAAAAAAACTATTGGGATACGCTGGCCCGACAGAATTCTCACCTCTTTGGAACAACAATAACCTACAAGAGACACTAAGCATTGAGGTATCGCCCGAATGGACGAGGAAAGGCATATGTCGCCTTAAACATCTGTTCGAAGGGAACACTATGAAACTATTCCAAGATCTAGTAAAAGAATTTAGAATCTCTAATAAAACCTTTTTTAAATTCCTACAGGTTCGCCATGCTATACAGACACAATTCGGCTCCCAGACGGTTGAGTGGGCTAAGATTCCTGCTTTGCTTGCTGTAACTGGGGCAACAGCAGCTAAGGGTTTAATATCAGGGATGTATAGTTGTCTGGGCGCCAGGGCATTAAGTAAAGCGGGACCGTGCAAGAGTAGAGAGGCATGGGAGCAAGACCTGGGATCAATATCTTCACAACAGTGGGCTAGGATTCTCCAACAGGGCACTTTGGTGTCCATTGCCCCGGCCCAAAGACTGTCCCACCTATTTCTTCTTTACAGGGTCTACCATACCCCCCATAAAATGTTTAAGCTGGGTTGGAGACAGGACAGCCACTGTCCCCGATGTAACAATAAAGGAGACTTAATACATATGGTCTGGAAGTGCCCAAAATCATTTAGCTACTGGGTGGGAGTTAAAACGGATTAATGAGATATATGGATCTCTACTTGATCCAACAGCCAGGGTATGCCTCTTGGGATGTATAGACAACAGCTGGGTATTGCAGGGTACACTTGAGGCTATATTAAGGAGCCTATTCCAGGCTCGCAAGGTAATCGCCCAAAAATGGCAGGCGCAGGCTCCCCCGACCATAGAACAGTGGACAGCAGCTATGAAACAGACAATTTCAAATGAAAGAGTTTATTTCATTAAACAGGGGAAACTGCCTAAATTTGTCAAATTATGGGGCCCCTGGCAGTAGAGTGCTGAGTAGTTTACTTACCGTTACACAAAGTTATACTCGTCAAGCCCTCGAGATTCCGGTCACCAAGGACAACTTCAGTTGTGACCTTGGCGGTAGTTTCCTTGCTGACTGACGCCCCTTGGCCGGTCTCGACCGCTCTCCTGGCAACAAACGGTACGACTTGCGACTTATTTGCGCTAGTTAACACTGAGGTTGTACGCTCTCGAACGGCATAGGGTAGGGAGGGAGGGAGAGGGGGGGAGGGCAACACTCATAGCCATCACACATCCAACAAGACTTAGGGGTCTTTATTCGGTTGTATGAAAGCCTAAACTAGGCCTGAATCACTTTGTCCCCTTTCCCTATACACTGTATATAAAATGCTTATACACTTTCTTGTTGGATTGTATCATGGTTTTAAAATCAACAATAAAAATATCAAATTAAAAAAGAGAGGGGGGGTGGAATGCCCCACAGAGCTGACTGGGGACGCTCTCCCTCTCAGGAGAGACTGTTACTTCAGCCGTGGCCCGAGCTAAATACAAAAAATACAAAAAAAATCAATTGTTTTTTTTGGGGGGGGGGGTCACATGGTGGGGCACAGCATAATGTTGGGGGGTCAGGGCCCCCTCTGGCCCCCCCATAGGGTCACCATTGGAGGCGGTGAACGGGAAGGCCGAAGTTATGCTGCAGTGCTGACAGGCGAGCAGCAGCAGGGTGAGAACGCCGAAAGTGCGCACAGACGGCCTGCACTTTCTGCAGCAGCTGTGGCATATCGGGGTCATTTTTAAGAAACCTCTGCACCACCAAATTCAGCACATGCGTCAGGCAAGGGATGTGCGTCAAACCGGCTAGGCCCAGAGCTGCTACAAGATTTTGCCCATTATCGCACACCACCAGGCCCGGCTTGAGGCTCACTGCTGCCAACCACTCATCGGTCTGTTGTTCCATGTCCCTCCACAACTCCTGCGTGGTGTGGGGTTTTTCCCCCAAATAGGAATGTTTTAAAACTGCCTGCTGTCTTTACCCATGGCTGTGCTAAAGTTGGTGGTGAATGTGTTGCGCTGACCAGATGAGGAGGCGGTAGAGGATGAGGAAGCGGAGTAGAAGGAGTTAGCAACAGGAGGGAAACTGAAGCGCCCTGCAATCCTCGTGGTGGAAGGACATGCGCCAAACTGATATCCCCCTTAGGCCCAGCCGCCACTGTATTTACCCAGTGTGCTGTTAGGGAGATATAATGTCCCTGACTGTGCTTACTGGTCCATGTATCCATAGTTAGGTGGATCTTGCCACAGATGGCATTGCGCAGTGCACACCTGATTTTGTCCCCCACTTGGTTGTGCAGGGAAGGGATGGCTCGCCTGGAAAAGTAGTGGCAGCTGGGCACGACGTACTGTGGAACAGCCAATGCCATCAGGCTTTTAAAACTCTGCGTTTCCACCAGACGGAATGACAGCATTTTAAAGGCCAGGAATTTTGAAGTGCTGGCATTCAGGGCCAGGGATCGCGGGTGGGTAGAGGGGTACTTCCTCTTCCGCTCCAGTGTTTGGGAGATAGAGAGCTTAACGCTTCCATGGGACATTGTGGAGATGGTTGGTGACCCAGGTGGTAGTGTTGCTGGCAGATCCTCTGTTTGCAGGGTGGCAGAAGAGGCCGAGACTGAAGCAGAAGAGGAAGCAGGAGAAGACAGAGAGCTTTCTTGGTTTTTGAGGTGTCTACTCCACTGCAGCTCATGCTTTGCACTTAGATGCCTGGTCATGCATATTGTGCACGGGTTGAGAACGTTTATGCCTCACTTCAGGCTCTGATTGCACAGCGTGCAAACCACTCTTGTCTTGTCATCAGCACATTGTGTGAAGAACTGCCACGCTAGGGAACTCCTTGGACCTGGCTTTGGTGTGCTCGGACCCTTGCTGCGTTGGGCAGTAGCAGGCGTATTGTCTAGGGGACGGACGCTTCGCTTTTGCACCCTGCTCCCTCTTCTTCTGTGCTGGTGGCTCTGTGCGACCACCGCCTCTTCCTCCCCACTACACAGGTCACCTGCATGACGTTGATTTCAGTGGGAACTCCAATTGTAGCACATGGTTGCTACTAGTTACTAATGGCCATCATATCACCTCAGAGACAATGAACAGTCATTTGCGTTGCTTTTGTTTATTGGGGCATATAACTTGGATGGGGGAAAGGGAATATGGGATACGCATAGAACATGTTGCTTTGCCATCATATTTAAGTAACTAATAGAATAGGTTGAGCCATGAAGAACTGATGAACTCTAATATTTACAGTCACTTCCCCTGCATAAACCATGCAGACTATTGCTCCTCCTCTGCATCAACTCCTGCAGACTGTTGCTCCCAGGACTTCTCTCCTCCTGGGCCCCTACTGCTATCTAGCACTCCATTTTCCACGTCTCCCAGCCGACAACTTCCTTCCAGTGGGCTGGACCCAGAGGCGTCGTTAGGGGTGGGCTAAGGAGGCTGGAGCCCCGAATGTGCCGCCGAAAAGCCCCGAGTCTCGGGCATGCAGTTTTTAATTAGGAGCCCCGAGTCAATGCCGCCGAGCAGGGACCCGATCTCGCCCGCCATGTTTGGTGTCCAGTCCGGCGCCCTGTGATTGGGTGTATGGGGGTCATGTGCGGCGTGGGGCTGGCCTGTCTGCGATTGTCTAGTAGTCCCGCCTCCGCACATGACCGCTATACACCCAATCACAGTGCGACAGGAAATATGGAACATGTTGGCGGGAGATGAGCACTGTGTGAGGCGCCCGGGCTGCGATCTTCCCCTCCGCTTTTGTGTCCCTCTGTGGCGGTGTGTCCCTCTGTACTGTGTCCCTCGGCGGCGGTGTGTCATCTCGGCGGCGATGTGTCCCTCTGCACTGTGTCATCTCGGCGGTGGTGTGTCCCCCTGCACTGTGTCCCCCTGCAGCAGTGTGTCCCCCTGCACTGTGTCCCCCTGCGGCGGTGTGTCCCGATGCAGAGCTACGGCTCGGTAGGAATCATGGAGGTGCAGCATCTTGCACCATGGAGCGGGCTGTGGGTGGATGGCGCTGGCGGGGAGTCGAGACAGAAACAGTGGTAAGGAGGACGGATTTGCACCGAGCTGTGTGGAGGGGGTGTGAGTAGTGCAGGAAGTAGGAGGACGCTTACTGTAGGTGGTCTCTGTCGGGGGTCAGTGTCTGTGTGTGGGGGGGGGGGTCAGTGTCTATGTCAGGGGTTAGTGTCTGTGTATGGGGGGTTAGTGTCTGTGTGGGGGGAGGGGTCAGTGTCTATGTCGGGGGTCAGTGTCTGTGTAGGGGGGGGTCAGTGTATGTCGGGGGTCAGTGTCTGTGTGGGGGGGGGTCAGTGTCTGTATGTCGGGGGTCAGTGTCTGTATGTCGGGGGTCAGTGTATGTCGGGGTCAGTGTCTGTGGGGGGGGTCAGTGTCTGTCGGGGTCAGTGTCTGTGTGGGGGGGGGGTCAGTGTCTATGTCGGGGGTCAGTGTCTGTGTGTGGGGGGGGTCAGTGTCTATGTCGGGGGTCAGTGTCTGTGTGGGGGGGTCAGTGTATGTCGGGGATCAGTGTCTGTGTGGGGGGGGGCAGTGTCAATGTCGGGGGTCAGTGTCTGTGTGGGGGGGCAGTGTCTATGTCGGGGGTCAGTGTCTGTGTGGGGGGGGCAGTGTCTATGTCGGGGGTCAGTGTCTGTGTGGGGGGGGGCAGTGTCTATGTCAGGGGTCAGTGTCTGTGTGGGGGGGGGCAGTGTCTATGTCGGGGGTCAGTGTCTGTGTGGGGGGGGTCAGTGTCTGTGTGGTGGGGTCAGTGTCTGTGTGGGGGGGTCAGTGTCTGTGTGGGGGGGGCAGTGTCTGTGGGGGGGCAGTGTCTATGTCGGGGGTCAGTGTGTGTGTGGGGGGGGGGCAGTGTCTATGTCGGGGGTCAGTGTAACGTGAGTAGTGCAGAAAGTAGGAGTCAGGTGGATCAGTGTTTGTGTCAGAGGGTCAGATAGGTCACCTGTGTTAAAACATGGAAAGAGCGCAGCGCTATGGGCCAGATTCAGGAACACTTGCGCTGGAGTATTTCGATATGCGCCGCGTAACTGTGATGATGCGCCGTCGTTTCTATGTGCCCGTACCCACCAAACTAGATGCGCCCAATAACGGGTCATTTGCGACCGGCGGAACGTTCCGACGCCAGAGTATCGTCAGCGCTTAATTTCGCTGGGCGCAACAGTCGCGCCTATTGATTTCCCCTGCAAATATGCAAATGAGGGAGATTTCCCAATTCACGAACGGATTAGCACCATACGCTGGCTACATGCGCCGCGCGTATCTCGTCTGTCCGGCGCAAAGTTATTTCTACAAAAGGCTGCTTTATCTTTACTCCAGACGGTCACAGGTCAGCAGGAGAGCAGCTACAGCAGCGTTACCGACGATAAGAGCTAGCTGAGCACCCCCACTTGCAGGACAACACCTCTGTCCATGCTTGTCTGTCAAATTTTACAGCCATGGAGGAAGACATCATAGGTCTCCATAGCCGAGATGACGGCTGACAGCTCCTGGCCATTAAAGTTCAGCTTTCTCCTGTGTGTTTGCGGGGAACGGGAGCAGCCATCTCAGAACAAAAGTAACATCACTGCGGGGAGGGGGAGCAGGATATACTTTAGTGCCGGAATGGCGCTTCTACAGGCGCATTTAAACGCCCAACGGAAGGCATTGCGCTGACGTTTCCCGTGAAGTGGTGCCGACGGAAGTTGTGAGCATGCGCACAAAGGGGGCGAGTGGAGCCTCACTCACTGCGCATGCTCCGTGGTTTATGCGCTGAACGTAAGCCTCTGCACTGGGCTCCGCCCATCATTTACATATGATCACACCCACTTCCCCTTGCGTCGGGTTACGCCAGCGCATTATCGTTACTCTGGCGCAAGTTTACGCGCAACTGCTATGTGAATAACAGTACTTGCGCTGAAAGGGTCTTCAGAGTAACGTAAATGAGAAGCGTTACTCTGGAGCAAAGATGCTCTGATCTACCTGAATCTGGCCCTATGTGGTTAAAACCACGTGTGAAATAAATAAGAAGGCCAGTGTGGTGGCCTGAGTTTATGGGAGGAGCCCGGAGGGTATTTAGAGTTGAAAATATGTTTATTGGATTTTTAACATAATAAACATGAACAGCATGAGATGTCACAAACAGGAAACAGTCATAGATACTTAGCAGTAAGGAGTCAGCCAAATGGCTATCGCCCACAGCTGGACTCCCATCAACGTAGAACTTAACGGGAACAGCTATGACAAGAACCCGGTACAAAAACTTGTGTGCGGCCAAAATGGCCTCTTAATAGGTGACGACAGTGCAAATAGAGCTTCCAGGAAGGAAACAATAAAATCAAAAAAAGAGAAAGAAAAAAAAAGAGAAATAAAAAAATAAAAAAAATAAATGGGACAAAAAGGGACAGGGACCAGGAATAAAAAGTAACATAAAAATGGGAGGTCAAGAATCAGGGGAGTGAGTGGGCGGGGAGAGAGAGAGAAGAAGGAAAGAAAGAGAATGGTGGGAGAGAGAAGAATAGGGAAAAGAAAGCCAGAGGGGTATCATAGAGTAGAGAGAGAGTTGCTGATATCGGGACTGGGAAAGCCTGCGTGAAGTAGGCGGGTGAAAGGGGACCTGGCTTGACTCTAGTTGGTGATACATATGGAAGCGATCAGGAGTGATCATGGTTGGGTGGACAACATTTTCGCCAGGGTGTCAGAGGAAGAGAAGTGGAGCCAGACAAGCCACAGTAATGTATAATTATCAAAGGTGTCGTTATCAAGGGCTAGCATCTCCTCCATTCTCATGGTGTCGTTCATAATAGAGACCCAACGTGACAATGGGGGAGTTGCGGGCGACTTCCAATAGGAAGGTATGAGCTGCCTCGCCGAGGACATGAAGAAACGGAGGAGACCCCGTTTCTGCGATTTAACTGAACCTGGAAGTATAGAGAGAAGAGCAATTTTAGGAGAAGGAGTCAGTGATTCACAGTAGAGTTTGTTGTAACATTCAAATACCTGAGTCCAGAAGGGGCGAATCCTCTCACAATCCCACCAGACATGTAGATAGGTCCCCTCAGCAGCGGAGCATCGCCAACAGGATGCCGGGGTGGATGGGAATATATTGTGCAACACTGAGGGGACCCTGTACCATCTTGACAGAATCTTGTAGTTCTTTTCTTGTGCGTAGCAGGAGATCGAGGATTTGTGAGTAAAGTAAAAAGAGGTCTGCCAGTCCGCCTGCTGAATGTCCTCGCCCAAGTCTGCAGACCACTTCCCAGTGTAAGAGGGTAGTTCGGTGTGCGTGAGTGTTTGTAAGAGGCCGTATATTGCCGACAGTAAGTGTCTGGGTGTCTCTGAGAGGGAACACAGTCGCTCAAACTCTGTGAGAGGACGGTGTACCTGAGAGGAGGAATGCAGGTGCCTTGTGAGTGTGGACAAGTGTAGTGTAGTGAGCCAGTCATGAGAACCTGCCGGAGTCACTGGCGACCCCAGCGTAGGATGCACAAAGGAGCGTGCCTGGGGCCATTCAATCCTCTTGAAGGGGCCTAATGATAATACGCCAAGGCCTTGGGGAAAGGAGGGATTGTCGAATAGGGAGGATAGTGGAGAGGGATCGGAGGATAGAAGTGAACATAACCCCCTGTTGTACCATAGTCTGAGAGAGGCCAGTGTAAGTGGAGAGGGAGAAGGCATGTGTGCCAGTTCAGTCCCATAACCCCATAGAAGTGCTCAGAGGTCTACGTGAGACAGATCCTGTTCCACGGCAACGGAGGCCTTTAGAAAAGGTCGCGGGAACCACTCCAAGACCCGCGCAGCGTGCGCGGCCTTGTAATAGGTCTCGAAGTCAGGAATGCCAGCCCCGCCCCGCAGCTTTGGGCGGGTGAGCACATTGTATTTCACCCTAGATAGCCCACGTCTCCACAGGAATCTGATGGCCAGAGAGCGCAGGGAGTTAAAGAAGGATTTAGGGATTATGACGGGGACCGTTTGAAGGAGATATAGGAGTTTGGGTAGGGTGTCCATCTTCAAGGTGTTGATCCGTCCAAACCATGGTAGAGAGCGCCCCCCCCATTCCTCCAAGTCCTTCCGTAAGCGTGAGAGCAGAGGAACATAGTTTGAAGAGAAGAGATTGGACAGATTGGAAGGAATAATGATACCAAGGTACGAGATTCCCTTCGTCTGCCATTTAAAAGAGAAATTGGCTTTGAGCAAAGTCATCGTAGCAGCGGGGAGGGAGACGTTGAGGGCCTCAGTCTTGGACAGATTGAGTTTGAAGTTGCTAAATGAGCCAAAGCGACGGAATTCCGCAAAGAGCGACGGCAGAGAGATGTGGGGGTCCTGTACGTATACCAAAAGGTCGTCGGCATAGAGGGATAGCTTGTAATGGGAGGAGGGTGTTTGGATACCGCGGATGGAGACGTTTTGTCTAATGGCGCAAGCTAAGTGTTCTATTACAATGACGAATAAGAGTGGGGACAGGGGGCAACCCTGCCGAGTACCATTGGAGATGTCAAAGGGCGCGGAAGCAGAACCGTCCACCAAGACCGAGGCTGAAGGCTGTGAGTAAAGGGACATCACTTTTGAAATAAAGGGCGTTCCCAAGCCTAATTGTTCCAACGAGAATCGAAGAAATCTCCAGTTGACCCGATCGAATGCCTTTTCGGCGTCGAAAGAGAGGAGACAAGCTTTCAGCCCCTTACGTTGGATGTAAGAGATCAAATGAATCGTTTTGGTAGTATTGTCCCTCGCCTCTCGGCCTGGGACAAATCCCACCTGGTCGTTGTGGATCACGCCTGGGAGTAGAGGAGACAAACGATTGGCCAAAACTTTTGCAAACAGCTTTAGATCCACGTTGAGCAGAGATATGGGCCTATAGCTGCTGCATTGGGAGGGGTCTTTGCCTGGCTTGGGTAGCACAGAGATGTTAGCAGATAACAGAGTCTTAGGCGGTAAGAGGGAGGCATCCATGGCATTAAAGGCCTTAGCCATCAACGGGGATAAGAGTGGGGCAAAGGTCTTGTAAAAACGTGGGGTGTATCCATCTGGGCCAGGGCACTTGCCCACCTGTAGACTTTTGATGGCGCTGAGAAACTCGAACGCATCGAGGGGTTTATCTAGTTCAGCAACATCCGACGCATTAAGTAAGGGTAATGCTGTCTCAACAATATAACTTTGCATGCCGTCGTCCGAAGGCGGATGACACCTAGTCGGTTCAGAGGACTGCAAGTTATAGAGTCGCGAATAGTACTCCCGAAAGGCCGAGGATATACCGACCGGATTGTACGATCTAGTTTGATCGGGGTGTGAGATAAAGGGAACGGAGCAACGTGGCGTTCTAGGGTGCAAGACCCGAGCTAAGTGCTTACCGCATTTATTGGCAAGTGAGTAATGGAAGTTACGCGCCCTGTCCCGGGCAATCAGGGAGTGGGAGTCGAGAAGCTGAAGGAGATCCCTACGAGCGTTCGATAAACGGACAAAAATAGCAGGGTCTAAATTACGTTTGTGCAAAGGTTCAAGCTCCGCTATGGTGGAGAGGAGACGGCGGATATCACTCGATCGCATTTTCTTGAGGCGGGAGCCATGTTGGATGAGTACGCCTCTAAGCACACATTTCAAGGCTTCCCATTGGGTGGGAGGGGGGGTAGCGTCCGAGGAGTGATCCGAAACAAAGTGACGGATAGCGGCAGAAACTTCAGCCACACATACGGGATCCCGCAGTAAATTGTCATTAAGTCTCCAGTGTGCGCCTCTATGTGATGTGGGGGGGCGTGCAAGAGTCAAGTAAACCGGGGCATGGTCGGACCAGAGCAATTGACCCAGGGATGTGTGTATAGGGGTATCTAACAGAGACTGGGATATTAGGAAGTGGTCTAATCTGCTATATGAGTTGTGTGCTGCGGAGTAATGACTGTAATCCCTGTCTGTGGGATGCTGGACACGCCAGACATCCACCAGGTGGAAGGAGTGTAGGAGAGCTTTGATGCGTGTCAGTGTAGAGTGTGGAATGGAGGACTTACCCGAGGATGTATCTGCAGACGGGGACATGACGACATTGAGATCTCCACCAATGATGTAACAGGGACCCCCGAAAGAGGACAGTCTGGTGAGGACCGATGAGAGGAACCGAGCCTGACCCACATTTGGAGTGTATATATTGGCCACTGTGAAAAGAAAGTTGTTTAGTTTCAGTTTGAGAAAAATGAAGCGCCCATTAGTATCAACCAGTGTGTCTAGAACCTCAGGCTTAAAAGATTTATGGAAGGCTATGGATACACCTTTAGACTTAGCTTGGGGATTAGAACTATGAAACCATTGTGTATAGTACCTGTTACGAAGAACCGGTACGGAATCTGTACGGAAATGTGTTTCCTGGAGCAGCAAAATGTCAGAACGTTTTTTGTGAAAATGGAAAAGGACCTGGCTCCGCTTCTCAGGCGTGTTAAACCCCCTGCAGTTGAAAGACGCTAACGCTATCGGGCAAACAGAAGCCATGAGATTCGTAGGGGTGGGCGGTGTGGATAAAGGGCAGGAATACGGGCATAAGCAATACCAAACATCAGCAACTCTCGGAGATACAAATAGCGTCGGATAAGACCCAGAGGAAGAGAGAGAAGGAAGAGAGGGAGAAGAACAAAGGAGGGGAGAGGAGGGAATAGACAGAGAGAAGGGTAAGAACGGGTGCTAACAAAAAACACAAAGGCAAAAAGGAAATAAAAAGACATGGATTGAGTATGGACCCCGTCCGTGCCACCCTCGTCATCAAGTAGAGGCAATAAGAAACAACTAGGGAAAGGCGGCAGGGAGGGAGACCACAATAGCAAGGTGAACAATGTGAAAAATAAATGAGCAATAACAAAAAAGGCCACTAGGTGGCTCCAAAAGACTGCACAGAAAAAGAAAAAAAAAATTATAGCTAGGCTATTAGCCATAAGCCATACGGCATCCATAGTGACACCGTAAAAAAGAAAAACCCCTCAGAGGGGGGGGGGGGGGGGGCGCGGTGGGACCACTCCAGGTAGGGCGGACCCCCCGGCCCCAGCTCCACGGTAAAACAAACATGGAATAAGACCAACACGTGGTATGGTAAACAGTGGTACAAAGAGAAAAAAAAAACACGAGTTGGTTAGGCATATGAGACAGGAAACCAAACGATCTAGTAGATACAAGCAACAGTGAAGTGTAAGTACAATAATAAAAAGCACATTGGCAGCAAGGCAACAAAGTATAAACATGTCATTTGAGGTCACATAAGAGAGGATACTTAGGAACAATCTGTGGATGTCTCCCCGTCTGGAACATGGAATCCGAACCACCTGGAAAGAGAGCCAAGATCAGAACAATAAACATCAACATTAAAGCAGTCCAGGACTCAGGAGGGATAAACCCAGTAAGCAAAGTAGTGTCTAGGGAGAGCATCCGGCCGAGCCCCCAAAAGTAAAACAAAAAGAAAAATGAAAAATGGGGGGGATCCGACCCAGAGCTATTTCCGGGGGGGAACCCCCGGAAAGGCGAGGTAAGCGGAGTGATTAGACCAACATGAACGTATTCAATCTTCAGAGTCCCGGCGAGGCAGAGGTTGGGGGTTGCGCTTGCGGCCCTGCGTCTGCCAGGGGGAGGCGAAGGGCAAACCTGGGGTGGTCGGTGCGAATGGCCAGTCCGGAAGAGAGACTTGTGGAAGACCCAGAGTGCTGAGGAAAGTAGGCAGGTCTCCGAGCGTGCGGAAGATGGCTGTCTTGCCCTCATGGTATACACGCAGATGGAACGGGAATCTCCATTGGTACTTCATCTGCTTGGATATCAACAGTTGGGTAAGCGGCTTCAACGCTTTCCTCATCGCCAATGTTTGACGCGACAGGTCCGGAAGAAGCATTACGGGGCATCATTAAACAGTATAGTGTCCTGTGAACTGGCAGCTCTCATGATGGCTTCTTTAACCTTATAGAAGTGGACCCGACACAGGGTGTCACGGACGAAGGAAGGGTCCTGGTTCCGCGGGCTGGAGGTTCTGTGGACCCGGTCCAGCTCAATTGGATCGTCCTTAGGGCGGCGTAGTAGTTGGTTGAAAATGGCGGTCACGGCTGCTGGTAGGGCCTTGGCGTGTTTCGGGAATTCCGCGAATGCGAACATTGTTACGACGGTTACGGTTCTCGATATCGTCCTGTTGGTAAGCCAGCTGCTGTAGCATGACAGTATGGGTGTTCAGAATTTGGTCATGTGCCTGTACCGTACTGCTAAGACCGTCTGTGGTGGCGTCCAGGTCTTCAAAACGAACGCTCACATCTTTCTTGAAGTCAGAGATTTCTTTTTTATAGGCTTTTTCAATCCTGTGAACACATTGTTCAAAGTCAGCCTTGGTGGGCAGAGATCTGATATAGCTATGTAGGGAGCGAATCTGTGCCTCCAGGTCCCAACCCTCTCCCGAGGTCAGAGAGGCATTAGAGCGGCTTCTGGTGAGCACAAAGTCAGTATCCCCAGGGAGGGGGAGACGATCGTGCGTGCTCAACTGAGAGTGTAGGGACGACTCAGACCGGGCCGGAGACGGAGGTGCCTGCGCCATAGTGGTTTCAGAGCGGCGTTGCGATGCGGCTCGGGATTGGGCAAAGTAGTCTTCCAGGTCACCTCCCCTACGGTCCCCACCGGATCCCTTACGCGCCCGCTGCTTGTCTTTCCCCATGAGCCGGGGATTGAGCTGGTTTCCAACAATGATGTGTCCCGTGGAGCTGGGGGTTCAGGGGGTCATGTTAAAGTCTCATTGCCCCATGTGAGAAATCAAATCACACTGCCTGCTTCTATGCTGAAGGATGGGGGGAGGATGCAGGACAGCCAGGGAGCTCCAATGTTTAGGGGGGGTGCAAGGCAGAGAAGGAGAGAGGAGCAGAGTCTGTGGGGGACTGACTGGACAAGGCAAGATGGCAGTTACTCACTGTTTGGAGTCAGGAGTCCAGGAGATGCTGCTGTCTGTGCAGTGGAGAGCGGTAACAGGCTCAAGGAGCCCCAGCCACGTGTTAGGAGAGGATTAGGCAGCAGGGTGGGAGGATGAAAATAGAGCCAGAGGACCCGGGTGTTGCAAGCTGGGCGCCGCTCTCCAAGACTAGGCCGGAGCCGCGGTCTGTCCTAGAAGTGTCGCCGGACGTCAGAGGTTCCTCCGCGGGTCCCGATCGTTGTACACCTCGACCGCTCCCTCCGGAGGTGTAGCGGGTGGTGGGTAGAAAGAGACAGCCGCCCGTCCCGCAGATAACAGCCCCCTAGTGTGGCAGACGCCGGAGGACTCGTAGGCCCCAAGATGGCGGCGAGCCTCGGCAACGTGGAGCCGGCTGAGGGAAGGAGCGATCCGTCCGGGAACCTCGGAATAGGCTGGCATCCGTGGGAGGGATGCCCAGATGCAGGTGCAGGTGTTTTGGGAGCCCACCGGAGCAGGACTTGCAGGGGATGGCAATAGATTGTGCCAGGCCTGATGGAGCTCTGTAAGGACACGTCTTCCCCGGAGCACTTCCGGACACGCCCCCCCCGGAGGGTATTTAAGCAGCCCACTCACACATGCTCTTTGTCGGTTCAGTGTGCAGTACTACACGTCACTGGGCCGACTCTTCCCAGCTCACCTCATGTCCGTGAGTCTGCGCATTCAATCGCATTCGACATCGCAATTGCTTTGTGGCTTCTCCCTTCATGGTCTTCGCCGGCGGTTCCTGCTTACTGTCGCAGGTAGGATTCAAACCTTTTCATATCTTGTGCAATCTTGCAATTCGTTATGTTTCCTATCCTGCATTTCTTTTGGAAAAAATCTGCCTCTGAGTTATTGTTGCTCATGTTCCAACATCATTTGGCTCAGGCGTAGTACATTTGTAACTTCCTTCTGCCAAACATACGATTCATTTGTAAATCCATTTGGAGATTAGTATGTGTTCGTATGGGTTCTTTGGCAGATTGAGGTGGTAATTGGACTCACATGGTGCCTTGTCTGCACTTGATTAGCCTGGGGGGATGGGTGGTTGGTAGGTGTTCGGTTTCAAATCAAGGGGTAGCATACACTCTACAACCAAATCGTATCGGATTCGTTCAATACTCCTTACTACCGATTCGTATCGAATTTGTTTCATGCATTTTTACAACCGTTTGTATCAGATACATTGCATGCTTTCTACCGTTGTCAGTCATTGTTCCCCCATGCCGTGTGTTTTTAGTTCCCGCAGCGGAACTTACGAATTGTTTGTTCACGGTTCTTCTCTCTCATTTATTAACAAAAGTTATTGCCTGTGCGTCATGCATGGCGCCACAACACACTCTTCGGATGTGTTGCACATCCACTCCAGTCCAAAGCAAACCCAGTCGCACGTTCACTGTCCCAGGTAGGATTTGTTAGCTTGTTTGTCATGTCAAATTCATGGCCACTCATGGTGTCACCTGTACCATATGTTTGGTTCCCGCAGTGGAGCTTACAAAGCATTGATACGCACTTCTCGTGTTCTATTTTCTACACCAAACCTCATTGATTTTCCCCATGCACAGCATCATGCTACACCTTCCCGACATGTTTCACTTGCATGGCCCACTGTCGCAAGTAAGATTTGTTATTACATTCTTTATGTCCTATCAATTTGCTACCATTTGTTGTCTCCCATATCATTCATTGGTGGCCCGTACGGAACCACGATTCAAACAGGCGTTGTCCTTCGACCTTATACTGCTTACTTAAGGTACAAACAAACCAGGTGTTTCTATCCTTTCTCAGTAACTACAATTCTTATTGATTGAGACCTTGCAACCATGCAAATCATCTCAGCAGCCTGACACCCTTGTTAAGACCCTTGCAACAAATGACCTTTACAAAACGCAAAAAAAAAAAAAATATAGATAAAAACGCAAAAAAAAAAAACTTTGCCACCATGCAATCTCAGCCCCTCAGCAACCTGACACCTGTTGAGACTGTTGCAACCACGCAAAATCGTCTCAGCAGCCTGACACCCTTGTTGAGACCCTTGCAAACGCAATATCGTCTCAGCAGCCCTCACACTCATTGAGATCCTTGCAACCACGCAAAATCATCTCAGCAGCCTGACACCCTTGTTAAGACCCTTGCAACACATGACCTTTACAAAACGCTAAATAAAATAATAAAAAAAATATATAAAAACGCAAAAAAAAAAACGCAAAAAAAAAACCCGCAAAAAAAAAAAAAAAAAACCTTTGCTACCACGCAATCTCAGCCCCTCGGCAACCTGACACCTGTTGAGACTGTTGCAACCACGCAAAATCGTCTCAGCAGCCTGACACCCTTGTTGAGACCCTTGCAAACGCAATATCGTCTCAGCAGCCCTCACACTCATTGACATCCTTGCAAACATTAAAGTGCAAAAAATAAATAAAAAACTTTGCCACCACACAATCTCGGCCCAACAACCTGACACCTGTTTAGACAATTGCAATTACGCAAAATTGTCTCAGCAGCCTGACACCCTTGTTGAGACCCTTGCAAACGCAATACCGTCTCAGCAGACCCACACTCATCGAGACCCTTGAAACCACACAAAATCATCTCAGCAGCCTGACACCCTTGTTAAGACCCTTGCAACACAAGGCCCTTACAAAAACGCAAAGAAAAAATATATATATAATTTTTTTTTTTTAAAACACAAAAAAAAAACGTTGCCACCACGCAATCTCGGTCCAGCAACCTGACACCTGTTGAGACCATTGCAACCACGCAAAATTGTCTCAGCAGCCCTACATTCATCAAGGCCCTTGCAACCACGCAAAACCGTCTCAGCAGCTTGACACCCTTGTTGAGATCCTTGCAAACGCAATACCATCTCAGCAGCCCCACATTCATCAAGGCCCTTGCAACCACGCAATACCGTCTCGGCAGCCTCACACCATTGTTGAGACCCTTGCAAACGCAATACCGTCTCAGCAACCCCACATTCATCAAGGCCCTTGCAACCACGCAATACCGTCTCGGCAGCCTCACACCATTGTTGAGACCCTTGCAAACGCAATACCGTCTCAGCAGCCCCACACTCATCGAGAGCCTTGCAACCACGCAATACCATCTCGAGCAACCTCCCACTCATCAAAGACCTTTGTGACCACGCAGTCTCGCCCCAGCAACATGGCATTCATTGAGACCCTTGCAGCCAGAAAAATGGGTGTTTTTCAGCCACCCCTGATCTCCCCTCTATGTTATCTTACCAGTACGTCTAAACAGGATCCCCAATCACTCCTCTATGTTATATTATCAGTACATGTACACAGGATTATTTATAGTATTTTCTAGGCAGTTGAGTTCAGAAACCTTCTAGAAAAAAAAATGGGTTCAGACGGATGTTAAAAGGCATTCAAAACGCCGATGCCTGTAACAGCTTGTAAACACAGCCACATGTGGTAACTCATGTTTACCAGCGTTTCATTTACAGTCGTTTTTATAAAAAAAAAAAAGGGGGGGGGGGGATATTGTCTCAGCAACTTGACACTCATTTGAGACCCTTGCAAAATGTAATATCATCTCCGCTACCTCACACTCGTCTAGACCTTTGCAACCACACAATCTCGTCTCAGCAACCTAACGCCCGTTCAGACCTTTGCAGCTATACAAAGTCGTCTTACCAAACTGACACTCATTTGACACCATTGCAAACGCAATATCATCTCAGCAACCTGACACCCGTTCAGACCTTTGCAGCCATACATAGTCATCTCAGCAGCCCGACACTCACTTGAGACCATTGCAAACGCAACATCGTCTCAGCAACCCCTCACTTGTTGAGACCCGTGCAACCACACAAGGCTATCTCAAAACAAACCTCATAATCATCGAGACCTTTGGAACCACGCAATATCGTCTCAGCAAACCAGACTGAGACCCTTGCAACCACACAATATTGTCTGCAGCAGTATAAAACACTTTGCAGCACGCACCTACGTGCAAACCCGAATACAAACTAAACTTGCCAATACACCGCGGTGACAATCAGCCAAACAATCACAGTGGCACCCAGTTGGCCATTCATCTTTAGTGGCACGCGGGCCACTCATCTTTTCCCTGTCTTTTTCCCTGCAGTTAGTTCAGGTTTCCATCCAGCACCAGCGAGTGCACGTTGGTCAGCGAGTGCACGTTGGTCAGCGGGTGCACGTTGGTCAGCGGGTGCACGTTGGTCAGCGGGTGCACGTTGGTCAGCGGGTGCACGTTGGTCGGCGGGTGCACGTTGGTCGGCGGGTGCACGTTGGTCGGCGGGTGCACGTTGGTCAGCGGGTGCACGTTGGTGAGCGGGTGCACGTTGGTGAGCGGGTGCACGTTGGTGAGCGGGTGCATGTTGGTCAGCGGGTGCATGTTGGTCAGCGGGTGCATGTTGGTCGGCGGGTGCACGTTGGTCAGCGAGGGCACGTTGGTCAGCGAGGGCACGTTGGTCAGCGAGTGCACGTTGCTCAGTGAGTGCACGTATATCGTCTTGTTGAGCACCTGTGTATTGTCTTGATTTTCTCACACCAATGCAAGATCCAGTCCAAGTTCTCAAACTAGACCAAGCATCAGTAGCAGACTTAGCTATGTGGGACAACTTCCCCACCTGATAGAACAGCATTTCAATCTTCATCCCGTCAGTGTCAGCCGAGCCACCACAGGCTTTTGCGTGCATTTTTCGTCCGCCACTGGTTCTCCAAACCTTGGCCCCCAGAAATTCTCTTAAATTTCTGCTTCATCCAGTCTCGTGCTGTACCCCATTGTGGCAGCTGCCCAGGTTTGGGGCCACACTTGAACTGGACATACAGTGTTCTTCACCACAGACAATCAGGCCACAGCCGACTTCATCAATTAAGGTAGATCAAGCCTCTCCCCATCACGTCCTTCCTGCGCAGGCTCGCGCAGCTGTCACTCTGTCACCAGTTTAATATGTTCTGTAGTCATATTCCAGGCAAATGCAAAATCGCAGCTGATGCTCTGTCCCATTCTAACCTTATTTGTTTTTCCAGCAAGAGCCTGGAGCTGACCCAATAACCATCCCTGTCCCACCCTGGTCATTGCTGACGATGGACTGAAGTAGCATCTCACCAACTCAACCCAGCTTATTAACCACTCCTTGGCACGCAACACACTGAAGGCCTATTACACTGCTTGGAACACTAACTGCTAATTTTTGGCCACTTGCCTTGGAGCAGCAATAGGCAACGTTAGACACGTCCTAGCCTTCATATCGTATTGCCACACGCAGCTGACCCTTTCTCACAATACTATCACACCATATCTAGATGGCGTCCAGCATTTCCTGTCCCTGCAGGACCCCAGTAAACTGTCAGTATTCTCGAGCCCATGCAGTCAAGTCATTCCTACAGAGCATACAGAAGCACCAACCTGTAGTCAGTGGCAAGCGCCTACCTTTCAAGAGTGCCCTCTTTAGGCACATGTCTGAAATCCTTACTTGTTCCCCATTTAGGGCCTTGCCCAGCATAGTCATCCTAGCAGCCATCTACCAGGCCTTCTACGGTTCCCTACGACCTAGTGAATTTACAGTCAGTGGCTCCGGCAGTCAGACACTGCTCCGACACCACCCGACTCGCTTTCGAACACCTAAACTCTCAGTCTGCAAACGCAACAAACCAGCCCCGGGGGTTGACATCAACCTGCTTCAGACTAACAATGCCTGACGCCCAGTGACGGTGCTCGACCGACTTCTGCTCCATCTACCCAGCCAATCTGATTGTAGCTCGTTGCTACCCTTTCTAAACCAGCTCCCTGAGTGGCAGCCAGTTCGTCAAGCATGTCAGAATCCTAAGCAACTTGGGCTTAGTCTGTTCTCAGGACATTCTTTCCGAATTAGAGCAGCCTCAACTGCCTCCCAACAGGGAGTACCAGACCACGTAATCAAGATACCAGGCTTATGAGAAGTCTCCTTGTTTTGCATACATCCCAAATCCTCAGGAAGAAATGGCACAAGCCTTTACTAAGCTGGCTCAAAAAATACAAGAAATCAATATAAGCTATTTCCCTATCTGAGTCTTTTGCCCCCTTTTCTTGGCATACTGACCAGACCACCAAGGCACACTTCAGGTCTATTTATGTTGTAAGTCTTGTCGCGTGTTTATGTGATCCACATCACTCTCGGTCAGAGGGCCACGACCATAAATTAGAAGGCCAGTGTGGTGGCCTGAGTTTATGGGAGGAGCCCGGAGGGTATTTAAGCAGCCCACTCACACATGCTCTTTGTCGGTTCAGTGTGCAGTACTACACGTCACTGGGCCGACTCTTCCCAGCTCACCTCATGTCCGTGAGTCTGCGCATTCAATCGCATTCGACACCCTCCCGCCCTTCCCTTTTTCAGGGCACTTCTCAGCATATCCTTCTTCAATTAACTACCCATTACTTACTTTGGGTATGCCCCCTTTTCTTGGCATACTGACCAGACCACCAAGGCACACTTCAGGTCTATTTATGTTGTAAGTCTTGTCGCGTGTTTATGTGATCCACATCACTCTCGGTCAGAGGGCCACGACCATAAATGTTATACCTTGAAGTGTAAACAAATGATATGTGAAAAATGTATTAAAAGAAAAACGAATTCAGAGTCCAAAAAGAACATAACATAGTCTGTAAAGTTAATTCAAAAAGCAAATCCATGAAGGGTTAACTCCCCAAAAAGACACATTGCTTGGCAAGAAAGTGAAGATAAAGTTTGGTGAATAATAAGTCCCAAAATAAACCAGAGTTTTGCCCGAGTATTTTGGGACTTATTATTCACCAAACTTTATCTTCACTTTCTTGCTAAGCAATGTGTCTTTTTGGGGAGTTAACCCTTCATGGATTTGCTTTTGGAATTAACTTCACAGACTATGTTATGTTCTTTTTGGACTCTGCATTAGTTTTTCTTTTAATACATTTTTCACATATCATTTGTTTACACTTAAAGGTATAACATTTATTTCACACGTGGTTTTAACCACATAGCACTGCACTCTTTCCATGTTTTGCTATCTATCCTAAAAAAAATTTGTAGTGAACGTAAATGCCAGCTGCTTTCTTATACACTTCATCATCACATCATTTTTGTTATTATCTTCTTAAATTAGCGTAGCATTTGCCTTAGGGCCTCTTTTTTTTTTCTAAGGTCACATGTGTTGCAGGGTAAAGTGGTTCAGGGCGCAGCGGGGGGGGGGGGGGGGTGTCAGCAATCCTTGCACCAGCCCTGGTGGTCAGAGTGTGGGTTAGTGGTCAGTGTAGTGGTGTGTGGCTTAGTGGTCAGTGTGCAGTGTGGTGCTGTGTGGGTTAGTGGTCAGTGTGTGGGTTAGTGGTCAGTGGTCAGTGTGTGGGTTAGTGGTCAGTGTGTGGGTTAGTGGTCAGTGTGCAGTGTGGTGCTGTGTGGGTTAGTGGTCAGTGTGCAGTGTGGTGCTGTGTGGGTTAGTGGTCAGTGTGTGGGTTAGTGGTGATGTGTGGGTTAGTGGCAGTGTGCAGTGTGGTACTGTGTGGGTTAGTGGTCAGTGTGTGGGTTAGTGGTGCTGTGTGGGTTAGTGGTTAGTGGTCAGTGTGCAGTGTGGTGCTGTGTGGGTTAGTGGTCAGTGTGCAGTGTGGTGCTGTGTGGGTTAGTGGTCAGTGTGTGGGTTAGTGGTCAGTGTGTGGGTTAGTGGCAGTGTGCAGTGTGGTACTGTGTGGGTTAGTGGTCAGTGTGTGGGTTAGTGGTGCTGTGTGGGTTAGTGGTCAGTGTGCAGTGTGGTGCTGTGTGGGTTAGTGGTCAGTGTGCAGTGTGGTGCTGTGTGGGTTAGTGGTCAGTGTGTGGGTTAGTGGTCAGTGTGTGGGTTAGTGGTAGTGTGTGGGTTAGTGGTCACTGTGCAGTGTGGTGCTGTGTGGGTTAGTGGTCAGTGTGTGGGTTAGTGGTCAGTGTGCAGTGTGGTGCTGTGTGGGTTAGTGGTCAGTGTGCAGTGTGGGTTAGTGGTCAGTGTGCAGTGTGGGTTAGTGGTCAGTGTGCAGTGTGGTGCTGTGTGGGTTAGTGGTGCTGTGTGGGTTAGTGGTCAGTGTGGTGCTGTGTGGGTTAGTGGTCAGTGTGTGGGTTAGTGGTCAGTGTGCAGTGTGGTCAGTGTGTGGGTTAGTGGTCAGTGTATGGGTTAGTGGTCAGTGTGTGGGTTAGTGGTCAGTGTGCAGTGTGGTGCTGTGTGGGTTAGTGGTCAGTGTGTGGGTTAGTGGTCAGTGTGCAGTGTGTGGATTAGGAGGGAAAGGGAGCTTTGGCCATGGGATGTTTGGAAGGCCAACTGTGGATCTAGGATTTGTAGCAGTTAAGTTGTGGGTTGCTGAAATGGCAGCTTCCATCAAAGGCTTCCCTTCTCCTGCAAGATTGAGGGTACTTAGGCAATGCAATGTGTACTATATGTGACTAGCCTTGGTCTACACTTTGCAAAACAGAGAACATCAGGATATCACAAGTACTGTGCCACCCTACGAAAGACCAACTGACAACATAGAATAAGAATAACCAAGAGTGGCTGGCACCATAGACCTTAAGGTTGACCGGGACCATGGAACCTTAGACTGGCCTGTACCATAGAACTCAAGACATGTCAGTATGTGTGTATGTACTGACACACACACCTACTGACACACACACACCTACTGACACACACACACACACGCACACACACCTACTAACATGTACACAGCACCACTCCACCACCCCCCCCCCGCCCCCCCCCCCCCGGGCTGGCTTCGGGCTGAAGCCCCTGGTCTTTTTGCCACCTAGCAACGCCCCTGGCTGGACCTGAGCTTATATGGCAGGCCTGCCTGCCCCCTGCCAGTTGCAGTTGGGGATTTGTCAGGGCTCCTGACATGAGCTCCTTCATTCCAGTCCTGTGCCCTGCCCCTCTTCCAGAACATTCTAGCTGGAAGCAAGGGAGGCCCCCAGAACTAAAGCACAGGTGGTCACATCCACTGCTACACTAACCACTCCCTGTGCCCAGATAAAAACAAGCAGGCCTAGCCTGAAGCATGGGTCTGCCTAAATTTACCTGCGCTGGTAGCTTACCTCACAAAAATCCTCACTCTAGCACCTACCTATGGTAGAGGGTGCTACATTTGTTTGATCAACCCTTTTCTCATCCCCATATATATGGATGGTCATTCCATATATTCCATCATTCCAGTTTCTCATAATATTCATGTTCTCATGCGATCACGTTTTGCATGGTATTCATGTTTTGTATTCGTGTTCTCATGCGATTTTGTTGGGCATGGTATTAATGTTCTCATACGATTACGTTCTCATGCGATTACACTTCTGATGGTTTCATGTTCTCATGCGATTATATTTCTCATACGATTGCGTTTCTCATGTGATTGCGTTTTTCAGGCTAGTCATGTTCTCATGTGTTCACGCTTCGCATGTGTGCTTGTGCGATCATGTTTCACGTCATTATGTTTCTAATACAATTACGTTTCTGCAGTTGGTTGGCAAGCGTACCTCTAAGACCCACACCAAAGAACAAAGCGGACCTCTCCTTGCTCCTCATGAGCTGGGATCTCCAACCCCACTATACCCTCTGTAACGGTCACCACCGTTTACAACCTTCCATCCAACCACGACAAGCTTATCTGACACACTGAGACAATCTTGCATACATGATCCATTCCATTTCCCATAATCAAGACGAGACTCTGCTCTGTACTTGCTTCCAAGGATATGAACACTTTAATGGTTCTCAGCTTTTTATACAGTACAAGATGTTACAAGATGTTACAGTTGATCACAGAACAATGCAATCTCCACCCCCCTATTCACACTGGGGCTAATTATCTAATCAGTAGCTAGACATTTGGGCACCACATCATCACGTTCCAAAATACAATTACACAATGCCTTGACCTCAATCCACATAGACAGACGTACTGTCTCTGACACCTGGCCATCAATAGGCTTTTAAACCGTGTTATCAGACAATTGAAAGGTATAGCAGCAGACCTAAATTAACACCTTTTATACAATGAAATGTCTTTCACAAGCGGGGCCACTTAGCATTTTTAAAGCCTATTATACAGAGGGATGAGTCACTGTCTTGTTGACCTGGTCTCAAGTCAACATGAACTCCTTGTAATATTCCAGTCCTGCAATATGAATGATTATTAATGTCCCATCTCATGTAATATATGAAAAATCATCCTATTAGCCACCCTACGCTACAAGGGCACAGGGTGGACTTCGACCCAGGGGTTATTAGTGTCCCTGGCACAGGAGTATCTCTCATCCTTCCAAAGACTCTGGTTGTCATGGTTTATTCTGTTACACGCTCAGTCCTCTCTGAAGCCTGCACTGATAGGACTGAAGGTGTAAAATTAGGTGTGTCACAGCCAAGTACTTGTGGGCAATCTACTATCGGTACACTAATGGCAGATTGTACCAGGCAAATTTCCCTGCCCCAGCTGCTGCAGCAGTGCCAAAAGAAGTTCTCTCCCAGCCATCCACATGCCCAGCGGTTGAATGCTAGCTTAGCTAAATTGCTAGCACTTCAACTGCTGCCTTTTCAGTTGGTAGATTCTGCCCCTTCCGTGAGTTTGTGGAATGTGCGGTACCTCAGTGGCAAGTTCCCAAACACCACTTTTTCTCATGGAAGGCGATACCGGCACTCTACCGGCATGTAGAAGGCAATGTCCATGCCTCGCTGGACAGGGCAGTCAGTGGTAAGGTGCATATTGCAGCTGACTCATGGTCCAGCAGGCATGGACAGGGATGTTACCCATCTTTCACGGCGCATTGGGTAACTCTGCTGGCATCTGGGAAGGACGCAGGACAAGGTACAGTAGTGTTGGAGGTTGTTCCGCCACCATGCCTCCAAAATGCTACTACTGGTTGTGACACAACTCTCTCCTCCACCCCCTCCTCTTCTTCTTCCTCTGTAGCCTCTTCCTGTGCTGATGTGTCCTCGGAACCAGCAGTGCTCTGTAGGCATTCAAGGGGCTACGCAGGTACGCAGGTAAAGAGATGCCATGCGGTGCTTGAGCTGGTGTGCTTGGGGGATAGGAGCCAAACTGGGCCAGAGTTTCTGCTGGCTCTGCAGGGGCAGGCTCAGAGGTGGTTGAGGCCACGCCAGCTTAAGCCAGGAATGGTGGTTTTTGCGACAATGACACCAACCTCTTCGACAGGGACAACCGACCCATGTGCCCTGTTTTGCTCATGTCCTTAACTTGGTGGTGCAGCAGTTCTTGGGCAGGTATCCGGGCTTACAGGATGTCCTGAAGCAGGCCAGTAAAGTCTGTGTGCATTTCCGACAGTCATATAATGCCAGTGCTCGGCTGGCAGACCTCCAAAAGTAATACAACCTGCCCAAAAACCGCCTAATCTGTGACATGCCCAACAGGTGAAACTCTACGTTGGTCATGCTGCAGTGGCTGCACACGCATCTGTGTATCTGTGCGAATATGGCAGCAGGACAGGGTCAGGGAGCTTTTTCCCCACGCCAGTGGGCCATGATCAGGGATGCATGCACTGTCCTGTCACCATTTGAGGAGGCCACGAGTGACACTGTCCCTCTTATTCACCTGTTGGAGCAAACGCTGCATTGAATAATGGACAGAGCCCTTGAGGCAAGAACAGAGGGAGGAAGAGGAGGACTTACCTTTTAAAGGCCCACTTTATCTAGACAGTGTTACTGCTTGTCCGCCTATCACACAGGAAGAAGAGGAGGAGGAAGAGGAGGATTGTGTCAGCATGGAGGTGGAGCCTAGCACTCAGCATCAGCAGCAGTCTTCAAGGGATCAATTACAGTCCCAAGAAACCCATGGACTTGTACGTGGTGGGGACGAGGTGGCTGCGGATCATGTTGTCCTGAGTGAACCAGAGGACTCTGCACCGAATGCCTCAGCAAACCTACGCTGTATGGCCTCCCTGATCCTGCAAAGCATGCGGAAGGATCCTTGCATTCGTGCTATCAAGGAGAGGGATTATTACTGGCTGGCAACCCTCATTGATCCACGTTACAAGAGTAAGGTTGCGGACCTTATCTTGCCGGAACAGAGGGAGCAGAAGATGAAACATCTTCGGGAAGGCCTTGCAGAAAGGTCTGCGCAATGCGTTCCCAGATACTGGGAGGTTACAAAATCCTGGTCCTGGACAACGTGTTGCTGAGGCTTCGTTCAGTTACAGAATGAGCGGTGGAGAAGGTGGCCGTCTGACCGTTGCGTTCAGACAATATTTTTAGTTCGCAGCCCCAAGGTATGACCGGTTCCAGCAACCATCGCCAGCGTCTGTTTTACATGGACCGTGAATACCTAGGGGCAAGATCAGACCATGAATACCAAAAAATCATTTTGTCATTGGGACAGAAAGTGAATTGCAATCTTCTGAACAGATGCACACAGACAGCAAAACAAATATTACAGGGGTGATAACCCTTCTCTATGTTTTCAGAAAAGCTTAAAAATAAATTTTATGGCGGGAGCTAGTGTGACGGACTAGGGTATCACATGAAAGACAAAACAGACATCCCATAGTCTACATTAATTTATTTTTATTTTCTAAGCAAGGGAATGGAATTGCTATCCTGCTATTCTACCAACAACCAGTAGATGGCAGAGAAGGTACACGAACAGTCTATATAAGACTACATGCACCATGTGACGAAGTGAAACTCATGTAAGTCATATCTCTCCTGTTCGTGTATTATTTGCAGGTATGTACTTTAAATCATTCTAATTCTTACTAAACTGTACTAGAAAGATTCCTAAACATCTTGAGCAGATGCAGGAGAAAGTTTTAGTAGATTTTATGCAATCGTTTTGCTGTAATTAGACTTTCAGAACAACATGTGTTAGGAGCAGTGAAAATGGCGCCAAAACCATAAAACTACTGTACTAGTCAGAGCAAATGTTTATTGTAAGCACTAAACTGTTATATACTGGTATATTTCAACCCGGTTTATGCAAAGTTACATATATTAGAAACCACATGTTAAAACTATATTAGATGATTAAGAATCTATTGTACTGTAAAGATTATACACTGCTTCGGACAGACATGTCCTTGGTGGACATGGTCAAAAGAGAGAATTACTTCAGGATATATATATATATATATATATATATATATATATATATATATATATATATATATATATATTAAGCAATACAATGCAAATCTCATTATGGCACAGCTAAAGTATACCATAGAGATAAAGCTAAGTATCTATAACACAGAATAAAAGGAAAATATATTTTTATTAAAATATAATAATGTTCATTGCTGTAACTTTGTTTTAAAGTATTCCAGTCCAATCTGTACTATTATTTTTATTAACGGTTATGAACATGTAACTATAAAAAAACTGTATGTATTAATATGTAGAAGTGAAACTCATTTAAGTCATAAAAGGTGAACGGTCATATCTCTTCCTGTTCGTGTATTATTTGCAGTGCCCGCCGAGTTGATCACATTGCATCATCACGTCTACAGTCATCGGGTCTCTTAATTTCCATTTTGGGACCGGTAACACTACACTTTAAAAAAAGTACCAGTTCAAAATTACAAACAGATTCTACCTAACTACCTAACCTACAGTCCCTGTCTTGTTTGCACCGCCTGTATACTGCTGTTCAAAATATATAGGGCCAAAGACCTAGGGGGTAATGACCTTGGGGGGAGGGGGGCGGGGAAACCCATGCTATTTTTCTCAATGATTTTCATCCGTATTGCAAGGACCAGACATTACATTAAAGCCGCAAGCAGTTCCAAATGACTTTTTTCTTATAGTAATCTCATTTTGTGCGGGGACTGGTCTAAACACGTGCCACTTCACAGGCAGGTGCGATATTTAAAGGAATTTTTCAATTTTTATTTCACTTTAAGCATCAATAAAATCACTGCTGCAGAAAAAACTACCATTTTTAAAACTTTTTTTTTACATCGATACATGTTCCCTGGGGCAAGACCCGGGTTCTCAAACCCATTTGATGACAATAACTTGCATATTAGGCTTTAAAATTAGCACTTTTGAATTCGAACGTTCGAGTCCCATAGACTTTAATGGGGTTCTAAATGTTTGCGCGAACGTTCGGTCCGTTTGCAGGTTCTGGTGCGAACCGAACAGGGGGGTTTTCGGCTCATCCCTAGTCTTCAATAAAGGTTAACACAGCATGCAGAGTGCAGTTGTCCAGCTTTTTCTTTCATTAATTTCTACAGGCAGAGCCAGCACCTGTTTTCATTAGCAGGTGGGATGCATTATGAGATGCCTGCCTAGAGAGGTGTTCTTTTGTTAAAAGTATAGGAATTCTCCATTGGTGCTTTCTCACTGGTGCTACTCAGATGGGGGAATCTTGACAGATAACTGCAAAAAACACACAGGTTTATGCAAATGCCAAGTTCATTACCATAAACCTTTATTGACTATAGAATGCACAAATAAACATATGTCCTAATTCTGGAATGGAATACTATATTAAAATGCCTGTTTTCACAGCACACTTGTGAGTGTTTTTTTTGTGTGCATTTTATAGGCAATAAAGGTTTATGGTGATGCATTAGGGTGTGGGGTTGTTTTTTCAGCATACACAAATGGAAAACTTCATATCATTGAAGGAAGCATGAATGGAAAAAAAGTACCAAGACACTCTTGCGAAAATCCACTGCCATTTACCAGGATGATGAAGATGAAATTAGGATGAACATTTCAGAAAGACAATAATCACAAAACACAAAGACAAGTAAGGCTGGGTTCACACTTGTCCTACAAACGCTCCTACATTGGGAGCTCATGTTGCATGACATGTGAAAATCAATGTTTCCCTATGAGAGCTGTCTTAACTGGTCCTACACAAGTCGGTCCGACTTTGAAAATGCTCCCTGTACTACTTTGGTCCTACATTGATCCTACTTCAGCCCAATATTATTGAAGTCAGACCAAAGTAGGAGCCTTGTCCTAACCATCCAACTTTTGACATGTGATTACAGCAGCAGTAAAAGGAATTTATCTCACTCATTTATGAAAGTAGGACGGATGTAGGACCGATGTAGGACAGATGTCGCAGAGCAAAGTAGGATAAAAGTAGTACTGCTGTCGTTCGTGTAGTATAGTGTGAACCCAGACAGAATGGCCCATCCAATCACCTGTTTTGAATCCAATAGTCTATAAAATGAACTAAAGATCAGAGTTCATAGGAGAGGCCCATGGAACCTTCAAAATTTGAAGACTGTGTGGAAGAATAGGCCAAAATCACACCTGAGCAATGCATGCGACTTGTTTCTCCATACAGGAGGAGCCATGATTACCAACAAAGGATTTTGTACGAAATATTAAATACATTTCAGTTTTCTTTTTAACCACTTAAGGACCGGACCAATATGATGCTAAATGACCCAAGGGGTTTTTACAATTCGGCACTGCGTCGCTTTAACAGACAATTGCGCAGTCGTGCGACATGGCTCCCAAACAAAATGTGCGTCCTTTTCTTCCCACAAATAGAGCTTTCTTTTGGTGGTATTTGATCGCCTCTGCGATTTTTTATTTTTTGCGCTATATACAAAAATAGAGTGACATTTTTGAAAAAAAAACAATATTTTTTACTTTTTGTTATAAGAAAACTCACATAAACAAAATTTAAGTCAAACATTTAGGCCAAAATGTATTCAGCCACATGTCTTTAGTAAAAAAAAAATTGCAATAAAAAAAAAAAAAGCTACCTAGCGGGAACAGCGACACTAATACAGCGATCAGAATAATGATCCCTTAGTGACACTGGCAATAGGGGGTGAAAGGGTTAACTAGGGCGGTGATCAAGGGGTTAAAACTTTATTGGGGGGGTACGGGGGCTACCCTGGACCTAACACTAACTGCCTGTCACACTGACACTAAATGCAGTGATCAGTACATATATGATCACTGCATTCAGTGACGCAGTGACGGTGGGTGATCGCAAGAGGTTAATGTGCCTGCGTGTACTGGTGTCCGTGTAGTGTTGTGCAGACTCACTGTGTGATGTGATCTCTCCTCAGCGGCGGTTGAAAATACCGCTGAGAGGAGAGATCACATCACTTCCCTCTTCCTGTGGTTACACAGGCAGAGGAAGTGACACGCAGGGGGAGCACGCGGATTGGCTGGGAGCGATCCGGAGGGGGCGGGCAAAACGAACAGCCGCCCCATCATCCCGGATCGCTCGGACAGCCACGGGAACCGCTGCATGTACCGGGGGGGGGGTCCCGATCGGACCCCTGACCCACGTCTAGGCAGGCATGTACAGGCACGTTGATGTGCCTGTCCATGCCATTCTGCTGACATATATGTACATTCGGCGGTCCTTAAGTGGTTAAACACTTTTCCCTGTGCCATTCCATTTTATTACACATAACTTAATTTCTGAACTTATTTTTTTTGGTTTCTTTGTATCGATGGATTGCATGGGTTGTTACCGACATGTGGTGAAAATGTCAATGGCACCTTTAGAAATATATTTACCTAGAAAAATGGTGATGATCCTGATGACCAGGCGCTATGTTCAAATTTAGTGGGTGTCTGAGCTGATAATTAGCTCAGACTTTGTTAACCAGTTAATCAGAGCCTTGTAGCCGAATTACGGCTACAAGGCGGTTCCTTAACTCTGGGAGGACGTCCATGGACGTCCTCTCTGAGAATTGTTCCCGCACGCCCGAGCGGGCATGCACACGTGATCTTCGGTTCTCGCCGGGTTCACGGGACCCGCAGCAACAAGGATCGCGGTAAAGGGCCAATGAAAGTGTCTCTTTACCACATGATCACGCCGTCCAATGATGGCGCGATCACAAATGTAAACAAACAAGACACACAGGTCAATTTTAGGTCATCTCTCTCTCCTCTCCTCTCCTCACACCGATGCAGCATGAGAGAAGAGGAGAGAGATTAGAGACAAACTTTAAGTGCTAAGCAATGCCCAATAGTGCCCCATTTGTCACATCTCTGCCCAACCAGTGTCATCTGTGCCACACCAGTGCCACCTCTGCCCATCAGTGCTCATCTGCACCACATCAGTGCCACCTGTGCCCACGAGTGCTGTCTGTGCCCACTAGTGCCACACCAGTGTCATCTGTGCCTATCTGTGCCGCCTGTGTCCACCAGTGCCACCTGTGCCACACCAGTGTCATCTATGCCCATCAGTGCCCCCTGTGCCCACCAGTGCCATCTATGCCCACCAGTGCCGCCTGAGCCACACCAGTGCCCACCAGTTCCACCTGTACCACTGCAGTGCTGCCTGTGCCCACCAGTGCTGCCTGCTAATCAGTGACCCTAGAGCCACAGCAGTGCAACCAGTGCCACCTTTGCCCATCAGTTCCACCTGCGCCACTGCAGTGCCACATCAGCGCCACTGCAGTGCCCACCAGTGTTCTGCAGTGCAGCCTCACTAGCCACCAGTATGGCAAAAAAATATTTTACCACCGAGGAGGCCTACCAGCATCTATCCATGACTGATGAGAGCAGCGGGGAGCTCTCTGAGTCTCAGTCTGATTTGGATTCTGCCTATGAACCCATTACAACCAGCGGGTCTGATACGGAATCAGAGGAGGAACGGGTGCCCGTTAAAAGAAGGCGTTCTGGCATGGAGCAGCAGCAGCCTACTACTAGCAGCGCAGTGCCGTCCACCTCGCAAGCAGTGCCGTCCACCTCGCGAGCAGTGCCACTGCAACAAAGGCCAGGCACCAGTAGGGTGTCCTCTCTGCCCCAAATGGATAGGGGCCATGCCAGCCTTTTCTATGGCCTTCAAAACCCCCTGTGGCTGCCTTCCAATTCCGGAGCAACAAATATCCCCCTTTCACCGCCCAGCCAGGTGTCCAGGTGAACACTGATAATTTTGCCATGCTTGATTTTTTTCATTAAATTTTTATCGAAGAATTACTCTTATCCATTGTGGCCCAGTGCAACCTCTACGCACAGCAGTTCATAGTAAGCAACCCTGGTTGCAGTTATGGCCGCCCCTTTGGAGTAGAGAGAACTCACCGTAGAGGAGTTCAAAATATTCTTAGGCCTAACTTTCAATATGGGTCTCAAAAAAAAACAATCATACTCCTATTGGTCTACCAAAGCCATCCACCACATGCCAGTCTTCTCATCCCGTATGCCCAGATCAAGATACTTTATGATTCTGCGGTTCCTCCACTATAATAACACCCAGTGCCCTCCCCGAAATGACCCTTCTTTTGACAAATTTATTAAAAATTCTGAAATTTTTTACCCGCTGTATGTATACACAATCACTCATGCACAAACAGTCACATATTTATACATACATGTACCGTCTTCAAAAACCACATATTTACTGTGCCTGGCTAATTTTCTGTTTTGGGCAGGTTTACAGCACAACATGGTAGAAGTTTTAAGGTGGAACAGGGTGGCACTCAGGAGGTGGAACAAATACAGCTTTCTGTCATCTGATCTTTGAATGCTGGCCTGCGTTGAGCTGTGAAGACTGCTGAGCGGAGACTAAGGCTGGGTTCACACTGGTGCCACAAACGCTCCGACATTGGGAGCTCATGTCGCATAACGTGTGAAAAATCAATGTTTCCCTATGACATCATAAATCCCGCCAAAAAACAGCTAAAATCACCTTAAATGCATTAGTATGTTGTCACAAATAACACAAAGTAATATCGAAACAGAAATTGTCTGGAAAAGGCATATTTAAGCATGCCTTTATTGTACCCAACATGTCACTAAGTGGACGTTCCTGCTGCCGAGGGACATCTGTATGTGCTGCTCTATTTGAATTGGCGCCAGTGCAGGGTAAAGTCAAAACGAGCAGTGATTGCAAGCCGCACTTCTGTATCACAGCGGTGGTGTCCAGGCAACCAGCGACGCTCCTCTGCTGGGATACCAGCGTGAAGGGTGTCTGACGTCAGCATCCAAGGATTTTGTGTGTGTGTGTGTACAGCGGGCCGCGCAGTGCATTGCAGAGCAGTGGATAACGAAAGGGGTTGGGGTTGCTGCAGTATTGTTGCCATTGTTGTCATGGAGACGAGTGACGTCGGCGGATCCCGCCCCCAGGGCGGACTGCAACCAATCCAGGGAGGTGTGCAGGGGTTTAAAGACATGAGTGAGAGTGATGAGCAGTGAAACACAGGACCAACAAGTGGGCAAAGGATGAATAAACTACTTTGCTTAGGTAGAAGGGAAGAAGAGGAGGGCAAAAGGCAAGAGGGGGCAAAAGAGGGAAGGGGGAAAAAGGAAAATAAGAAGAAAAAGGGGGGGGGAACCAGAAAGGGAAAAGAAAAATAAGTGTAAGGCTGACTGCAGGTCAAGCCTGTATTTGTAGGAGGAGTCGGGAGGTATTTAAACCCACCCTCCTTCCTCCTCCTGGGCGTCGGTTTTCTGGTGGGAGCTTTGCAGCACCTGTGTTGTCATTTCCTGTGCGACCCGTCTGACGTCACTTCCGGGTTTTCGTCTCAGCCAAGAAGACCAGCCGGGCGTTAGGAGGGCCCCGAGTCTCCCCGCTTTCTCGTGCGGGGTACAGGTTTGGTCAGGGGGATGTCCACGGGTGGCCAGCTACCCCCATCTGCTACAAATTACATTATCGGTACTGGTACAGGGCGAACACTTCTCTGAAAGCCTAAGGGAGCTTTTGGCTAACATGTGGGTGGTTGAAGCAGCAAAGGTCGGTCTCACTGGTTGGTTACTCCCTGTTGCGGGATGGCGGTCTCCGGCGGCAGGGATGTTGTTGTTGGGTGCTTGGCTGCGGGAAATCAGGCATCCCCCACTCACCCCCCCCCATCCCACAAGCTCAATGTTTTATTACTGTCCTGTCAGTCACTTCCTGTCCTGGTCACATGGTTGTCCATGGGAAAAACAATTCTGATGTTCAGACATGCACGCTGTTTGACTGTTAACCCTCCAAATCTTAGGTCAACTCCACGTGGCATCAGGGGGAGGGGTGGGATCTGTGGCTGCCAGCTCTGGGAACTTGCAGTACACCACTGGCACAGCTCCATACATTCACATGGTCAGCCAGCCACATACTACACACATGCGGGTCTACTCCATACTACACCTTAGAGCTGTTATACACTGCTGTCCAGATGTCACCTGTCATGCATCCCCCCCTGTCTCTGGACTCGGGTTGGTATGTGTGTGTTCAGTTAGTAGGCTCAGTGGTGTATGTTTTCAGTCAGATAAGGTATGTTTGTT
Organism: Rana kukunoris; assembly: GCA_029574335.1. Classification (NCBI taxonomy): domain Eukaryota; kingdom Metazoa; phylum Chordata; class Amphibia; order Anura; family Ranidae; genus Rana; species Rana kukunoris. The sequence continues at coordinate 391,531,567 of CM056052.1, forward strand.
TGTTTTTTTTGTTTCTCATGTGTTTTTTGTTTCTCATGCGTTTTTTTGTTTCTCATGCGTTTTTTTTTTGTTTCTCATGTGTTTTTTGTTTCTCATGCGTTTTCTTTTTCCCCCATGCGATTGTGTTTCCCATGCGGTCACGCCCTTGTGTGTTTACGTTTCTCATGCGATCATGTTTCATTCGATCACATTTCACTAGGTAGTTCTCATGCGACTACGTGTCTCATGCAACTACGTTTTTCATGCAATTACATTTCACGTGATAGTCCTTGTGTGATTACATTTCGCATGGTAATTTCTTGTGCGATCATGTTCTCATGCGATTATGTTTCACATGGTAGTTCTTATGCGACTACGTTTCTCATGCGATTACGTTCTCATGCGATCACGTTTCGCCTGGTAGTTCTCATGCGATCATGTTTTGCATGCAAGTTATGTCCTCAGGTGTTCACATTTCTCATGCGATTACATTTCTCATGGTTGTTCTCATGCGATTACGTTTCGCATGGCAATTTCTTGTGCGATTACATTGCACGTGGCAGTTCTCATGCGACTACGTGTCTCATGCGATTACGTTTCACCTGGTATTTCTCATGCGAGTTATGTCCTCATGTGTTTACATTTCTCATGCGATTACGTTTCTCATGGTAGTTTTCGTGCGTTCATGTTTCGCATGGTGGTTCTCATGCGATTAAGTTCTCGTGCGATTGCGTTCGCATAGCAATTTCTCGTGGGATCATGTTCTCATGCGATTGCATTCACATGGTAGTTCTTATGCGGTTACGTTCACATACGTTCATGTTTCGCAGTTCGTAGTTCTCATGCATTTACATTTCTCATGCGTTTACGTTTAGCAGGCAATTTCGTTTCGCGTGGTGGTTCTCATGCAGTCGCGTTCGCGTGGTGGTTCTCATGCGATCGCGTTCGCGTGGTAGTTCTCATGCGTTTGCGTGGTAGTTCTCATGCGATTGCGTTCGCGTGGTAGTTCTCATGCGATTGCGTTTGCGTGGTAGTTCTCATGCGATTGCGTTCGCGTGGTGGTTCTCATGCGATCGCGTGGTAGTTCTCATGCGTTTGCGTTCGTGGTAGTTCTCATGCGTTTGCGTTCGCGTGGTGGTTCTCATGCAGTTGCGTTTGCGTGGTGGCCATGTTTATCATGGTAGGTTCTCATGCGACCACGTTTATCATGGCTGGTTCTCATGGGATTGCGTTTCGCATGGTAGTTGCTCATGCGTTCACGCTTCTCATGGTTGGCTCTCATGCGATTGCGTCTTCTTATGCGATTACCTGGCTCATGTGTTGCGTTGCGTATGGTTTCTCCCATGCGATTATGTTTCTTATGGTTGTCATGTTCCTGTGCAATCGCGTGGCTCATGCTTGCCTTGTGGTTGCGATTCATGTTTGTCAAGTGTACACGTTTCTCTTGCTACTCATGTTCTCGGGTGCTCACGTTGCTCATGCTATTTCTGTTCTCATGTTTTCTGTTTCTCATGCAATTTTACGTTTGTACTTTCCGTTTTACGTTACGTTTCTCACGCTATTCATGTTCTCAAGTGTTTACGTTACTCATACAAGTTTCAGTCGTGATCCATACGATTCCGTTTCTCAGGGTATTTTTATGTTCTCAGGTATTTACATTTCTCATGTTTTTGTTTCCCATGCTTTTCGTGTTCTCGGGTGTGTGCGTTTCATGCAACTTACGTTTCTCATGCAGGTTTCAGTTGGGATGTTTTCTAGTTGGTAGCATTGGTATGTTCATTTTGATTCATGGCGTTCACCGATGGGGGGGGGGGTCACCCATCACGTCTTGTACGGAGGCAAGTCTCCTCATCCGTTTCTCACACGTTTCATGCATCTTGACATTTCATCTCTCATACAATGACCTGACACGTCTTCAGGTTCATCAGGCCTGAGTGTACGTTTTTAATTTGCCTGCTACTCCTCAGGTTGCTCGGCCTTGGTAATTCACGGGTTTGTCACATTCTCAGTCCAGCTGCACTAGTCCTACACTTACCCACATTTAATTTTCATAGTCTGGGCATACATGTTAGTTCATGGCCCCTCTCCACTGCTGGTTACCTGTCACGTCTACGGGTACTGTCGGATTGAGATGTTTCGTTTCTAATTGGCTTGTGCAGTGGCAAGTCTCCTCATCCGTTTCTCATACGTTTCATGCATCTTGGCGTTGCATTTCTCATACCATGACCTGACACGTCTTCAGGTTCATCAGGCCTGAGTGTACGTTTTTAATTTGCCTGCTACGCCTCAGGTTGCTCGGCCTTTGCAATTCATGGGTTTGGTCACAGTCTTAGTCCAGCTGCATTAGTCCTACACTTGCCACGTTTCATTTTCATAGTCTGGGCGTACATGTTAGTCCATGGCCGCTCTCCACTGCTGGTTACCTGTCACGTCTACGGGTACTGTCGGATTGAGATGTTTCGTTTCTAATTGGCTTGTGCAGTGGTAAGTCTCCTCATCCGTTTCTCATACGTTTCATGCATCTTGGCGTTGCATTCCTCATACAATGACCTGACACGTCTTCAGGTTCATCAGGCCTGAGTGTACGTTTTTAATTTGCCTGCCACGCCTCAGGTTGCTCGGCCTTTGCATTCATGGGGTTGTCACGTTCTCAGTCCAGCTGCACTAGTCCTACACTTACCCACGTTTCATTTGCACAGTCTGTGCATACATGTCACATTCATATCCACTCTCCACTGCTGGTTACCTGTCACGTTCACAGGTACTGTCGGATTGAGATGTTCGTTTTTAATTGGCTTGTGCGGTGGCAAGTCCCCTCATCCGCTTCTCACGGCTTTTATTACATTTTCATACGTCACGTAATCTCATTACTTACATCACCTGCCCGACACGTCTTCAGGTTCCTTGGCTTGAGTGATACGTTTTCTGTTGGCCTGCTTTGCCTCAGGTTGCTCAGCCTCGCCAGTTCCGCAGACTGACACGCAAACGGTCCTGCTCTACGTTACTGCATGTGTCAATCACGGACACATACGTAGGTAGGGGTAAGGTGAGGTAGGGGTTTTCATTTTCCTAAGGTAAGTTGGGGCTCGTTGATCATGTTTTGTTTAACGATGTTGTTCTTCTTTGCAGAGTTCATGTCACGGGCAGCAGATATCGCAGATTTTGCCACCATCCATCCTTCTCAAGTTACAGGTTTCTTTACATGGTTGCACGCCCTCCTTGTATATTCCGATTTTGTTATAGACGAAGCTTGATCTTCAAGTCCTTTTTAATTCAGCCTGGAAAGCTTGCGACTCGGCCTGGGATATCTTCCAGGCGTTCCTATCTCGCTATCCTGGGTTCTTTTCTCTCAACATGCCAGTACCTACTTGCGTTTTGTTTTCTTTTGCCACTTGCAGCTCAAACGGTTTTCAAGCTGGGTCCTGGACATTTGGGGCACCAGACCGTTGCGGATGTTCTCAGGGATAGGCCACTTTTCCTTTTCCCTAGTACCCCCTTCCCTGCCAGCACAGGGCATGATAGCACTTCAACATTCACTCCGGGCCGTGGTTTCAGTACAGGTGCAGTTTCTGCTGCCATTCGTCAAGGGGTTTGTATTCTTGTTGTTGAGAAGTTAGGTGGGCGGTAGGTAGCTTTCTTTTCCGGGTATATCCCAGTTCCACATGTCTGTCACAGGCATTCTTGCATTTGGGGCTTGTGGTTACATTCAGTCACTTTCATTTCAATCCCTTCGCTACCTCATCCTACGGTTTTTTTTTTGGCCCCTTTTAGGCATACTGACCACGTGACCCCGGCACACCTCAGGTCAATTTCCCTCCGCAGGTTTTTCCTGTTTACCCTCAGTCCTTTCCCTAGCACGATTACCTGAGACTCTGAGTACAAGTGTAAGGCTGACTGCAGGTCAAGCCTGTATTTGTAGGAGGATCGGGAGGTATTTAAACCCACCCTCCTTCCTCCTTCTGGGCGTCGGTTTTCTGGTGGCCCACCCACCCATCCCGTTTTTATTGCTATTATTTATTTTACTTCTACTTGGGTATGCCCCCTTTTAGGCATACTGACTACGTGACCCCGGCACACCTCAGGTCAATTTCCCTCCGCAGGTTTTTCCTGTTTACCCTCAGTCCTTTCCCTAGCACGATTACCTGAGACTCTGAGTACAAATATAAAAGACAAAGAGGGAGGGGAATAAAAACCAGGACAAGAAAAAAATGGAAAAGGAGCGCATGGAGAAGGGGGGGGGGGGGTGAGGGGAAAAGCGATGGGAAAGGGGAAGTGAGAGGCATACAACCTGGATGGACAAATAAGGCATATTGGAAGGGAATTTCAAGTTAAAAATTCAGGGAGATAAATGCAGTAATTAAAGTTGTCCCAGTTTAAAGTTGCCATGGATTTTTCGTCAGAACATTGCCAAAAAAAGGAAAAAAATAAATAAAAGGAAAAGAGGAGCTTGGTTTTCTTTTTGTGTTTTTTTTCTTTTTCTGGCTTTCTTGATTGGTTGATGGCTCTTTAAATTTTGCACACTGTAACCCCACATTTATCACATGCCTGACGAAGGGGCTCTACGTGGCTCCGAAACGTTGCACTCTTTGTGTTGTGATCATGCAATAAATCATTTGGATGCTATTTACGTTGTTCCATGGTGTGCTGACAAATATTTCTACTATTATGTTTCTGGGGTCCCACTTTCTTTATCAGAGCTTCATACTAATAAAAAAAACACAAATGCTACCTTCATAATTATTTTTAACATCTAGCATGCATTTCTTTGTATACTGTCTATTTTTTTATTTTTTTTTACTCCAAGTAGAGTTTGCAAATTGTAGCTTAGATTCTTACCAAGGAAAAATAGAAACATCCTTCCGGTATATCGAGAAAGTTTTCCAAACAGCAAGGAGCAGATAGCATTGACTGCTGCAAAGCAGATCATTACATATCCAACAAAATGAATCCCAAGAGAGCAGGTAACATAAGACTATAAAAGAAAGAAAATTAATTAGTTTTTCCAAACATACTGTATAACATTTTTTTTCTCATTTCCAACTGTTTTTCTATCAAAGTGAATACAGCTAAGGCCCCATACACACGATCGGATATATCCGATGAAAACGGTCCGCGGACCATTTCCATCGGATATGTCCGATCGGGAGTTTGATCCGATTTCGTGTACACACCATCGGATCAAATTCCCCGCCGCCGGACAGCGCGGTGACGTGGCGATGACGCGGCGGTGACGTTGACGCCGCCGCGTCACTGCTACGTCACCGCACCAGGAAGTAAAACACTTCCGCGCATGCGCCGAATCCATTCGGCAGCGGCGCGGCGGCGGTGGGAGCCGACATGTCTGCTGGTAAGTGTACTAACCAGCAGACATGTCGGGCGGACAGATTCCCACCGGATAGATTTCAAAGCTTGCTTTGAAATCTGTCGGGTGGACAAATCTGTCCGCTAGCCCATACACACGAGCGGAGATGTCTGCTGAAACGGTCCATTGGACCGTTTTCAGCGGACATATCCCCTCGTGTGTACGCGGCCTAAGCCTAGCCACTGGGCAGGCTGGGGAACCAAAAGTAGGTGCTGTTTACATTTAAGGTCTATATACCAATAGAGCTCAAGGATAGACATCTTAAACTCCTCGGTAGAGGACTATCCTTTTCTCCTATCTCAAGAATGGACCACTTTGAAACATATAAGGACCTTTGTATATTCCTGAGAAAGGTTTATTATAAACTGTTATACACATGTGTTTACAAGTGTACTAACCAGCAGACATGTCGGGAATCTGTCCGCCCGACATGTCTGCTGGTTAGTACACTTGTGTTGATCATTCCATTTCTCAAGATGATCTTGCCGACAAAGAGGCTCTAGATACTTTGGTATCCTTATAAGAAGAGGGAGAAATAATAGATGATGTTGAACCAATTGATATCTCCCCCTCAAGAAGGAACCCTAATTTGAAAATAAATTCAACATCTATGACCCAGAAAAAACAAGTAGCTTGGTGTATTTCTGGACCTGGTACAGGAAGACCTCCAAAAAGCAGTGATAATCTCAAACCAGAGGAACATCAAGCCTTAACTGAACTCCAAAATGCAGAACAGCTAGTGATTAAACCAGGCAACAAAGGGGGCAATGTTGTTCTACTGTCAGCTGACCGGTATGAAAAGGAGGTCCGCCGTCTGCTGTCTGACAAATGTACCTACAGAAAACTCGACCATAATCCTTTTTGATCGCTTGTGGCCCTCATCAATGACAGGCTGTCCTGGGCATTAGAAACAGATCTTATTACTAAAAAAAAAATTACCTATCTGAAAGTCGTTGACTTTAATACCCCAACATTCTATATCATTCCCAAGATTCCACATGGGCACCCGCTTACGCCTGCCTCCATATGGGCTGATGGGAGGAGGAGGTGGTCTATGGGTCGTTGATGTACCTTGGCCACGCCTGGACCTGGCTAAGGTACATCTACGACATCCTGATGGTATGGGACAACTCAATGGCCGAGCTAACGGCCTTAATGGATGAACTGGGTAAAAATTCCCCATAACCTACATTTCACATTTGTGGGTGACTCCTATGAGATTTCCTTCTTGGATCTATCTATCAGATTAGACAATGGTAGGCTACATACAGGAAAGCCACAGCAGCCAATACTCTCCTCCTTGGCTAATAGCCACCACCCAAGATCACTTGTCAGGGGAAAACACCGGTGGGACAGTTCCTGAGGATACGCAGGAACTGTTCCACTGAGGAGGACTACAGATGTGAATTGGATACATTATATCAACGGTTCAGGGAGAGGGGCTACACTTAACGAACTTTGAGACATGCTAAACACATTTGCTGGATGCAAATGAGAGCAGACCTGCTACTTACCTGTCAACCTACCATCAACGAACCAGAGGGACCAGTTATGCTAATTTTGCAGTACGGTTCACAGTGGAACCAGGTGGGTTCCATATTACAAGACCATTGCCATATTTTAACTTACCCTAAAGGCATGGCTGAGATTGTATGGTCTAGTCCACATTTGGTGGCAAAGAGAGCCACAAACTTGGATGACACATTGGTTCAATATGGATTTACTAAAAAACCTAACAGGATCTGGTTAACAGATATGCCTAGAACTAGGGGAATGCACCCCTGTGGCCACTGTGCGATGTGTCTCTATTTCGAATGCTCCAGGGTGTTTGCCAATTCAGCCAACAAACATAACTTTGAATGCCGCGTACACACACACGATCGGACATTCCGACAACAAAAGCGTGGATTTTTTTTCCTACGGAATGTTGGCTCAAACTTGTGTTGCATACACACGGCCACACAAATGTTGTCGGAAATTCCAAACGTCAAGAACGCGGGTGACGTACAACATGTACTACAAGCCTAGAAAATAACTTTTGTTGTCGGAAAAATTAAGAACCAGCTCTCAAACAATTGTTGTCAGAAATTCCGACAGCAAATGTCAGATGGAGCATACACATGGTCGGAATATCGGACCAAAAGCTCACATCGAACATTTGTTGTCAGAAATTCCGATCGTGTGTACGCGGCATGAGTGTTTCAATCCACAAGTGCATCATACCATGCTAATGAAGTATCATGATGCTGCAGCTTTAAAATCAAGCTAACTATTGTATTTCAACAGGATACTCGGTTTATTTTCTGGTCAACTATTGACTCAATATCAAGACATAGGTCTTATATATGAACAGCATTTAGAGCTGAATGTGTTTTTTTTTACCATGGGCTCGATTTCAACTTTATTCGTACCAGGAACTTTTTCAATCCATGAATATTAGCAGGAACATATAAGCCTGTTTTACAAGAGCTAAACATCTGCAGACTTATGATGACTAGTTTCATGGCCAGATTTTTCCATTTATAGCAGCTCCTGTCAGATCCATTGGTTTGGGTATGCATGGTTGTGTATGGGTGAGGTTTTCAGTATATGTGACAATGTTGTCAATATTGCATACCGTGTTTGCCGGCGTATAAGACAACCTTTTGGATGCAAAAAAATGCATCCAAAGTCGGGGGTCGTCTTATACGCCGATGTCAGGCTGCGGGCATCCATAATTCAAAAGCTGCGCCTCCTCCTCAGACTGTTCCGTGATACACTCATTTTCCCATCAGGGCCTCTGTTCAGTGTTCCGCCTATCACGGATGCCTCATCCTCGGACGAGAGGACGTCTGAGATAGGTGGAACACTGAACAGAGGCTATGCTGGGAAAATTAGTGTTCCGCCTATCACGGAACAGTCTAAGGAGGAGGCGCAGCTTTCGAATCATGGATTCCCGCAGCCTGAGACATGGATGCCCCCAGCAAAAAAATAAGGTAGGGAGATCGTCTTGGCCGGGAAGGTGGAGACATGCGATGGACAGTGGAGACATGCGATGGACAGTGGAGACATGCGATGGACAGTGGGGGCATGCGATGGACAGTGGGGGCATGCGATGGACAGTGGGGGCATGCGATGGACAGTGGGGGCATGCGATGGACAGTGGGGGCATGCGATGGACAGTGGGGGCATGCGATGGACAGTGGGGGCATGCGATGGACAGTGGGGGCATGCGATGGACAGTGGGGGCATGCGATGGACAGTGGGGGCATGCGATGGGCATTGGAGGCATGCGATGGGCATTGGAGGCATGCGATGGGCATTGGAGGCATGTGATGGACAGTGGAGGCATTTAATGGACAGTGGAGGCATGTAATGGACAGTGGAGGCATGTAATGGACAGTGGAGGCATGTAATGGACAGTGGAGGCATGTAATGGACAGTGGGGGCATGTAATGGCACCGTGGGGGCATGGAATGGCACAGTGGGGGCATGTAATGGAATGGCACAGTGGGGGCATGTAATGGAATGGCACAGTGGGGGCATGTAATGGAATGGCACAGTGGGACATGTAATGGAATGGCACAGTGGGGCATGTAATGGAATGGCACAGTGAGATTTGAAAAAAGCCTGTTTCTGTCAGTAGTTGTTCGTGTCAGCGGTTGTTCTGGCTACCTCTTAGCTTCTAGAAAGATTAGTAGGAAGGGGGTAGTCTTATACGGCGAGTATATCCCAAAACCCAAATTTTCCTGAAAAAATAGGGGGTTGTCTTATACGCCCAGTCGTCTTATACGTCGGCAAATACGATATGTGTTTTTTCTATTGGAGGTGATTTGGGGAAATATTCTACCAATGATGTCACTGTTTACATCACTGGACTGTTTTTACTCACTATTTTGATACTACAATAAAGCAATATTCTATTTTTCTAAAAGGTATACTGTTGCTGACCCTCCTCGTTGCTTTTTATGGGCATTCCTTTGCTCCACCCACTTCCCCCCCTTTCCTTTCTTTTTGCATAGTGACTATTAAGCTTTGCAGGTATTCCATGTATACTATCCATAGGACGAATCGGTCATCATTTTTTCCTACAAGTGTTTGATTAAATTCAGCACTTATTCAATTAGATTCATGTTGTGATTACATTTTTTACTATATACCTATTCACCAATTACATCACAATAAAACTATGTGGTGGTGTGGGAGAGGGATTTTTATAATATTAATTGTAGAAATCAGAAACAAATTGAAAAAAACTCCAAATAGAACATTCCCAGGTATTATCCAGGAGCCACTGGTAGTACTGGGTCCTCTGCTCTCTCTTTAGCCCTATGTGAAACCTCACCCCTCCTGATATCACCAGAATACCTTGGCTGGGGACTCACAGCAGTCACACAAAGAAGACACACACTGACCTTTTAAGATCAACATTAATCACTTGAGGGAAGGTTTTATGCAGCTATTCTGCACTGTGCAAGTAGCATTTCTTTTGGTGGTATTTGATTTCCACTGGGTTATTAATTATATACACAAAAAAAAAGACCAAAACTTTTAGTAAAAAATAAACCTTTTTTTTTAACATTTTCACACTGTTACTGCTTACACAGCAATAGCTATAGCTGTCATGAAGGGGCTTACCATGGAAAGCCATTCATGACAGGTTGTTTACATTGTTATCATGTGATTGCTATTACCAATCATAGCGATCACATGATGATTACTGGTAACCAGTGGTGTATTTAGGTTTTGTGCTGTCCTAGGCCTGACTCAACTAGTGCACCCCCTAATTTAAATATGACCCAACCCTTCTTGTCAAGGCCACACCCCTTTCTGTTTAACTGCTTCCCGACCGCCCACCGTCATATTACTGCGGGACGGTGGCGCGGTCCCGTGGGAGCACGTAGCTCTACGTCCTCTTTTTTCGGCCACTAGGGGGCGCGCGCCCCCGAGTCCCGCGCGCGTGCCCGGCTGGTACGATAGCCGCCGGGCACCCGCGATTGCTTGTTACAGAGCAGGGAACGGGAGGTATGTGTGTAAACACACACCTCTCGTTCCTGTCAGCGGGGGAAACGCTGATTTTCTGTTCATACAATGTATGAACAGAAGATCAGTGATTTCCCCTAGTGAGTCCACCCCCCCCCCCATACAGTTAGAACACAAATAGGAACACACTTAACCCCTTCCCTGCCCCCTAGTGTTAACCCCTTCACTGCCAATGGCATTTTTATAGTAATCCAATGCATTTTTATAGCATTGATCGCTATAAAAATGCCAATGGTCCCAAAAATGTGTCAAAAGTGTCCGATGTGTCCGCCATAATATCGCAGTACCGAAAAAAAACGCTGATCGCCGCCATTACTAGTAAAAAAAAAATATTAATAAAAATGCCATAAAACTACCCCCTTTTTTGTAAACGCTATAAATTTTGCGCTAACCAATCAATAAACGCTAATTGCGATTTTTTTTTTTTTTTTTTTACGAAAAATATGTAGAAGAATACGTATCGGCCTAAACTGAGGAAAAAAAAAATTGTATATCTTTTTGGGGGATATTTATTATAGCAAAATGTAAAAAATATTTTTTTTAAATTGTCGCTCTATTTTTGTTTATAGCGCAAAAAATAAAAACCGCAGAGATGATCAAATACCACCAAAAGAAAGCTCTATTTGTGGGAAATAAAGGACGCCAATTTTGTTTGGGAGCCATGTCGCACGACCGCGCAATTGTCTGTTAAAGCGACGCAGTGCCGAATCGCAAAAAGTGCTCTGGTCTTTGGACAGCAATATGGTCCGGGGGTTAAGTGGTTAAGAGCCACCCTGAAATTTTCGAGTGGGGACACTAGTTCTGAGGGCCTGTGGGGGGTCAAAGGATTTCCTTAATTTGCATAATTTCCTCTCACTTCCTGTGTTGCTATGGGGCAGGAAGTGAAGAGAAATCTCTGCAATGGGACAAGGATGGTAAAAAATAAACTGACAGGGGGCTATAACTCTCCCTTACTCGATCCAAAATTATAAGTGTTGCCTATAGTTCTACTTCAAGCACATATTTCTGGAAGTTTTATGGAGAGGACTAAGAAGATATAACCATGCCAATAGTGCAGCAGAAAACAAATAGCACAGTGAGGAAGGTTTGTGGTCCAGGATGATAGGAATGATAGGATGATAGGTTTGTGGTCCAGGTTGTGGAATGCCGGCCGCACGCATACCGGAAGCAGTACAGCCGCTTTATGTGGACACTAGACTAATTTGCCTCTCAGCCCAGTCTACCCCATAAGACTGGCGCTACACTAACAGTGTAGCCCGCTTGGACTCTTTCTGTGCTGCCCCCCTGCAAAGTGCTGCCCTAGGCCTTGTTGGCCTAGGCCAGAATACAGTGCTGCTGGTAACAGTAACAGGAGGGCTGTGCGGTGTGCTCCAGCTGTTGTTCAGTGTGCTCCTAAACCGTAGCAGACACAATAATGTACATGAACATGATTGTGCCTGTAAGTGCCGCCCCGCCACAGTGAAAGTACTTTGGTGGCTTGGCAATTGGTTAAGATATAACACAGCAGATAAGTAATGCGGTGTCAACACATGAAAACAGTACAATGCAAACAGAATGCAATAAACTCAGGCACCCTTATGCGGAGTACACACCATCACTTTATGCGATGGGAAAAAAACAACATTTTCTGTGAAGTAAAAAACGACGTTTTTGAAACTTCAATTTTCAAAAACGACGTTGCCTACACACCATCATTTTTTCACAACGCTCTAGCAAAGCGAAGTTACGTTTACCACTCTTTTCTATTGAAGCTCGCTTCATAACTAGCTTCTGGGCATGCGCGGGTTGAAAAACGTTGTTTTAAACGTCGTTTGTTGCAACACACAGTGATTTTTTGTGAAACAAAAAACGACGTTTTGAAAAACGACACAAAAAATTTAAAGCATGCTTCAATTTTTCACAAGACATGAAAACGGAAAATTGTATACTCACCTTTCCGTAATTTTCCTTTCCTGACGCATCTTCATGGCAGCACACACTGGGTTGTGACTCCGCCCCCACAACCTGACAGGATTGGTTAGCTATAAATTTGAAGGGGAAACGCCCCGCGTCATTCTCTGTATATATCATCATAAAACAGCAGGGTGGGCATCTGTTTGCTGCCATGAAGATGCGTTAGGAAAGGAAAATTACGGAAAGGTGAGTATACAATTTTCAGTTTTCCTGGCGCATTCATGGCAGCACACACTGGGATATAACTCGCCAGTCGGGAGGGTGCAAGAAAACAGTAATATTTATTCTTTATAGCGCTGAGGAATTGGCTCTAAGAACAGATCTGCCAAAGTCGACGGTAGCCAGGAGAGCAGAATTCACTCTGTAGTGAGAAATGAAGATGTGTTGGGAAGACCAAGTTGCTGCTCTGCCTATGGTTTCCGGTGAAGTCCCGCAATATGCTGCCCAAGAAGTGGCCTCTGCCCCTGTCGAATGAGCCCTAATGCCCTCTAGGAGTCGTAAGTTGCTGGATGGAATAGGTCTCTTTGATAGCTTTAACAACCAAGAGGTAATGGTACGGGAGGTAGCTGGCTGACCTCGTCTGTTCCCGTGTGGGATAATCAAGAGAGAATCCGTCTTCCTGAGATGTAGCTGTGACGCAACTGGAGATGGTAGACTTGACATCCTAGTCATGGGACTCAACCCTTTCATTAGTAAAAGACGGAAGGACGATGTCCTGGTTATAATGAAAGGAGGAAGTTACCCTTGGATAAAAATGGTCTGAGGGCTTCAGAACCACTCTGTCAGGGAAGAACACTAAATAGGGGTTCCATAGCCATAAGTGCTGTATCTCCGACGCCCTCTTAACTGAGGTGATAGCAATACGGGAAGCCATCTTCAGAGCTAGGTTCCACGGTGAGACTAAGTTGAATGGAAAAAAAGGTGGATTGGACAGGGCCTCGAGTACTACACAGAGATCCCCTGTTGGAAAGGCTGGCCTCCTAGGTGGTCTGATCTTACGTAGGCCCTGAGGAACAGAGTGACCGGATGATGAAGAGTCCATCTAGTACCCGTCATGGCTGAAAGGGCAGATACTTGCACCTTCAGGGTACCCAAGCCCGGGCCCTTGTTAAACTCTGACTGAAGAAATTCAAGAATTTGAGATGGCATTCCAATCTCTTTGCTGCGATGACACAAACCTCTCCCAGATCCTAGTATAGGCGACATCAGTGGAGCTCCTTAGAGCTTGTACTAAGGTTGATATTACCTCCTGAGAGTATCCTAGTTCCCCTAACCTAGCCCTCTCAGCTTCAAAGCTGGCAAATGCAGCTTTTCTGGGCTGGATGGAAGAATTGCCTCTGATGTATGAGATCCCAGGTTACTGGAAGAGGTATTGGAGGCCGCGAACCTAGTTGTAGCAGGGTCGTAAACCATGGCCTCCTCAGCCGGAACGGTATTAGTACAATAACTGTGGCTGAGGACTTCCGAAGTCGGGACAGGAATCTTGTAATCCGAGAAGTTGGAAGAAAAATGTACCCTAGCTCGCAGCTCCATGGAAGAACTAGGCAGTTTGTCCCTTCAGGTAATGGAAAGTGGGCTCTGGACAGGAACCTCTGACACTTGGAGTTCTTTGGCGTGGCCGCTAGGTCGACTTCTGATACTCCACAAGTTTTCGTAAGAATAGAGAATACCTGTTGGTTCCAACGAATTCTGTGTTGCTGGGACGCATACTCCCCACAGATCTAACAGGTGCACTTGTGCCCCTTCCATTATGGGCGAACTTCCTCCTGAAGCGTGCGACTCCTGATGCTCCCCTGTCTCTGGATACATGACACCGCTACTTGTTGTCCATCCTGATCAGGACACTCTTCCTCTCTAGAAGAGGCGCAATGGCCAGGAGGGCCTGAAAGGCTGCTCTGAGCTCTAAAATATTTGACACTATGCCCTGTGCTCGAAAATGCCACTGTCCTTGGGCTACTCAGTCTAGATAGTGTGGACCCCATCACCCCTGGCTGGCATCCGATGTTACTACTTCTGGACTTGGGGGAACTTTTGGAATGGACTCCCTGAGGTCGGACGGGTGTGTCCACCACCATACTAATTGCTTTACCCAGTTCGGGATGTGAATGGTTTGGAGTATTGACGTTCTATTCCACTGCTTGAGAAAGGAGTTCTGTAAGACTCGCATGTGCCACAGGGGCCACTGTATCAAGGGTATGGATGCTGACATGGACCCCAGGGTACTGAGGCAGGCTCTGACAGTTAGACGTCTGGATGATAGCAGACTCTGTATCTTCTGGAGCAAGGGCTTCAGCCTCTCTTGAGGGAGTTGCACCCGGTACAACCTGGTATTTTATTCTGCCCCTAGGAACACCCTAACTTGCCGAATGCTCTGGGTGCTGAGGCGATGCCGAATGGGGGGCACCAAATTGGAAATGGGATTGATCGATTGAGAACCGAAGGGACCTCTGGAAGGTAAGATGAACTGGGATGTGAAGGTAAACGCCCGAAAAATCGAGAGATAGCATCCAGTCTCCCACGTCCACTGACAACAAAATGGACTGAAGGCTTTTCCAATCTGAGGGCCTCTATTTTGATCGTCTGTTGAACTTCTTTAGGTCCAAGACTGGACGTAGATCCCCGTTTTTTTTTTTTGTACCAGAAATAAAGGGGAATAAAACCCCCTCCCTTTCTGGTGCGGAAGTACTTGGTAGGCTGGAATGTGTTCCCTGGCAATGTGCCCATGAATTTCCAATTGTGACCGGTCTTGATAGAGGATAGTGTTCATGGATCTGTTATACGAGTTGCCCATATCCGAGCGAATCTCTTGAGTCTGGTGCTCACCTGAGCTGGGTGGGCAGACGGACCCTCAAAAAGGACTTCTGCTGTTCC